>OU898281.1:115983531-117183531 GCA_918026665.1 Diabrotica balteata | reverse complement strand
TTTGGTTACCATTTCTCTGATCTCTTTCGCGTAGTTATTTCCTTTTATTTTTTCGACACTGTTCGTACTGTTGTTCCAAGCAGCTTATATATATTTATTGAGTGATTCTGCTTCTACTTCTAGTTGATCAATGGTTCTTAATGGAACTGAGAGGTTAATCTTCTCTTCAAGGTCTATCTGGAAACTTTTCCAGTCAGTATTTTTGTTAACAAGTCTAGGGACTAGACTCTAGCCTAGTTTGTTACATATCACACTGTTTATTATTAGGACTTTTTTGAACTTAATCTATATCTCCTGTAAACAGCTGAGTTGTTTTCGAGCTTTTTTATAATTCGTCTATGATGAACCTTTCATAAAATAACAGTACTGGATATTGTTAACAGCATATTTGTTATGATTATTTTATATCTGCTCGCATTGCTATCTGAACTATGACCTACCGTTAATTAAGTATCAATGTTAGCATCGGCTTCATAGTTAAACTAATTGGTGAAGATGATAATTGTAAATTAAAAATAAAACTAAAATAAACTAATTATTATTCATAATGATATTTGTATAGTATCTTTATGTAGCTATGTGATAACGTGATAGTGAGTGTATAATTGGAGTTAAAAAAATTCACATTTAAATTATATAGTTGACGTGTTTTGTAGTAAAGTACATTGGAAAACACAAAAGAAATGAAACTTACACTTAAAATAACTACAATAGTAAATATTCTAAACATCATTTTAATTCACGACAAATATAATAAAAACTACATAAAAACTAACGATTTTCTTAAGGATCAGAAAAAATATTTTTAGAAATTATTGAAGAAGGCGAAAATGATAAAAGAAGAAATACAGTTCTCCCTCTATAAAGATATGCAAGGGACCGGGAATCTTCATGGTTATAAGAAGAGATCGTTATAAGAGAGAAGACAAAATTCGGTACTGTAATATTAATAACACTATACTAAATAATCTATTTTAATTTAAAAAATTTATCAAAACGAATATAAATGAATTGACACCGTAATGTACACCACAAAGATTTATTAAAGAAGAATATAAGCAATACAGTATAAAAAAATGACTGTAAAAAAAGTCTGTCACCTTGGTCTGTTTCCTTTTCCCTTTCCACAGAACTGACTTGACTCCACAGCACTCATAATCGTCTTCCTGGTGGATGAAGAATCAATGGCAGGTCATCTTCATGATCAGTCAATCCTTGATCTTCCAGTCATCCTGCGTTTTTTAAGAAATGTTTAGTTTAAGATTGCCATTGTTCTATCAAAAGTATTCTCCTCTAATGGCTTTTGAAACTATTGATGACACTTTGGTCCATTTCGGCTGAAGGCACTCGTTATGTTTGCTGGCAGAAAACAAAGTTCAATGTTTTGAAGGTCGCACAGTACAGGATGAGCAGGACAATTGTCTGCAGGCAGAAGAATTTTTTCCCCTTTAAGCTCGATATCTCACTTTCTTATTTAGTTATCCACGCAGTCTTGTTTGCTTTATAGGTCATGGGTAGATTTTTTATGTTTTTAAAGCAACGTGAGTTTTTCGACTTCCCTATCACTGACAATTTTCGCTTCACCTAGCCTGTCATATTAGCGGCCAGTAAAACTGTAATGCGTTCTTTAGAAAGCTTTCCACCAACGCATTTTTCCGATTTAAATGTTAGTTATGTTTGGTGTCATTTTAAAAAAACAATCCAGTCTCATCAGCATTGAAAATGTCGTCTGACGCATATCGTACCTTTAGTCCAGGCCACACGTTTTCTAGCCAATCATCCGTTACGTTTTTATTAACATTGCGAGCCTCTCCGCTGATTTGCCCGTAAATTGATCTTGTGTCACAGCTTTCACTTGCTCAGCCAACCCTCAGATGCCTTGAAATTTTCAATTCAAAGTTCAGTTGCAAAAAATTCTTTTTTCTGACAAAAAAATCTTTTGTCTTGACCCCAGGCCCACAAAGTGGAACATGGTTCATACGCTGCTTTTGGAACCACTAAAGCATAGTGCGATCTAAATCTTCGTGCTGAGGTTTCCGCAACTTATTCCTGCTACCAACCTTCATATCCGCTTCAAGCCACTTTTTTCTGTCTTTCCATAATGTAACCACAGTTGACTGAGACAACCCTGTACGGCGATCTACATCCGATTGCTTTTCACCTTACTCTTTTGCTCGAGTTATTGATAACTTTTTCTCGACCGAGAGCACTTTACGCTTTTTCAAAAACGTGATGACTGTTGACACACGGAGACACAACTCAAAGTGGAAATGAAAAGTCGTCAGCCAGAATAGCCAGAATGATCGCCAACGTTCGGAACGGACAAGCACCCTTCTTCTTAACGTGCCCTATCAAGTCCCCTTGACGTTGGCGATTAACATGGCGAAACTGTCTCTGTCTCGAGCTATTCTAAATAGTTGCTCAGCTTTCTTTATTCCTGTCCACTCCCTAATATTTTTCAACCAAGAGGCCTGTTTTCTACCAATTCCTCTGCGTCCTTCGATTTTACCCATCATAATAAGTTGAAGAATATTATATCGGTCTCCCCTTACTACTTGTCCAAAATAGGCCATCTTTCTACATTTGATGTTATCAAGCAGCTCGCGAGCAGCATTTGCTCTTTCAAGGACTGCCACATTTGTCAGCATAGCCGTCCATGGAATTTTTAGTATACGTCTGTGCAGCCACATCTCAAAGGCCTCCAGATGATTAATCGTGGATATTTTTAATGTTCATGCTTCGACACCGTATAAGAGGACTGACCAAATGTAGCATTTAACCATGCGTTTTCGAAGGTAACAAGCACCCTAAGAAGAAGAATTAAAATGGAACATGGCGTAAGTTTAAGGTGACAAAGTCCAAACAAAACTGTCTACACTGTAAACAGTTTTGTACAGTTCAACGTAAAATATCGATGGTAAAAGATTCACTTAGACTTCGCTGACGATATCGTTTTGATATCAGACAATATAAAAGCAGCCCAAGAGTTGTTAAATGCGTTAAACTCTGTATCAAAAGAAGCAGTTATACAAAATAACCTTACAAGATACCAGTTTATAACAAACTGGAGTATGTATAACAAAGATCGAACATGTAACGTCCTATAAATATTTAGGGCACAAAATTAGGATAGGTCAAGATAACCAAACCTGTGAAATTAAAAGACGAGTAAAATTATCATGTGAGGATTGTAGCAAGCGAAGAAATATGGTATTTTAAACCAATGTTACAGCCTTGAAGCATATCATAATACAGTTATAATAGATTACTTTATTAGCTCTGCATATATTTCTTTCTCTACAAATGTAAGCCAGCCCTGTATTGTTTTTACCTTACCACAAAGTCGAGTTTTCATTAAATGTCTTTTTAACGTTATTAATTACCTCATAAAACTCTTATTTTACCTCATACCCTTTCATACATAAGAAAAGATTATTTACATAATATCTCTGGTGCCAACCCAGCGCAATATTAAACATTTTATCAGTAAAAAACAATATGAATCGACCCTTTTACACATCTACACATAAATCAGACACATTTTTATGTACACAATATCACAAGATCTAATTTAGGCATCACTAATCTGGGTTAAATTTTGTTTAGGGCTGTAAGAAACAATTTAAACGACACACCTGTATTTTTCATCGTTCTATTTTCACTAAAAGGCTTTTAATATATTTTGAATTTACAAAGTAGAAGGCCTAGAAAGATCGTAAAATCTCCTCTTGCTTAAAATCTCCATAAAATGCTGGTTCTTTGTCGGTAAAATATACTATCCTATCCTAAGGTACGCCAATATATAGCGATGTTCTCTAGGACATCCTCTAGTCCGCAGTAGGACAATGCATCTCGCGTCTTTTCCGTACAATTACATATCTTGCACGTTAATACATATAATCGTTAATAGGATGAGACATGGGATCATGTGTCATCGCGGAAAGAGGCAGCGCGGTTTAATAAAAACAATATTACTGCTTAGTATATGAGGAAGAAGAAATCAAGTAGCCTAATCAGCAGAAAAAACTTGAAAAGACAGAGAAGATACCAGAACTAGACATTAATAAACACGGCCATTATTAAAAAAAAAAACGTGCTGGAGCCCGCTAAATATATTCTGAAGAGAGAAAACCAAAGAAACAGAAAGAATGGATATGATGAAATTTTGTTATTGATGAATTCTCGAAGACTATCGAAAGGTAAAAGTGAAGAACAGGATAAGCAAATTAACACAGAGATCAAAAGAAAAATCCGAGACGCTAAAAAACAATGGTTACAAGACAAATGTAAGGAGATTGAAAACTTGGAAGCCAAATATGATTCGTTATATCTTCACAAGAAAGTTAAAGAAATGATCAACAATAGAAAAAAAAGGAAGCACACAGTACTTATAGATCACCAAGGGAACATGATAATGGAAACAGAGGAGAAACTAAAACATTGGCAGACATACATAGAAGAATTGTTTGACGATCAAGGCAGCTTCCTTGTGGTAATTTTCCAGAGGAGACAGGTCCAGAAATAAACAAAGAAAAAGTAATGCAAGCGGTGAAGTCATCAAAGAATAGCAAAGCTTCAGGACCAGACGAGCTATCAGCGGATATACTAAAGTTGATAGACGAAGATCGAATCCATTTGCTAGTAGACTTATTTAACAAGATTTATGAAAACAGTATAATTCCTGAAGAATGAAGAAGGCACATGCTAAGCAGTGCAGTGATCATCGCACGATCAGTTTGATGATCCATACCTTAAAAATATTCCTTAAAATAATTCACAATAGAATTTACAGAAAGTTGGAAGAAGATATCGCAGAAACTCAGTTTGGATTCCGGGTGAGATATGGAACTCGCGAAGCATTATTTGCCTTTAACATCTTGACACAGAGGTGTTTGGATGTGAATCAAGATGTATATGCTTATTTCATTGATTACAACAAGGCGTTTGATAACGTCAAGTATGACCAACTTTTAGAGATCTTGAAAGCTAAACAGTTAGACACTCGCAATATAAGAATAATATCTACTCTGTATTATAATCAGAAGGCAGTTGCACGCATCGAAAATAGCACAACAAATGAAATTCAAATTAAAAAAGGAGTTAGACAAGGATGTGTGCTGTCACCAATGCTATTTAATCTTTATTCGGAAGAAATTAGGAAGAAAGCATTGGAGGAAGAAGAGATTGGGATAAAAGTTAACGGCCAATCAATTAATAATATTAGATACGCAGATGATACGGTTTTAATTGAGGAGACAGTAGAAGATCTGCAAGCCATTTTAAACAAGGTAGTCACAGCTAGTGAAGAGAAAGGGTTAACAATGAATGTCAAGAAAACGAAATTTATTATTATTTCAAAACAACAAAGATTGAATGCAAACCTGTACATTCACAATAACGAAATCGAACGGGTGCACAAATATAAATACTTGGGAACAAGTGTTAATAACAACAATGACATCACAGATGAAATAAAAACTAGAATTGGAAAGGCTCGAGTTGCTTTTGTTAATATGAAGGACATTCTGGGAAGTCATGACATTACCCTAAACCTGAAAATGAGATTGGTTAGATGCTACATCTTTTCGATACTGCTGTACTGAGTAGAGACTTGGACTTTAAACAAGAGCAATATCAATAAACTGGAGGATTTCGAAATGTGGATATATAGAGGACAGACAAAATAACAAATAGTGTAGTTCTTCGAAGAATGAACAAAGAACGGGAGCTGTTGATAACCATTAAAAGAAGAAAGCTGGAATATATTGGTCATGTGATGAAAGGGAAAAAGTACTGATTGCTCCAGTTAATTATCCAAGGAAAGATTCAGAACAAACGAAGCGTGGGGAGACGACGTATATCTTGGCTGCGCAATTTAAGAGACTGGTTCCAGTGCACATCTAACCAATTATTTAAAGCAACAGCTTCAAAGATAAAAATAGCAATGATGATTGCCAAAGTCCATAGCGGAGAGGGCACTTGAAGAGGAAGAAGAATCAGCAGAACTAATTTAATTTCAAGAACCATAATTTGTAGTAGATGTACTCAATTGTAGTTTAATAATGGTTAAAAACTGATTAAATTGTGATCTTTCTACTTGTTATCCAAGCATCTGACTACAAAAAATTAAATCCACTGCTAAAGCTATGCAATTAAATTATAACACTTGCACCAAAATAAGTGTATCGGTGGGAATATTGTTACAATTTGCTTTAATTGAAGATTAAATCTTTAATTAGACGGTCATGACACAGACTTTTATATAAGTAATTAGTTGGCACTACGTCATTTCGCCTACTTCGTGTTGGAAGTGTGCAACAATTTAATGAACGTATATGTTTTGGTAGAAATCGAAAATAACTGATTATTAACTGTAATGAGTTGGTGTTGTAGGTCATTACATACCTTAAATAACATTAATATGGTATTTCCATCACAGCGGAAGCAGACGCTATGCTATTTTATCTTTCAACAGCTTTTTATGTAGGAAAAAACAGTTAGCTGATTAATTTTGAGATTGCTGAATACTAAGAGTCACGAATGTATTAAAAACATATAATTAACTAGAAACTGCAACAAAATTTAATTTGGATAGTTGAAAAGACTTGATATATTCTGAATGCACTTTGTCAAACAAGAAAAACATAATTTTAATCTTTGTAAAATACCGAAAATTAATAAACTAAAAATGTTGTATTTTTATATTCTTCTTCTTATGGTGCCCTATCCAATTAGTGGATATTCCTCTCGATCTTGTGTCGCTCTAAAGAGTGCATGGGCATAGAGGTATTTTTATAGAAATAGGGAAATTTAGACTTACACGAGAAAGATTCCCAACAAAATGGATGGACCAAATTACAGGAATATGTAAAAAAACCTGTGCATGCATTAAAAGAAATGTCCAGAGACAGAGACACGACGTCATGATGACTACTACACTCCTTCGGGGGGTCAGAACTGAAGAGAGAGATGACCAGAAAAATGAAACGCTACAATATGTTTTTTAAAATACGGTAATGAGGCTAAGAGATAATTCTAGAATCTAAAGGAATCCTACTCTTCTATTCCTCTCGCTTTTATATCCTTGTCGACTCCTTCTCTCCAAGTTATTCTCGGTCTGCCCTTCTTTCGTCACTCCTGCGGTGTCCAGTTTAATACTTTTTGGGATTCTACTATCACCCATTCTTTGTCCGTGCCCATACCATCTTAGTTGGTTGTATAATATCAGTTGGTTGACAATGATCAATAACAAAGATACTGGTGGTAAATCTGAATCCAAATCAATCCCAATCAGTGAACAAATTTGTATGGGATATAAATAACTATAACCTTACCCCCCCCCTCTTATGGCAGATACACGTAAGAATTGGCCCTCAGTCCCCAGCAGCTCCGGAGTCAGTGAAGGCAATGGTAGGATCGAGGAAAGAGCAGAGGATGCTAAGAATCCCTGGGTTTTAGAAGATTGCCAGAAACAACGAAAACAAGCAACGAAACTGGATATTGCGACTTATAATGTCAGATCACTGATGAGAGACGAAAAGCTAGCTGAACTGGAAGAAGAAGTAAAAAAGATGAAATGGGATATATTAGGATTAAGTGAGATAAAAAGAAAAGGGGAAGCCTGTATGAAGTTGGAATCCGGGAATGTACTATACTATAAAGGAACTGAAGAAGAATCATTAGCTGGTGTCGGTTTTCTTATTTCTAATCAGCATGTCCATAAGTTAGACAATATATTGGAATTTCAGAAAGGATCGTTGCTCTAATAACGGACATAAATAAAAATATAAGTTTAAAGATCATACAAATTTACGCCCCTACATCATCACATACGGATGAAGAAGTGGATATATTCTACGAATCATTGACACAAACAGTGAACAAATACAAAAGCACCTACACAATCATTATAGGCGACTTCAATGCCAAATTAGGGAGAAAACTAGAAGAATCAGAAAATAAAATCGGCAACTTTGGATATGGAACAAGAAACGAAAGAGGAGAAACATTGATGAACTATATGGAAACGAACGGTCTATATGCGATGAATACCTTTTTCAACAAAAAACCACAGAGAAAATTGACGTGGGCCGCGCCCAATGGTTTAACAAAAAAATGAGATTGATTACATCCTATCCAAAGAAAAGAACATAGTACAAGACGTTACGGTCATAAACATGATTTCCGTAGGAAGTGATCACAGAATTGTTAGAGCCAAAATCAAAATTAACTCCACAACAGACAGACAAAAATTTAAACCATCTAAAAAAGAGATAGATACAAAACTTCTTAAAGAACGCAAAGAACAATACAAAAACCACCTAAAAAGAAGTGACATATCACAGCTAAAGGGTTTACAACTAGACGAATTAAACGATAAAATAACAACAGAACTACTAGAAGCAGGCCTGAAGATTGCTAATAAACAAAAGCGAAAACAACAAAAAATTAGCGCTAAATCACAAGATATGCTAAAAAAAAACGACGACAACTACTGAATGATAACAAAAGAAATACAGTGGAGTTTACCGAACTGAACAAAACCATAAGAAAACAGATATAGGAAGATTTAAAGAAATACCAAGAAAACCGCATTAAGAAAATCATAGAGAAGAAAAAAAGTTTAAAAACAAATGAAGACAAATATAGGAAAAAGAAAACTAATCATGCTTAAAGCTGAGAACAATGAAGAAAGAGATCTAGGAGAAATAGTAAAAATCACAGAAAGATATTACACAGACCTATACAGTTCTAAAAATGACCCACCACTATCATCTAAACAGAATCTCTCGAGGAAAATACAAAATGTTGGCTCAGAGGTATTACCAGAAATAACTGAAGATGAAATCGAAAAATCCATAAACGACATGAAAAGAAATAAAGCGACCGGTGAGGACAAAATACTGGCGGAACTGCTAAAAGAAGGAGACACGATAAAAAAATGTATTCACGTAATTAGGAATGGACGTGATAAACATAAATAAAAACACAAAATAAATAGAATAATTATGCTAGCCATTAAAGTCTATTTCGCCATGAGTCACATATTCAAACCGCGAAATATATACAGCATCATCATCATCATTCTAACTTTACAACTCTGTGTGGGTTCTAACCTCCTCAAGAATTTCTCTCCAGTCGTCCTTATCCATCGACTTTCTCCGCCAAGCACGTATTCCCATATTACTCATGTCTTCATCGATGTTATGAAGGAACCTTGTTCTGGATCTTCCTCTTCTTCTACGACCAATGGATCCATCAAGGAGCGTTTTTATAGCCGGGTCATTTTGTTTCATCCGCATTATCAGGTTTAGCTGTTTGGGTTCCGCTGTTTTACGATATCAGGTTCCTGGTATATTCTATAAAGTTCGAAGTTGTATCGTCTTTTCCACACTCCATTGTCATTAACTGCTCCATAGATTCACCTTAATACTTTTCTTTTGAAACACCCTAACATATTTTCATTATTTTTTTATTAGAGTCCAAGTCTCTGCACTATATATTAGGACTGGGCGTATTATTGCTTTGTGGTCTTTTATTTTTGTATTTCTCGATATAATTATGGATTTAAGGAGGTGATTGAGTCCAAAATAGCATCTGTTGGTTGTGCATATTTTGCGGTTTATCTCTGCGGTAGTATTATTTTGAGTGTTAAGGAGCGCTCATAGATATACAAATTCGCTCACTACTTCGATGACGTCATTTTCATATACTTCGTTTTGTTGGTGTTTATTATTAAGCCCATTTTCGTACCTAATTCGTTTAATGCTACATACGCCTCTCGTACAGCGTGTTCCCTGCTCCCAACAATATTGATATTATCAGCATAGGCTAGGGTTTTCACTGATTTATTATATATTGAACCAGTTGTTGTGATTTGTGACATACGTATTACTTTTTCCACAGCCAGAATAAACGGTATACGGGAGAGAGAGTCTCCCTGACGCAGCCCGTTATTTGTTTTAAAAGGTTTTCCTCCTGAATTCGTACTCTACATTTAACTTTTTCAACCCTACAGTACTAGGATTTGGTATTCCTAGCTCTTTCATTGCTTTGAACATATCTCTTTTATTGACAGACTCGTAAGCTGCTTTGTAGTCTGTAAACATGTGATGAGTACCAATGCCATATTCCAGTGTTTTTTCCAAAATTTGTTTCAGGGTTGCAATCGGATGAACTGTCGATTTACCACCTCTGAAACCAGCCTGATATTTTCCCATTGGTGCCATAAGGTGATCGATTACTGTGGAAAATAATTTATACGCTGCATTAAGAATTTAGAGGGATTTCTGTATCCATATTTCTTTTATAAGCTGCTGTAATGCCATTATGCTATCATGACCACCTTCTTTATATAGTTCATATGTGAGATTATCTATTTCGGGTGATTTGTTTCTGGCTAGTTTTTTAACTGCATCTTTAACTTCAAGAAACGGTGGTTGTTCCTATTCCCTCTCATCTTTTCCCCTTACCTCATCTCTTTCGTCTTCCAGGTTTTCTTCTTCTCCTCTATATTAAGTTCCTGGTTAAATTATTCCACCCATCTATTCAATACATATTTCCTTGTTGTTCATAGGTCGCCAATCTGATTTCTGCATTGTCTTGTCGTTGCCTTGAATTCTTTTTTGTTGATGTTAGCTGTCTTATAGAATGCTCTGAATTCTTTATCTTTGTTGAGGTTTTCTATATATTTAAGTTCCTATTTAGGTGGTTTCGTTTTTTTATTTTGTGTCTCCTCTTTTTTTTCTTCTCTTTGTCTGGTACAGTTGTTCTAGTTCCCAATACATTTCTGTTCCTATTTCCTCTTTTGCTGATGCTTCAATATCTTCCTTTATTCTGGACCAGTAGGAGTCTATATCTGTCTGGCCTCTTCATTTACATTTTGACTGCTTAGCCTGTTGGTGATGTTTTCCGATTACCGTTCTGCAATTGTCGCATCTATAAGCTTTTGCACATTCCATTTTTTATCCATTTTATCTTCTTTATTCTATCTAATCTATCTAATTAGCCTTTTTCGGTCCATCTTTGGACATAGGCCTCCCCAATCCTTTTCCATTCTTCTCTGTCTGTCGCTACAGTCATCCATCTAGAGCCCACGTGCTTCTTGATATTATCTGCCCATCTCATTTGGGGCCTTCCTCTGCTTCGTTTATATTCCCACGGTCTCCAACTTATAAGAATTTTGTTCCATCGGTCTTCTTTTTGTCTTATATTGTGTCCGGCAAATCTCCATTTCAATTTTGCAACTTCTTGTCTAACATCCCTCACTTTTGTTTTCTCTCTTATCCACTCGTTTCTCTTCTTATCCATTAGTCTTATGTACAACATTTGTCTTTCCATTGCTCTTTGGGTTTTTATGATTTTGTCCATGTTTGCTTTTGTAGATGTCCACGTTTGGGAACCATAAGTAAGAACAGGGAGTACGCATTGATTATATACTTTAGTCTTAAGATGCTGTGGATATCTTTTGTTTTTAAGAATGTAGCTTAGTTTGCCAAATGCCGCCCACGCCAGTCTAACTCGTCTCTTGATCTCTGCTGTTTGGTTCTCTTTGTTAAGTTTTATAGTTTGACCAAAATATATATATAATCCTTAACTTGTTCTATTTCATCTTGTCCGATTCTCATTGTGATGTCTTCATCTGTATTTGTTATAGTTTTGGTCTTGCTGTAATTCATATTAAGGCCTATCTTTCCAGCTTCTACGTCGAGTTCTTTTACCATTTCAAATAATTCTTCTTTTTTATCGGTTATCAATACGATGTCATCAGCGTACCTTAGATGGTTCAAGCGTATCTTCTTTATTATTGTTTAAAATTCTAGCCCTCAGTGTTGAGATCACTAGGCGATGATCTGAATCTGAGCGACATATACATCAAAAAACAAAACTCCGAGTCTAGTTAGCAATAGTAAGTCATGAGTGGGAAACATGGGTCATAACACAGAAATATGCCTATGTATTAGACTTTATTAATTTATTCCACAACAAACACATTTTACAGAAGAAAATGTAATTACAAGTAGGAATTTTGACATTAGATATACCTACATGCTAAGATAAAGTGATCGAAGTGGATAGAAAGCTAGATTTAATTGTTTTGATGTTGGTGTTGAAGATATCTATGTCGTTATATTTTAAGTTATTCACAATATAATATACAAGTAGCATTGCTTGCATTTTCCGTCTATGTTCCAGTGTTACAAATTTGAAAGTTTCAAGCATACTCCGGTAAGACACCAAGTATGGATAAGAATTATATTTTCTAGCATTTAGATATCTTAAAAACCTTTTTGTACCTTTTTAATTAAATCTATATTTACTTGTTGTAATAGTTGGCAATCACATTGATCTTCTACAACTCTTAACATCTTAAAACATTTGCAAACATTAAACAAGTGGAATATTTGAGACAACTAGAAACATCATTTATAAATCAAATAAATAAGACTGGTCCCAGGTTGCTGCCCTGAGGAACTCCAGAAGTTACGGAATATTCCTCTTAGAAAAAATTACCAACTCTAACTTGCTGACTTCTATCTGCTAGGTACGGATTCAAAAATATTAATGCATTAATTGAGAGGCCAAAAGTGCCCAGTTTTTCTAGTAATACACCATGATCAACCTTATCAACTACTTTTGCACAATCAGTGAAGATTACATCCATTTGCCTCTTGGTATTAATGGCATCTGCAATAGATTGTGCGAAAATACATAAATTTGTAAGTGTTGATCTATCTGGTAAAAATCCATGTTGATACTGATTAAAAGATTTGATAACATGTTGTAATAAGTAGCTATATAAAATAGATTTAAATATTATTGCCAAAGAATTTAAAATACTAATTAGTCTATAATTTTTTACATCATTAATATTACCAGATTTAAAAATAGGAACTGTAATGGTATCTTTTAATTTTTTAGGAAAGGTATTAGTTTTTAAAGCTAGATAAAATATAACCTGTAATGGTTCAATAAGTTGGTCCATACACCCCTTATAGATATAAGCAGGTAGATTATCTTTACCTGTACATTTCTTGGGTTTTAATCTCTTTACACTACTTCTCTCATCAAACTCTAGAATGCCATAAAACTTAGGTATCTTCATATCAGATGCTATAGACTGACTTAAAGTATAGTGCAAAAGCATTAGAAACACCATCAGAGTCAGTGTAAATATTGTTGTCTAACTTAATTTTTGATGGTAAACCCCTGGAACTACTTCTGGATTTCACAAATGACCAAAAACTAGTTGGGTCCATGTTAACATTTGTCTCTAAAGTGTCATGATATTTTATATACTCAGATTTTATTTGTATTTTAATGGACTTCCTAAGACTTGTTTGAAAGAAAAAAATATTACGGATGATATTGGGCCCAATAAGAGAAAATAACAACTAGCGAATTAGATATAATAAAGCAATATACGAATAATATAGAGAAGCAAAATTCGCACAATTTATAGACTGCAACTACGGTGGGCAGTAAACGTGATCCGGATGCATGATAACAGAATCCCCAGAAAATTACTAAACGTGCGAATGCAAGGAAAAATACCTGTTGAAGGACCAATAGGAGGGCGAAAGATATGAGGATACCAAAAACCTCCTAAAAACACATGGAAAAAACAGCAGCAAATCGAGATCTTTGAAGAAGCTTACAGAAGGAGGACAAGGTTCGACTTGGGCTGTAGTGCCACTGGAAGGATACAAATAACTAATGTCTCTAAAAAATATCTAGGCAGCTGGATCTTTTAAAAAATCCGAAATTCCGTAAGTGTAAGATTCCGATTAATGAACAAACGAAGAGAATCTAAAGGAAAAAATGACAAGGACGGAGAATACAAAAGACTAAATAGAATAATTCGAAAAAAAAATAACCGAAGCAAAAGAGAAATGGCTGGAAACAAAATGCGTTGAAATAGAAGAACTGCAACAAAGGCACGATTTTTTTAATTTACATAAAAAGGTAAAAGAGTTTACATCGACTACCAAGAGAACGACTTTTCACACCATGCTGAACACGGATGACAAATTGCTAGAATCAACGGAAGATAAACTGAAAGAATGGGAAAACTATATTAAAATTCTTTTTCACGACATACGAGAAGATTGGAAAATAACAACGAAGGGCCAACAATTCTGAAATCTGAAATCATAAATGCAACTAATCATCTCAAAACAAATAAAAGCCCAGGTCCAGACGGAATATACCCAGAAACGTTCAAATTAATCAGCGAAGAAAATATCGAAATATTTGTCCTTTTATTCAATCGCATTTATGATACAGGTAAAATACCCCAAGATTGGCTGGAGTCAATATTCATCCCAATACCAAAAAAGCCAAATCCACAACACTGCAATGAGTTCCGTCTGATAAGCCTTATGAGTCATCCAGTAAAAGTCCTACTAAAAATCGTACACAATCGTATCTATAGAAAGTGCGAAACAATCATCGGAGATGATCAGTTTGGATTCAGAGCCGGCATGGGAACTAGAGAAGCCCTGTTCAGTTTACTAGTTCTTGCCCAAAAATGCTACAACCAACAGAAAGGTATATTTATATGCTTTATAGACTTTGAAAAGGCATTTGATAGAGTAAGACACGACCTACTATTAGAACGTTTGCAAGAAGTCGGTTTAGATGGAAAAGACATCAAATTCTTAAAAAAACTTGTACTGGAACCAAAACGCCAGAAATTAGGAGGGGAGTTAGACAAGGATGTGTTCTGTCGCCTCTGCTGTTTAATCTTTACTCCGAGTTTCTATTAAAAGAAGCATTGGAGGATTCCAAGGATGGAGTCAATGTGAATGGCGTAAATATCAACAGTATCAGATACGTCGATGATACAGTGTTAATTGCAGATTCCGACTCAGGTCTACAACGACTCATCGACAAGACCAACTCGACCTGTCAGCAATTTGGTATGAAAATAAACATTAAAAAAACCAAAGTGATGTCAATCCGAAAAAACCAAAACGTACCTCAACCTTGCACAATAAATGGGCACATCTTAGAACAGGTCAATAGATTTAAGTACCTGGGATGTTGGATCGATAGCAGCCTAAATCCTGATCAAAAAATAAGATCGAGAATAGAACAGGCCAGAAAATATTTCGAAAAAGTAAAAAAACTGCTTTGTGATTCTCGAATAAAACTCGAAATTCGACTACGTTTATCAACATGCTGCGTCTGGTCGACTTTTCTATATGCAGTTGAAACGTGGACCCTTAAAACATCAACCGTAAATAAATTGGAGGCCTTTGAAATGTGGATCTACCGGAGAATACTCAAAATTTCATGGACATCGCATACCTCAAACGAAGAAGTGCTGCATAGAATAGGCAAGGAAAGAGAACTTTTTAACACAGTAAAAGTTAGAAAAACATCATACCTAGGCCACATACTGAGAAATAATAAGTACCAATATGCCCAACTTATAGTGAAAGGAAAAATCGAGGGAAAGAGAGGCCTAGGAAGGAAAAGACTATCGTGGCTCATAAACATCCGACAATGGACAGGGCTAAATTTTGAAGAGCTAATAAGAACATCTGAAGGTAGAGAACAGTTTAAAATTGTAGTAGCCAACCTCCATTGAGGAGAGAGCACTTTAAGAAGAAGATTCCGATATTCCACACTTCTTGGTAGTGTAAGAAGTTAAAACTTAGCAGTATGAATAGACTGTAAGCATTTCAAATGAGCCACTACACCACATACACGTAACGACTAAAAAACGTGACCTCATTGAAATAAAAAGCTCATAAAAAAGCGGAGATAAGCATATTCTGGTCATGTAATAAGACACAATAAATACGAATTTCCACAGTTCAAAATATAGGATAAAATCCATGATAGATGCAGCTTTTGTAAGGTTGAACAACTTTCCATGAGCATTTCAAGTTGTATGTCACAAGCTTTTTTAAGTCGACGCTAAATGCTTTTTTATCTAACAATTTCGTTTATTTTCGTTTTGTTGAACGACATTATTTCATTTTTATCCGTAGAAATATTCTATTTATACAAAAAAAAAATCTGTAATAAATGTAATCTGTGTGTATCCCCGAATATACATCAAATAAAATATCTCGCATTTCCTTCTTTTTATATTCAATCCGAGCTTGGTTGTTCATGTTTTTAGATAAAAGAAACAGATTCTATTATATCAGTGACTTCGTATGTATCGATTATACCCGGGAAATGTTATGAATAAAATATCGCGAAGCGAAAAACTGACAAAAACGGTCTTTTCCCATTTTCAGAAGGATTATTAAACTGGCAGCAGCAACGAGAGGACTTAAACACGCATTGTGTAAAAATATTACGTAAATGACTAATAAAAGGGAGAAAATCCAGATTAATTAAAACTTAAACTGAAATAATTTAGCTTTTAAATTGAATTTATTTAGTATATTATTATTCCAAAATAATAAAAATGATATGATAATCTCAATATTAAACCATGTAGATAAATATATTGGAAATCAAATATTTGTATTTCATTTTACTATGCATATTAGTGTAATAACATTTATGAAACAGACAATTTTTCAAAGCTTTGGTGTAATAATAATAATATTTTCATTTTGTAACCATAAGACTACCAAAGAGAATTAAAATACTATTATAAAATAATACCTCAATCAACTATGGGAGCTTATCGTCTATGCTAGCTCAGTCTCTCAAGTGTGAATCCGTCTTGTCTTAAACTCTGAATTAAACACTGAACATTCAGTTGGTAACAAATAAAACAATGAATTAACTAATCATATTTAAACTTTGAAACTGAAAGGCAAATATCGAGCACCATTTTAACAATTAAATCTTGGACAAGTACTTTCGCTTAATACAGCATCTTCAGGGGCATCTGAAATAAGCCAAAAAACGTTTTTGTCCACCGAAGTGGACAAAAGCACGTATTAGCAACTTCTATAAAAAAAGGATATAGAAAGAATTATTCAAACTACAGGGGGTCAAGTGTCATAAATTCACTCTCAAGATTCTATGGAAAAATAATAAGAAATAAAATTGAAAAAGAGATGATAGATGTAGAAGAACAAAATGGTTTTCTTGCAGACAGATCCTGTATAGACAGCATTTTTCGTCTAAAGCAGGTTATTCAGAAAAAAATAGCACGCCACCTTTGAACTCATGTAGTATTTATAGATCTGACAAACGAATACGATAATGTCCCACTTTTAATGATCTGGGTAGCAATGGAAAACAAAGAATAAATAAAAAAATACAAAAGCAGTAAAACAGTTTTACAAAAATATGACGGTAAACATTAAAACTGAAAACAAATTAACTAGAGAAATTCCTATTCGTAAGGCTCTAAAACAAGGCTGCTGCATAGCACCTACACTCTTCAAAATATGTCTGATAGAGGCGCTCTCAGTGTGGAGACAAAAATGCTGCAGTATGGGCATTCCAGTCAAAGACGAGACATTGTAAACGATCCATTTTGCTGAAGACCAAGCCATTCTAGATAAAGACGACAGTAATATAGACTATATGCTTAGAAAACTGAAGGATGAGTACATCAATTGGGCTCTTACAATTAATATAAAAAAATCGAGTATTTAGTTATAGGAGAAAAATCAGAAAGCCTACAAATTGAAATGGAAACTATAAAATCAACTGAAAGCTTCAAATACTTGAGAGTCTAAATAACATTAAAAGCAGGGAGTAACACAGAAATACATTCTAGGATTCGCTAAGCATGATAAGCCACCAGAAAGCTACACGGACTATTGTGGAATAAAAAGATAACAAAAGAAAATAAAAGAAGAATTTATAAAACAATAATTGTATTGGGTTCTATGGCGCCGATCTTTGGGAAATCAATCAAAAAAACAAATCAAAAATTAAGGCTATGGAAAGGCACTATTGGAGACAATGTTGCCGAGACACTTATCCTGATAGGCGAGGAATGTAGACATTAGGAGGGAAATGGAAATTGACCTAGACATAACAGATACTATCGAAGCCAAAAGACTAAACTGTTTTGGACACCTGCAGAGAATGCCTGAAAGTAGATGGCCACAAAAGATAGAAAAATGGTCTCCACCCCCTAGAAGAAAGCGAGGTAGACTAACAAGGTATACGGTTACGGCACATAGTTGGAAGAGAACAACAATTCCACCCCACAATAAGTAAGCAGTCTTCATGAGTAATCAAATGACAATGGCAATAGGTTAATAAACCTAATTAACACAAATAATTGATGTGAAAAAGGGACTACATCAGGGAGATGTCCTAGCACACATCTTGTTCAAATTCATGCTCTAAACAATAATAAGACATGCAAGAGTCAATACTTGAGGAACAATAATTAATAAAAGTGTGCAAATATTAGTGTTTGCAGATGATATTGATATAATCGCAAGGTCAAGAAAAGAAATGGTAGAGGAATTCAATCAAATAGAATGAGCTGCACAAAATAGTGGCCTTAAAATTAATCATCCCAAAACAAAATATGTGCATGCTATTAAAAACGCAGAAATGAGGCAGCTTCAAAATCTAACAATAGGAGAAAACAACATTGAGGGGGTAACCAAATTTACATACTTAGGATCCCTAGATACGTCTGATAATCACGTTGTAAAGGAAGTAATGAGGTAATTATTACATCTTTCGCAAGAATATTTCCTATTTTACTAATTTTTTCAAGTTTTTGCGTGACTAGATTCTGGGTTTCTCGTACTGCACAGCGAAGTTGCTATCCAGTGGTTTATCTATAACTTCTTGTTTTCCTCGATCCTTAATATCACCATATGGTCGGTGCAGATCGTATGATTTAAGAAGGTTAACATTTTTATAAATATCAACCTGGAAAGATACCCTTACCTCCTCAACAACTAATTAGTTTTCCATTCTAGGTGTCCAATTTAAGGTCTCCTTCTTCTTAGGGTGCCTGTCCGTTCCGAACGTTGGCGATCATTCTGGCTATGATAATTTTGTTGGTTGCTATACGAAATAGCTGTGTAGAGGTCTTTCTATACCATGCTCTCAGGTTAGCAAGCCAGGATATTCTTCTTCGTCCTGGGGCTCTTTTTCCTTCAATTTTACCCTGCAAAATGCATTGGAGTAGCTAGTATCTGCCTTGATTTCTCATAATATGTCCCAAGTACTCCAGCTTACGGCTCTTCACAATGTTTACCAAATCCGCGGTTGTGTTCATCCTCCGCAGTACTTCTTCATTGGTGACTTTGTCTGTCCATGGTATCTTAAGGATTCTTCTGTATAACCATAATTCAAACGCCTGAAGTTTTGATAGAGTTTCCGCCTTCAATGTCCACGTTTCTACTCCATACAGAGTAGTATGGAGTTTCTACTCCATTTAAGGTCTATTTATACAAATCCGTGCCGTGTCTGTTCCTTGTTATAACAGTGCCCGGCAAGAAAAACAGTAATGTACTCTTATGAGTATATTTATACATTGGCGTTTTCTGGACGGGGCCGTCCGTGCCCAGCCTGAAATTAATTTTAAACCATATTTTAGTTTTCGGCACTTGCGGGGCATGGAAATGACACGGACCGCACTTACCCGTATAAACACGATTTTATTATTTTATGAACGCGAGTGCTGGTAAACCGACAAGCGGGAGATTTTGTGCGGTTAGTACGTTATGGATTTTTTATATGTATATGTAAAAAAAGAAAAAAAAGAATACTGGGACATTCTTAAACATTCGTAAAATTCTGTTTCATTGTCCAACAATTCTCTGTATATTTTAAATTTTCCTTCGGTTTGTCTTTTTTTTCACATAATATACACGCTCTATCTTTTTTGTTTCCGCTTTTTCTGCTTTTGCTCTTCCCCTTCATCAAGTAAGAATGCCAAAACGGTGAGATCTATTCAAGCCGCCATATTTCAACTATCTTTTACACATAAATATGTAGGTAATACCGTTTTCCTCCCTTATTCGGCACGGTACGCACACGGCCACAACGCGATTGTATGTAAACATTAAAAATACCCGGACTCGGCACTGACATGGAACTGACATGGCACGGATATGTATAAATCGATCTTTATTCAAAATATTCTTTCCAAATCTCAAATATAAAACGCAGTTTGGTAATAGTTCATGTTTCTCTCCAGGATACGTTATTCATCGAAAACAAAAACCATTCGATAAATTTTATCGTACTAAACAATTTCCAGATATTTGTTACATGTAGTTTTAATGAGGTATAATACTATTTTGAACAATTACACTGTTATTACAAATTGAGAAAATTAATTCTGTAACTGTAATAATAGTGAAAAACGATTTCCTTTTTAAATTAATGTATCAAAAGTTCCCTAGATCAATATTCACTATGTTAGCGAATAATAATCAAATTTCAGGAACTTTTGCTCATTTCAATTAACGGTAAATGTTCACAATGAAGTAATTAAACACAGGTAATCATGTAGCGAGGTGGGTGTTTTCGCACACAACGACCGAGTTTTCCATTTAATCCGAACTATATATTTTACGACCTTTCAGTCAGACTACTAGATTTATAGGTTAGTTCTTCAGACACGTTGAAAATTGATGAACTTAGTGCGATTTATATGGTATTTCTTTGTACACCTATATTATATGTGTTTATATTACATTAGTTTGCGATTTATTCTTATCAACTTTGATTGGAGTGTTTTAACATTGGACCAATTTTGGATTAAAGTGCCGAACACGTAAATTTTGTTTTTAAGTGTGAGACTTACAGTAAATATTTTTTAATCTTCAAGGTTCAACGATACCTTGAGAGCAGGAAGCAATGTAGTCTACAGCATTTTAATTATTTTACTTTTTAATCACTTAAGTAGCTACTAATACTATCGGTTTACAGCGTTCTCCAACGCCTTCTGACTCCTAACCGCCATTCTTCTCTATTAAACCATAGGCCTGGAGGGATTTCTCTTTTCTCTAATTCTTTTTCAATTCCCTCTCTCCAGCTTCTTCTCGGTCTTCCTCTTTTCCTTCTCCCTTGTGGTGTCCACGTCAAAATCTGTTTTGGAATCCTGTCATTTTGCATTCTGTGTACATGGCCGTACCACATTAACTGTTTTGTTTTTATGTCATCAACTATTGTATGCTTGACTCCCATCATTTCTCGTATTGTCTCATTTGGTATCCGATCTCTTCTTGATTTGCCTGCTGCTTTTCTTCAGAAGTCCATTTCTGTTGATAGTAACAGTTTCTCTGTTCTTTATACTTAAGTAGCAAAAAAAAATAAAATACGCACTTACGCACTAGCTTACCAATATGGACAAAATGGTTTTAACAACTACATTATTTGCGATAAATACACGCATATAAAACCGTCAAGATATGTAAATAATACCAAATTTGAGCAAGTTGATAGAATCGTTTACGTTGGGCAGCAAATAAATTGTAACGCAGAAAGTCACAAAATTAGATCTAGGATAGAGCAGTCTAGAGCTACTTTTAGAAGGATGTACAAGGTGTTATGTAACCGAGACCTAACATTGGCATTGATGATCCACCTACTTCGCTGCTACGTGTTATCGGTCTTACTTTATGGTGTCGTGTCCTGGACCGTGAATAAAATCGTCTAAAATCTAAATCGCCTTGAGGCTTTCGAAATTTGGTGCTATAGAAGAATTTTAAAATTTTCCTGGGTGGAAAAGATTCGAAACGTCACAATACTAGAACGTCTCAGCGAGACTACTGAGATCATAAAAAGCATCAAACAGAGAAAACTGGAGTATTTCGGACATGTAATTAGAGGTCCAAAATATAGGTTGCTACAAAATATCATGCAAGGAAGATACCTATGATGGTAACCTACGTCCTGAAAGGACATGGTACATGAAGATTATTTGCGAAACTTACACATTTCAGGATGTTTTCTGAGTACCTGTATAGTAATATAATAATATGTGAAAAATACCTCGGAATAAAGCAAGTGCGAAAGATTAACTATAAGCAAATGGAAGCTGAGATAACTACTGAGTTTATACGAAGAGTAAAACAGCTGCTTCGTTTGCACAGTAAAACTTTGTTTAAGGCACTAAATACCTATGAATGTTCTGCGCTTAGCTACTAATTTGGTATTGTTAAGTGGACAAAAACGGATATAGAAAATCTTTAGCGAAAAGTACGAATACACCTCACGAAGGCACAAAATCCTCCCATCGCGGTATTTAGGAGGTCGAGGACTTATGGATGTAAGTGAGCAATTAGAAAAACAGATTACTACTTTAAGAATTTATTTTTATCTTATCTTATTAAGGACGAAAAAATACGCATCAAGATAGGTAAACTTCTGCACGGGCGACATCGCAATGAGGTCAGTTGAACTATCTATATATAGCGTCGAACTGTTGGCTGACATCAGGAAAGATGTTTTCTGAAACAAAAGGTTCATTACTTGCCATTCAGGGTCAGGTTATAACTACAAAAATTACCTTAAATATATCATCAAAGTCCCTCAAGTCTAAAACGACAAATGCTGATATGGATGTCGAACCCAAGAAACCATCCAACATCTTACTGGGGGTTGCCAGGAAGTTGCTCCAATTGAATACAAGGAACGGCATGATTCAGTAGAGAAAATCTCCATAAAGAAGTAGCTATTAAACTGGGACTTCTCCAAGCAAACCATCTCCCATATTATCAATATGTCCCAAAGAGTATGCTTGAAAATGATAACTTCAAGATATATTGGGACCGCACTGTGCTCACAGACCAAACAGTAGCACAAAATAGATCAGATCTCGTACTAGTTAATAAACTAACGAGACAAACAACACTAAGCAACGTGGCGATACCTAACAAAAATACTCTGCGTGTTAAATATAACGAAAAGATCGCCAAGTGCAGAGATCTGGAAATACAAGTAAGGAGACAATGGAGAATGAAAGTACCCAGACGATACCTATCATTCTTTCTACTACTGGAGTCATTCCGAAGAATCTCTTAGAAAACATAAAAAAGCTGGGTCTTAATGAACAACTGTATAAGACCATGCAGGAAGCTTTACTACTCTTGACGACCAGATGTGTACGAAAATTTTTGGGAGATACTGTGATGACACGTGGTCGGACTTATATTTACTTATTTACATACATCACAGATACTACAGCATACAAATTCACCTAGGGCTCGATAACACGGAAAGAGTCCGACCAGAGCTCAATCCTTCTGATACCGTACGTATCTTGAATGAGTGAATTTTCCCCTTAGAGGGAGTGTGAGCCGTATAACTTAATCTGGATATGCGAAAAAACGCATGCAGAATGCTGTGCTACTTTCGACGTCCAGATGCGTGCGAAACTTTTGGGAGATACACCGACATACCAAGTCACCTAGGACCCGATAACATGGAAAGAGTTCCATCAGAGCTTAATCCTTTTGATACCGTAGGTATCTGGGATGGGTGAATTTTCCCCTTTAAGGGACTGTGAACCGTATGGCTAAATCTGGATAATAATAGTCTCCCTGCTCAAATAGTATATTGACGCATTTTGGATTGTTAATAACTTTGTAGCTCCTTAGACGCTTGAACAAATGAAGAATTTCTGTTTTAGTTTTAATGTGTTCAGACGTTGTTGAGCTGTTTTGTTCTCTCAGTTATGTTATTAGTGTCTTAATGTGCTCAGTATTATTTCTTTAGCTCTTCTGGTTACTTTTCACTCCGCGAATATATTCCTACTGGATCTATTCCGTTATATTCCTTAAGAAGACCGCTAAGTACAAAGATTTTAAAATGCAAATAAGGAAATAATGCTGAATACAAAGTACTCAAGAGGTACTCTACTTTTTAGACAACATCAACTGAACAACTCTCTAAACAACATCTAACAACTGGGTTTTAATGAAAATCCGTAGAAGACCATGCAAAAAGAGATATTTTTGGTGTCTAGAAAAGATCTAGGAGATATTGTAGCATACTAGGTCAGTTAGTTCTCGATAACACAGGAAGAGTCTCTCCAGAGCACAATCCGATTGATACCGAAGTATCTGGGATGAGTGCTTTTTACTGTAAGGGGGAGTGACTGCCGCATTGCTTAAATCTGGATAGTCTCTTTCTATATTAGCTAGCCTATTATATCCTTAAATTTTTGCCAAGGTGCTAATTTTATTCAGACTGAGTTGACCTGAAGCATTTAGATATTTTAAAAATATCTAGCTTCTAGTTCTTCTCCCTAGGCCCTCTCTAAGCAACTACAGAACATATTTTTAAAATTAATTTTTTTTAACAGACGAAGAAGAGTCTCTGCAATGATACACAAAGAATGGAACCCGGCTATTACTAACAATGAAATGACAAGCCGTTAATATTTAGTGATTTTCAGCGTAGTTAATACTGTTATTTTCTCTCTAGATTTAGTATTACCGTCTGTAAATGAGCGAGCCCACTGGCATTTTAATATTTCTATTTCCACCGCTTTATTAATTGAAAAACTCTGAAATTAAGAGGTACTTTAAAATCCATGCTATGGTTTTGGTGCGTATAAAAAACAGTTTTCAAACAATCTGAAACTGACTTACTTTTCCCAAGCAAAAAAGTCAAAATCATGCAAACAACGGCACCGATATACGATTTCCTCAAAATATCTGTCTCATTCTTCTTGTTTGTTTAGTTGATTTCAAAAACAGGTCTGTTACACCCCGATAATTCCATCGCTTTATATGAAAGGTTTATATAATCAAATTTATCAAAGTGGAGTGTATCTGTGAAATAGGCAGCTAATCTTAAACTTTCACCGGGGGCAACGCGCAAGCGCTCCTTTTCACGGCCCACTTGCCGCACCGGGAGGGCCCCTAAACAAATCATAGGCGGGGATGTGGGACGTTCGCTGCTCGTGTTTGATAATTTGCAGCATCCGATCGTCTTGTGGGTTGACATCAGCTACTGGATGGTTTAAAATGTGTTTTGGAAGCCCTAAACAGAGACAAATAACTCACATACTGTGAAGAAGAATTATTATTTGTGTTTTTAACATAAACGTGGATAATATACCAATTTTGATTTTTTTAATCGTAATTTATCGTCGTCAGTGTTGGTATAAAAATTATTCTTTCGGTTTCAATAACTTTCATTCTTTATATCGTTCTTGATATCAGTCCAGGAAATAGCCACGGTTTAGATCCGGTTATGGACACTCGAACACCACAAGACTTTTAATTGAAAAATATTGATACCAGTGTGTAATTTGTAAATATTTGCTAAGGTTAGTATTAAAATTCAGTACACAATTTAATTATTTGACAAAATCTAACAATCTCGTTCTTGTGTGTGTTGAGTTTCGTCCTTATAATTGACAATGAAAGATGAGTAATATTTGAAAAAAAAAAGGGATGACTAAGATGATATAACGGGTGATCATAAAGATTATTAGAAAAAAATACTGCTTAAAATTAAGTATTTCAAGAAGTGTATGCTGCATGGACAGTATATTCTCTCTAAAGCAAGTTATCGAGAAAAGATTAGCCCACAATCTTTCAACTCATATAGTCTTTATAGATCTGACAAACGCATACGATAGTGTACCACTTTCAATACTTTGGGTAGCAATGGAGAAACAAGGAATAAGCAAAAAAATATACAAGCAGTACAACAGCTCTACAAAAATATGACGGCAAACATTAAAACTGGAAATAGATTAACTAGAGAAATTCCTATTAGTAAGGGCCTAAAGCAAGGCTGCTGAATAGCACCTACACTCTTCAAAATATATCTAAATAAGGCACTCTCACTGTGGAGAAGAACGTGCTGCAATATGGGCATCCCAATGGGAGATGATAGATTGTACACGATACACTTCGCTGACGACCAAGCCATTCTAGCTGAAGACGAGAGTGATATAAGCTACATGCTTAGAAAACTGGAAGATGAGTACACCAAATGAGGCCTCACAATTAATATACAAAAAACTGAGTACTTAGTTGTAAGAGAAAAACCAGAAAGCCTACAAATCGAAATGGGAACTATAAAACCAACAGACAATTTTAAATACTTGGGAGTCCAAATAACATCAAAAGCAGGAAGTAGCGAAGAAATACATTCCAGGATTGGCCAAGCAAGATCAGCCACCAGACAGCTACACGGACTACTATGGAATAAAAAAAATAACAAAAGAAAACAAAAGAAACCAATCAAAAATTAAGGCCATGGAAATGAACTACTGGAGACGATGTTGCCAGCTCACTAGACTTTATAGGGTGAGAAACGAAGATATTCGGAGACAAATGGAAATCGATCTAGACATAATAGACACAATCGAAGCCAAAAGACTTAACTGGTATGGATACCTTCAGAGAATGCCGGAAAATAGATGGCAAAAAAAAATAGAAGAATGGACTCTGCCAACTAGAAGAAAACGAGGTAGACCAAGACGATCCTGGAGAGACGATGTCGACGATGCAATGAGCGCCAGAGATCTAACAACTGAAGATTGCTTCGACAGAAAACGCTGGAAATTAGGATGTGAGAAGCGGCACCAGCCGTAGAAGACTCGCTTGTTATATATACAGAAGTGTATCATCCATGAATGTGAATGAGTAAAATCGGATACAACCAAAGTCATAGTTATCAACTAATATATTCTCTTCGTCATAGATAGAACATGTAAGATCTTTATAATGAACACAGATAACCCAGGAAAATGCCAGAATTTTTGCCCCGTACCAAATATATAATACCGTCTGTGAGTGCTTTTTTCTCTTCTCTTATTTATGCTATAAAACTTAAAAAGGTACATACCAAATAAATCATAGTACACTTTATTGAGTCTCTTTTTGTTTATTCTTCTTGGTGTCTAAAAAATTGGTGTCTAAAAGGGAACATCTCTGTGAACCCTTCCGAAGCTAAACTAGTAGCACTCACTAATAAGAGGAAGCTTACTGGACAGAGTCAGCTAAAATTATTTGGAGAGAAACTAGAAAGAACCAATGAGGTCCAGTATCTAGGGGTAACTCTGGATTCCAAACTCAATTGGAGCATTCATATTAAGAATATAACCAACAGGGCTACGGGACTCTTCTAAAACTGTAGAGGAGTTTTAGATGAAACCTGGGGATTGAAACCGAAGCTATACACATCAGTGATACGACCCACAGTTACTTATGGTTCAGTACTTTGGTGAAAAAAGACGATTTTGCAATCTTGTTTGATTTTTCTCACTACTATACAAACACAAGCGCTTCTAACAGGAGCCTTGAATAGTACAGGAACGACATCTTTAGTACAGGTCTCATGGAGAGTACAGAAATTATGTATTGAATAGCCACACAAATACTACTGGGAATATACTAAAGGAATCCATCTTTATGACGAACTCAGATATGATGACGACATAACGAATCTTCATTGAGATTAACACAATTATACCATCTAGGGAACAAAAAGTCCCAAATAATAATGGGGACTTAAAATCGTGAATTGATGGATCTAAAACTGCCCACGGTACTGGATTAGGGGATTTTGAGCAGAAATGCATTTATAATAAACCTTATAGCCTAGGTCAATGTACAACTGTGTCCTAGGCTGAAGTGGGCTTTGCTTTGGTGGCCTGTATTGAATAAATCATAGACGTAGTTTGCAACAAACCAATATTCATTCGTTTTTAAACTGACTTAGACAAGATCGATCGACCAAATTATAGGAATATAGGAGTTAAAAGAAATAATTAGAGACAGAGATCTTTGGATACAGATAATATACGACATCACGATAACCACTCTTTACTCCTCTGGGAGTTCAGGACTGAATGGAGAGAGAGAGAGATCTGCAATAAAAAATCCAAAAAAAGTTACTAATAATGAATCTAAATAAAATAAAGACAACGGTAAGCACATATGAACATGTTATCATAATTAGACAAAAGTTATTTAAAATTAGACAATAAAATAAATTAATTCTTCTTCCTCTTCTTCTTGTTATATAGACATGACTCCGTCTGTTTTTCAATGTGTCTCCAGTAAGTTGTCGTTCCATCGTTTTCGTGGTCTTCCTACTTATCGTCTTTCTATTGAGAAACCGTCTCTTGCCGTCTTTACTACTCTATTTGTTGTCATTCGGCTTATATGATCGTTCTATTCTACTGTTCTATTTCTTACCCCGTTCTTGAGATTCTTCACCTTGCATCGAGGTCGTATATCTGTACTTCTAGCTCTGTCTCATAGAGTCTTATCATCAATTTTTCTAAGTGTTTTCATCTTTGCTGCTTCTAACATCCTTTTTGTCCTCTTTGTATTAGGTCTTCCAGCTCCAATTTACATCTTAGTAAATTTGCTGTTGTAACCATGCATTTTGTCTTTGTCAAGGAAATTTTTGACATGTTAAATTTTCTGGCGGTTATATTAACTTGGTGAAACGTACGTTGTAAATCATCTTCACTTTGAGAGAATAGTATTGCGTCGTCTGCATAGCAGATTATTTTAAGTTGTTTTTCTTCCATTTGGTATACTTTTTTAGTTCTTATTTTATTTATTATTTCATTCATAATCATGTTAAACAATAGAGGACTCAATGAATCTCCCTGTCTTACACCATGGCCAGCTTCAATATGGTCGGTTAGTTCTTCTTCTACTTTTACTTTAATTGTGTTGTTTTGGTAGATATTTTCGATCGTTTTGATTATTGCTAGAGTACAGTAAGTGGATAACATCTTTTAATTTGACCCGGTCAAATACCTTTGTAAGGTCCACGAAACATAGACATGCCGTTCTAAAAGCTATTTTCTTGTGGTATTTTAAATTAATTACTATTTAACTGAAATAAAAAAAACTGAAACGTCAATAAACGTATTTTAACCTTTAATTGTGGCTTATTCCCAGTCAAATAGTAATTAATAGATATGTCCGGTTTGTTGTATTCTAATGATTTCTCTTGCACTTGCCTCATTATAAATATAGCGCCAGTGCATGATTTTACCGAGCTAAAACCTTGTTGTTCTTCTGCTAGTGTTATCATTTCATTCAATTTATGTGTTGTCACTTTGGTTGTTAGTTTGTGTTGTGTTTAATAAATTAATTCCTCTGTAATTTTCCGGGTCCGATTTGTCTCCCTTTGTGAAGAGAGGTATTAGGATGCTTGATCTCCATTCTTGAGGAATTTTGTTTTGTTCTATTATTTTTTGGATTAGTTTTAATAGTTGTTTAGTTAGATCTGGTCTTCCGTACTTTGGTTGTTCGTTCGGTATTCTGTACTTTCCTGGTGATTTTCTATTTTTGAATTTCCTTAATGATTTCTTTACCTCTTCTACTTAATATTTATTTCTTCGTTTGTCGTCACCTCTGGTGTTGATGGTTTATTATCGTCACCTTTAGCAAATAGGCATCGAAAGTAGTCTACCCATGTTTCCTTCTGAATGTTTCGTTTTTATTAGTTCATTCATCTCTTTTCTTTGTCCTCTGATCATTCTCCATATTTCTTTTTGTGTTCCGTAGAAGTTGTGTTCCATCTGTTTTGAGAAACTCTGCAAGTGTTCCTTTTTTATTTGTCTAACTAAATAAATTAATTTAAAACGCGAATCACATTAGCATGGGAAGTATTTTACAGATAAGTTAGTGTATTAAAAAGTATATGGAAAGACAGGATATGTCCATGCAATCAATGTTTCGCAAATATTGCCATAAAACTCAAATAAAAAAGAGGAATTGATTATGGAAGCACTTTATAGAGGAAGTGGTATTAGAATAATACAAATTTTCAGGTTATATTATTCGACAAAATATGAGAGACAAAAATTTGGCGACCGTGGAAATACAAATCTCAGAAGATATTAGATCAGACAAAACTAAAAAATCAGAACTCAACAGAGACTAGCATATCCAAAAGAGGAAGCCTATGTACAAAATAGATAGAATAAATCAGAATAGATATATCTCTAAAAAATATCTCAAAATAATTTATTAACTATTAGTTCTTCAACAATATCATTACGCATCCTTAAGATATAGTTATGAAAAATGCTAAATTTTAAAATATATGACAAATTCTTAGGAGACATCTACGCCTCTGCATCAAACGGATCGTCTCCAGACTGGACTTTATTGTAAGCATTCCGCAAATTACTTGTGTGTAGTGTGTGATGATATAGCGATCGTTTCAACTAGATGGGGAGGATTCTTTGGGGCTTCGACGTTCATTTTGGTTGTGCACAAAATCACTTTGAGGATGTTTACTGGAAATTTGGCAATTTGTTCGATTGGGTCATATCGGTCGATCGGATTTCGGTTCCGATCATTGGGATTGTTGCTTTTTTTCACAAAATGAATTTTTTACTGAATTTAACATTCTTATATAAATATGCTGAGATTTAAGGACTAAATACAAAGAGAATTTTATTTTCCACGACAACATAAAAAGTAATGTCAATATGATCGATCATGCAACTAAGTTTTAACATTTTTCTGTCTGTTTATAATAGGAAAAATATGCTGCATCTATGTCTTAATTGCTTAGATTACCTTTCTCCATGTTTTTTTCTATGGCTACAAGAAATATTTTTAAAAATAAAGATTTTGGAACCTACTCGTTTCTTAAAGTATTCTTCTTATTCTTATAATTCTTAATAATTGTTTAAGGCATCTCGAGAGATACCAACACTTATCGGAGGTTGGAAATTGGTGTAGTAATAATTACTTTATTTAAAGATGTCCGACATAAAGGATTAAAGACCGTATTAAAGCTCTATAAAATTTCTAAACCAAAAATTCTCCTTCTTTTAACACTGCGTTCTTCCTTTACCTTTCTTTATAGTATTAGCCCCTCACTACATGAAAATCGTATTCCTTCTTCATAAGGTATCGTCTAAGAGAAAGTAAGATTAGTGGAGAGACAAAAATAATACAAGGTACAATAATACAAGAAAATCTTCTGGATGGATACCATATGGTAACAGTTATGCCCCTCTCTACTTACGTTTATATTGTTGAGACTTTGGGGCACATCAGTATAAGAGTTGCGTCAGTTTACTGTTGAATATTAGTGCAAGCAGCAGTTTAACTGCATTCTTCAAAACAAACTTAGTTAAATTAGTGTGATGAAGTTTGCGGTCTAAAATGGACTCTCAACCAGTGGACTTCCGTCTAGACTAAATGTTAGAAATATTTTATTTTAAGCATAAGTGTCAAAATATTGGTAATAAATAATAGTCAATAGATCACTTTCGATCCATGTTAGATTATTTTGATGTTAAAATGTACCAACCTCATAATTAACACTATTTTGTAGAGCGTTACCATATGGTAACGCTAGCCAGTCTTGGTTTACTTACTTACTCCGTGGCGTTACAACCCTTCGTGGGTTTTAGCCGACTCGACAACATGCCTCCACTGTTTTCTGTCTTGAGCAACCTCCATCCAATTCTCCACGCCCATAGTGCTTAGGTCTCCTGCTATATTATCTCGCCAGCGGAGACGAGGGCGTCCGCGTGGTCTCCTTCCAGTTGGGACTTCCTGCCACACCAGTCTTACTGTTCGTTCGTCAGAATGTCTTCTGAGGTGTCCTGCCCATTGGAGTCTTCTGGACTTTATTTCTTTTATGATGTTAGCGTCTGGGTAAAGTTCTTCAAGCTCTTTATTAGTTCTTATCCTATATTGTCCTGATGCTTCATCAAGCACCGGACCAAAGATGTTCCTTAGGATTTTTCTTTCCCAAACACGTAGTCTCTCTTCATTTGCCTTTGTCATCGTCCACGTTTCGCTTCCATACATCACAACGGGTCGTATGATTGTTTTATAGACCTGTATCTTCGTACGACGTGTTAGTTGTTTTGATTTTATAAGGTTTTGGAGGGCAAAAATACATCTGTTGCCGGCCTGAATCCTGTTGTTTATTTCTTGTGATCCGTTATTGTCTTCAGTTATTGTTGTTCCAAGATACTTGAATTCCCTAACGCGCTCAAAGTTAAAGTCATCGATGGTAATGTTCTGACCGATTCTGTCTCTGCTTTGGTTATTGCGGCTCATATACATATATTTCGTCTTGTTTTCGTTGATTTGGAGCCCCATCTTCTCTGCTTCCTTCTCAAACCTTACGAAAGTCTCCTTCATCCTTAATCGCGTGTTTCCTATTAGATCTATATCGTCTGCAAATGCCAGTAGTAAGTTTGGTCCTTCTCGATGAAATACTGTATTCGGTTTTTCGATTCTTGCACTTCTGATTATGTGCTCCAGAGCTAAGTTGAAGAGTTGTGGTGAAAGTGCATCTCCCTGTTTTAGTCCATTGTTTATTTCAAATGTCTCCGAGTATTGTTGTCCAACTCTCACCTTACATCGTAACCGTTCCATACACATCCGTATCAACCGGACTAGTTTTTTTGGAAAGCCAAGTTCCTGCATCGCTGTCCACAGTCTGTCCCTACATACTCTATCAAATGCTTGTTTAAAATCTATGAACATCTGATGAAGCTCACGATCAAACTCCCAGCATTTTTCCATTATCTGTTTTATTGTGAATATCTGGTCAATTGTAGAGCGGCCCGGTCTAAATCCGCATTGATAATCTCCAACAATTTCTTCTGTGTATGTTTTGGTTCTTTCTAGCAGGATGTTTGCAAGGATTTTGTAGGTGGTGTTTAGGAGTGTTATTCCCCTGTAGTTAATACATTGCTTTTTGTTTCCTTTTTTGTGTATTGGTACAATAACCCCTTCTTTCCATTCATCTGGCATTGTTTCTTCTTGCCAAATGTCTTGAATTAGCTTGTATATCGAACTGTACAATGCTTCTCCTCCATGTTTTAAGCACTCTGCGGGTATACCATCGCTACCTGGTGTCTTATTATTTTTGAGTTTTTTAATTGCCTGTATTACTTCTTCGTATGTTGGGTATTGGTCTTCTATTTCAGCTGTATGTACCTCTATGTTTGATGTACTTCTGCTAGATTGGTCATTCAATAGTTGATAGAAGTATTCCTTCCAGGTTTTTAAGATTTCCTTGTCATCAGTGATAAGCTGTCCACTGTCGTTTTGAAGAAAGTTTCCTGTTCTTGCTTGGTACCCGGTCTTGATATCTGAAACTCCTTTAAAGAACTGCCTCGCTTGTTTGTTCTTTCTTTTTTCTTCTATTTCTCTGATTATTTGTTCCTGATACTCTCTCTTCTTCCTTTTCATTAGTTTTCTTGTTTCTGTTCTTCTTTGTCTATACATTTCATTGTTGTTGTGCGAGGGGCTTTGTAGCATGTTCCTTCTAGCCATATTTCTTGCTAATATGGAGTTCAGGCAATCATCATCGAACCATTTTTTTGTTGTTTTCTTTTTGTGTCCTAGTATTTCATCTGATACGCTTGTCAGAGCTACTTTGATATTTTTCCAAGCTGAGTCTATGTTGTTAGAGTTTTCTGTCTGTGCTAGAGCGATTTTTATAGCCTTTTGAAATTTCTGTTCTGTCTCCTTATTACGTAGAACTTCGGTATTCCATAATTGTGTTGGTGTATTCTTGTGTGTTTTTTTGGACGCTATTCTTGTCCTTATCTTCGCTTTTACAAGAAAATGATCCGTGTCTCCATCAGCTCCTCTTAGGCTTCTTACGTCTAGACAGTTACTACCCCTCCAGTCTTGGTGCTAATGTTAATATACTGTTTATTTGTTCCAGGCGAGGTTTTACCTAAGAAGAGGCCTTAAACATGGTTTATGATTATGAGAATATTATTTAAGATATTTTTATAGGGCCTTTAGAATCAAATATTCTGACGGATGAAGACTAAGGTGAAGAGAATATTGGAGGTATTGTTAATAATCTTAATAGCTAATAGCTAACAGCCCCTGTTGGAGTACGATTTCATACAGAACAAGAGCAGTTTGAACAGGTAGAAAAGTACGAAATACTAGAATGACCAAACAGAGCCAAAGGAACTTGGATACATGAAGATTTAGTTCCTCGTGCAGACAATTTACAAAACAAAATTTAGCACGATTCAAAAGCTTATTACCTGTAGAAATTTTTGAACAATTTTTGGATGTTGACATAATTCAGTTCAAGTTGATGAATCAAATAAATATACAATGTTCTTAAATGACTCAAATTCTAATATCACGCTGGATGAAATGAAATGTTGCTTCGCTATTCTCATCTTATCGGGATATGTCGAATTACCTCGTCGAATTTGGAAAAATATAGCTCCAATGGTGAATATGGTACACGAATTCTCTTAAGTTTACAAAACTTTACCATTCAAATTTTATTTTGACAGCCTATTTAAGGGTTTTAATATTTTATTGTATTTAAAACAAGTGGAATACGATAGAACAGGAATAGTTCGGGAAAACCGCATACACAAATCTTGCCCATTACCTCGAAAGAAAGATCTGCGGCGTCTACATGCCATGGAATAAATCCATTTCTCATTCTGCTAGTGCCTATCCTCTATGGATGTTGGCTACCACAATAGCCCATCGTATTTTATTAGCAGATGTTCGAAATAGGTCTATGGTGGTCATACCTGTCCACTGTCTCAAATTCTTAAGCCAGGATATTCGGCGGCGTCCTGGTCCTCTATTTCCTTCTATTTTCCCTTCTAATATCAATAGTAGGATTCCGTATTTATTCTTATTTCTCACTATATGTCCGAAGTATGCTAACTTTCTCTCATTACTGCTATCGTCTGCAAGACGCATCAGTGAGTGTCCATGCCTCCACTCCAAACATAAGAACATAAAATACATAACAATTAAGGATTTTGAGTCGGATATGTAAGTTCAAGGTTAAATTGCAGAGAACTTTTTTCATCTGTTGGAAGCATTCTTTTTCGATCCTACATTTAATCTCGTATGAGTGATCCCAGCTGTCTGTGATGTTGCATCCTATGTATGTTATTTTTTCTGTTCTATCCAATACCTCATTGTCTGCCATAAACTTTGCATCTGTATCTTGGTTTTAGCTTATGATCATAATTTTCATCTTCTTAGTATTAAGTTTCATTCCATATTTTCTACCGATGTTAACTAGATGTTTCAGTCTTTATAATCCTTCAGCACTATCCGCAACAAGAACAGTGTTGTCTGCACATCTTAGATTATTTATTACTTCACCGTTAACAATTACGCCATCAGTCGTTTCTCCCAAAGCTTCTCGAAATAGATGTTCAGAGTACGCATTAAACAGCAAAGGCGAGAGTATGCAACCTTGTCGTACTCCTCTTTGTATTGGGACTTAATCGGATAATTGATTGTCTACTCGAATCTTGGCTACTTGTTTTCTATAGAGATTGGCTATTATTCTTATATCCTTTATAAATTCAGTTAAAAGTGTAAAAATAGTCTATCAATTATAACTGAACATAACCGATTTATGGGAGGTACTGATTTGCTAGACGCGAATCTTTTAATATATCAGACTATGAATAAATATCAGACGTAAAAAGTGGTGATGGGCAATCTTCAAATGGTTATTATATGTTTCTATATGCATGGAATGTTTACAGAAAGACGGAATGTATATCTCAACTAGATTTTAGAAGATAAGTAGTACAAGCATATCTTACCAAATATGGGGCTTACCCTAAAGGCGCTGGAAAACCAGAATATTACGTTTCAGTGTGAGATGTAATGCTGCAACTTATATTACAGGGAAAGGTCTACGGAAAGAGAGGACAAGGAAGAAGAAAAATATCTTGGCTCCAGAGTTTACCAAAATGGTTTTCCTTGACCACTTCAGGACTATTTCGAGCTGCGGTCAATAAAGTTAGAATTGCCATGCTAGTAGTCAACATCCGTAACGGATAGGCACCACAAGAAGAAGAGAGTGACATTTAACAGAGTGTCAGATGATCTACGATATGATAGTCGTAGACATTTACTCGGGACTAATGTAAATAAGAAAAGAAGAAAATGTGCCGAGGAAGGGCGTTCATCTAATGTACGTACAAAATGTTTGAACTGTGACGTTGGGCTATGTACCTATAAAATGTATTGAAATATTCCATACCAAATAATTTGTATTACGTATTAGGCTACCGTTACCATATGGTAATAGTCCAATTTCTGTTAATAAAGTGTGTTTTTATCATATATATTTTTTTAATTTTTCGAAAATATATAGCCTCCTTTCGCTAAAATAAAAAAATTGCCGTTACAAGGTTAAAGTAATACATATTCTTTATAAACCTGCCTGTATATCAAGCAATAAGTCATTTTATAAGACTTCAGTAAACCAAAGAACTTTAATACTGTCAAATTGTTGCCACTTGCAAGATGTTGTCAGCTTTAATAAATAATAAAACAAAAAATACCAATAAATGCAAAAATATTGTTTGAATTCATACAATATTTACACAAGAACTTTGCTTTTTCTGATATCCCTTTTATACATCTTTTCGCTGTGATAAAACATTCAATTTATTACAGAAAATGCTTACTTTGCCTGAAAAAACCCCTAAAAATATTTACAGAAAATTGAGCATTTTTGGCAGGGCCATATTGGTCTACCGGATTTCTTTGTCAATCAATGGAATTGTTGTCTTTTCTTTACAGGATTGGAAATCTCGGTGAATGTTAAGGATATTGATTTTCCTCGGAAAGTGACTTCGAGGATGTTTACTGAGAATTTAGCAATTTGCATCATGTTGGATTTCTTCGCTGCGCATTCAGGGAATTGCTAAACTAGTTCGGTGTCTAATAAACGTGAAATAAATAAGTTGGATTCGAGGACGGGATAAGAGTTAAATTTAATTAAATGATCAGATGACTTGTAGCATACAGCATTAATGGACGATTTATAGTGTTTAAGAATGGAAAAATATGATACTAGATCTTGTATTAATCAATTTTATGTTTTATTTTATTTTATATTTATTATTAAATGTTTGGAAAAACTTTCTGAGATGATGCTCCTTATTTTTAGATCCCATGCCACTGAAAAAAGGAAATAAAAATTGGAATAATAATATTGCCTCGTAATCGATAAATACGTTTAAAAATGTTTTTAAAAGCTGCTGTAAAAATTGATCAAGGTAAAGTTTTAATTTCTTTCTTTTTTTAGATAAACTTCCCGTGCCTTAGTTGAATTAAAAACAAAGTCTTAATTGTGCAGTGCATTTCTTGGTCTAATTTGCCTGTTCCTTTTTGTCAAATCTGTGCGATCATCAGATCTATAATTTCATAGTTCTATTTTGAATACTGCTTCACGACGGTTCGAGATCTCTTAAACAAAACAGCAAGATAGTTAATGCATTTCGTCAATGTTTATCCAGATTTTAAAGAATAAAGCTTTGGAAAAATAAGACATTTCGTGTCGACCTACCCGATATACCACGGAAACTTCCAACTACTTATCGAGAAAGAACTGTGACTTAGGGCGGTAATCATTCTCCATTTACTTACCAAAAGTACTCGCCCAGAAGTGATACTGTCATTTTTTTCAGTCTTGAAGATCTGCAGACACTTGTCTCCATGGTGGCAGAAGTAAGTAGCAGGTTTGGGCTTGATTTTAACATAAAAAAACCAAATACATGGTTATAAACAAAAATAGGATACCACCTGGTCAATTACTAGTTAACCAACAACCTATAACACAAATCACCAACTTTTGCCAAGATCGGGAAAATATTGACACTTTCTAATTCTTTTCGCACAAAGATCCAGAAAATATTGCAATCTGAAGTAAGGTTTTTCTTTAGGTTCTTTAGGTTAACAAACCACTCTCTGAGAGTTTTACAGAACATTCAGCATTTGCTCCGGTTTCTAATTCCTTGTATCTTAATGGCATAATCGATCTAAGTATTGCATATTTTGTCACTCACTCTATGTGACCCATATATTTAAGGTTTCTAATTATAATAGTTTACATGACTGCTATATTCTTCTACATACTTCTACATTTTCATCTCAGTTTGTTTTGTTGTAGCATCATAGCATTCTTGTTGTTAATAATCTCTACATTACGGTTGCAAAGTGAGTCCTGCAGTTGTATGGATATCTTTCTTGTAATTCGTGTTCTACATATATATCGAATTTTTTTTACTGATCTCGCATTTGCATTAATCATGTACCATAGCCATGAGAGAAAAATTAAAAAAAGAAAAAGAGTAACTAACAAAACTCAAGTTACGGTAGTAATATATGCATCACATCATCTATAAAAAGAAAGAAACATATATTTGCTTTGGAGACAAAACTAAAAGTAGTAAGTAAATTAAATTAATTTAATACGAACAGCATTTGTTTAACTTGCAGCTAAAGTGAAGATCTGTAATAATTGCATAGTTCCAGTTGCAATCCTAAATATACTAGAAGAAACGTTGAAAGCTATTTATCAAATTATGGAGCGAACCATATTGGGAACTACCTTGAGAAAAGAATTCTTTACAGTGAAGTACCTGGTAATTCTAAAATAACTGATATTATTTTGAAAATTACTTAGGATTTAGTAGTAATCAATAAGGTAAGGTAAAAGAATATATTGATAAAACATTATTAAGTAAAGAGAGTTCGACTAGACTAAGGCAATCAAGAAAAACGTAGGGTAGTTCATAGAGCGAAACTACACTTACAAAACAATCGTTAGCTTATCACATAAGGCAGAAACTAACGATGTTTAAACCAAATTAAAGTTATACAGAATCCAGAAAAATTAGAAGACGGGTAACAATACGATGAAGAGGTGATAACAAGATACAAAAACCAAAATATCTACAGTTGAGGTAATTAAAAGTTCAAAATATAAACTTCTGTATAGTAATTTTATTATTTCATGGCTTATAAACTTAAATAGAAAAAAAACAAACTCTTTCTTTCACAAGGGTTGGTTAATGCAACAGCAAAGTAATAGAGCTTATATTTTCGTATACTTACTTATTAATGATGAAACTAGAGCCCTTACCTGAAAAATAAAATTTAATATGAATAAAGAATGGAAATATTTAAAATGATAAAACAAATAATTACACCGTGTAAAGAGTCTCTCATTTAAAAAGTACTGCATACTAGGTTAACATTTTATTAGAAAAAATTAGACAAAAAGACACCTATTAAAGTTATAATTTGGTAAAAGGAATGGAAATCTTTAAACTTGTAAATCTGTAAAAAAAATTGTTGACACATTTTTAACAAACGTTTTGTAGTTTGTAAGCTATAAGAGATCTTTACTAACAAAGGTGTAGCTCAGTTATGCCGCACTTTTTAAATAAACGAGTTTTTATGATTTGATATGATTTATGATTAAGTACTAAACTAATTATCTACAGAATTATTAAAAAAGTGTAATATAATTATGTAACAAATAGCTAAACAAAATTATCCATATATTGAACAGCAGTGGAACCACTATATGGATCCGAATGTTGGCAAATGTCAGTTATAAACAAAAGAAAAGTGTATACTATTCAAAATTGATTTTATCAAAAGAGCTTGCGAGACGAGTGTCACAACTTCGCTCCTCTAAATAGAAAGACCTCCCAAACGACCTCGTAACTACAGGCAAGACTCTCACCTTCTCCACATTCTCTATATGGGGTAGGTCGGCACACGCTAAGAAAGTGGTTGTGGCCGTAAACGAAGTGTGCCGAATGGTAACAGGGCATGTGAAAGCAACGCCACTGAGGAATCAGTGTGCGTGTGCGGAAATCGCCCAACCGGACTTACGAAGACGAACTACGGAGTACACCGAGCGCTTCAGACAGTCATGTCACGGCAGACACGTGATGTTCGGTTCGGAAGAGCACTCACATGACGACCTGTGGTTAAAAATCCAAAAACGGTTTTCTCTGTGGTTTGAATAGCGAATAAAAGTCATGATCAATACTGAACCAAATTGGATCGGATGTGGCCATTGTAAAGACCAACAGTGTAAGATGAAAATGACATTTTATACACGTTCAGCCAACGACATGCCATGGACCATCTGCTCCAGTGTAACCAATGCCCGCGTACGATGAACGACCTGTGGAAAGTCAACACCAACGCAATAAACGCAAGCGTCCGATTCTAGGCCGAACACCTGAAATGATCAGGCTTGGACACGAAAAAAAGCAAAACAATTATAGCTCCAAGCAAGCCAAAGATGCAATAAAAAAGTACGCCATACGTTTTTTTGGGAAAAAGAGAAGTTGGAGAAAGTTTTGGTTTATTTTTTTGTATTTACCGTTGGGTTTATAGCAACTCTGAGCCGGTAACTGGATCTAATTATCAATAAAAAAGGGAAACCGTATAAAAACCATCAGCCATTTTGAATTCTAAAATATTGTCATTTCTCCTCTGATAGTTAATATATGTATATCTATCATTTTTTAAATCATTTCATTAAGAAATATTCTAAATCTAAAATCTATTAATAATATAAAATCATATGTCAATTTTCTATTTTACTTCCCAACCTTAAAACATATAATAATCTATCTTGGTTCAGTTTTTAAACCTCATAGTCTCATACCGTTCTTTTATATTCTAAAATATATCCAGAGTATGTTTTCGTTCAAATTATCTGTTTAATTAATCCCTTTCACATAAAATATTATCAAACCAAAATGTCACATGTTTACAAAATAATTATGGTTTTTTGCCTTCATACAAGGTTCCTTAGTAACTTTTTGTATTACCTTTCAAGATTAATAAACCTTGTGTTTTCACTAATTTTTCTCAGCAATTTTTAGCCTACTAGAGGAGTTAAGGGGAAATATTCATTATTTTGTTTTTTTTTGAGATTTACTTTAAGAAAAAGGGTTAAGTTATTCCTGAGGCGGATTATACACCTGATTCCCAGGGTTGATTCTCGTCATTCTTAGCTGTTTCTTCAGAGGTCCAGATCTCTACCAGGCTATTCCCGGACAACTTCAGGAAACCAGCCGGAGGGTCCTGCCTCATTGATTGGAGTGTGGAACACTGTCAATTTGTACTAATTTTTTTTTATTCTCTAATTTAATAATTTTCTATAATTATTTTTTTTAACTTTAAATTATACTATTACTAATAATAATAAAGACCAGTCATTTTTTTTAAATAATATTGAAGGACTAATTGTCGACTACAGGTTGAAGTTTTAAATCCTCCCTATTATCTCTAATGTATGGTTTTTTGTGTACATATTTAGTCACAGAGTTCGTTATTGGTATTTTCATTAATATATATTTAAACCTGTGGCACATATCCCGTCAGGATAGAGTGTCCCTATTACTTTATTAGTACTGTTAATTGAAAGCCGAAGTACAGAACTACATTTCCAGTAGGCTAGTAAATTACCTTTTTAGATAGAATTAGTAAATTTTCTTACTTATATTTACTATTTGTTAAGTCCTTAAATAGTATTAGGTCCTCATCATCATCATCCAGCCTCAAGAGTCCACTGCTGAACATAGGCCTCTTCCTCATGTTTCCAACCCCGTCTATCTTGCGCCGCTCTTATCCAGTTTTTATTGAGTCTTCTTAAATTACTCTTAAATCACTTATATCAATCAAATTGAGTCACCTAAACTTTTTAATACGGTGCTAGAACATGCTTTTAAGAATTTGGATTGGATGACAAAGGGAATAAAAATAGATGGAGAATATCTAAACAACTTACGTTTCGACGATGATATACTTATAATAGCTGAAGATCTAGGTATGGCAAGAGAGATGGTACAGGAACTCGTTGTGGCTACAGAAAATGTAGGTTTAAATATAAATATCTCGAAAACAAAAATCATGCCCAATTTGGTGCCCAACCAGAACATCAGTATTGGTGGGAAAGAAATAGAACTCGTAGATAGATATAAATACCTGGGACATGAAATTATGATTGGCAGAGATAACCAGACTCATGAACTGAAGAGAAGAGTCGGCCTTGGGTGGGCAGCATTTGGAAAACTGAGAAAAACTTTTAAAAGTGAGCTGCCCACATGCCTAAAGAGAAAGGTATTTGATCAGTGCGTCCTCCCAGTCTTGACGTACGGAGCAGAAACACTTACCTTAACAAAAGCAGCAGCTACCAAACTGAGAGTCACGCAGAGAAGAATGGAGCGGTCCATGTTAGGAATAACTCTCCGAGACAGAATAACAAACGAAAACATCAGGAGAAGAACCGGAGTGACTGACATCATCGAGAAGATAGCCAGACTAAAATGGAGATGGGCAGAACACATAGCCAGAATGACAGATGGGCGATGGACAAAGAGGTTATTGGAATGGAGGCCAAGGGAAGACAAGAGTATTAGGTCCTACCATTCGGTAAATTTAAATTCAGAGATAATAAGGGATAAATTGAGTATAATCATACAGCAATACAAGACACCTTGGAAGGTATATTATGTTAATACTTTCCTGACGCCCACTCACATCTTAGAGCAACTTCCATATTCTATCACTTACATTTACATCTATTCACATTTTTTTGATTACTTTGTCATCTACTTTCTCATTCTACGGTCACTGTAGAGCATGCAAATTGACCGAATCCTATTTTGAGTGTCAAGTACTCACTCTCCAACACAGACCGCTAGCCAGCCTTCAAGTTAGTTATATTTTTATATTTCAATTTGGTTACATTTTTTCTACATTTCAATTTTGTTATATTTCAAATTCATATTTTACATTTTCCTATGTTTATCATACTTATTTAATCTCTTTTTTTGTGAGGATTAGTAGTTTCTTTAGTGTATCAACGTACATTTTATAGTTGACCCTTAGTGGTGCACGAAGACAACCTTCCTTAATTCATTTGCTTTTTGTAACATTGGCGCTCTATTGTAATTTGTTATATTGGCCCAAATTATTTTTTGTTACACAACGAGTTCTGGGAATGCAGCCCTTCTGCATCTTAAATATAGACGAAATAACTTACTGGACATAGTTAACTTGAAATAAGCCAATTAAATAATTAAAAATCTGATACTTTTTAAAATTTACTTGTGTTGCACGTTTTTTGTGGTGCTCTGTATATACGTATATGCATTTTATTTATATTTATTTCAAACCCCAGAACTATTTTTTTCCGGCGCCGCTGCTTTTCGCTGAATAGACATAATACTACTTTAATCATTTTTCAATCTATAATTGTTGATTTTTGTAGTAATGGAGTTGTTAACTGCAGTAAAACATAAACAATCCGTTTTAATAGAAATGTCATTCATCTCGACAGATTCTAATTCATTATCGGGTATTATCTGTGAAATAGCAATCAAGAGCGATTAAAACAATTAGAATTAAGATTAAGATTCTACTAATAGAATAATAACACAAATTGCATTCAGATTTGGTTGAAAAGTAATAACGTAATATTGGTAGTTCAAACAAAAAAAAGATTTGATACGAAATACTACTCAGAATGCGTATTAAATGCGTATCCAATATTTGATATGCTACAGAGTAGCAAATGCAACTTTCAGAATTGAAATACAAAGATTTAGCACAACAAAAGATAGGTTTTTCTTTTTACGACATGGTCTGCTTACGTACCTATATCTAATTTTACGGCAGTCTGCACCTCTAAAAATTTATATTGACCTCATTTGAAGGAAATTTTTTAGCGTAAATCTCCAAGTGATTTATTTTATTTTCTACCGATTAGCCTCCTCCTCCTCTGTCCTTTATCTTTTGTAAGGATGTAGTGACGTTATCGTATTCCCAGTATGGTTACTGTACGGACATCGTTAAAGGCGCGTTTTCACGGGTCGATCTGGGTTGAACGATTTGGATCGTTCGACCATAATTCGATCTGTGCCGAAAGCAAAAAGGTTAACACGACAATCGATGAATGTTGAATTATTTGTAGTACAAAATGGCATCACGTGAAATTCTTAATGTAGGTTTGCAGTTAATTTGTTATGCAATTCGAGAAGAAATCGCCAAATCAAACAAAAAATAATAAACGAAGGTGGTGGATCCGAACGTGGATTTTAAGACGAAATACTCATGGTGCATCGCAAAACCTGCTCCAAGATATGGTTATGGAAGATCCAGAGGCGTATAGAAATCATCTAAGAATGGATAACGCACATTTTAAAGAACTTTTTGCGTCACTCGAAGCCTTGGTATCGGGTACCAAAATGTTCAATATCGCCATTTTTGCCGGAAGTATTGGATGCTATATATGAAGGACTTCAAGATTGAGTGAATGTTAGTAAAACAATTTATTTTATTCGTATGTTATTTTAGGATACAACTTGGGTTAACATTACAACATTATTATGGATAATTATCGTTTTCATTTCTAATACTTAACACCGCTGCAGCTAGTAAGTCAGCAGTAAGCAGTAACATCTCCAGAAGATGCCAACCCCTAGTGTTGGCGAAACTTCGAGAACTAATCTCAGAAGATAACGGCCTAACAGGCCGAACAAACAGTTTAACAAGTTAGACGATGGCCGTGAAAGCCTAACGCATTTTATTAAACCACATTGTTCTTTTGGGATCTATGGTACAAGTATTCATTTAAATTTCTCATCAATTATAATAAGAAGAAATTTACGTGAATCGGAGATTAGGGTTATCTTACGGCTACTTAAATGACCAATGGAAAGTTCCTTTGGTTTGTGTCAGTTTTCTCTGTTGCACTGGGAGAACGGTAATGTATTACAGCGATCACTCTATTTGTATTACATATGTCTATGCCTGTGCTAGTGTCAGTGAGGTTATATAAGTCCCTTGTCCTTTCGATGTTAACCTTCTTCATTTCTCAGGTGTTGGTATAACTTTTCTTGTTTTCTCATCATTCAAAATATCTACTAAATCCATTTTCACAATAAAACTTACTACTTAAAACTACTTCAAAAAATCACGCTGTACAACAGTTGTGTAACGTGATAAAAATAAACGCTTCTGATTGGCTGACCAGGAGAATGCAATGTTTGCAAACAAACTTTCAATCTCACAAATATGAATAATTGCATACAGGGAATATGAAACAAATGTTATCTGAAGTTAAAAATAAGGGGAATGTGGGTTTTGCAGTTACACCCCTTAGCTATAAATCGCACTAAAACTTTTTAAGATAGAGTTCATCATTTTATTTTTTAATTTTCGAGATTAACAGGCTGCACAAAATAACAAAAATCCAGTTTTTAACACTTGATAAATCTAAAAGTACTGATTAAATTTTATAATTGAAAGTTACATACTTAGGTTAAAAACCATTATCACAGACGAGTCATATTTCCTGCTGGTAATTATATCATATATAAAAATGTTGACATCTGTAGCGGTAAATGTAAAACTTTTTATACCATTAAAACAACAATAATTATTATTGTCGTGACTGCAGTTAGAAAATAAGTTTGTTAATATTGTAGATGAGTGTTAGTATAAAAGTTTCGTGGTATTTTTAATTTAGGATGTTATAGTTTAAACGTTAGTTATTGTATATACAAACGTAGTTTTTTTATTATCTGAATGTATGAGGTTACTAGATAAAACCAGTAAAGCATACCACATTAGTAACAGTAAAGGACTAAGAAAAATTGTGTAATAATATTGTGACGGGTAGCTATATTAGACACCAGACTCGGTGGAACGCCAGTTTAGTCTAAATAAAAATATATTCAAGTAATTAACAAAATAAAGTTAACTTCTATATAATATGTACAGTGTTATAAAGCTGCGAATCCTAGTAAATAAAATCGACGGCGCTGCCATCCGCTGTTGATACCTGCTGTTGAAAAACAAATGTTGGTGGTACTACGATTAGGATGGGTGAGGCGTAGGACGATGTTTTGGTCAATAACCAAAAACCAGAGATAAATAATCAATACATAATCTAAGTTAGAGGTGGCCAATCGATCACTACACGATAGCTGTAAAGAAGCGGAGGCGATCGATTATTACTCGATCGCAGATCGCATGTTGTCGGTTGGAGTGCGTTCGTACACCGCACAGTGAAATGGCAAAATGGAAAGACAGCGGCGAGCGCTAGCGATGCCATCGTTACACCCCTCTTCTCTTTAGCACACATTTTTTTATGGCGTGAAGATTTTAACGGTGTGAGCTTTATCGGTTGGTATTTCGTAAACTGGTCTTGGATGACTATCAAGAAAATATTCCGTTTTGTAGATCTCGTGAATGGTTTCATGAAATCAATTGTGACTGTATGTCATGGCTTTTCTAGAGTAGATGGTTGCATTTTTTCTTCTGGTTGGATCTGCGGCGGTTTATACTGCAGGTATTTCCTACGGTTTCTGATATAGTGGGGTATTTGATTAAGCATCTTACGCCAGTAGTATTTTTGCGCTTTTCGACAAATGGTTGTCGCAGTTCCTAATTTCTACTCGGATTCGACTCTTATTCGGATTTTATTCGAGTTAGGTTCCTATTCGGTTTATATTGATATTCGGTTCCTATTCGGTTATTATTCCGTTTCTATTCGGACTGTGCCTGTCATTAATGAAAAAAGATTAATAGACACTATTAGACACTAGATTTAGTAAAACGCAAGTTAAATCCAAATAAAAATATATGCAAATAAATAATAAAATAAAATTAACTTCTATATAATAATTATACAATAAAATAAAATACGAATCCTAGTCAATAAAGTCACCGGTGCTGCGGTCCGCTGTTGATATCTGCGAAAAACAAATGTTGGTTATACTAGTATGGATGAGGCAAAGGACGATGTTTCGGTCAATACCCAAAAACTGGGGAAAACTAATCAACATTTTAGAGGTGGCTGATCGAACACTATTCTATAACGGACAAGGAGCTGTGGCAACTCGATGGCAGACAGGAAAGATGGTTGGTCTTTGATCAACACTCAAAGCCCGGAGTGGGAACAGAGAGATGGCAAGTCGGTGGCAAGCGATGGCGATGCCATTGTTACAATATGCGTGATGGATTCGACGGACACTGGTGAAAACTTCATTTAATAAATAAATAGATACTACAACTGTTTATCATCGCTTATACCTTCACAACCTCAAAATTCCTGTTCTTCTCTTTAAACGTTGAAATATGATGATGTTATATATTTGGTGTTCTAAATCTTCAAACTAATACGTAGTTAATTAAAAATGGCTTTCAAATGTTGACAAGACCTAAACTACCATTTTCACAAAACGTAACCTACTACATAGCAATTCAATTAGCCCGATGAATTTACAATGATTTTTTACAAAGCCATTTAAAAAAAGTAATCGAGATAGGTAATGTAATATGTCTTTCTTCTTTTGGGTGATTACCAGATTTTTCTTTTTCTTTGGGATTTTCTCATTATGAGTTCGACGTAACCTTGTACAGCTTTCTACCCTTCCAGTCAGCTTGTCTGAGATCTCTCTTCATTACGGCATTCCCTATATGTGTTTTCAATCGCACAGCGGTCTTTCTCCCTGTCTTTTTCTGGAGGTTATCATTCCATTACTCTTTTTGGTCACCGTACATGACCGCACCATTGTAGTGCTCTGTTTTTCAATTTTTTTTTGTTATTAAGCATTCCACCCAGTTTCATACTTCCTCAGTTTTTATTCTGTCCCTAATAAGCTTGCTATAATGACTATGTCGTCAGCGAATCTAAGGTGGTTTAACTTGTTTCCATTAACGTTGAAGCTTTAGCGACATTACGTTGCCTTGTCTAACTCATCTATTCATGAAATAAATACTTAAGTTATGGAGTCGCTACCTAAAACCCCGGATCTCAATTTCATAAAGGATATGGCAAATGTACATAAACGACAGTTAGACGCTGCACAGAAAAACGGAAAACAGAAAACCACAGCCGTTGTTTAAATAAGCAATTGGTAATTTTTTAATGTCAATATTTTTGTCATACATTGTGTGTAATAATTATCAAAATGTTGTATATATCAAGTCTGAATCAACAAATGATAAAACTGACAGAAAAATATTTAAAGAGATTAACATAACCATTTTCTATTTCAGTACTCATTTGTTTATTTACATTAAAATGATAATACACTAGCAGTATTTTTAAAAAATGTGTATATATTTTTTATTATTTGTTAAAAATTTAATTTGTGTGAAAGTTTCCGTTAATAAAAAAACTCTTTTGTACCAGAGATCAGCTAGGGATGCGCGAAGTTCATCGATGATTGTAAAATATCGATGTTGAACGCTCGATGGTCGACGTTTTGCCATCGATATTTAAGTATTCGTTAACATCGACGGTAACATCGATGTTAAATGGATACACTGAACACCATATAATTATAGATTACTGATTTCAATAGCTGGTAATTTATATAATGACACACTTTAAAATTATTCGGGATACTCACAGGATAAAAGGAAAGCTAATTACTATTTATAACTGGGAATAAGCCACAACTAAAAATAAAAAATACGTTTATTGACGTTTCAATTTCCAATTCGGAAATCGTTCTCAAAATACAAACAGTAAATTAAACAAATTTTGTTTTTTGTTACATAGTGAAAACATTCTTCTAATAATTTAATTTTATTTGACTCATTTATATTGACAATTCAGACATACATTATGCATTTTAAAGTAGACGACTTTAAAATGATATTGCCAATATTGTTGAGTTGCGCTCCTGGGACGACTTTACTTATAAGATAGTTCATTCGATTACATGAAATCAACTTTAACTTGAGAATATCCGTCAGAAAAAATCATAGCATGTAATTCGTCTTTAAAAAGACAAACACATGACATGATGACAGTAAAATTTTCCTGTTAGTGATTCCATAGTAAATTATGAGGGAAAAACCAGGAAAAAAACCTCATAATACTATCCCGACATTGTAAGTATTTGTTCGTGAATTTAGTTTACCTTCAACAAACATTAAAATTCTGATTTTATATGTTACGTTATTTAAAAAACATAAATGATGTATCCTCTATATGTTACTGACTTACTAATACTGGTATTTTCTTATTAATAACTTCCTCTTTCAATATTGGTAACCAGATCCTACTACATTCTGCCGAGGAATTTGCAACACAATTGGCCTCATTTAGCATAATTAGAGCCGCTTCTTTGATTTTTCTTTTTTTACCATCCGTTTCTTTTAGGACTATATTTGAATTATTCCATTGAACCCTATGTTCATTATCCCATGCGCGTTTACATATTTGAGATCTATCAAATTCTCTATTTTTAATATAAGATTGATGTTCACTTATTCTAACATTTAATGGCCTTGATGGTGAATCATTTTAAATGATTTAAATCATTTTATTTATATTATTTTAAATAATCATTTTTTAAATCATATAAATGTCTTTTATTTAGGTGAATCATCAAGGCCATTAAATGTTAGAATAAGTGAACATCAATCTTATATTAAAAATAGAGAATTTGATAGATCTCAAATATGTAAACACGCATGGGATAATGAACATAGGGTTCAATGGAATAATTCAAATATAGTCCTAAAAGAAACGGATGGTAAAAAAAGAAAAATCAAAGAAGCGGCTCTAATTATGCTAAATGAGGCCAATTGTGTCGCAAATTCCTCGGCAGAATGTAGTAGGATCTGGTTACCAATATTGAAAGAGGAAGTTATTAATAAGAAAATACCAGTATTAGTAAGTCAGTAACATATAGAGGATACATCATTTATGTTTTTTAAATAACGTAACATATAAAATCAGAATTTTAATGTTTGTTGAAGGTAAACTAAATTCACGAACAAATACTTACAATGTCGGGATAGTATTATGAGGTGTTTTTCCTGGTTTTTCCCTCATAATTTACTATGGAATCACTAACAGGAAAATTTTACTGTCATCATGTCATGTGTTTGTCTTTTTAAAGACGAATTACATGCTATGACTTTTTCTGACGGATATTCTCAAGTTAAAGTTGATTTCATGTAATCGAATGAACTATCTTATAAGTAAAGTCGTCCCAGGAGCGCAACTCAACAATATTGGCAATATCATTTTAAAGTCGTCTACTTTAAAATGCATAATGTATGTCTGAATTGTCAATATAAATGAGTCAGATAAAATTAAATTATTAGAAGAATTTTTTCACTATGTAACAAAAAACAAAATTTGTTTAATTTACTGTTTGTATTTTGAGAACGATTTCCGAATTGGAAATTGAAACGTCAATAAACGTATTTTTTATCTTTAATTGTGGCTTATTCCCAGTTATAAATAGTAATTAATTTACAATGCCACAAGAAAATAGCTTCAGAACAATAAAAAGGAAAGCTGCTATCAAAACTGTTATTTTTCAAGATATTGATAAGCATTATTGGGGCTTCTAATTATATATTACTTTTTTTAATAATTTGGTTCTGTTTAAGCTACCAAGAGATCATTTACAGAATTCTTTAATATTAGGTTAAGATTCTTCTTCTGTTTTTTTATGGCTTCATTGTGAGGCGATGTAAGGTGGTAGTAGTTTCTTCTGAATTTTTATATTTGAGGTTAGGTAGTTAAAAACATATATTGTAAACAAATGGTAATGGAAGGGTTACATATTACACAATAAACAGGACGCCACAAAGGAGAAACTGAAAGGCAAAAACATCGAATTAAAGTTGAGCATCGTAAATTACAAATTAATTTTATTATAGTCAAGAAACTGTAAGATTTCACTGACTGACTTTTCATTAGGTGATATTAAGATTGTGTCTATTGAGATTGGTGTTTGGAATTACATTGAAAAAAAAATTGAATAAAATCCATGTTAGGAATAACCTTAATGGAACATTCAAAGAGAATGTGGTTTAAATCCTCCACTGCTTCGCATTCACATGCCTATTGACTGTCTATTATTTTAATTTTAGAAAGATGTGGTTTATTTAAGCAATAACCTCATTTTTATTATTGCGGTGACATGTCTTCTGTTTTTAAATATTAGAGTTGAGAATCATGGCTTAAAGGAGAAAGAGGTTTGGATTCTCGTATATTGGTAGATTTTCTTGCAGTATTGCCTGGTATTGCTCCCCAATTGATTTTAAATTTATCAATAATTTTTTTCTTAATGGTGATTATAATATCTTGGGAATCTAATAACATAGCTAAGGGAATATTCAAGCTTGTTCCTATTTTGGCTAGTAAGTCAGCTATTACGTCAGCTTGAGTATGTTAAAGAATGTAGACATTTGTCATGCAGGTATCTCTGCTGAGGCACTACTCATTTTTCGCCTGAAAAATAGTTGGGTTTTTCCAAGAGATTTTTAAAGCCTGAAATTCTCCCCGTTACTTCCACTCCATCCCTTTTATATATCTTCGATAACTTTGTATAAACAGACACTTGAATCCACTTCTGATTTGGTACCAGTAGGACTTCGGTGATTCACCGGTCGATGGTTATTATCCATTATAGTTTTAAATAGTCCGTGTAACTACATCATTACAATACATACCTAGGTTTTTAAACTATTTATAATCATACCAGCACCCGGTATTCTGAAAGCGATAATAATATCAATTTTTTGTTTCCAAAACAGTTTTGGGTATAAAAACTAAACTAAAAAAAGTATAGGGTTTTTATCGCGGTTCTCATAGAATTAGTTCGTAAGTACTTTTTTAAATTATCTTTATTATAATTATTATGAAATACACATATATATCTAATATAGACAATATAAATTTAAAATAACCTATCTTAAAATTGAAATTCTTACAATAATTAAATTATATTAACAAATTTTGGTACCTTTCTGTCACTGAATGCCTAAATGAAACTGTTTTCCAAAATAAAGATTTTAATCACCATTCAATATCTTCGTTTTCAGCCTCGATTATCCTTGTTTTTGTGAAATTACTTTTTCTAAATACACCACAATATTTTAATTATCAGCTACCACCAATTTAAATTATTTTCCTTCTTAATGGCAGTTATAAATGGGTAAAATATTCTTCTTTATTTATTGTTTCTTCTTTGCTTCTTACCTATAATCTTATTTGTTCTTCTTAATAATCTCCAATCACCATACATATATTATAATTTTAGTATACTTTCAAATACTATAAAATTTTGAATCACTGATTACTGCATACTGTACTGTATAATTAATACTTTAATATTGACCACTGTATACTATGTACTATGAACTGCTTGTACTATTTACTGACTGACTAACTTCTTAATAAATTCACTAACTTACTGTAGAACTGTTTCTTAATTAACTAACTCCATACTGTCTTACTGTAACTGTTAACCGTCTTAATGTACTCTCATAATATCTAACTTAATACTGTCCAACTGTAACTGTCTTAATGAATAACTGTTTAACTGTTTCACTGTAACTCTCATACTGTTAACTGTAACTGTCTTAATTTACTCTCATATTGTCTTGAACTGTCTAATCAATCCTCCAAATTACATCGTATTTATATCATTTCATCGTTCCCGAATTTTCTTGAAAGCAATCATATTCGAATTTCTTCTATTTCCTAGATATATGAATGTTCTCGAATAATCTACCTCGCAAATAGGGTTAACTTTCTTATATTGACGTTTTCTAGAGAGTTCTTTACCCTTCTATCAAGAATTTTATGGACATTTAGTCTTTTCAGATCAGAATGTTAACTTATATGTAAATTAAACACCTTAAATTAATACATAACACTATTTTACATCCGTAATTATTATTAAAATGTCACTTTCTGTTGAAATTCACTCTTATGTCATAATAACACAGACTCAATTCTGTGTATATTTGGTTGCCTATGCACATGGCTCACTTAAATATATCTATAATATTATAATTATTAAATGAACAAAATAAAAACTTATTATTATGCTAATTTCTTAAACATACCCTCATATAAATATTTTTTATAATATTCTCTAGTCTATAACTTATCAATTATTTCTTTAATCATTATTTAAGTTTATTAATTAAAAACCATAATATTATTATTCTAATTTCTTCTATATTTATTATTATCTCAATATATATATATATATATATATATATATATATATATATATATATATATATATATATATACATATTGTATTACAGTAACCGTCGTCGTGATCGAATACAGACACAAAATAAAATCCAGTTATTCTCTCATAAATAAATGTAATTATGAAAATAAACCGTTTGTGTAAATTATTATATTCTGTAATGGAACAGCAAAATGTTGCCATAATTGATTTGTCTCAAAACTGCAAACAATATTCATATTATTAACAGTTTGATAGCTATGTGAGTCGATAATAGACTTTGATGCATTTTCAGTCCTAAATTTAATTTACAAATAATTTAATTGAAATATTAGTTTTATAAATTTGTCAATTTTATTATACTCCATAGTTACTAAACTCGCTCTACACTCACAGGTCGAATCTTGTCTATTTAAAGAAATGATTGTACCAATGGTAAATGACAGCAAAAGAGGGACGTAGATAATAATTTTTCTTTTTTAGATTTGTTGTTTGTGATTGACCTATTTGTTTTTGATTTGTTCATATGTAGTATCACTAACTAGCTTAGGTTCCTAGTAAGGCCAATTATCCATAGTAACTAACAAATAATACAGCTTACAACTATGTTTTCTCATTATATGTCCCAAGTACTGCAGCTTACGGACCTTCACGATCTTGACCAAATCCGCAATTGTGTATCTTCAGGATCCTTCTGTATAAGCATAGCTTAAAAGCCTGAAGTTTTGATAGAGTTTCCTTCAGTGTCCACGATTTTACTCTGTACAGAAGCACTGAGTACACATAACATTTACGGAGCCTTATTTTTGTTTCTACGGTGAGGTCATGGCTCATAGTCAATAATGCACTTTTTTTCCTTTCCGATGCGACATTTAATCTCTTGGGTATTGTCCCACTACTCATTGATTACAGTTCCCAAGCAGTTGTATTGTGAGATAGGTTCAATTCTCATTTGGCTCACATACAGATTTGCTCCAGTTATGTTTTCCTTTCCAGTTCCAGTTATGTATTCCAGTTATGTTTGCTCCAGTTATGTATTCGGAGCACCGCTGATTGATTCTAATACAGGTTAGCTAGTCTTTTCCGTCAATTCTTTCCTCTTTAGCACTTCCATCGTTTGTTCATGACTGACTCTATCGAAAGCCTTCTTGTAGTCAATCAGGCATGCAAAAACATTACAGCTGACATCTCTACATTTCGGAAACAATACCTGCACGGTAAATAAAGCTTTCCTAGTACAAATGGTGTTCACAAATCCAAATTGATTATGCGCAATTTGTTCCTCGCATTTCCGGTAAATTCTTTTGTGGATGACTTTTAAAAACAGCTTCAGCAGATGGCTCATTAGGCTTATGGTCCTATAATCTTCACAAACTTTTGCTCCTGGTTCGTTCCACTCCGGGGTAATGGTACGAATTCCGAATTGAGCCACTTTACTGGTATTTTTTGCCTTGTATAATTCATTAAATATTTCAGTTATTATTTTTATTTGTTCTGCATCTAATAGCTTTAACAGGAATTTCATCAAGTTCCAGTGCCTTTCCATCCTTCATTTGTCTGAGCGCTGCCGTTATTTCTTCTGGCAGGATTTCGGGACCTGAATTTTCTGTAATGGTGGGCTCTTGTATTGTTCTAAGGGAAAAGTTTCTTTAAGTATTCTTCCCATACTTTCTTTTTATCTTCTTTGGTTATGGCAAGATTGCTTTCATTATCTGTTATTTTTCCGCTGTTGCGTTTTCGGAACTTTCCAGCTATTTCCTTCACCTTTAGATGAACATTTGAAGTTATCATACCCACTCTGATACTCCTCTTTTTCTTGAAATTGTTCTGTTTTGGTTTCTCTTTGGCTTTCTTATTTTTCGTCTGACGATGGTATGTATTCTCTTATATTCTTGGAGATTTTCTTTTTTTTTTCTTTGATTCATAAGCTCAAGTATTTCATCGGTCATCCACGATTTCCGTTTCCAAAGACAACTGTTCAGAACAATAAAAGAGCTAGGAGTACCAAATCAATTGGTCGAATTTACAAAACTAACTCTTGAAAATTTTAATGTAGCGTAAGAATCCAGGGGAACTGTCTGAACCTTTTAAAACAAATAACGGGATACGTCTGGGAGACCTTCTCTCATGTATAATGCTCAATCTAGCTCTGGAAAAAGTAATACGCATGTCACAAATCACAACCACCGGTTCAACCATAAATCAGTCATTGCCTATGCCGATAATGTCAATATTGTTGGGAAAACAGAAAACATTGCACAAGAGGCGTGTGTAGCACTAAAAGAATCGGCTACAAAAATAGGTCTAATAATAAACATCAAATGAATTAACAAAACGAGGTACATGAAAATTAGCATGCTACCACAAATCATATGGCCACTTGTTATAGACAACGACGCCATCGAAGCAATTAACGAATTATTATACCTGGGAGCGCTCGTATACCTGGATTCTAACAAAAAGTAATGAAAACATATTAGTGTTTAGATGTTTCGAAAGAAAAGTATATTTTGGGCGAATCTGTTGAGTGACGATTGACAATGGTGTGTGGAGAAGATGGTACAACTTCGAACTGTATAGAATATACCAGGAACCAGAAAAATATATTAAGATTGGACGTCTGTGGTGAGTAGGGCATGTAATGCGGATGGAACAAAATGACCCAGCTAGAAAAATGCCTCTGATAGACCCATGATCAGACAAAGGGAGAAAGACTCAGGACAAGGACTCAGGAGGCTAGTGCCCATAGTGTTGTGAAGCCAGAATTTTCCAAAAACAGAAATATTTCTGAAGTTTCTGAGTTATGAGTTGGTGTTGTTAGTATATTGCGTGTCTTGGTGTTTTTCATCTAGTTAAAAGGCTCTAAAACATTGCGAAAGGTCTATCCTAGTGCATACAATGAACCGTTTTGTGGTAATCTCTACTAGTAAGTCCTATTTGCCACCTGCTTGTCGTGTTCTTTGTAACGTGAAGAGAAAAGGCCTCACAAATTGGAAACCAGCCAGGGAGAAAACCCTACAGAAAAACCTGGCTCACCTAGTCAGACGGTTTAGCAGATGGTTAGTAACCATCTATCGTTAAGTTTTGGTTTTAGAGGGAGGTAGTGGACATCGGACCACTTACATCAGTTGAAGGCAATTGCAAAAAAAGACCTTGGATTAGGGATGGGTACAATAAAAACATCAACGTGGAATTGAAAGGGAGTCAAGAAATCGCAGAATATATAGTCATATACAGTGGAGTAAATAAAAATGAGGGAGCTAATAAAAGAACAGCTTTGTTTATCCACATAAGATGGAAGGTCGCTATAAAGAATTATGAGTGTAGCATCTAACGTTTTGTGAAAAAAAAAACCATCGAGTCACATTAACTCTTTTTGGAACAAATGTTGTATTGTGGCCCCAATTTTTCAATAGATCAGTGAGTCGTTTCAATCTGTAAGTTGAAGCTGACAAAAAAACATAAATTTCTTCAGCAACTAAAAAAACAGAAGTACTTTCCATAATACATTCTGCTTCATGTTGCACAATCAAATTTAGGAAATGGGCTGCATATTTTACCGACCTATTCCTAGATTTTATTCGGTCTTGGAGACCGCTATAAACGCCAGACAGGCGTTATATCAGACGTAGAGTCAACATTGATTGAATAATATTTGCCACAATGAATTTGTTTTACAATTTATTCTAATACGTGGTCAGAAAGTACTTGCAAAAATTTAAAACCAATCGTTTTTGAACATTGATACTGAACCGCAGCTTTTTGAAGCATATTTTTTACTATGTTCTTTTAAAAGAGGATTATATTCCGCCAACAAGTCTAGTAACTAGTAAGCCAAGTCAGTTGCCATTGCTAGTAAAACCAAATTTTTCGTCGGTTTCGCCACGCCGAAGTTTTTCAGCATTCTTTAAAACTTTATAGAATAGTGATTTAGTGCAGTTCCTGTTTTGTTTCCTATTTTTCTTTTTGAAGATTCCAAGTCAAAAGAATTAAGTAATCTTGTGTTCAGCACTTCATCTACACAATTTCTTGGCCAGAATTTTGGATCTTGTAAATCAACTCGATTAACACCACTTTTGACTAGAATTTGACGTTCAGGAAACTCTTTTCAGGATGTAACTCGATTTCATAAAGTGGGTCTGAATTTGCTGTGGATAAATCATCTCGACGTGATGAAGATCCTACCTTCTAACATCTGCAATTGTTGCAATTGGATCGTCTTGAAAAGAAGTGCTCGTTGGTATACTATCTTGCCTGGATTTGGTAAAAAAAGCTGAATTTTGGGGTTTTTTTTAATACTGCATTTAATTTTGTTTTTTTGTCGTTTCCAAAATGCACCTTATTCCTTTCCGCTCATTTTTTTAGAAACGTCACGAAAACACTTCACTAATAAATAAGTAAAATTTGGGACTAGTCCCGAAAACTTGTTTTGTGGTAGGGTCTACTAGTAAGTCCTATTTACCACCTCCTCCTCGTGTTCTTGATAACGCAAAAAAACTTTCATGTTTCCGGGAAATCGGCTAGCGCCACTGCGCCTGGCGGCGTCGTATCCGGCTTCAACACGCCATGTCGTCAGTTTTCAGAAACGGTTCATTGTATGCGCTAGGATAAACTTTTCGTAGTGTTTTAGAGCCCTTCAACTAGATGAAAAACACCAATACAACATACTAACCTTACCCTCCAACCCATAGCTCCACTTCAGAAATATTCGTGAAGTCTTACAGGTTTATGGGAAAATTCATGTGGTCATTTTCAATATATTTTACATAGTTGTGTATAGTAGGCACGGATCGGTGACGAGACGAAGTTTTATTACCATGCTATTTCAGAAAATCAACCCCAGAAATTTGAAATATCCATATATAGAATCAAAACATGTTGAGAGCGACGTACCGCCTCCCAAAAGTTACTGCTGGGAGCTTATAGTCCCATAGTCCCCCCTTAATCCGGTACTGCTCAGACCTATTATGAATGATGTACTAAATTTTATTTGTTTATAGTTTATTATTGAAAATACTGCTTACGATTTAAACTAATATTTTTAAGTAACAATAAAACACTGAAAACTTTGTTTTCAAACTTCCACAAAATTTATTTTAAATATTATCACTACGGCTGTTTCGGCTGATTGCCTTTCTCAAGTGATCTATTTTGGCTTGGGTTTAAAAATTTATAGTCTCTAATGAAATAGGTTGAGGAGGGGAGAACTGTTTGTCTCAAGTTGGTCATTCAGAATTATATCTGTGTTTTTTAATTTGTTGATTTCCATAGATTCTAACAAAGATAGCTTAAGGCCTTTATTTTGAATGTGAAGAATTTTAAATTTGTCATTAAAAGAACGATTATGATCTAGAAGGTGAAGTGCGTATGTCGAATCTAATTTTCTATTCTTGAAAGCCCTTTTATGTTCTGCTATTCGTTTATCAAAGTTTCTACCAGTTTGACCGATGTAAGTTTTTGGGCAGTCGCCACATTCAAGTTTGTACACACCACTATTTAAGTGTTTTTTATTTTGGCTCTTGTTATTTTTAATATATTTGCCTAGGTTGTTATTTGTTCGGAAAGCTGGTGTTATTCCTTTCTTTTTTATGTGTTTGGCAATTTTTGTTGTTATTTTGCCTGTATATGTAATCGAGCAGAAGGTACTGAGTTTTTTCTCTGGTGGTGGAAATACTAATTTCAGGGCTTTCTTGTGTAGTTTTTGATTTAACATTTTATTAATTGTTTGTTCGTTGTATCCGTTGTTTACTGCTATCTGCTTAATTATATTTAATTCTGTCTCAAAGTTGTATTTTGACATAGGAATTTCTGTTAATCTATGTAACATACTATGATAAGCTGCCAGTTTATGTTGTGTTGGATGGGATGACGAATTGTGTATAGTCGTGTCAGTATGGGTAGGCTTATGAAATTTGGAGAAGTCATGTTTGTTTTGAAGTCTGCTAATTTTTAAATCTAAAAAATTTATGGATTGATTTTGTTCTGTTTCTATTGTAAATTCAATATGACTATGAAGTGAATTAATATATGATAAAAATTGGTCCAGTTGCCTGTTAGTTCCTGTGAAACATACCAGTACGTCGTCTACGTATCTCCACCAATATAAAAACTGTTTGAATACGGGATGTTTTGAAATCTTTGTCTCTAGATGATCCATAAAAATATCTGATAGCAATGGGCTTAGAGGATTACCCATTATATGGATCATCTAGAGACAAAGATTTCAAAACATTCCGTATTCAAACAGTTTTTTAAACTGTTTGAACAGTTATTTTAAATATAATTAAGCAGATAGCAGTAAACAACGGATACAACGAACAAACAATTAATAAAATGTTAAATCAAAAACTGCACAAGAAAGCCCTGAAATTAGTATTTCCACCACCAGAGAAAAAACTCAGTACCTTCTGCTCGATTACATATATAGGCAAGATAACAACAAAAATTGCCAAACACATAAAAAAGAAAGGAATAACACCAGCTTTCCGAACAAATAACAACCTAGGCAAATATATTAAAAATAACAAGAGCCAAAATAAAAAACACTTAAATAGTGGTGTGTACAAACTTGAATGTGGCGACTGCCCAAAAACTTACATCGGTCAAACTGGTAGAAACTTTGATAAACGAATAGCAGAACATAAAAGGGCTTTCAAGAATAGAAAAACAGATTCGACATACGCACTTCACCTTCTAGATCATAATTATTCTTTTAATGACAAATTTAAAATTCTTCACATTCAAAATAAAGGCCTTAAGCTATCTTTGTTAGAATCTATGGAAATCAACAAATTAAAAAACACAGATATAATTCTGAATGACCAACTTGACACAAACAGTTCTCCCCTCCTCAACCTATTTCATTAGAGACTATAAATTTTTAAACCCAAGCCAAAATAGATCACTTGAGAAAGGCAATCAGCCGAAACAGCTGTATTGATAATATTTAAAATAAATTTTGTGGAAGTTTGAAAACAAAGTTTTCAGTGTTTTATTGTTACATAAAATGAATTTCCATCAAGTAACGGCCGAATCCATCAATTAATATTTTTAATATATGTATTTAGATACCGACACCCGAATCTTCCAAGTTTAAGAACTCAAAATGTAGGTGTCATCAAAAAAATTCTTCGGTGCCTAACGCCCAACACAAGAAAATTCTCCGTACTCTGAAAAAAAAAAAACAACATAAATAACTATAAGAGACCACTAGAATTTTGGTGAAATTTTAATACCTAATAAGCTAAATATATGTTGGACATTAATCAACCTTAATCCGAGAGCAACAATAAAAATTTTACAAAGTGTTTACGCTATAGAGAATATCTATCTTTATAATTACATAAATGTATATAAATTCATTAACGTTATGTTGAAACATCATGTTAAATATATCCATGCACCTTACTTTCAATTCAAGTTTATCCAAAAAAAAAACTGATAAAAAAATATACTATAAAACCCATTAATGTCGATAACTCTTGATCGAATAAATATTTAACAATAGTTTCTATATAAGTAGGTTTTTATGTATATGTATAAATAAGTACCATAGTAATTACCTATAAAATGAATAAAGAGAATAATATAATTTTATAGTCAACAAACCTCTTACTAAACATATAATAAGTCAATATTTTGAACACATTAAGAACTAAGACAGAAGTTGACACTTAAAAAAATAATTGCAAAGAAACCAACAAATACGTATCGTAAAGAAATAATGAACTGAAAACTTCTATGCTTAAGCAGGTGAGTACGTGTGAATTAGTATCTTTGTATAAATGTTTTTTAGACATACATAATAAAAAAATAAAGTACACTTGAGGAACTAAAAGTGAAATAAAAAACTCTCACGCGCTTTTTAAGCTTCCAATTATATTTACGTAGCGGAATAGATAAAACCGAAAACAGAAGACCGTCGGTGACGTGGAGCAAGTGGGTCAGTAGGACACTGTTAGCCAACTAAATTAAAGACTCGTTTGTGTGAAGTTAGTCATTACTTAGCGAAAATTGGACTGCGTTTTTATTGAAAGACTAACGGATAATGAACCTTTTCACTTTTCATTTGAAATAACACCTTTATTGGGATCTCAGACTCTTTTAATTGGTCAGAGATAGATGTAAGAGTTGTATAATTCTGTTCTGATTTATACAGATGGTACTTGTGTTGGTATGCCAAACATTTTTAGAGAACATTTTTTTAAATTAACAATAATTAGTAAGGGATCTAGTTATTACGATAAATAAACATTCTGTAAAATTAAAATTTATCTTAGAGCTTGTATAGAGTTACATAATTAGCGCTGCAATCGCTTATGATTTAAAATATCCCGCATGTCACATTCCAACAACGTAGTACGGTTTTGTCCAATGCTACAAAATTGAACGTACTTTGTTATGTAATGGCAGCTAATCTGAAAAGCTCAACGTAGATGGCGCTAGCGTAGTTGGAGGTCACGTCAACTGTCCAAATCTATATATTTTTAAGTAAATATTGCATTTATTTCGCTGTGTGGATTTAATTTGGGATAGTAAGATGCCTCACTGTTGTGTTGTTCCTTTGTGCTCATCGAGAATATGAGAACACAGGTTTCTCAAAGATAATCTGATGAGAAAAAAGTGGATTGTGGCAATAAGAAGAGATAAATATGTGCGACGACAGAAATGCATCTACTCGTATCTACAATAAACTAAATATTATATATAAAGGATAATAGTTGTATACTTTATGTTAGCAAATTTTCGGAGAAACAAAATAGATAAAAATTAATAAAATTAACATAAATATTATTTATTTGTCTTTTATTTTGTTATACAGATTAAGATTATCTACTTTGGTAAGAAATAGTATTTTTCAGCCGATGCTATAACCATATACTACTCAAAAATCTCTTTGGCTTGAGGGATTATTTCATTATGAACTAAATAAATTTTTTTTACCTATAGAAATACATCTCATTAATTTTTGGTCCAAGTGAAAAAATCACAGAACTCACGACCAGTGACAAACATTTGAGTTTGCACTTGATTATAATAATTTGAATTTAATTTCAAAATTAATTCAGCTTTCATTTCTAAATATGGCACACTATCAGAACTAATCATTGAATCTTCTATTGAATAGGGGTAGTTAACTTCTAACACAGTTAGTTATTCATCCAAGTCCATCAGGAAAAGCAGCTAAATAAGGATGATTCAATGAAATAAAAAGTCTACAGCTAATGAAATGGTTAATAGTTGCCTCCTCATAGGCTCGGATAGTTATTTTCTCACATTTTTTACTCCAATATGTTACACTGATTACACTATCAGTAAAATTAGGCATATTTCTGTATTGTTGTGGTCTTGGATTATATCAACAGTTTGTCTTTTGCTTTTTTTGCACACAGGAACTATAAAATTTATTTGTTCGACTTTCTTTGACGGTACTTCCAGTCTGCTATTTTTTTGGCATATGCCAAACTTGCTTTCATTTAGTGCAGGTATCTTTTATGTACCATTTACCACGATCATATTTAGTAACGCATCGCAACACCAACATGTTTTCACACTGCTGTATATAGCTTGTCAACAATACATTAACATAATGCTTCAGTAATACTTTTGTCCATAGAGAGGAGCAGTTTCACATTGTATGTAAGTGCTTTGGCCATTTCACTGTTGACTTGCGCTCGGTAAAAATGATATTCATCTGTTTTTGATTGACCAATAACTAACAAAAAATTATTTTGCATCATACTGTAGTTTTTTCTGTGGACTGTGACACACATGCTCATTCCTTCTGCTAACTTATAAATATATAGAAAATAGTTTTTATGTCGATGAAATCTATTAGAGGAATTTCTGAAGAGTAGTGAAATCCACATTGGTGACCATACAATGTCATGTCGAAAATTATTCTTTCGATCATATGCAGTCCAACCGATAATAAAGAATACCTAATCAGTTTCTGGACAGGCAAAGCAATGAACTTCTTGCAGCGACACAATATCTTTCATACATATATTAAAAGTGATGATTTATAATGCGTTTTGTCTAAGGCAGCACAAAACTGTATTCAATGTATGGTAGGTAGCTAAAATTACCATATCTTAGTTACATTGCAGTATTAGTTAAAATTCAAATACAAATACATCACTGTAATACGCAGACCAATATAAAAATTTCTATTATGGTCTGAGATGAACAAATGAAACATTAAGACGATGATTTATATAGTTTACTTTTCGATAATGTCTTCCTTTTTTCCAGGAATTCTCGCATTTCTTCTCAATTCTTTAATCAAATCGCAAATCTACCGAGATCCGTATTTTTTTGTCAGAATTTATTAAATCGCAATAATTACAACAAAAATACCATACAAACCCAAAGAATTGTCAAAATGTGTTGACTTCCAACTACACTAGCGCCGCTACACGGCGTACATAGCTGCCATTGTACATTTAGACCATTAAAGCTTTGCCATGCCAACATAAATTGCTTTGCGCCGCTATGCGTCACGTCAGATTATGGCAGAAAACGTTAGAAACTAGAAGTGCTTACAGGTATTTGCAAACTTTTTATAAGTTTAAGTTCCGATTTAAAATTTTTTCAATACATTACTTTTTTAATTATCGTATTATCTTGCAGTGCATTTAATTGTACGAAGCACACAAAAAAGGGACAGATATATCATTTAATGGGTAAGTAAATTTATAAATTAAATTTGGAAAACCTACCAGAAATTACCAGGGAGATCCTCGAGAAGAACAGGATACAGAGGATGTATAGACATACACACAGACTGATCGACCACCTGATCAGGGTCTAGCCGGATGGTTGCCTAAGAATAGCCAACCAGGGAAGTAGATACAGATACAGAAGAAGACGACAGGAAGACACCAACCGAAGACCAGGAATCCGAAAGGAAAAATATTCAGCAGCAGGCGGTGCAAGAGCGGGACGTCGGAAAGAAGAAAATGAAATATTAAATTTGAAATGTTATTATAATTATGGCAATAAACGTTTTTATTTTTATCATTCTTTTTATTTTCATATACCAGAAATTTAGCACTTATTAATATACTTTTCTCACTCAAAGTGTTTAAAATAGATACATCACTTGCACAGAAGATGTTTACTTCAACGATTCGGTAAAAGGCGTGTCTATAAGTTTTAATGGTCTAAGGCAGCCGTACTCAAACTGTGGTACGCGTACCACTGGTGGTACGCAAAGAACTTTAAGGTGGTACTCTATAAACTAGAAGAAACGAAGAATTTTAATCAAATTTATCAACGAATGTTATCTTTTACGTGGTGCATGGCAACGCTGCGAGTTGGAAACACAAGCGCGTAATGTCTTATTCATTGTTGGCAACACTGGAATCCCGGCAAACTGCCACCGCCCTTGATTCACGTCATCAGTGGTCATTAGTTTCCTCGTGGCCGTCAGTCGTTGTGGTTAATTTTGTCGAAACGAGTAATTTGCTGTTACTGATTCGTGCTAATTTTTGCATATAAAAAATGGATAAGTGGCTTAAAAGAGACAACAGAACATCTGAAAATCCCGGTCTATCGAGCTCCACTTCAGAGTCGGAGCCTATCCAGGGTGATGACAAAAAGAATTATTTCAAAAAACTAAAAGTGGCGGTTAGGAAATATGATCCTGAATACATTAATATGGGATTTACATTCACGAATATAAATGATGAGCCAAGGCCCCAATGTGTTCGGAAATTCTTTCTAACCAGTGTATGAAACCTTCGCTATTAAAACGCCACTTCAGTACAAAACATTCAGTGTTGGAAAATAAACCTAAGGGTTACTTCGTTCGGAAGTTAACGGAGATGAGAGGCACAAAAAAATTAATGTCGAATTTCACCGGCAGCAACCAAAAAGCAGTAGAGGCATCCTTCCTCGTGAGTTTAAGAATTGCGAAGTGTGGAAAAGCGCATACAATCGGCGAAGAACTAGTTCTGCCTGCCGCACAAGATATGGTAACGTGTATTTTTGGAGAGAATTCAGGTAAACAGCTTAGTATTATACCATTATCCAATGATACCGTACGTCGTAGGATTGAAATAATGGCATTAAATGTTAAAGAGAAATTGATAAACCCGATAAAAAATAGTATTTTTTTGCAATACAACTTGATGAGAGCACAGATATTACAAACTATGCTCAGCTTATGGTTTATGTGCGGTATATATTTTAAACCAAAATCGAAGAAGAGTACTTATTTTGTGAGGCGTTAACGGAACGAACTACTGCCTATGAAATACTCAAGAAAATCAATGATTTTTTTGTGGAAAATGGACTAGACTGGAAACAATGCGTTGGTTTCTGTTCGGATGGTGCCCGAGCCATGACAGGAAAATACGGAGGTGTAACTGCCAAAGTAAAACTGGTTGCAGAAAATTATACTTTTACCCATTGTAGTATCCACAAAGAAGCTTTGGTAGCAAAACGAATGCCCGATGAATTTAAACATGTTCTCCATGAAGCCGTTCAGATAGTCAATTTCATAAAATCTCGAGCCTTAAACTCGCGTTTATTTTCAAAACTATGCTCTGAAATGGGAAGTGATCATATTCAGTTATTGCTACACACGGAGATAAGATGGCTATCAAAAGGAAAAATGTTGAACAGGTTATTCGAGTTGCGTTCTGAAGTACATGTGTTTTTAATGGAAACCAATTTTGACCTGCGTGATCGGTTATTAGATGACTTGTGGCTTACAACACTAGCTTACTTAACAGATATATTTAATCGATTAAATGACCTAAACTTAAGCTTACAAGGTAAATCACATAATCGATTTTCTGTAAACGACAAAATAAATGCTTTTATCAAGAAATGTTATATGATGAAAAATAGTGTTTCAAACAAAGACTTGCAGTCGTTTACCAATTTAGAAAATTTTGTAGTTGAGCATGAAATAAAGATTAAAGATGATCTTATTTTTAACATAAAACAGCATTGTCAAATGCTAATTGATAGTTTTAAAGAATATTTTGACGAAGACTATGCTCAGTTTCTTTGGATACGACAACCATTTATTTTGGATAGCATTCCTAAATCATTAAAACAGGATGAAAAAGAATCTTTAATAAACTATCTTGTGATGGAGGCTTGAAAATAGAGTTTTCTAAATTAGAATTAGCTGAATTCTGGCTAAATATTAAAAATGAATATCCAGCCTTATCAGAAAAAGCATTGTTATTTTTACTTCCTTTTACGACAACCTACCTGTGTGAAACTGGATTTTCTGCTATGCTACAACTGAAAAATAAATTTCGCAGTAGGCTTAATGTTGATCCAAATTTACGAATGAAACTAAGCACAATTGATCCTGATATCGATTCACTTAATGTAGCTATGCAGAACCATCCTTCTCAGTGAATTTTTGGATTGGGTCAGACTGTAAGTTTTATTTTGTAACATTTATAATGCCCTTTTTTAAATAAATACATTTTTGCCAAAATTAGTAAATTTTATTATCTACTTTTTTAATAGGTGGTACGCGATTGACGCACAATTTATGTAAGTGGTACGTGTAAAAAAAAGTTTGAGAATCGCTGGTCTAAGGTCTAAGATTTGCACCATTCGACCAAATCGGCGCGATTTGACGGCAGACAAACAAGTCAGTCTGCAACAGTTCGTAAATTTTATCGTGCATATTGTGACAACAAAATCGTACGATTGCAAAAAAATTATTTGCTGGTAAATTTCGAAAATGGTTTTTAGCTAAAAGTTTTTAAGATATTTCTTTGACATTTATAAAGAACAAGAGTGTCTTTAGAAAATAAAATCGACATCATATCATGATAAAACCGCTAGAAAACAAGCTGTGAATATTTTGGTTGCTAATATTCAAGAAGTGAAAGCGGATACCATTGAAGAATTGGTGGTAAAAAATAAAATTAACAATTTTCAAGCATTTTACCAAAGGTAAGTAAAATTATCTGGATATGATCGCAATTCTTCGAATAAATGTACGTGACAGTTCTTGTATTTTTTTCGTTTTTACAAAGAGCAAGAGTCACTAAAAGTATATCGTTATCTGACATGGTTTTAATTTAAAAATAAAACTCATACTGCAAAATCGGTACGTGTGTGTTCTCATCCGATTTTGAACATGATTGTACTGCAATTGCATTCGACAAAATCGTACTGAGCCGTTGGAACGTGAGTGGCGGGCTTTAAGAGTACTTATTGACTGAACAGTTGGCTAAAATTTAAATTTTGAAATCATGAATGTATTCCTTGTGTGAGTCCATTTCAAATAGGTAAAGAAATAATAAATACGACTTACTCACAATCAATTTAATTTAACTATCAGACGACCGGTTTCGCTTTCTACAATATGCAAAGCATCCTCAGGTCTCGACACAAAGTTAAACAAATGCTGAAATGATAAAACCCATATTAGGGTGTTGTCTAATTAAGATAAACAAAGTAGATGTTGTAAATTACAATAATTATGCCAATATTACATATCTGTGGTTTTATTTAAAGGAGTAAGTTGAATAAAAAGGTATAAAAGTTTTAAAAGTTTAAACAGACAAAGTCAGGCCCACAAATTGTTATAAAATAGTCTATTAGATTGTAATAAATTAATAAATGAGCAAATAAATAAAATAGATTACTTACATGCTGGCTCTATTAATTGATGGATGGTAGAACATAGTTGAAACTACTATGTATTGTTGAATGGAGAACTCAATTCTGTTATTGCAGTTGTTTGACAGTAAACGGGAAGTTCTTGAGGAGATAGATTTGATCCAATGAAGAAGAGATATGTGTGTGATTGTTTGTTAAATGAAAGTGATGTAATATACCACTGTATTATTAAAAGTTATTTATACACACCCACACCCACACAATTTGTACATCTAAACTTATTCATTGTCATAAAACTGTCACCTTCATAAAACAATTACTCAATAAATAAAACACATTTCATAAATATATCTCTCGAATAAGTATAAATAACTTTTAATAATACAATGGTAGATTACATCACTTTCATTTAACAAACAATCACACACATATCTCTTCTTCATTGGATCAAATCTATCTCCTCAAGAACTTCCCGTTTACTGTCAAACAACTGCAATAACAGAATTGAGTTCTCCATTCAACAATACATAGTAGTTTCAGCCATGTTCTACCATCCATTAATTAATAGAGTACCGGCATGTAAGTAATGTTTATTTTATTTATTTACTCACTTATTAATTTATTACAATCTAATAGACTATTTTATAACAATTTCTGGGGCCTTACCTTGTCTGTTTAAACTTTTAAAACTTTTATACCTTTTTATTCAACTTACTCTTTTAAATAAAATCACAGACATGTAATATTGGCATAATTATTGTAATTTATCACATCTACTTTGTTTATCTTTATTAGACAACACCCTAATATGGGTTTTATCATTTCAGCATTTGTTTAACTTTGTATCGAGACCTGAGGATGCTTTGCATATTGTAGAAAGCGAAACCGGTCATCTGATAGTAAAATTAAATTGATTGTGAGTAAGTCTTATTTATTATTTCTTTACCTATTTTAAATTTTAAATCTATTCTGCGTTAAAGACATATTTTCTAAAGGTAAGCGCGCACTTTTCCGAACCGGTCTTACCGGAACGCACCATGATGATCAGCAATTTAATATCTTCATCATATTCAATTGCACATCGCGGAATGGAAACGAAACACTTCGATTCACATGGAAACGCATCAATAATTTGGAATGGAATATTTTCGCGGAGAGTAGCTTCGACGAAATAGAATTTCTGAATGTTGTGTTTTATTTTGTAAGATCAGTTTTTAAAAAAGACAAGAGTTCTTAATATTCTATAACAATTTGCATGCATCCATTTATTACACTTCCATTTTGGACAATTATTTTGTTCCTCTTTCTCGGGCAACGAACTAATAATAATAATTTTTGGATCTGTCTTCCATAAAATATGTAAATCCACTGATAGCTGACGTAATTTAGCCGATAAATACGCATTATAAAGGGTTTCCCAATAGGGACGTCCTGTTTTTAAAATATCATAGCGGCCATTTTGAAAATGGTAGAACTGTCACTTGTTGACGTTTGTATTTAGTATACTCTAACAAATTACCATGGCAAGATATACGCTTGAACAACGTTTGGAAATTATCCTAAAATTGTATGCTAATAATCGTTCTTTTTGTGAATACCTATCATGCATTACGACCAAATCATCGTCCTGATGTGCGTGTAATTCGTCGAATCGTGAAAAAGTTTGAACGTGAATTTACTCTGCACGATACGAAACCACCAACTAGACGCCGAAATGCAAGAACTCAGGACAATATTGCTGCTGTAAGAGCCAGTGTAGCGGAGAATGCAATTGTGTCCGTAAATCGTCGTTCTCAAGAACTTGGACTGACCAGAATGACAACTTGGCGAGTTCTGAGAAAAAATTTAGGTGTACACCCTTACAAGATTGTTCTGACTCAAGAACTGAAGCCACTTGACCATCATAAGCGTCGTCTGTTCGCTGATTGGGCTCTAGACAAACTCGAAAATGATGGCGATTTTTTCAAAAAAATAATCTTCTCTGATGAAGCTCATTTTTGGTTAAACGGCTTTGTGAATAACCAAAATTGTGATTTTTGGAGTGAAAATATTCCACATGAGATAAGAATCTCATTGTCAAGAACAAGCCTTTGCATCCAGAAAAAGTCACTGTCTGGTGCGGTTTATGGCATGGTGGCATCATCGGACCTTATTTTTTCGAACATGGTGTAACAGTCAACGGTGAAAGGTATCGAACGATGATAACGGATTTTTTGTTGCCTTAGTTGGATTAAATGGATTTGGATGGCATGTTTTTCCAACAGGACGGTACCACATGTCACATTACTGCCCCAATCATTGATTTATTGAAGGTAAAGTTCCCGGAAACATTGATTTCTCTTGATGTCAGAGATCCCAGGAGAATTCAGCAACTTCGACCAGATGCTTGGCCTCCAAAATGTGCGATTAAACACCGTTGGATTATTTTTTATGGGGCTATGTTAAGTCATTGGTCTATGTGAACAAACCATAATCTATTGAAGACTTGAAAGGTACGTAGAGCACACCGTTCGTGAGATTAAGGCGGATATTTTGCATAAAGTGACCGAAACTTGGGTTCATTTGATTCGTTCTTGCAAACATAGTTGCGGTGGACATTTGAATGATGTGTTATTCGGAACATAATTGTTATCTATTATATTTTGCAATAAAATTCTTTTTTTATTATTTACAGCAATTTTTATCATTTTCGTTTAAAAAAAACATCAGGACATTATTATTGGGAGACCTCATACTATAGCATTTAATTCAGGGCTGCAGGGATGCGTCGAAATTTTAAAACAAGTGGAAGACCAAAACTACTACATTAACTGTTAAATATGCACTTATTACTCAAACAAGTTTATTTTATTGTAAAATATTTTAAATAAACATTCTGTACTTTGAAACAAAATTATTCAATTAGGATAATTACTTAGAACCCATTAACCTGGCCATAAAATTGAAATGTTAAATGGTGTTATGATTACGAACTCTTTAATAAATAGTAACTTTAAAGTTAAAGAGCATTTATTGCTTATTGCCATTATTTTTAGAACATCGAATAAATCGACAATTTCATAAGAATATATGTATTTTACTTTAGAATACGTAGCCAAAGTCTCCATTATTCAGAGACAATAACGTAAGTAACGGACCATGGATACCACTAAAAGAGATACTAAAAGATATAACCTAAAACCTCCAACAGATGAAATTAACAGCCTTAACAACACAATTACCAAAACAGTTGCAGACGCTCCAGATAAATTCTGTCCGAGAAACCAAAACGAAAGAAAATAATGCACAGAGGGAACTTAAGATGAGAAAATGAAAACCAAAGAGAACTAAGAATATCAACAAGGATATATCGAAAGCCATAAAAAAAGACAAAGGGACAAAAGACAAAGACAGGGATAAAAATACTAAGAAAAAGAAACCACTGAAAATAAAAACGGAAGAATTACACTATTACACGTTGATTTTCCAGCACCAAATGACAAACAAATCATGAGAGAAGTAACAATAAAAAGAATAAAACAATGCCCAGAAGAAATTATGGGCATAGCAATATACGAAATCCATTAAGCTCTTAAAAAGATGAAAAATAGCAAAGCGCCAGGATAATAATGATAATGGGCGAAATAAAGAATAGAGGCAAAGAACTAATCAATAAAATACAGAATCTATTCAACTTATACATACTTAAACAAGAAATCCCTGATAACGGAATACCGTTATGATGATCATACTTCCCAGAATGAGAGATTAAACTAACTTTGAGATAATCGACCCATTAATATATTCAATCATCATTATAAAATATATACAATACATGCATATTCACCAACAAGATACAAAGAAAATTTGATTTCGATCAACCTCGAAAACGTGGTGGGGTGCTGATGTAGATGTAAATTTATTATTCTACAGAGCGTATATCCGCTCCATTTTTGATTACGGAAGCATATTTTATGGATCAGCCAGTAATGTATTGGTAAATAAAATTAACGTAATACACAATTCAGCTTTACGTACATGTTTAGGTGCTATGAAGTCCACACCAATTCAACCCTTGTATTTGGAAGCCTTGGAACCACCTTTAAATATCAAACGAAACTTCCTGTCCGAAAAATTTCTGCTAAAGACATATATAAAAAATCAATCCTTATACACAAAGATCTTTACTCTGAATTGCTATGATTTGTCTACTAAATACTGGGAAAAAAAGAAATCGCCTTTAGTCTGCGAAGCTCTGCAACATAATATGGAAGCATTAAAAGAGATAGATAAAGCTACGTATACACTTCAAAACATTTCATATGCAACATATTGTTCAAATACAGATATCATGGTACCAAAATATAGTGACAATATACACATAAACAGACGGATTATTCACTCAATATTATCAGAATTCAAAAACTCCGTCGTTATATATACCGATGCTTTCAAATCATCAAACGGCACTGGATGCGCTTTTTTTGTCCCGTTGGAACGAATAGAACACACATTTAAGTTAAACTCCCAGACCTCTATTTTTACAGCGGAAGCTCTTGCAATATATGAGGCCTTACTTTATGCAACAGAAAGTAGCTCGGATCATATAGTGATATTATCAGATTCTTTATCAGTTTTGACCTCTATTAGGAAACCGGGATTGCCAAATACGTACAGTTACCCTTATATTTACAAAATTAAGGATATTAAACAAAAGTTAGTAACAAGGGGCAAAAATGTGGTCTTTGTTTGGATTAAAGCACATATAGGTTTGGAAAATAATAAACATGTGGACCAATTAGCAAAGGAAAGTATTTTATCTGGTAGAGAAACTTCGTATAAAATCACGGCTTGCGACTTTCTGGCTTCCTTAAAATTAAGATTATACCGAAGGTGGGATAATATATGGAAGGAATATTCCATTGTTAGCCCAAATAGATACACTTCTCTTCAAACAAATATTCCTAAAACACCTTGGTATAAGTCTTTTAATGTACCTACCTAGAAAATATGTTACCACGATCATTAGACTGAGATTTGGACATGCTTGTTACCCCAAACATTTATTTAAACTCAAGGTTTTAGATAATGATCGATGTGAATTTTGTACATAAGAAGGAAACCTAGATCATGTATTTTTCAGTTGCCCCAGAAATACTATAATTTCAGCCAGATTAATAAATAACATATAAATACAATATATTATCCCCTTGGAACCTTCAGTACTTATTATCACTAGACTCGGGAGCAGTGTATGATTCCTTAGTTATGTTTTTAAAGGATAGTAAAATAACCATGTAAATAATTATGCATTAGTTAATAACGTAACCTTTGTTTCTAACCCAATTGTCAAATTCCCCTCTTACCGTGGCCTAGTGTTGTATGTCTTAAAAAAAATGCCTTGATGGGCCCCTAGGCGAGAAGAGAGTGACCCTGTTTACCTGTTCTTTGTTTTGTATATTTATTAATATAAACTCAGACAACTAGTTTTTTACCATGTTGAGTCTGGCTGAATTAATGAAAGTCTATGCCAAAAAAAAACCTCGAAAACAGGCTGGGTTTCGTTGAGGGTACAGTACAAATGATCACCTATAATATCCCAAGACTTTATTTAATTGAAAAAAGATCAAATATTATACTCAGGAGCTGATTTTTATAGACCTTATTAAGGCATTCGATACAGTGGATATTGGCGTTATTTTAAAGTCATTAGAGCAATTGCAGAATAGATTATCGCTACTCCAACATTATCAGAAAAAATTATGCTAGAAAAGAACATTTAGACATGTATATGACTAACAATAAACCAAACAAAAATTCTTCTTCGTCTTCTTCTTCTTCTCCTTCTTTTTCTTCTTCCTCTTTATAAGCAATTCTACTTGTTCATTGGCGGATTAATACCTCTATGGATTGTTGTCACCCCATCTTTTGCACTGTCATCCGATACTTCTTCTGCCGGTTGGTAATTTATCTCTTGCTATTTTGGTTGCACGGGTTTCCTCTATTCAGCTTATGTGGTTATTACATTCTTTTTTTTTCTATTTTGTGTCCATTCAATTATATACTGTACGGTAAATTTTCCTAATGTCTTCACTTCTCTTTCAATCTCTTAGCGTATTTCCTGTAATTCTTCTCAGTACTCTCATCTCTGCCGTTTCCAGTAGCCTGAAGGCTACTGGTAAGGTTTCTGAGGTATATGTCATTATTGGTCTTACACTGGCTCTATAACTTGTTGACTTTATCACGGTGTTATTGTGTGTGTGTAATGTGTTTCGCCATATACTGTTATTAAGGCATCCTGCCACTCTATTTGCTTTTTGTACTTCATCTCTCACTTCTTTGTCCAGGTCTCCATAGCTGAACAGTGTAATTCCAAGGTATTATACTTTTATTCATTGTTAAATACTGATGTTATCAAGTTCTATTTTACATCAGGTTGGTTATTTGTTGACTCCTATTGTTTTAGTTTTCTGAGATGAGATTGTCATATTAAATTCTTGTGCTCTTGTGTTAAATCTGTGGACCAGTCTTTGCAGACTATCTTCATCTTGGACTATCAATATTGCATCGTCTGCGTAACAAATAAAAATATAAATCCGTAAACTAATTTTTTGAAACCAAATTCAGATTTCTGCTTTAATCTGTGCCTTCTAAGAATTGCAAGGCAAAACAGACGTTGATAAAGATGTTATTAGAGACATGGGGAATCTAAAATTGCATTCCAAAACATAAAAGGGATCTTCAGAACGTCTTTTCACAGACGCTCTGAACGTGAAAATAAATCTTTTTTTGTCTTAGTAGAAGCAACTCTAACATGGCTTCGTATGGACGCAAATAGCGACATCTGATAATAAATCCGTAAGCTAATTTTTCGAAACCAAATTTAGATTTCAATTCTTAACTGTCTTTTCCTTTTAAATAAAAATATATTTCTTAATTTCCATTCTGTATCCTGTTTCTTTTTATCCTGTATTAAATTAGCACGTCTTCGATGGATAGGACATGTAATTAGGCGAGATGAAGATGCAACGATCAGATAAATTTTAGACCGAGTGGGAAGACGAGCCAGAGGAAGACCAAAACTTAGGTATCAAGATAACATAGAGCAGGGTTGCTCAAACCTGAACTGCTGGCGACCTACCTCAATATTTTTAGACTACTTACGATCGACTCTGAGAGACTGCAAGTGTGTGTGTGATGCAGGGTTATCGTACATACACGATACACCCTACCTACCTAGATAGGGCGTACCGTAGCATATATAGATATTAGCTTTCTGCACAATATAGGTACATTATTTTAGTCAAGGTTTGGGTTAGGTTTAGTTAGGTTCTTCTCTACAATATCAATGAAAAAACTCATAGTTATTCAAAATTGCGAGTTTATTTGTTGTTACAAAACAAAAGAGTTATATATGGTGGTAAACTTTAAAGGAGTGGCTTTGGATGTTGAAGCGTGGCACTGCATGTCCTCAGCATACTTTTCATAAGATGGTACGTAACCAATGAGTGCTAATCGCAAGCATGATGTCATATGATCGTCAGTTAGTCGATTGCGATATTTTACTCACATTTTACTTGCGACTTAATTATCTTTATTTCAGAAAATGCAGACTCGCACAAGTAAGTTGACCCAAAAAATGCCGTCAGTTGAAGGGCGATTTGCTTTACATTCGGATATTTATCTTCAGATATAAAACGCCAGAAATTTGTATCAGATACTGTAGCTTTGAGATGTATATCTGATATAATCTGCACCAACTCATTTTCAACAGAACATGAGTTCATATTAAACTGACTTGCTATTTCAGTAGGTAATTCCTCAATGTTTTTATATGAAAAAGGATAACTCATAGATGATGCTATATTTTTAATTAACTGCAATCATATAAACGCATTTCGAATTGTCTCAAAATATTTGATAATTCAGCCTCATACTATCATAATTCAACTGAGGAATCCTTCCTTTCAAAGACAAAAAATGTTTCAGATCCTTTCTTTTCAGTTGATCTATCATGAGTTGCAATTTACTTTTGAATGCGTTTACTGCGCTACTCATCTCAATAATAGTTTTTCCTTTACCTTGAAGCTATAAGTTAACGGTGTTTAAGTGCATTGTGATGTCAGTCAAAAATGCCAAATCATTTAGCCATTTTTCGTTTTTCAAAATCTGAGTGTCATCACCTCTTTCGTCTAGAAAAGCTGTTATTTCGGGCAATAATTCTTGAAACCTTTCTAGGAATTTTCCGCGACTCAACCACCTGACGTTCATGTGAAGAACTAAATTAGTGTGTTCAGCTGATTCCCTATCTTCCAACGGCAACTGAAAGAGCCGCCGTTGCAAGCTACGTGCACGGATGGAATTCACAATTTTTGTTGCAATGCCCATAATTTCCTTCGTGTTTAAAACTTTTGAACACAAAACTTGTTGATGTATAATGCAATGGAATGAAAAAAATGAAGGGAATTCTTCATTAGCTCGACACAATGCCACAAAACCGTTTTTGTTTCCAGTCATTGCTCCATCGGTTGTAATGCACATTAATTTATATATTGGTAGCTCGTAGTTTTTTACAAAATGTAAGAAAACGTCATATATATCTTCGCCACGGGTCTTCCCCTTCAGAGGAATGATTGTCAAAAATTCTTCCTTTGCCAACATGTCATTGAATACCATCCGAATAAAAATACACAGCTGGGCAGTGTCTGTAATATCGATGGATTCGTCGAACTGTAAAGAAAAGTATGTACATTCCATGATATCATGTTTTAGTTTATCTGCGATGTCTTGACTCATGACTTCAATACGCCTTGTGACAGTCGGACGAGATAACTGAAGTTCTCTAATAGCAGACATGATTTCTGTTTTATTTTTAAAGTCTCCAAATAAAGTCTCTCCCACTTCAATAAATGCTTCCTTCACCACCGATCCATCTTCAAATGGTTTCTTGTGTTTCGCCAAAATATGAGATATTTTAAATGACGCGATCGTAGCAGCTTTTGATTGTTTGGCTGGTCTTGTGAACATGGATTGTTCTTTTTTCAAACAAGATATCAAATCACTTACTTTTCGTTTTCTTAATTCACTCTGTGCGGAAAATCCTTTTCATAGTTTTTATTAACCGTTTTATGATGCCTCTCTAAGTTACCACGCTTAGGTATTGCAACTGATGCACGACAAATAAAACAAATGCACTTATCCTTCACCATAGAAAAGAAAAATTCTTCCTCCCAATCCTTATTAAAATGATACGTTTTAGATTTCTTCACTGCACTCATTTTCCACTATTTAATAATAAACTTTGTATCGACGTAGGATCGCTATCAAGTTACAATTCAGAATAACTCAAATTCCTACAGGCGCAACATTTATATCGGCGTGAACGAAAGTCTCGAATCTCGAATGCTCCCGTCAAACACGCCGCCCGAAACTAGACTGTACTGTCTCTCGTCTAGAAACAACACGGTTTTTCTTGTGCCGCGCGTTCCTTTGATAAAGCCACCTTTTGCCGCAAGCAGTGTTATTTTATTACGTAATACATTTTTGTAGTTGATAGAATATCATCCCAAATTTGATTAATAATTATAATAAATATTGAATTAATAAAATAATTAGTTAATATATGTAAATAAAAAATATGCTGTGTGGACAGTATTTTGTTGTCCCCACTTCTTTGAATTGCAATGATGCTTAGTCAAGCATTCTATGTATTTGTATAGTTCAGTATCAATAAAAACGTTTAACTCTGCTGACAGTAGTTTAGTTACCTACCTACTTATTAAATTTTTTTTTCTTCTCGAGATCTACGCAAAAAGCACTCGCGATCGACCAGTCGATCGCGATCGACCGTTTGAGCACCCCTGACATAGAGGATGATCTAAAATTCATCGGAGTTAAAGCATGGAGAAGAGTTGCCAGAGATAGGAGCGAATGGAAGATTGTTCTGAAATATTCTTTGGCTCATGACGAGCTGTAATGCCACTGATGATGATGATGATGATCTTGTTCCCCTGTTAACACTTGGATGATTTCATCCATGATTAAATTGAAGAGCATAGGGCTTAATTAGTGCCATTGTCTTAATCCGCTGAATATTTCTATAGGTTCTGTAAGTTGTCCATTTATTCTGACTCCGTTTTGTTGTTTTGGTAGATGTTTTCGATTGTTTTTATAATATTTATTGGAACTTCTCTATTATACAGAAGATGGATTACATCTTTGATTCTTACTCTGTAAAACCGTCATCGTTGTATATTTAAGCAACGCAAAAAATATTGTTTATGACAAAGCATTAAATTGATTCTTTGATTTTTTTTTTCACACATAATATGTATTAGTACTTTTTTTTGTTAATGATTTAGACACATTATTTAAGTCTAAGGCGGTATGAAAATAAAATAAAAAATTATGCTCCTCTTAAGTTTACCATTACTTTAATTTTCTCATTTTCCTTTTTTACTTCCCTGTAGATATATCTTGCCGAATTTAAACAAAACCTCTTCCTTTGTGTGTTCGTAAAATATAAGCTGTCGTATCTTAATATACAAAACTTTTAATTGCTCTCATATTGTCATCAAAGTTCCAGAATGGGAAGAAGAGTTCAAAGTCAGAATTAGGTAAATATTTATGAAGTTTCTGTGAGCACGATTAAATTTCAGTCATAACGAACTTTGTGTTCGGTTTGATTGAAATATTAAATAGTGATGTCTCTAAAATTAAAATTTAAAAGGTTAATAATATAAATTGGGAAATTAAAACGATTTAGCCTTTTCTGTATGGAAAACAGGCAGCGAAGAATGAAATACATAAGAACTTAAACTAAAAGTATCGAATATTCATGCTGTGTCTATCTTATCTTCGACTGATATATATATATATATATATATATATATATATATATATATATATATATATATATATATATATTGAAATGATTTCAATAGGTCAAAGAGGATATAACTTAAAGGGATTTTTATATGAGTTTGTTGTTCATGAATTTCATGAAGCCATCACAATGTGGGGTCGACTCTGAAATAAAAGGGAGAAAAGATTAGTAAATTGCTAAATAAATTAATTTTGACTTACCTGGTATAGTGTTAATAATTTCTGAATAGTATAGTTGCCTAGTGTATAGGTGAATCGTCTAAACCTTAAAAGGAATAAAAAAGAAGAATTCTTAAAAAATTATTTAAACATAGAAATTTTAAAAATAAACGTCAGAAAAATAAACTGTCAAAAGTCTGTGGGAACTAAATTAATAGGGGTTTTGTTAAATAAATTACAATGATGTGGAGATGAAAAGAATAAATTATATTAGTATTGTTAAGTTTTATATCTGAATTTTTTTTTATAAATTCCCAAATTAGATGTGATTAAAGTGCTTATGAGAAATTAATGTGGTTTGACAAATATGTCAAAACAGGACAGTTTTATGGTTGAATAAAATAGAAGACGGAATGAAAAAAGAAAGGGGTTGCTGTTAGCAACGAATAATTTTGGTGGTTGGTGCTAGCTATGGCGGTTAACAAGGAAGAATAGGTTGTTGGAGGCGACGAAAATTTTGGAGGAAGAGCCCTAAAAAGGTGGAATAGTCCGGGAGTGCTTTAAAATCGTTTAATTATAATTTAGTTTTTCCACATTTTCAAATAGAGATATCCAGAATTTGTTCCAGAGAGTAAGAGAAATTTTGACTTATAAATTATAATTGGAGTGCAGAAATGTCATTTAGATTGAAAAAGTAAAAATTCATGAATTAACTAATTGCGATAGGCCTTAAAAATTGAAATATTAATGATCATTAAAATAAAAATATAATAGTACGTACCTTTAACTTCCGAAGAGAGGATAGATATTCCAGTATCACCGATTATTTTGCGAGTAGTTAGTTTTCTTTAAAAAAAAAAATCAGAACTGTTTGAAAGTGAGTTTGGATAATAATTTTGGGGATCATTTGAAATTTTGATTATATTTTAATGCTAGTTATAAGTCAGCGGCATAAAGTGTTCAGTTTTCTTTTCTTTATATTTCATTTAAACACTTTATAAAGTTGCAATAGTCATTTAGATTTAAGGTAATTGTAGAGAGTTTCCACATTTTGTAATCAAATTCTATTTTCACGACACATTAAGGTTTACACGATTCCTATTTTTGTAAATTTTTAAAGGCAACCCAAGTTGCAGACGAATTTTATTGTTTATATTAAATTTGTTCAATATTAATAAATAACGTGCTTCATTTGGGTTAATTTATCAAAAATATAAAGTAAATTTTGGTTTAATTTCTTTTTGAACTCTACCAGGAGACTACAGAGTTGACGTCACACAGTGACAGATTGCTTAGAACAAATAATTGAGCTAGCCGAGGTATAGTATATTAACAACGAACTACATACTTTTAAAATTCACTTCAATTCAATTAAAATTATATTTATTAACAATAAAACATAAAAATAATAAAAACAAAACTATAACAATTGGCGCTAACAACGTGGAGCCTCTGGGAAAACAGAAATAAGGGTGTTTTTTTAAGCAGATTTATTAATAATACACAGATTAAAATAAAAACAAATTGGTGTGATTAGAGTTGTAGAGATTCTGGGGTAGTTAAAGTTAAATTTGAGAATAAATAGAGATTAGCATAAAATGGCAGACCGAATGACTTTAAGAAATGGAAAAGAAATCGTACCGAAAGAGAGTGAAGGAGAACAGGTGTTAGAACAAGAAGCAGGACAAGGTGATAGAGAGGGAAGTCTAACAGATAGTTTGAGAGAGGAGTTGGATGAGACAGTGAGAGATAGACGTGATGAAAGTGTGGATGAATGTAGAGTGCAGGAGGAGAGACGTAGGGAAGGAGATGTTGGAGAGTCAGGGATGACACAGATGGATATGAGGCAAATAATGCGGATGTTACAACAGATGGATCATAATATTAGGGGAGATATGCACAAAATGGATAGTAATATTAACAATATTAGGGGGGATATGAACAAAATGGAAATTAATATTAAAGGAGAACTTAGGGAAGAGTTAATTAAAATGAGGGAAGAAATCAAAGAAGAAGTGAAGATAGTCAGGGAAGAGATGCTACAAATTACCCAAGGTTTAGAAGAGAAAGTAGAACAGGTCAGAGGAGAAAGTGAGAATTTTAAGAGGAATGTACAGGAGGAGATATCCAGAGAAAAGGCCATAATTAGAGCGGAAATAGGACAGGAAATTGGGAGCAGATTTGTAGAGTTGGGAACAGCCATTAAAGAGAATTTACCAATGGAAATAAACAAAGAAGTTAATAAGCAGAATAAAGAGATTGTTAGGGAGGTAGAAAGTGTTAAAAGGCAAACTCAGGATTATGAGGAAAAAATTACCATTATAAAAAATAATATAAAGAAGGGATTGCAGAATTTGGAACTGGAAATGGGTATGCATGCAAATCAGGCGGAAAAGGGAGATAGAGTATTACAGGACAAGTTGAGGAATTGAGAGAGAAATTTAAAAATGCAAGTGAGGAGATTCAGCGTTTGGAATCAAATCTAGGACAAACAAGAGTAGTGAGTACTGTGGTGCCGAGTTATAATGATGGGGGAATAAAGTTTGATGGAAACCTGAATCACTTACATCCTAGAATATTTGTAGATATCATCAAAAATAAGGTAAAGAATGTAAGGGATCCAATAGAAATGAAATTGAATATTCGAAACATGTTAGTGGGCATGCCATTATTATGGTTTTGCAATAATGAAAATTCCATAAATAATGTGCAGGAATTTGAGGCCAAGTTTATTAACTATTTTTGGGGAGAAAACCAACAGGCTAGTTTCAGGGAGCGGTTGTATTTTGGGAAATTCAATTATGAAAAAAGTACCAACTACAATCTGTACGCAATGCAGTTATTCCAGACAGCACAATATTTAGAACCGGCTATGCGAGAAGAGGAGATTGTCCTATACATTGCCAGGCAATATAACCATAACATGGCAGAAACAATAGCTCTCCACAATATAAAGACGATGGAAAGTTTGACAGGATATCTTCAGAGGATTGAGAGGAGTGTAGGGACGCAGAATCGAAATGGACAAGAGCAAGTGACATATAGGAATAACACAGCAAATAGACAGGGATATGTGAATCGAGGGAATAATTATAGGGAAAGAGAATTTGAGAGACAAAATAGAAGCAGGGATTTTACAAATAGGGGAGAGAATTTGAACAATGTCAGGAGAGATATCGGACGATATAACTGGGAACGTAGACAAGGGAATCCAAACAATGATAGAGAGAATAACTGAGACAAGGGAATGACAGAGACAATAATTGGAGACAGAACCAGGGAAATTATCCACAGGAGACGAGAAATAGGGAAGTTTACAGAGAAGGGAATCCAAGATATAATAGGGGGGAAAATGAGGAGAGAAGACAGGTGAATGTAGTTAGAACAGAGGAGAATAGGGGGAAGCAAGTGTTGATGCAGAAGGGAGAAATTTTGCTTAGACCGCTCCTATGTGCATAATATTGTCTACTTATCAAAGTATGAACATCCAAGGGAGTTTATTAGAGATACTGGGGAATTAAATAAAAACAATAACACTAATACTTTAAAGTTTATTGAAGGGTACATACAAGATTCAGTATACAAGTTATTATTATTAGATACAGGTCAGAAGTAACTCTAATCAACAAAAACATTGTAAATAATTTAAATAATGCAATATTATGACACGAATTTTATATTATTAGATATAAGTTTTGTAAATAGAAGGATAATTAATAAATAAGCATATCTTGAGATAAATTTGATAATTAAATAATTTATTAGGAACAAATGTACAGAATAATGATAAATTTATATAAACAAAAAAGGTTGATTTATTTTCAAGTAGATTTATAGGAGTTACAAGTATAAATAAATAAGCAAAGTACTATGGACAAATCGATATTTTGTAGAAATTGGGAAATAGGGAATATTATAATGATAAATAGTATATGCGAAAATAAGATGAAAAATAGAATTATATGAAATATTGAAATATGAAATATAGAGAGTTGTATGTAGAGATGATGAAATGAATATTATATGGGGATATAAAAAGAATAAATAATAATGCGGCAATGAATAAAGATACTGAAATAGTATATGCGGAAATAAATAAATAAATAAAAACATAAAATAAAGAGGGGAACAATTATAAGAATTTCTACGAAATTAGTACGAGAAATAAATAGTACAGGAAAAGAAGTAATGAAATTGGGAAAGTACTTGGAAATTTGATTCTGAAGTTGATATAATTAGTGAAAGATTTGTAGATTTTGTTTGGAGAAGTCTGTATTTTTCATAGAGTAAATTATTAAAAAAAAAAAAAATATTCAAGAGATATGCTTATTAATAAAAGTCAGTTTATTGTTATGTTAATATTAATAAAATGTTTAAGTTTATCGGTAAGAATTTAGATTTAGTAAGTGCTGATAGTTAGCACTGAACAAAATCCAAATTGGGGGGAAGTTGAAATGATTTCAATAGGTCAAAGAGGATATAACTTAAAGGGATTTTTATATGAGTTTGTTGTTCATGAATTTCATGAAGCCATCACAATGTGGGGTCGACTCTGAAATAAAAGGGAGAAAAGATTAGTAAATTGCTAAATAAATTAATTTTGACTTACCTGGTATAGTGTTAATAATTTCTGAATAGTATAGTTGCCTAGTGTATAGGTGAATCGTCTAAACCTTAAAAGGAATAAAAAAGAAGAATTCTTAAAAAATTATTTAAACATAGAAATTTTAAAAATAAACGTCAGAAAAATAAACTGTCAAAAGTCTGTGGGAACTAAATTAATAGGGGTTTTGTTAAATAAATTACAATGATGTGGAGATGAAAAGAATAAATTATATTAGTATTGTTATGTTTTTATATCTGAATTTTTTTTTATAAATTCCCAAATTAGATGTGATTAAAGTGCTTATGAGAAATTAATGTGGTTTGACAAATATGTCAAAACAGGACAGTTTTATGGTTGAATAAAATAGAAGACGGAATGAAAAAAGAAAGGGGTTGCTGTTAGCAACGAATAATTTTGGTGGTTGGTGCTAGCTATGGCGGTTAACAAGGAAGAATAGGTTGTTGGAGGCGACGAAAATTTTGGAGGAAGAGCCCTAAAAAGGTGGAATAGTCCGGGAGTGCTTTAAAATCGTTTAATTATAATTTAGTTTTTCCACATTTTCAAATAGAGATATCCAGAATTTGTTCCAGAGAGTAAGAGAAATTTTGACTTATAAATTATAATTGGAGTGCAGAAATGTCATTTAGATTGAAAAAGTAAAAATTCATGAATTAACTAATTGCGATAGGCCTTAAAAATTGAAATATTAATGATCATTAAAATAAAAATATAATAGTACGTACCTTTAACTTCCGAAGAGAGGATAGATATTCCAGTATCACCGATTATTTTGCGAGTAGTTAGTTTTCTTTAAAAAAAAAAATCAGAACTGTTTGAAAGTGAGTTTGGATAATAATTTTGGGGATCATTTGAAATTTTGATTATATTTTAATGCTAGTTATAAGTCAGCGGCATAAAGTGTTCAGTTTTCTTTTCTTTATATTTCATTTAAACACTTTATAAAGTTGCAATAGTCATTTAGATTTAAGGTAATTGTAGAGAGTTTCCACATTTTGTAATCAAATTCTATTTTCACGACACATTAAGGTTTACACGATTCCTATTTTTGTAAATTTTTAAAGGCAACCCAAGTTGCAGACGAATTTTATTGTTTATATTAAATTTGTTCAATATTAATAAATAACGTGCTTCATTTGGGTTAATTTATCAAAAATATAAAGTAAATTTTGGTTTAATTTCTTTTTGAACTCTACCAGGAGACTACAGAGTTGACGTCACACAGTGACAGATTGCTTAGAACAAATAATTGAGCTAGCCGAGGTATAGTATATTAACAACGAACTACATACTTTTAAAATTCACTTCAATTCAATTAAAATTATATTTATTAACAATAAAACATAAAAATAATAAAAACTATTACAATATATATATATATATATATATATATATATATATATATATATAATATATATATATATATACAAGGTGGTCCAGAATTATGTACATTAATTTCTAGAGCTTATAGTACGTCTAAAAATAAGGGTACTTCTTTATGTACACTTTTTTATAAAAGTGAATAATAAGGGAGATACAACCCTTTAAAGGGGTGAATTGAAATTCTTATTTTTTCAAATATCTTCCAAACGGTTTTGAATACGAAGTTCATATTTTGGGAGTGATTATAAGACATTAGGATAATTAATTTCATGTCACCACCTACCACATCCTATATTAATACAGGGTAGTTTTGGAGGGTAAGTGGGGGTTATTTCGTCACATGTTTTTTAATTTTTACATATTTTAAAAAAATATTTTAAAAATTGTTTCCTTAGACATTTCTACGCAAAAAATGTGCTCTTGTAATATTTCGATTGATATCACCGTTTTCGATTTATTTAAACTCGAAGGTATACATGTATTTTATTGTAATCGTTATATTTCTTAATATTCATCAAGTATGCTTTGGAATTGACACTTGTGTTAGCAATAATATTACAAATTAATGAAAAACTTAATAAATACTTAACATTTAATTAATGGCGAAAATAATATTTCACAACAACTGTTTAAAATGTCCTCCATTTTGTTGAATACATAATCTAATTCTTTTATTTAGCGAACGCATTAATCCATTTAATGTTACTGGATCGTTTTGTAAATTGGTAAATACTTGTTCAATTTTGTCTCTTAACTCATTTACTGTATTAATTGGAGTGTTATACACTTTTGATTTTAAATAACTCCATACTGTAAAGTCCATTGGATTAACATCACAACTACGAGCAGGCCAATGAATCGGTGCATCCGCACCCCGGCCTATCCATCTATCAGGGAAATGTTCATGTAACCACCTTCTACAAATTCTTGTGTAATGTGGCGTTGCACCATCATGCATGAAAAACATGTTTCTTCGTATTTGTAATGGAATATCTTCCAAAATATGTAGAATATTGTCTAGAAAATTGTAATACATATTGCCATTTAAATTTCCTGGAAAGATGTGGTATCCTGTGAAACTATTTCCTAAAGTAGCTGCCCAAACGTTTATCTTGAACGTGTGTTGGAAGTGAGTTTCCATTGTAGCCCTTGGATTTTCTTTAGCCCAGAAGTGCATATTTCTAGAATTGAACATACCTTGTCTTGTAAATGTGGCCTCGTCTATAAACAGAATGTTGCTTAAAAAATTTGGTGCAGTTTGAACTTTATTTTGCAATACTTCACAATAATCAACTCTAAGTGGCATATCGTCAGGTAACAATTCCTGCACCTGTCGATAGTGGTAAGGATGTAATTGCTCTTCATGCAGAGCTCTTAAAACACTTTGATGAGAAATATTCGTTCTTAATCCTAACCTGCGTGTACTTATTGTGGATTATTTATTACACTCAGTCATCGTTCAGTACTTACAAAAGTCCTTGCATTGAGAATATTTCTGTTCGGATACTTTTCTCTGTAGCGTTTTACAGCGGCAGCAGCATTTCCCGAACATTCCCCTAATACTAAAAGTATGTATGTCATCTCAAAATTTGAATAGTGTGCTATATTGCGGGCAAACAAATTTAAAAAATATAGCAAAAGAGACGTGTTAAACAAATTTCACTGTCGACTACAATAAAAGTGTAGATAAAATAATTTAATTGTTATTAAACGTCACTGACAATTCATAGACTACTTGAGATTAAAGTGTTGTTACTAACACAAGTGTCAATTCCAAAGCATACTTGATGAATATTAAGAAATGTAACGATTACAATAAAATACATGTATACCTTCGAGTTTAAATAAATCGAAAACGGTGATAACTATCGAAATATTACAAGAGCACCTTTTTTGCGTAGAAAAGTATAAGGAAACAATTTTTAAAATATTTTTTTAAAATATGTAAAAATTAAAAAACATGTGACGCAATAACCCCCACTTACCCTCCAAAACTACCCTGTATTAATATAGGATGTGGTAGGTGGTGACATGAAATTAATTATCTTAATGTCTTATAATCACTCCCAAAATATAAACTTCGTATTCAAAACCGTTTGGAAGATATTTGAAAAAATAAGAATTTCAATTCACCCCTTTAAAGGGTTATATCTCCCTTATTATTCAGTTTTATAAAAAAGTGTACATAAAGAAATACCCTTATTTTTGGACGTACTATGAGCTCTAGAAATTAATGTACATAATTCTGGACCACCTTGTATATATATATATATATATATATATATATATATATATATATATATATATATATATATATATATATATATATTCGTATGAACTTTACACATTGCAGTTTTTACATAAAGAAAAGGAAGAAAAAAGTGACAATAACAATAATAAATAAGTAAGTAAATAAGTAAACACTGACACAGAATATATAAAATTAAAATTATTAAATTAAAGTCGAAGGTTACACCCTCGAAGCCAATTTCTCGCCTTGGGAGTAAGTTGGTGGATTTCAAGGCTGCCAAAGAACTTGGTGGATGGACACTCGAAGACGATGTGGTTAATTGTTTGTTCAGCAGCGCTGCATTTGTCACATTCTGGGCTGACATTTATACCCCATTGATTCAGCGATTTGTGACAAATTCCATGACCAACTCGTATTCTATTTAGGTTGCACCATTCACGACGGGGAGGAGAAAAGCCGTCTGGTTTGATTGTGGGGTTTTCTATCAGATTGGAATTTCTGATGTCTGGATTCCTTTCGCCCATCCAGTGCTCTTCGGTAGTGAAAACAGCCAATTTTGTAGCAGTTCTAGTAGGTGGATGTCTGGATTTCAGTCTTAACTGCCTTTGGTGTAGTTCAACGATGTCTGTGTTTATCGGTAGTTCTGGGTTTTGTTGTCATTTTTGAACTAGATTGTTGAGTGCGGCTAGTCGTCTTGTTGCTGGTGGAGCGATGTTGCTTAAAACTGGAAGCCATTGGGTTGTTGTGGCCTTTATAGTTCCCGTTATGTACCTCATTGTTTGATTTAACTGGGTATCTATGACTTTTGTGTGATGACTGTTTAGCCAGACAGGAGCGCAATATTCTGCAGTAGGATATACTAAGGACAGCGCGCTTGTTCTTATTACCTCTGCATTCGACCCCCAAGATGTATTTGCTAACTTATGGATAATATTATTGCGGGTCTTAATTTTTGCTAAAGTTTTTTCCAAATGCTTTTGAATGTTAGGGTACGATCTAGAGTTACGCCGAGGTATTTTGGGTTAGCACTGTGCTTTAAACTGGTTCCATCGCATTTTATGTTTAGTCTGTAATTTGCCTTGTTGTTGTTTAGATGGAAAGCTGTTACTTCAGTTTTCGATGGGTTTGGTTGTAGGCCCCATTTCGTAAAGTATTTGTTAACAGTGTTTAGATCTGCTTCTATGGTGGATTCGGCGATGTTTACGTCTTCTTCTTGGGCACCCAAAGCCATGTCTTCGGCATAAATAAATTTGCGCGAGGTGGTAGTTGGTACATCTGACGTATACATATTAAAAAGAAGAGGAGATATAACTGACCCTTGTGGCAAGCCGTTTTGCAGGTTTCTGAAGTTACTATTTTCCCATTTAGGTGTACTTGGAAAAGTCTGTCACTTAGCATTTGGTTTAACATTATAATATTTTATATCTTCGACTGATAACGCTCTACGTCTGATTTCGAGATCAATAAATCTTAGCACTGATAAGACACACATAAAGACTTGGTGTTTATTAAAAAAAAAGCAAAATTAAAAATTTGACATTAATTAAACATTTTGATCAAATGAAAGGCAGATATCGAGACCAGTTTTATTAATTGAATCTTGCCCAAGTACTTTCGCTTCCTAGAGCATCTTCAGGGACATTTCGTCAATTTTGGTCTATCCAACAATCAGAGAATGTCATAAACATAAACTTGTACATAACACTAAACTACACAAGGACAAACAGTTTAAAATTATTTAAAAAATAGTCAAAGCTACATCGTCGGCAACATGAGAGAGAATGGCTCCAGGTATTAACGGAAATGTTAAGGAATTATTAGAAAATAAAAATAGGAAGACTAAGATGGGCAAGACATCTGACAAAATCATAGCAGAACAACAATCTTAGAAGAATCCTTATGTCACAACCTGTGGGAAGTAGAAGTAGGGGTAGGCCAAAATTCAGGGGATAGCCGATACAAATAGAAAGTTTGTTGCTCAGGATACAGATTTATGAGAGGAGTTGGGAGAGGCCTATGCACAAAAATGGACGAGAGAAGGCTAAGAAGAAGAAGAAGAACTTGTTGTTGTTTATATTTATTGGCGTTTGGTTATTACCGATTGAGAGGTAACTTACTTGGCCTCAACCCTTGATGAATTGACAACAACAAATTTGTTGTTATTATTATTATTAAACAGCTACCGGTTAAAATAATTTGTTACGTTTTTTAAATATTCATTTTTAAAAACGATTTGCGGAGTGCAAATCGACACGTCAAAAATATGTTATTTTTCTCTATTTATTATTTTTTTAATATCTGTTATTTTTCTAATATCTCAAGTTTTAGAGGAAAAACCAAACCAAATTTGTAATTTTCTTAAATTAAACAAATTTGACTAATTTATTTTTGCTGAAAAGACTTGTTAAACACATGCCATCACTTTTAACGACTTTCCCTAAAGTATACCCTTTAAAACTTTTATTGAATTAATTCTCCCGGCGACTTTATTTAAATACAACAATCGAAAAAAACCAGAGCCAGGGATTAAAATTATTCTTTTATTAATTCCACTTTTCCGCTGCTTCCTGTTGTTTTGTTCTCTTTTTTTAGTAAATTAATTACCCACATAAACGTTTTTAAATGCTGAAAATTTGATTACAAACTAGAGGTGGATGGATACACGATGAATCGTTTAATAGGAACGATAAAGTAATGAGAATTGAATAAATTGTTTTTGATTGTCCTGAAACAAAATTCACATTTATTCTGTTCCTAGTAAAATATTTCATTGTAGTCATGTCAGTGTAGTATGACCAGAACAATTAAATAAAAATAAGGAAAGCCATATAAAAAGTTCACCAGTTTATATACCATATACCGTTTATATATACCAGTTTTCCTCCTACTGCTATATGGTGTAGAAACCTGAACCATAAAGGCCAATGTGATGAACCGATTAGAGGCCTCTGAAATGTGGGTATTTAGAAGATTACTTAAAATTCCCTGGATAGATCACACAACAAATGTCGAAGTATTAAATAGAATGGGCAGAGGACAAGAATTGCTGCCAATAATAAAAAGAAGAAAAACTGCTTATCTGGGTCATATATTTCGAAATTCCAAGTACCAGTTTTTAAAGCTTATTATGGAAGGGAATCGAAGAACGCAGAGAAATTGGTAGAAAGCAGGCCTCTTCGTTGAAGAATATCAGGGAGTGGGCAGGAATAAGGAAAGCTGAGCAACTCTTTAGAATAGCTCGAGACAGAGACAGTTTCGTCATGTTAATCGCCAACGTCAAGGGGACTTGATAGGGCACGTTAGGAAGAAGAAAGGGGAGATAGAAGGAAAACGAGGCATCGGAAGAAAGAAATACTCATGGCTTAAAAGCATAAGGGGTTGGACAAATCTCGATGCCCATGCACTTTTTAGAGCCACACAAGATCAAGAGGAGTATTCCAGAATTGTCGCCAACATCCACTAATTGGATAGGGCATGATAAAAAGAAGAAGTTTCCCCCCTAATCCTAATCGCCAAGAAGCCAAAACACAATTTTTTTCTACATGCTATTTCAGTGGAAACAGATTCATCATTTTTTAAGACATACTTTTGAATACAGAATACGAATCCATCGTCAGTTCTTTTGCATCTGTCGCAGTTATAGCTGCACTAAACTTTTACTGACAGACATATTAACCGTACAAAACTAGAGGATCGAAATTTTTTATTTCGGTTTTAAATAACTTCCATCCTCTTCTATCGTGGCAATCTTCCGTTGATAGATTCCGTTCGCTCATGGACTTTTTTTATGTTTTGCTGCCACTCTAGTTTGGGTCTTTCTCGCTTTCTATTCCCTATTGGGGTCCAGTTCAGTATTTTTTTGGGCCATCTAGTATTTTGCATTCGCTCTACGTGTCCGTACCAGGTAAGTTGTTTCTTTTCGATATCCTGAATTATCATACCTTCTATTCCCATTCGTTGTTTTATATGGTCATTCCTCATTCTTTGTCTTCGTGAGGCTCGCATAGATCTTCTTATCGCGTCCATTTCGACTGCCTCACCTTCTTTTTTTGTCTGTCTGGAATTTTCGCTCTGAGAGCCTACACATAGATATTTCGTTTTATTTACGTTAACTGTCAAGCCCCATTCCTCATACTCTTCTATCAGCTTTCTAATCATATATTGCATGTCGTCTTTGTCATTGGCCACTATGACCTGATCATGTGCAAACTGAAGAGTAAACAGGTATCTGTTATCTATCTCTATACCCATTCCGTGTATTTTCCTTTATCAGTTCTTAAGTGCCGCTGCTACATATATTTTGAATAGTGTAGGAGAGATAGGACATCCCTGACGTAATCCCTTATTCACTATGAAGGCATCTGTGAGTTTTTTTACCTATCTTAATTCTTGATTGTGAATTTTCATACAGTTCTTTAAGTGCAGCTATATAGTTGTGATTGATGTTCGTTTGTTCTAATACCTTCCACAGTCTCGATACTGGGACTGTAACATATGCTTTTTGTAGGTCCACAAATGTAAGATGGGTTTCCAGATGTCTAGCAGATCTCTTCTTTATGACTTGTTTTAGACAAAATACGTTGTCGGTACACGGTCTACCTGCTCTAAAGCCGCTTTGATCTTCTTCTTCTTTCTCTTTATAGTCTTCTTCAATTAGATCTCGAAGTATTCTACTGTATAGTATGCTCAGTGTACTCATGATTGATATGCCTCGATAGTTGTTACAGTCCAGTTTATTTCCTTTTTTATGGATGGATGATATATAAGCTGTTTTCCAGTCTTCTGGAGCAGGATGTCCATTTAGGCATTTATTGATAATTATTGTTAGATTTCTAAAGAGTTTTTCCGATCCCCATCTTAACATTTCGGAGAAAATCCCTTCTGGTCCGCTAGCTTTCCCTAACTTAAGGTTCAAAACTGTCTTTTTTACTGTTTCTTGGGATACTTCTACTTCTTCTCCATTTACTACAAAATGTTTTGGAGATTTAAATGGAAACGTTTTTAAATATACTAGTTAATATTGACATTGTTGTGATTATTGACAAATTCGTGTAGGATTGAAGAAGAGTAGGATTAATGCCACTGTCTTCTCCTACAAACATCCCTCTCCTTTATACGTGTAGAAGCGAAAGCATTTACTCTTGTTAGTCGTTACCCTGTTAAGCCAGGATCTTACGGAGTGTGAAGAGGCGCTCTTCGAAAGTTAACGTCGGCGAAAAGAAATAGAAAATAGATATTCTTCTTCTTTCTTTTTATAAGCAATTCTGCTTGTTTGTAAGCGGCTTAATACCACTATGGCTGGAAGGCTGTCATGCCATCTTTTGCTTGGCATTTCCATACTTCTTCTGCCGGTTGGTGATTTATCTCTTGCTATTTTGACGATACGGGTGTTCAGTATTCAGTGGCGAATCTAGACATTTGCCTTGGAAGGGAAGGGACAGGAATTTCTCGAGTATTTCCCATCCCTGTCCTCATTCTTCTGCTTATGTGTTGGTTATTCCATTCTTTTTCAGTATTTAGTGTCCATTCGTTTATACACTGTACATTACATTTTCTTCTAGCCTTTGTGTTATCGCTGTCTCGGGTCTTATTTCTTAGACATATGTCATTATTGATCTTACACTGGCTTTATACATTCTTGACTTCATCTCAGTATTAATGTGTCTGTTTCACCATATACTGTTATTAATACATCCTGCCAGTCTATTTGCTTTTTATACTTGTTCTCTCACTTCTTTGTGAATGTCTCCTAATTATATTGTTTTAGTTTTCTGAGATAAGATTGTCATATTAAATTCCTTTGCTTTTATGTTAAATCTGTGGATCAGTCTTTGCTATCTTGGGCTATCAATATTGATTGGTTTGTGTAAAAGAGTATTTTTACTTATTTGTATCCCATTCTGTATTCTCTTCAGTTGTTAAGGCTTTCGATTTTATCCATGGCTCAATTAGTTTAGGGCAACTTCTCTATTATACAGAAGATGGATTACATCTTTGAGTCTTAATCGGTTAAATGTTTTCTTTACGTCAACCAGACACAGAAATGCTAATTTATTATACTCTAGTGATTTCTCAGTAATTTGCTTTATGACGAATATTGCATCTGTATAAATCATCTGCTAAACTTATCCTCTGATTCGTTAGATCCTGTAAAATTTTAGTTGTAGTTTTAGGGCAGTATTGTTAACCAGTTTATACTTCTGTAGTTTTCTGGCTGTTTTTATCTCCTTTTTTGAATAATAGCGCTACTTCGCTCTTTCTCCATTCTTCCGGTATTTTATTGTATTTTATAATATTATTAATTATTGTTGTTAATTGTTCTGTCATTGCTATTCCACAATATTTCAGTATTTGGTTTGGTATCCCGTTTTTAACTGCTGCTTTTCAAATGTTTTTTTCATTTTTGATAATTTCTGGTGTTTTCAGTTCTAGCGTCGTTTGTTCTTCCTCTGCATAGAGTATTTTTAGGTAGTTAATCCATGTAACCTTTTCTACGTGTTTTGGTTTTATTAGTTCCTTTATCTCCATTCTTTGAACTATTAAAAAGCGCCATATTCCTTTTACGCCGTAAAAATCATGTTCCATTTCTTTCGAAAAGCGTTCTCAGTGATCTTTTTTTATTATTCTTACAATTGCATGTGTTTCATTTTTTATTGTCTTTTAACTATATATGCGTCTTCTGTTTTGATTGACATATATTTCAGGTAAGCTTTTTTCTTTTATTTACATTTTTCCTTCACTTTTCTACAAAACCATGGAGTTCTTCGCCATGGAAACCATTTATTTTCAGTTATATTTCTTTCACCAAGAACTGCCTTGCCCGAGGCGAAGATATACTTAATTTTTGCCCACCTTGCTTCATATGATCTAGAAAATACATAATAGTGACAAGAAAAGAGAGCACTGTGGGCCCGCTACGTTACTATGGAATTAATAAATATTGACTTTTTAATAACTATCTCGATGGAATATTCCCTTAGATCGAGGCTTTAGTTTAGTTTTGTCCACCAGTGTTGGTAAAGCTTTAGTAAGTTTATACAATGATAAAAATTCCAACACAACTTAGCGTTAGACCACTCCATACTAAAATTAACACTACACTGACTATAACTGACATTAGCGGTGTCGGACGGGTGGAGGGGTAAGTAGGTGCTATGCATCAGCTTCCAACCTTCCTTTGAACCGTGTTCATTTACCGACCAACAACGGGACAACACGCGCCCATCGTAAATATATAGAGGGGTCGTAAATCACAAACATTGAGGGGGACAATGGTATTCCACGTTGCGTTAGTTTACGTCTTTAGTTTTTAGCTTTTTTTAATAAAGATTTTCTTTGTCAATGAAGAACGCTGCTCTATGTTCTGTCAGATTACGGCTTTAAAGGTATCGTGGTCTGATTATATGAGTTGATCTCTTTGATAAATCTCTATTTATCTTTATCTTCTGTCATTCTCGCACATTATGACAGTAAAATATCAATTATCTCTGACCTTTATTGTTAAAGTATATATCATATACGTCATACATATTTTGTATAAACTTTATGTATTGAACATTTTCAAAAATCTTGATAACGGTTGTGTTTGGCGCAAAGGTACATGCGATACTCTTGGTAAAAAATTGCAAAAAAAATATAAATTATTCCGATCAGGGAGTTAGTGACAAGTAATCGAGTCATTAAAAGTAACGACGTGGCCCAATTCAATTACAAACGACTTGCTCTTTATATTTTTACTTTTATTAAAAAGTGAGCTCGTTTGATTCCGTGTTTAACTGCCGGCTGTTGAAAAACATTTGTAAACATTCAGTGCTGCTGAATTTTCGTGTTCCGTTTGACGCTAAGTACGGCAGAAATGTTGGAAAACAAAATGATGAATAGAAAAATAATAGACTTATATTTGCGTTATTTAGTTGAAGAGATTCTGTCTAGGAATTAAAAAAAAAGTTGAAAGTATCGTGTCAATATGCATTTCATTACTTTTGTCTGAGTTGGATTCAGTTGAAAAGCGTAATTGGCTGTCGTAATTAGTTTTTGTCTACTTTACCATATCTTACCAGTAGTGGAATATTACTTTGCCATGTTATCAATTCCTGTTGTAACTTAAACATACTAGTATATAAGATCAAATAATGTAACTTAAATTCAATTTAACAAGATTTAACGGGTTTTTACCCAAATATTTAGTGGCTCAAAACATGTACATTTAGATAACATTGATGATGGAATATTAATTCCGAAAATGTTCTGTGATGTAGCCTGATAGGGCGTTTTAATTATATACCTTTGATAAGAGAATTTTAAATAAATTTTTTGTGATACATGGTATAGAGGAACTTAGTTTAGAAGAGTACATCTTGTGGATGTACCATGTCTTTTTTGACTTTTACTCCTCTATTCCTATTTATCTAATTGGCTGTTATTTAATGGAAATTCGTGCTCAATAATAACATAACACATAAATATACACCTTTTTTTTAGTTGCTAAACACTATTGTTAACTTAACATTTTACTGTAACATCAACTTCACACTTCACATAAGAAAAATTTCTACATTGTTATATTTTTATAGTTCTAATTTATTGTCAATTTATTAAATAACTGTACAACTATTTATTACATTCGTACATTTAAATACGCGGGCCCGAATCTATCTTCTTACTGACTTCTTCAATAAAAATCCATGCCAATTATATGAAATGCCGTCTCATAGGATCTTTCGTGAAGTAGACGGAAGCTGACCTGAATAGTCTCAAACTGTTTTTTTTAAAGCGGCCTGTTTCCAGAAAGATCGGCCGCTTTTATATCGGAGGGGAACACATCGTGTCAGGTATATGTCTGCCAGCTGATCGAAAGGTCTCGTCCATTCTACAACATATTTAGTAAATAAACAACATGTTTACAGGTTTATTTTAATATGACTAATTTTTACGTTATTTTTATATTATTTAAGTTATTTCGCCATTTTGATTCCCGCATTGTTTCATCTATTGTTTGGCCGTTTCTATTTCATCCATCGCGTAGTAACTGTATTAAGCCGTACAACACTCTAGAGTCACCAGCGCCATCATAAATTTCTGCATTTCTTATCAGTATCATCTTATCATCCAAGTTATAATCGTATTTGTTTTAGTTGTTTGATATTTTAATAAATATTCTATGCCCTGAAACAACCATGTCCTGTAAGCATCTGCATCAGGAAGTAAACTGCCAAACGCCGATGCCTGCAGTCCATCCATTGTCTCAGACTAGGAATCAGTGACTTCGTCCACTGCGCCATCCTTCTCATCTCGTCCAATGCCTCTGCTACATCATGCCACATCATAATGGACCTCTCCCTTTCTTCTTTCTGCAAACGTTCTGTTGCTATGTCTTCATTTCTTCTCTCGTAAATTCTGTCTCTTTTCTTCACTAGCACATGCATCGGTATACACCCGATGATAACTCGTATCGGTAGAGACTGTTTTGTATGCATATGTCACATGCTGTCTTACCCGCAGCCAGTTTTAGGTCATGTATTTTTATCCATTCCTCGACTTGGTCGCGTGTATGCTGTGCAGCGAAGATAAGGTCCCCCCCTGTCCCGCGCCACTACCAGCATAGCGAGGTCGTCAGCAAATGCGGAAGGGGTTACATCCTCTTCGTATTTTGGCTCACAACCGAGCCATATACCAAGTTTCACAGAGTCGGTCATAGGACCGACTCCTGCGATACTGCACCAGCCGTCATGTCCACCACTCCTTTTTCTACCACAATTTTCATCTCTGACTGATAGTCCGTGACCAAATTCATCACGCTTGGACACCGTCTCTCTCGTAAAGCCTTCATTATCTCTTTCCATTTTAATGTGTTAAAAGCAAATATTTGCATCACCGCATACACCGTGCTCCTGTTCTTTCTGAAACAGTACTGCCTGGATGACAGCCCGCCTGACTCTTTAATGACCGTGTATATTCGCCCTCTTAGAAGCCTCTCAAATAATTTACCCTTGCACGATAGAAAGCAAACAGGTCGATACTTGTATTCCCTCTTTGGGAGTAGCAGGAGCTTCTCGAGATCATCCAATTTGCCGAAAATCGCTGAGTTTCAAGTAATGCCTTCGTGTTTTAAAAGCTACGTCTTCTCTAGAATTCCAATGCGTTTCACAGCTTTTGGTGGTATCCCAAACAAGCTAAACCTAGTAAACCTTTCTGAATGCTGTAGCAGCACAGTTTATTGCTTGCTAAGAAAACAACTATACATGATAAGTAACTTCAGGAGTGACTCAGTATATTGGTTGTGCAAGAATGAATTTGAAACCGCAATATATATCTTACATATATGTGAAGCTGTAGCTCTTAGATACTTTAACTTTTTTTTGTGATATACTGGGCCTAATTCCGAGCCCAAATCAATTAAGTCTACAGTAGAATATTTAAGGTATCTTAAATGTTTTCATAGAGAAGGGACTGCTCAATTACATCTCATAAGAGACAGTACCATATACTCTACTAAGTTCTACAGATTCACCCAAACCACGTGTTAAGTTGTGTAAATAAATGTATACGTCCGTGTTTATTGGAGCAATGAAGTACAACTTAATATTTTCATAGTTTTATACATGTTCATAGTTTTTAGAATATTGTGGTTATCTTTACTTTACTTTAATCTATACTTAATTTTAACTTTTATTTCTGAAAATCGATCAGTTGTTGTCAAATATTGGGGCTCAAATGAAAGCTTGGATTTTACGAGAAACCACTAAATTTAAAGCAGAGTTATTAGAAAGTTACTTACATTTAGATTTTGATATAAGGCAAGTTTTATATTGGCATACTTAATAAAACCCCAACAGCTGGGACTCTAATAATTAACTAACAAGTTTTCAAAAACAGGAAGTTTTGTAGACGCAGTTGATGATTAAGTACAATATAATAAAGGTGGAGAATTTTTGCTTTAAATACGTAATCTGTATTTAATAAAATAAGGATGGCAACTTTATTAAGTGCCTATAATTTATGGCGACCATAACAAAGTTAAGGGAAAAGCTATGTTTCGGAGTTGTAAAGGAAAATATGGGGTAAGTTTGCAGAACCTATTTCTTATGTAATAATTTACGAACAGTTGTATTCGAATATATGAATATGTAACTACTAAAAAGTGCCTATAATTTATGGCAATCATAACAAAGTTAGGGCAAAAGCTTTGTTTCTGAATTATAAAGGAACATAAGGGGTAAGTTTACAGAACCTACTCCTTAGGGTGATAATTTACTAACAGTCGTATTCGGATATATGGATATGTAAATACTAAAACTAGTACTCTATCTTATTATTAATATTATTTCAATCTATTATAAAACAAAGTTGTACCATACATATTTATTATAAAATATTTATACCTAATGTAGAAATTCTAAAGGGTGTTCCATAATAAAATTTAGTTTCCAAATGAGCCTTATGCCGACCCTGTGCAATTGTATGAAGTCGTAATACTACCGTCGCCAAGTAGAATCGTGCGGATTTGTAGAGATTTCATAGTCAGTATTATCAGTAGCCATGACGCGAAACCCAACTTTTTAAGCCGACAGACTACGAAAAGAGGCGCATCTTTTGCCAAACCATAAACCAGTTTTGGGATGATGGAGGTGTGGAGAACATTATTTTCAGTGACGAAGTATACTTTCATTTAGATGAAAACGTCAATAAGCAGGATTCACGATACTGGGCTAATGAGAATCCACGACAATTACACGGGAAGCAACTCCGTTCTGAAAAATTCATCGTGTGGTGTGGCATGTCTGCACACGGAATAATTGGGCCATATTTCTTTGAAGATCCAAATGAACGCAATATAAGTGCAACCAGCAAGCGGTATGTCGACATGGTAAGACATTTTTTGGGTCCCGAACTACAGAATTTTCCGGGTTATAATGATGAATGAAGACGGCACCTGGTTCCAACAAGATGGTGCCACACTACATAGAGCCATTATTTCGATAAACGCGGTTAGAGAATTGTTTCCAGGCACCGTCATCGCATTAAGCGGTGATATCCCCTTTCCGCCATGTATGTAGGGTAACGGAGTTTCATTTATTCAAAAACTAAATTCCATTACGGAACACCCTTTACATAGCGATGCTACGTCTTCTCTGTTCTATTTTTATGGTGTTGAATCGTGGACTTTGAACGAAGATATGTGCAGAAAACTGGAAGCATTTGAGATGTGACTATATCGGAAAATGCTTAAGATCCCGGGGACTGACCGAGTCATAAATGAGGAGGTCCTCAGAAGAATGAATAAGAACCGAGAGGTACTGACCACCATCCAATCTTAAAAATTACAGTTTTTCGGACATATTATGCGAAATGAATCCAGATATGCTCTACTTCAAATCATCATACAAGGAAAAATATTTGGAAAACGAGGTCCAGGAAGAAGAAGAACATCTTCGTTAAAAAACCTCAGAATCTGTTTCAATACAACATCTGTGCAGCTTTTTCGCGCTGCTGCAGATAAGATAAAAATTGCCATGATGATCGCCAATATTCGTAATGGATAGGCACATCAAGACGAAGAATTGTAGCATGGCTCTGAAGATGGCTTTGTATTTAAAAATACTTTCCTTTTTATATTTTTTGATTTGATACAAAGTATGATAAAATACTTTGGCAGACATAGCTGCAAGCAGTTTATTAAAGGAAAGACAATTAGATTTGGATACAAAATGTGGTGTGTCAATACAAAAAATGGATATTAAGTTAACTTTGACTTATACCAAGGAAAAAATCCAAAATCAAATAATGACTATGAAAAACTATTTGGAAAAACTGCCAGTCTTTTGTTATTAGATACATTATTAGACCATCTGCCAGCCGAGAAAAGCAATCTAAGATACAATATTTATATGGATAATTTGTTTTCTGGAACGGCTTTATTTTCAAATTTCATGGTTATAACGCCATAGGAACCATTCGCGAAAACCGAGTTCCCAGAGGCTGTCCGTTAACTCCTAAAAATGAGTTTCTGAAAAAAGATCAAGGTTATTTTGAAACAGCTATTGAACGAAATGATGGAAATATGTCCGGTGGATGGATAATGCAGCAGTAACAATGATTTCATCATCCTGCGGCACTAAAGAAATAGGTCAAGAAGATTTTTTCAAAAACTCAAACGCAACATAATTGTTTCTAGACCGAAATTGATCGCCAAGTATGGTTATGGGAGGGACTGACCAAATGGATCAGAATGTAAGTTGCCACCGGATCAGTATTCGTGGCAAAAACTGGTATTGACCAATTTTTACGTGGATGCTCGATGTTGCATTACTAAATAGTTGGATATTGTATAATAAAACTGACAGAGAAAAGGTATCGCAATTCGATTTTACAAGAGAGATTGTGAGCACATATTTAGCGAAATATAGTGTACTTAGTAAAGGAAGTAGAAGACCGTCGGCTTCCTTGCAGCATCTGTCGTCAGACGAGAATCGGATGACATTCGCTTTGACACCTTCAATCACTTGATACAATACATTCCAGGTGGGAAAAAGACAAGATGTGCGTCCAAAACATCTATGTAAATCTATTATTAGAACAATGTGTTCAAAGTGTGATATTGGACTATGTACATACTTCTTGTTTTATACCGTTTCACTCCCGATAGTGTAAATTTTTATAATTAATCACACCGAATTACATTTTTTATGACTAAATATTTATTTTTGTTTTATTGCTTACTTTATTGTATCCCAAATTCTTTAATTTTTTGGTTTATTATTTTTAACAAAAATTAGGTAGTGTAAGCTCCTAGCGTTGCTTTAAGACAACACTTAATATCTCAGAAAAAATATTTTATGAAGTTTTTATTATTTAAACACAGTTCATTAATAATATAACAAAAAATAATACAAAGTCAATAATTTATTAATCTCGGTGCTAATGGGTTAAAATACACGATATAGTAAAGCCACAACTGTAATTGTAGTGATAATTTTTCGACTGTTCTAACAACCATTCAAATTTCGTCATTTTGTGTCATGTGGAACAATTTCACCCAATCATGTCAACATTAGACTGATAATTGCATTCAGTGCAATTAATCTGATCAATTAATCGTGGTAATAGATCTTCTATAGTAGAGAACATCAACGAATCTAATGTTAACTTAAATTTAATAATTGTACTTTCACTAACTGTACCTTTAATAAATAAATGTTTCGTTATGTTGAGTTATGATTTTTTTTTCGAAAAATTATCCGCCGAATATTCCTCGGACATTGATGAATGCTTCATAATTTCATGACAAATTTCTCAAGCTCGTTGCTTGGAAACAGCACTCAGCCTTCGGCTTCGTGCTGTTACCAAGGAACGAGCTTTCGATTGTCATGAAATTATCTCGTCTGTTATCAATGTCCTAGGGATAATCATTTCTTAAAGTGATGATCAAAACAAGTGGAACCTTGGAGAAAATCGGAAAATTACTAAAATATCTTAAAGACATTATTAATTTAAATTAAATATGATGTTATCATTTACCATCTACATTATATATCTAATAATCCTGGAGGTTGACGCGACAATCTGTAAAACAAAAAAAACATCAAATCTATGAATTAAATAAACATAATGGTAAAAAATTCATGGCAGTCTGATGTATCACAACAAAATCGCAAATAAAATATGTATCTTTAATTTAATAAAATATAACTTTGTTCTTTTAAATTGCCCGTTGGATTTATTTGCGTTAAATCGATTAAATACAATAAAATGATACAAAAATATTTAGCTGCATTTAACAGAGAACATTTCATCATATAAAATCATGTAATTTATGTTCCTTCGTGAACACCTGAATCCGGTTATTGATTGCGGCAAGAACAGATGTATATCTGCCTCATTTAAAATTAATAAGTAACTCATTTGATGGAGCTCCTTTATTGTTTGTACTTTAACTACACTTCGGACTTCGTGCTCCGAATTTAATCATCATTTTTATAAACCTCACAGTAAAACATATATACCAATAGACATTTAGTGAGAAAGTATTTAAATTATCACCTCTTTAATTAATATTCCACATCAAAAAAGAACTTTGTCTTTATTGCTCTTCTTTTTATGGTATGTTATTTTATCTGAATATCGCAGAAAGGCCTTTGCAAGAACTAAAATATTATTTTGATTTGATTTGAAATTAAAAAAAACTTTCCTTTCTCTCCGGTTTTCCCTGTAGCATTAGGCTCTTGATTTGGTCAGGACGAGTAATATGACTAAAGAAAATAATCTTTAGGATTCAAATCGGGTGAATGAGAAGTCCATTCAGAACTACCTAATCTACCAATCCATCGCCTGAGAAATGTCTGATCTAAATAACGCCGCACATTTATACCAAAATGAGCTGGAGCTCCGTCTTGCTGAAACCATATCTCAATAAAATTGACACCAAACTTGTTTTTTAGGCAAACTTTAGAAAATCGCTTTTGCAATGAAGAAATATGTAGAAAAATAAAAATAGAGGATGTAATACAACGTGCTGCTGCACTAATTGGTCTTGGGTAGAACATGTTGCCAGACAAGATCATAACAGGTGGAATAAACGTATCATCCAGTGGATACGTCGATTACATAAAAGAAGCGTGAGTCAATCTCCAAAAAGTTGGCTGCACAATGTAAATGAAAAGGTGATGAACACCCTGGGAAGAATTACGTCGAGGGTGAACAGTCAAGGGCTGTTGAAAAAAGAAAATACCCCGTTTGTATGTGTCCGTGATGAAAGTGAAGGGGACAGCGTAAAGCACATACATAATCTTGCATTTACAGAGTAGTAAATTAAATATGATATAGAGCGAATGAGGGAATGGAGTGGAAACTGAAATACTAGGTAAGTTTTCCATCACGCCCTTCTCAACAGGGATAAATCTCACACTACTATTCATAGAGTTAAATAGCGTCTCATGAAGCTCTTCATTTCATACCATAAAAAGAAATGCAGGGTTGAAAAAGTATAAAACATTGAAAAAAAGTGCGGTAAAATAGACAGTATAGCATGTAAGAGGGGTCCTAGAAGAAAACAAAATTCATGGCTGCATGATAATTGAAACTGGTGAAGAATTTTTAACGCAGCCGACATATTTCGTCAGGAAGAAATCCTCAACGAACTAGACAAGGAACTAGAAGAAAAAGTAATAGTCACATGTCGAAAATAGTAGGGGCCACATAGTCCACAAATAAGACGGTTGATTAAGTCAGCTGTAATACATTAAACGATGGACAGTGTTTGAGGCACAGAAAATTAACGAGGCCGCATTGCTCAGAGTCTTGGATGAGTTGTAGGGGGGGGGGGGGTCTTTACCATATTTCCACTAGTACACAATAAGATGGTGGCTACTAGAGCAAAAGAGAGCATAGAATAAAAAAAAACAAATGATAATTCTTTCTTTATAGCTTTTAAGAATTGGAAAAAAAGACGAGATATAAAAAGATAAAAGTGTTAAATAAAGATATTATAATATAAAAATTATTAAACATATAATTACGGAAAAATTATTATTATTTACAAAAATTCATATCTACATTTTTCTACATCCTGTGTAACAGGTTCCTAAGCAAATTAGTGATTACGTTGCTAGTTGGCGAGTATTAAATAAACAGCACTGAGTGCGTTGACACATTTAATAATTGAAATAGACACTTCTGACCTACATTAAAAAAATGCCATAAATATATTGTTTCACTATTTTAAATGAATATTTGTTTGCCAGCAACCAAAAAATGCATAGATGCAATAAAAAGTCACAAATACATATCTATCTATCTATCTAATTAGCCTTCTTCGGTCCATCTTTGGACATAGGCATCCCCAATCCTTTTTCATTCTTCTCTGTCTGTCGCTGCAGTCATCCACCTAGAGCCCACGTGCTTCTTGATATCATCTGCCCATCTCATTTGGAGCCTTCCTCTGTTTTGTTTATATTCCCACGGTCTCCAACTTATAAGAATTTTGTTCCATTGGTCTTCTTTTTGTCTTATATTGTGTCCGGCAAATCTCCATATCAATTTTGCAACTTCTTGTCTAACGTCCCTCACTTTTGTTTTCTCTCTTACCCACTCGTTTCTCTTTTTATCCATTAGTCTTTATGACTTTGTCCATGTTTGGGAACCATAAGTAAAAACAGGGAATACGCATTGATTGTATACTTTGGTCTTAATATGCTGTAGATATCTTTTGTTTTTAAGAATTTTTAAGAATGTAGTTTGCCAAATGCCGCTCATGCCAGTCTAACTCGTCTTTTTATCTATGCTGTTTGGTTTTCTTTGTTAAGTTTTATAGTTTGACCCAGATATATATATATATATATATATATATATATATATATATATATATATATATATATAATTCTTTGGTGTGAATTCTCAAAAAGTGCTAAAAAAGACTAGCTTTGCACAAGAGTGATGTAGTGAGGAAGCCCACCTGCACAGCCTTTAGCCAACATATTAAGAATACTGGACACATTGCTAACTATGAAAATGTGCAAGTACTAAAGAGGGTTGACAACCAATTTAAGAGAAACTTCATAGAAATGTGCTACATCCATAACTGCAGTTCTTCTATGAACTGTAAGAAAGAGGTTGAAAACTTAAGTTGTATTTATTCCTTTCTACTTCAACAGGACTTGACAAGATGTAACAAACTGGAGAATGTAGGGAACTTATCATAACATGCATAGATTGCCTACCTGTACTTGAGAAAAGACTTCATTTCCCTGCTGATTGTGTTTCCTGGGGTTCTTTCTTTCCATATCCATGAGGTTCTAACGTAAAAATTATAACCTCGTTGCATATGACACCCGGATATTGACAGAAGTCAGAAATATGTCATCAAAAAAGAAGAATAATTCTTCTTTTCTACCTTTAACATGAAGTTGCAGTTTTTGTAGGTTGTAATTTTTAGATTTTTGTTGTGTTTGTATTTTAAATAATACCCTGTTGTGTTGTAATGTTTTTATTCAAAATTTTAAATGTATTTTTTAATATTTTTAACATTTTTGTGACAGTGTTCTTCACCTCTAGGACCAACTGAACATTTTCAATGTAGGTTTTAAATGTTAATTTCCACCACTTGTACTAAAATAGGTTTTCCATTTAGGTGCTGATGAAGGTGACAACATATCACCGAAAATTTCACATTTAGAATAAAGTTCTACACCAAACTGGCTTATACCATCTCTAGCTGATCCTTGTTTTGACGCTTTCCCGAAAGTTACCCTCCAAAGAATTGTATTCTTAGCGTCGTTATACAAACTCTATATATATATATATATATATATATATATATATATATATATATATATATTCTTGAACTTGTTCTATTTCATCTTGTCCGATCCTCAATGTGATGTATTCATCTGTATTTGTTATGATTTTGGTCTTGCTGTAATTCTCTTTCCGGCTTCTACGTCCATTTCTTTCATCATTTTAAACAATTGGTTTCAGCCTTCTCAAAAGCCTTTTCAAAATCTATGAAAGCTATATACAGAGGAATGTGGTATTTATTTGCTCGTTCTATAATTATTTTCATACTTAGTAAATAGTCACTTGTGCTGAATCCCTTTCTAAAATCAGCTTGTTCTTTCGTCTGGCATCCGTCGAATTTTGTCGTCAATCTATTGTTTAAAATTTTTGTTAGGAGTTTATACATTACGTTAAGGAGTGCTATAGGACGGTAGTTTTTTATATCTGCTTTATCCCCTTTCTTGTGTAGAATAATGGTTACGGATTCCTTCCATTTGATTGGGATTCTTTTTTCTTTTAATATCTTGTTAAAAAGGGATTGTAGAGTATTAATTACCACTTTTCCACCATATTTTAGCATCTCTGCAATTATTTCATCTCTTCCAGGCGATTTGTTGTTTTTCATTTCTTTCAATGCCATTTTTATTTCTTATTTGCACATTTCTGGCTGTAGCACTGAGTTGACATTTTTTATTTTAGACTTAAATTGGTTTTTAATTTCTTCTGATGGTTCCTTTTTTGTTTTATATAATTCTGAGTAAAAATTGTCATCTTTATGTATGATGTCAACTTTAATGTTTGTTTTTACTCCATTTACATCTTTTATTTTGTTTATTTAAAATTTACATAATTTCGGTCTTAAGCATTTCATATTTTGTTTTTCTGTATTACTTCTTCTATTCTTATTTCTTGTTCATTTCTCTTATTTTCTTTTAATATTATGCTTATTGTTTTATTAATTTCTACATACTCCATAGATTTTCTTTTGCCTTATTCGTTCAGCTTCCTTCTTTTATTCATAAGCTTCTTTGTTTCTGTTGATATATAGTTGTTCTTTTTTAGATCCTTTTCTGCTATTTCTTTTCGTGATGTAACCATCGTTGCTGTAAGTATGTTGTCTATTTCGTCTATATCTTTATCATCACTGTCTAATTTTTGGGTAATTTGTTCTTTTAATAGTTCTTTGTATATCTCTTTATATTGCCCAAGTTTGTTTCTATTTACTAGATTCCAGGCATATAAAGTTATATATGTTAATATAAACTAAAAACAATAGCTTATATTATAGTCACTTATGAGATTTAAAGAGAAAGTGTTTTCCGCAAGATAATTTGAAAATAAACACGTAAGTGTTTGTCTCCAAAGATTTATAATACATAGAATAAAAGCTTATACAGGATGGTACCATTTCTTGCAAGTGAAAATATCAACTATAAGCGACTGATTAAAAAACCTAAATTAAAGAATACAGAAATGTTTAGTCATCTTAAATCGAACAAAGTAAAATAATTCGATAAGATTATGATAATTTATTTGTGGATATGCTAGTTTAAAAAGCTCTTTAATTATAAATAGCTAATAATAAAGAATCTCTTTTAGTTCAACAAAAAGCTTGAAATGGATATAAAATGTTATTTCCGTCGGCAAAGTTTTTAATCATTTCCCCCTTTTAGCAAAATAACAGATCCGACAAACCAATGTCGAGCAAAAGAATATTTATGGTCTGGCTGCCGTTAAAATTGTAATATACTTCGCCAACCTTTTATTCATTGTATAAACTTTTCCATTACTTAAAACACTACCCTCATTATCGGTGTTTTCCCACTTCCTCAATTCCATACCTATACGTTTAAAATTCCAATTCCGAGAAGTGGATTCTGCTTCTAATACTATTAACTGAAATATTTGTAAGTCTAACTCACTCTGTTAAACCACATTTGTGGTTTTCTTCGAACTAAGAAGGGAAGTCTTCTAAGAGTTTCCAGTGGTCTCGGAAATTGTTTTTCTCTGGTTACAAGCTTTAGTAAAGTTAAAATTAGGAGTACATATCCTTAATTCGTTTCTATTTAGCCGGAAATACGAATGGAGCAGTAAAATCTATTAGTTGTTTTCTTGTATTTTTCTTTATATTTTTTCTAGTTATTAATTTCATGTTTATTAGTTTTCAAAAGTCAATTGAATATATTTGTTAACTAAAATGTTTGTTTGCAAAAATTAATTATTATTTACTCTTTATTGTTCGTTACGTCCTCTTTACTTCTACACAAAACTTAACTGTGTTGTCTGTGATATACTATTACAAGAATTAATTTTAAACTCAACAGTCTTCACCGAGCTTTCGACATTATCTTTGATGTCTTCTTCAGGGCTTCCGAGGTTTCAGTCTACCGAGCCCCCAAACACTACTACGTTGATAATTAATCACTGCACTACAGCTGCTGGGAACAGCGAAAGGTTTATTTATACCATCGATCGTGACCTGGTTTGGGTGGAGGTTGGCGTAGGAGTTGGCGGGAACATTTCTGACGGCGGGATTTTGGTTGGAAGGTGGATCGGAAGATATTTTTCTTTATCAGAGGTCTCCATGTTGAAGGTAACCAGATGCCGTTATCTCTTTTATTTAGACAATTTGGCCTTTTTTGACAAACGATTTGGACAACACATTTTGACAACAGCTGGAAAAACGATTTGCAGACGCCAACCTAATGTATGAAATAAAGCCCAGAACACTCCAGGAACCTCAGAAGAGATTCTTACGAAAGAGTAGTAGAATACTGGCATGGAAAGAAATCCCATCTAGGGGAAAATCACCTAGACGACCTCCGGTGATGAGATAATATAGTATAAAGAATTAGATAAAGATTGCACAAGTCAAAAAGGAATGGAGGCAGGTTGTCAAGTCCCTTATCTGGCTTAAATCTAAACCCGACGCATGGTTGTAACGCAATGGAGTAACAGTGTAAGTATAAATCTCTGGCGGAGCATTACTCATGAACGGAAGTGAGTATTGGATATAAAGAGTATGATTTGTAATAAAATAAAAGCGCAGATATGGGAATTCTAAGAAGAGTCTTACAGGTTAAATAAGAAAAGATCTAACAGGAAATAAAGAGATACTTAATGACCTAAATATTTACTTTATAAACGACAAGATAGTTGTTTATACATATAAGTGGAGACAATATATATACAGGACAGAAAAAAAGATTATCAAAGAAATCCTTAATTACAACAGTAGAATGCAGAAAATTCCTTAAAAACTATCGGATTTTCAAGTATAAAATTTATCTAGTATGCCAATGGGCAAAGTTTAAATATTTCCCCAATTCTCAGTTTACATTGTGATGTAAAGAAAAAAATTCCAAATTCCGGTTGTAACTGCGACTTTAAATATAGTTTTATTTATTTGTACGTTCAGTTCTACAATTTTAAAAATTGGAAATGATTCGAGGTCAAAAAGCGTGTTTGACAAGATTTTTGGTTGTTTCGTTGCGTAGACTGGTACAAGGAGTAAGGCGACGGTAGAAGCGGATACACAGATCGAGGTCGAATGAATTCAAGTTTAAAGTTTGAAAAGATCAGCGATGGAAGCAGACGTGTTTAGTTGAGTCGGAAAAACTGGCTAATTTGTTGAGAATAGTGAATTATACTCTATGTAATGTGTCAGTTTAGAAAGAGTACTCACTGCTTCTATGTTTCTAAGCATCTAAGAGATTTGTGTCGATTACAACCATTTTGAAAGGTACCCACATTATTCCAGTAATTTTAAGAAGCGGAGCTTCAAATTGTGCGTCCAGTGTCCCAATTTCAATCTCAAATAGTCAGTACTAAGAAGTCGCTTCAAAATACTTTTCGTAGTTTGGAGATGAATTTGATCGTGTGGCAAAGAAGGTAAACCCAGAAATCTTAAAGTGCGTTTTATTGAAATCCAGGTAACATTTTTGTTTGAACTTTTAAAGTAAATATGACATTTTTTTCCTAATAATTGCTTTCATAACAATTTAAATTGTAATAATTCAAATTGTAGATTTTAGGGTGCTGCCATAGCTATCATATAATTTATTCTCAGTTTTATATTCTATAATCTATTTCAGTTTTAAGATTTCGTTTTGACATATGACAGCTAGCTTTATTGTTTTTCACATCTGATAAATATATAATCATATTTGAGGTTTTGTTTTGGTTTTTTAAAGGTTAACTTCTAGACAGAGTTTCACTAAAAGATAATTTTTTATTGGTTATGATTTATTTCTGCCACAAATTATAGCACAGTAATATTTGTAAGCATGGTAGTATCTCCAACTTTAAGAGTTTGTAAACTGATAGGACATAGTAAGTGGTTTTTCTTTGTTATGTTTGGTATTTATCTTTGTAACAACTTATATAGTATTTTCTTGTATTACCATTTACATTTGCAACTGTTTGTGGTAAGACAGTAATAAATATTTAATTTTTTTTTTCCTAAACCATTTTGTTTATTTATTTTAGAAAAGTCTCCTAACCTCTCTTTTGTATTTTTTAGTACGGAAGAACCTTTTCTTTCATCTAGCAGGAAGTTTCTTCGAAGCGGCGTCCATTTTAAATAGTTAGAGGTCCTTCTTGTTGATTCGTTTGCCCATTTGTCTACGAGACAAATGTGTCTTCCTTGTGTAAGTACCCTTCTTGTGTAAATACCCTTCTGTTTCATTTTTTGTAGTGGCCCCAATCCAATCCCTTTATTTTATTCACTTATACATGACCTAGTTCTGCAAATAAACCCTGAGCGCCGTTCGCAACAGTTTCGTTTATTTTGCTTGCCCTATCTCTGCCACAATAATTTCTGTCCCCAATTTTCAACTCCCCATAGTAATACCCTATGTGGTAGGCAAAATATTCGTTACACAACCAATGTTATAAAAAGGTGCCATAATTTCTCTACAAATTTTTAGTAATGTTTATAGTTTTAAAAAAAATTTAAAGTAGAATATAGAATATTGTTTACCCGCAGTTCTAAATTTCCACATGTTCATAATTATTTTTACCAATTTATTGTCACATTACCATGCGGCAAAATAAATAAAAACCTCAAGATAATATCGATGATAAATTATACACCAAGAATATCTCAATTTAACGACACCATTATTATATTCTGTGTATTATTTTCGTGTAATAAATTTATTTACTAACACATAATAATAAATTTAACAACTCACTATGGTTTTACGATTGTTTGCACTAGTAACATCATTAGTTAGGACATTCAGCTTAAAATAATTCATATAGAATATCACCATCGGAGAATATATTAACACCTTTTGGGCAAGTAATTATTTGAATATTTAATGTCATTTAAGTGATATTTTAGCTTTGTGTCAAACAGAATTAATGATAAACACGCTAATAAATGTTAATGGTATTATAATAACAGGTTTGCTATCGGTCTGATTATCATTTATAAAGTCCAATCACAATATGTAGACACGAATAAGAACGATTATTGTGGTAATATGTTTTAATTAAAAACTTGAAAAAAAATGTATTACACTTAAATACGAATGAAAAAATAAATGGTTAAAATGAATTAGATATAGAGCTTATCAGGTTATTGAATTTTTAAAGTACTTTTTGTACTAATAACGACACAATCTGAAAATCCAGTCCAAAAGGGCAAATAATATTATAGTCGCCTCGTATTTTGGTTAGACTGTGTAAAATATATTTTTCCGCAAATCGCCAGGAAATTTTGACATTCCTGTCAAAATTTCTTGAAGAAAAAGTCAGGACTTCCTTAATGTCATTTCCTTACTGTAAGGAGATGATATTTCCGTACAGTTGTTAGTGTTCTACATAAATGATAGAAAACACATTGCTTATAAGGAATTAATTTATATTTTGGAAACATCAAGTCATTGCTGAATACATTTTTAAGATCAATTTGTTATATTTACAGTAATTTGACAGTTAGTACAATTATTGAACATTGGAGGAACACTCTTAAAACTATGAGAAACATTTTGAACAACATGCAGGGTGGAAGTGTCATTTTGTTGAATATTTTGTACTGTGAAAATTTTATTTGCCACCTCAACCTTATTGTTAAGCGATTCTTCGATATATCCTTCAGCAACGTTTGATGACTTCCATCCGCCATGCCTCTTTAAACTAGTTATGTCGGCACCAGAGTCAACCAATATTGTTGCAGAAGACCGACGAAAGCAGTGACCAGTATATTCTGTCGGATTTACCAAGTTCAAATAAGTAGCAATCATTTTGGGCATTTTTCTAAATTGATGAATTCCTACCACTTGTCTACAACCCTTTCCGCTTTGATATTTAAAGAAAAATCGGTCACTATTGATATTTTCTGGTCTTAACGAAACATACTTTCGATAAACATTCAAGTAGATCTGATTAATTACAAATGATCTTGGTTTGTTGGTTTTCGAATCAGGTATGCTGATTAAAAGCTTAGATTCTAAGTCTTCTATATCGTGTACAGTCATTCGGACTAACTCATCCATTCTACAGGCCCCAGAAATACCAAATATTACAGCCACCTAAAAAATAAATAAAGCTATAATCTAAATAGAAATTAAAACCTTGTAAATTACCTTAATCATTAAATTTTCTTTATCTGGAGCTTCCTGGATAAATTTTTCAATTTCTTCCTCCGTTAAAATCTTAGATTTCTTTGCCCTATAACCTTGAGCTTGCCGTTTCAATAAAGAACGAAGTTTTGAGTATGTAGATATATCAACAATGTGTTTAAGTGCAAGGGTTGACTTCAGCATTGAATAATTGGCCCATAATGTTGAAGATTTCATCTTTAAACAAAGGTCTAGGAAGTATGCCATTACAACATTTTCTGAGAAAGAACTCGTATTTTTACTCATGCGATAATCCATAAAACGTCTGTATGCATTTTCGTACTTTTCTCTTGATTTCTTTGGCAATAATTCTAATGAAGCAGTATTCACTGCCTCAACCAGCTCTGGAGGAGTCCCAGGAATGGAAATTTCATCATCACTTATCATTTTACTTTCGAGAACACCAGCAATTAAATTTATAAGCGTCAAGTTTGAAAATTCAACCTCAATACGTTTCCATAGTAACCCAAGTAATTTTATTAGGAATTTCAAAGCACCATTTATTTGGGAATAAAATTATCGCGTTTTTTTTAAATCAATCAATATCTGTCGAATTTTAAACGATTTGCGGAAAAATAGTATGTGTACCTCATAGGAAAAGCCACATTCCTGGACTCTGTGTTGCTAAGTCTCGGCTTGCGCCTCGACTTAGCAATCTTCACAGTCGTCCAGGAATGTTAAGCTTTTCCTACCCGGTAAACAATGTACTATATTTGTAATAAAAGCAGGCAATCAAAATTAAAATAAAAGTACTCTACCAGGAGTAGCTTTTAATTGCAAAATTATCAATGACTGAGATATGGGTAGTGGGTAGGAACTGCTTAGGTTTCCTTGAACAGTCCTATCAAGGAAAATGTATGAGTTTCTGCCCTCCACATATTCCAGGTGGTCCCTGACCCGGGAAACTAGTACCTGTTTAGAGCCCCTTATCCAGGGTTACGGATGAAGACCACAACGGCAATCACGGCGGAGAAGGATACCTTCGGTACAACGAGAATGGCGAAAGTGGCGACACCAGATTTTAGGGCTAGCATAAAGTCAATTTTGAACGAACGATCGGCAGTATAAGACACGGCACTGTTTTGTCCTTAGGGTGGGAAACTGTCTCTAAAAGGCGGATGAACAAAGGATGTCAACGGCATAAGAATACGGAAGGCAATGGGAAACCACCATATTAACGGCCACTAGTCCGTGGCAGGTCGTAAGTGGCCAAGGCGTGCTAAGAATTTCCGCGAAGAAAAACAATGCTAGGAACCACCCGAAATGGGGAAAAAAACCCCAAAGCTAAAACTGGGTACTTGGAACGTTAAAAGGCTTTACACCGCCGGTAAACTAGACAACATAATACAAGAAATGGAACGATGCGACCTAGACATCATAGAACTTAGCGAAATCAGATGGTCTAACAGTGGTAAATGTACTAAAGAAAAAGCGACCCTATATTACTCAGGACAGAACCTACGCCATCACTATAACGGAGTTGGATTTCTAGTTAACACAGCCTCAAACAAATCAGTAAGGAACTTCGTGGCATACTCAGATAAGGCAGCACTACTACAAGTCCAAGCCGATCCTGTTGACCTTAACATAATAGAAATCTATGCACTAACCTCGGACAAGCCTGAAAATAATACAAAACATAATACCAGGCAAATCTGAATGTAAATATCGATGAAAATATTAAACCTTTGTATTATTATACATCTCTTCTTCTTATGGTGCCCTATCCAATAAGAGGATATTGGCGACAATTCTGGTATACTCCTCTCGATCTTGTGTGGCCCTAAAGAGTGCATGGGCATCGAGGTTTGTCCAATCCCTTATTTAAGCCATGAGTAAATCTTTCTTCCGATGCCCCATTTTCTTATCTTTCTTATCTTATCTTCCATAATAAGCTTTAAGAACTTGTACTTCGAATTTCGAAATATATGACCCAGATAAGCAGTTTTTCTTCTTTTTATTATTGGCAGCAATTCTCGTTCTCTGCCCATTTGATTGAATACTTCGACATTTGTTGTGTGATCTGTCCAGGGAATTTTAAGTAGTCTTCTAAATACCCACATTTCAAAGGCCTCCAATCGGTTCATCACATTGGCCTTTATGGTCCAGGTTTCTACACCATATAGCAGTATGGAGTAAATGTAACATTTTACAAAGCGATATCGAAGCATTAAGTTGAGGCTGCTGTTGCTTAGCAAGGTTCTCATATTAGTAAATGCTGTTCTGGCTTGCTTAATCCTGCTACGTATCTCTATGTCTGGATCTAGATCTTCAGTTATCCAACTACAGAGATATCTGAACTTGGGGACCTTTTGGATGTTCTTGTTCTTTACTCTTATATTTAATTGCATATTTCGTGTTCTACTAACCACCATTACCTTCGTCTTGTCTATGTTAATCTTCAAGCCCAGTCGTTCTCCTTCAGTGTTTATTTTATCTATTAGTCGTTGTAGCGCTTCTTGGCTATAAGCTATTATGACTGTATCATCAGCATATCGAAGATTACTAATAGCTGTTCATATAGCTATGTATAATGAAATAGCATACCATTAGATATGTCTGTTTTTGGTCGATTTGAAAATTATTTAAATAATGCTACCAAAGATTGGACGCTGAACCATCTGAGACAGCCTATATATATTTACGACGTGTCAGCATTGATAGGAAAAGCATTCCCATTCGTATTTACACCAAATAACATTTCTTCAGATTTCAAAGTAGCAGGTCTATGGTTATTTAGTGTTTAGAGACCATGAGTTTTTACCAGCTGAGGTGACCAATGGGGTCATATGAACTTTCAAAACAAACTGAAATTAAAGATACAGAACTTATGGAGATGAATGAAGCCATACCATCAACAAGCAGTTCGTCTTGCAGAAAATCAAGGAGCAGAAAATTTAAAATTGCAAGGCAGTGATAAGATTTTAGCAGATTTTAACATGTTCCGAAGATGAAGACGTTCGTGATTTATTTTGCACCAGAAAAAGTTGCACTAAATTTTACCATTGGAAGCTGGGTTGTAGTAAAATTTGAAGTCGGTGGAAAAGCTACATCCACTGATGTTTACTATACTGGTTTGGTTAAAGAAAGCACAAAACAAGAAGTTACTGTGAAGTTTCGCCGAAAACGAAATGGTTATTTCGTCTTCCGAGCTGTTTAAGGTATTGCATACTGAAAGCATTTAATCCTAGTGAAAGTGTAATATAATAATAATTTAATATGTAGAAGATTTCATTCTTTCAAAATTGCTTTTTCACAAAATATTTCACAAAATATAATAACACTCAAAAATAGGTTTATTGGTGTTTTTTCATCATAAAAAAAGGTATTTCAATATTCGTACAGTTCGTAAATACAGTAACTTCATGCACTTACATGGTAAGTACTAATTTCCTCGTTGGATATAATAGATATTTTTATTATGTATTTAGTGCCTAAATCTACCTTCTTTTACTGACATCAAATATATTTCAGTTTTAAATGAAAATAAAAATATAATAGTGAATTTTATCTCATAGTAAATGGCTTTCTCCTACCGTAAAGGAATATTTAAAAAATAAGTTTGTCGTTTTTATAGCTGCAACACTTTAAAAACTCTTTTAAACTAAAAGTTACATTAATCATCATCATTATTCTCTTTGTCTTTATCCTTACGCGAAGTTGGGTTCCCTATTTACATTACTCCATTAGTTACCGTCGTGGGACATATTAATATTCCTGTCTAAGCGTCTCCCACCAGATCCTCTTTGGTCTTCCTCTACTATGCATTCCAGGAACTTGGAACTCAGCTTTCTTCTAATAACGTTATTGTTATAAATATTGTAACATTAAAAATAAATTAGTTCACTGAATAAGATCAAGAATAAGTTTTTTTACAAGCTAGTCAATTATTCAAAAATCTGATATTTTTTGTTTTTTTTTTATTTTATGATATACTCGTTATATTTCGCGATACACGCTAAATCGAATAGGTAGTTAGTGGCGTACAAGCAATAATTTGGCTGTTGTTAGCTTGGATAGTTTTTCACACAATTTTCTTGGATATCTTTTTGAATAAGATTATTTTTAATCAATACGGATAATGTCGCACTGTCATTCTTAATTATTGCTGATATTACTACGACACACAGCACAAAAAGAGTGAAATGGCTTAAATACAATTTGAGAAGAATAAATGAATTAATTCATCAAGCCCAGGACAGAGAGAATATTGATTGCCAACCTCAATAGACAAGGCAGTTAGGAAGAGGAGGAGTATACAATATTTATAGAAATAATGTGACAAACGTAATACGAAAACAGTTACACGAAACGTAACACGAAAACAATAATAAAATAAAAATTCTAAGAGTTGTCGGACAGGGTCACATTCTATCCCAAAGCTCTTCATAACTGCCCTAAGTACGTGATTTTAAAATGCTTGTTTGGGACCATAGAGGGATAAATGTTGTCGGGGAAAGGCTGTACCACCTGATATAATATATATATATATATATATATATATATATATATATATATATATATATATATATATATATATATACTGATGACATAGTTTTAATAGCAGATGAAATATTAATAGGAGATGACATAGGCGTGAACACCATGTTAGAAGAACTGGAAAGAGCTTTAAGCAGTTTAAAAATAAATATCCGCAAAACAAAATACATGACGAACTTTGTGTCCAGTATCAATTTAATAATTTAGAAAGACGAAGTATTTGTTGATAAATACCTTTATCTTGGAATATAATACCTTTAAATTAGAATAGGCAATGACAAAAAAACAGGTGAGATATTAAGAAAAATAGCACATGGATAGGCAGCACATGGAGCTTTTACTCTTTACTTACTTTACTTTTACGTTTTAAAACATGTTTTAAGATGGCAACATACCGATTATTTTAAAGCGGAAGTCTTCAATCAGTATGTTCTGCCAGTAATGACGTAGGGTGCAAAAACACTGTCCCTAAACAGAAAGAATGTTCCAAAACTAAGAATATACAAAGCAAGATGGAGCGGTTAATAATAGAAGTAACAATATAAAAGACAAGATCACAAACGAAGACCTACAAAACAGAACCAGAGTTACAGATGTTGTTGATACAGCTTACAGATTGAAATAGAGGTAAGCTGACCACGTGGAAAGGATGAAGGATGGAAGGTGGAGACACAAGTTAACCGAATGGAGACCAAGAACAGGTAAACGAAACAGAGGAAGACCACTTACACGATGGCAAGATGATCTGCCAAAGAGGACAAAAAATTGGATCCATATAGAGCGTTCACTCTGGATACAAATATGGAAGGCCTATGTCCTGCAGTGGACTTAAAATAGGCTGATGATCCTGAACTAGGTTATGATTTTCCACTATTGGCAATATTCTTTGCGTTGGTTGTATTACTGCTGCCCTTGTATAGGACTTATATAGAAGATTTTCATTAACAATAATTTTTCCTATAATTATTTAAAAACTCAGATCTGTATTAGACTGTATTTGAAATAATATATTTTGATTGTACAAACTAATCATATAATCGTATATAAAATATTTATTTTAATGTATCAAATATTCGTCAAAATGCGTCAAAATGTAATACCCGTGTGAATATATACAACCGATAGCCTTGGACAAACAATAACTGCCAATTTCGTTGTTTTCATGGACATCCATGATTATGGTGTTACATAACGTATTTTAAAATATTACATATAAGCATTGCAGAAACTTAAAAAATTTAATTTGTCTTGATAATTTGCTAAAGAAAGAATGGTAAAATGAAATAATTTTAGAATAATTACTCGAAAAATCTTCGAAAAATATTCATAAAGCTAATACACAAACAGATGAATTGGCTACAAACGAGATTGTAGAATTGGAAAGTCAAAATGAGCGCTTTCAAAGAGGCTCAAAACCAGACGATACCAAGAAAGAAAATACTGTGGTAACACATTAACTATCACAAAATTGTAGACGGATCCTATTAAGCATAGCCTCAAAGCTATTTACAAATATTTTTTCAGAACTGTCACAGAGTTTCTCATCAATAAAGATTATCAAGGATTTAAAAAATAATAGAGCCACCATTGATGCAATATTCATTAACAGACAAATAGACGAATAAGCTATTAAATATAATAAAGTTGTTTTAATGAGTTTCATTGACCTCACACAAGCTTTTGATAGAGTAAAGATTGACGATGTTCTGAAACTATTAAAGACAAGAAACATAGATAAAAAAAAAACAAATAAAATTATTCGAAAATTAAACACCATGATCAGCACCTTTATGAGAGCACGAAATAAGCTGCCTAACAGGATACCATCTCAACAAGAATAAGACAAGGGAATAGTCTTAGCCTAGCCTTCTTTAACGGCCTTATGGAATACAGTGGCGGATCCAGACATTTGCCTGGGGGTGGGTGGTAACTTCCAGTGACTTGTGAATGATAATATCATAAAACTCCAAGTGACGAGGTCTACCCTGGGTACGAGGTAGCTCGATGACCATCGTCGTTATCATATTTGTATTCATCGACTTCGAAAACCTACTAGGTATGACTGTAGACAGATTTAGAATGAAATTAACATATTCGAGGAGATGAGGTCCACTCTGAGCACCATTTCTTCATTTTCTATGCACTTTTCAAGTACTTTTCCCTTATGGACAAAATGCAATTTTTATATTGCCACCATAAATTTGTTCACAAACCTTTCTGATACTTTCCCGAATCGAGTTCAAAAAGTTTCACAGCGAATTATCTTGCTGCAAAAAATTGGTAGGTTTAGTACTTAGTTATCTCGTCTATCTATCTATCTATCTATCTAATTAGCCTTCTTCGGTCCATCTTTGGACATAGGCCTCCCCAATTCTTTTCCATTCTTCTCTGTCTGTCGCTACAGTCATCCATCTAGAGACCACGTGCTTCTTGATATCATCTGCCCATCTCATTTGGAGCCTTCCTCTGTTTTGTTTATATTCCCACGGTCTCCAACTTATATAAGAATTTTGTTCCATCGGTCTTCTTTTTGTCTTATATTGTGTCCGGCAAATCTCCATTTCAATTTTGCAACTTTTTGTCTAACATCCCCCACTTTTGTTTTCCCTCTAATCCACTCGTTTCTCTTCTTATCCATTAGTCTTATGTGCAACATTTGTCTTTCCATTGCTCTTTGGGTTTTTATGATTTTTTCCATGTTTGCTTTTGTAGATGTCCACGTTTGGGAACCATAAGTAAGAACAGGGAGTACGCATTGATCATATAATTTGGTCTTAAGATGCTGTGGATATCTTTTGTTTTTAAGAATGTAGCTTAGTTTGCCAAATGCCGCCCATGCCAGTCTAACTCGTCTCTTGATCTCTGCTGTTTGGTTCTCTTTGTTAAGTTTTATAGTTTGAGCAAGATATATATAATCCTTAACTTGTTCTATTTCATCTTATCCGATTCTCATTGTGATGTCTTCATCTGTATTTGTTATCTCGTCTATTACTTAATAAACAAATTAAGTGTATCAAAAAAGTCTATTTATTATATTTTAGCTTTATTCATTATTTAAACGGAATTGAGTATAGACTTAATGATCCTAAAAATCATAATTGATATTACATAATCAACGAAAAAAATGTCAATTCTATAGAAAATGATATGATTCTACACGAATATATTAAAGTATAATGCTGGCATGTATATCTTTTAAAATGTCAAGGCATACAATTTTTATAAAGTACGTAACTCTGTCGAAAGCTATTCCAACATATTATCAAACACGCTTTTACCGTTTTACCAACCAAGTCTATGAATAAACAAGGCATTCTCCTCAGTTTTCGTGTACCGCTAAATAATGTATTAAACAAAATCAATACCAATGCTTTCTAAAAATCCTACTATGGAGAACAGTATTTTCTGCGTTCTGCGGTTTATAATATAAATTTCGCATGACCTTCTAATTTCAACGTGTCATTGTCAAAATTGCTCATTATAAGTTGATTGTAGTATTAGACCAGGCATTAGACAGAATGGGGATTAAAATGGATAACTGTTAACAGAAAAAAAAAGAATAAATAACATTTCAATTAGACATTATAAACATTAATGATAATATATCGTTAAGAACTATAGAGAAAACAGGTTATTTGTTCTATGTATTTAAACACAATAAAAATAACAACTTTATGGCCTAATGTGTAAAATATACAAGACCCTATGCATTAAGTAGATCAATTGGCTACAAACTTGTTTTCTTTTAACTTATCCTAAGATGGTTTTCATTTTCAGAACCAGTCTCTTATGATGGAGATAATCGTCATTTACATGACATCCACAATCATTTCAGCGTCCCTCACAAATTAAAATCAAATGTAAAATCTTTTGAACGATGAAGCCATTGTACTGTGCCTAGTGAGTACTAGAACAAGCGGAATTCAAAATCACTTAAATAATCATGACATCAGAATCTTCGATGACGTAAATCGGGGGAGGTTTCTGTGACCTTGAGAAGTGCAACCAATGATCGATAGTTACGAAAGGGTTATACGAAATGGTCGCTCACATCTTGATCTCTTCTTGTTTTTCATAAAAGTGATAGACAATGACCAGGAGGTTGTAAGAAATTGGCACTTATCTATTGACCTCTTCTTCCCTTCCACAGAAGAAGTGATCGACAATGACCAGAGGATTGTAACAAATTGTCGCTTATCTCTTGATCTCATCGCTTTTTCCACAGAGGAAGTGATCGATAATGACCAAAGGGAAAAATAAAGAAGTTCAAGTGTTAAATGACTAGAAGATGCTACCCTGTATGCCAAGTGCAAACTAAATGCTTACATCTGAATCCCTTTTTCTTTTTCACACAATATCAAGTTTCACAGGATGGGTTAAATGAGGGACTGTCAATGACCATAGGGTATATGAAGAAGTGCAATAAGTGGTCGATATTGACCAGAGAATATACTCCGTGTGGTTAATGGACAACCCATCATTTATAGATAAATTCCTTCTTATTTTTGTTTGTACAGTGTAATCAAAATTTTTAAGTATTGTCTAGTCAAATTTGTCGAGCTTAGCCTAGCCTTGTATCTGCGGTAGCCTTGTGGTTCATCACTGGATGTGTTCAGTTGCACGTTTTGGCGGTGGAAAGAAAAGAGATCGGCAGAGGTAAGAGGAAGAGATGCTGGAAGTTGAAGCTAGAAAAGTGGGTCAGACTAAATGAGCTAGAATGCGTGTGTCAGATTGTGGTAAAGGAGGAAATGCCCGTCTGGGAGGAATGCCAGACTAGGAGCGATGAGAGTCTACCTAGTCTAGATCGCGATGAGAGTCTAGATGATACGCACTACCTGGAACGAGACAGGAAGCCTCCTTACTGATAAATGGAGTGTGGATGAATGAAGAATGAATGAATGAAGGTAGTCCTTCGGAAGTGATGCCGGCCTTACAGCGACCATTCCGCTTCCGGATAGCTTGCAAACAGCAAAAATGATTTAACTGTTTTATTAAAAAAATCATTCAAAATTATTAACAAAAAACAAAATGCCTGACATTTAAAAAACCTATTCCAAAATTAGCCTTCTTTTCGAATTTTTTTATTCACAAAAATTTTATTATTAGTTTTGTTGGTCACATTGTCGTAAACTATCATAAAGAAAACCAAAACAAACAAAATGCATTAGGTTTATTAAAATTGACCAACTAGATCAAGAGATAACTTCCACCAGGTTTAAAAACGTAGTTTTTCTTAAAATCTTTAATCTCCGGATGTAGTCTGTCGATTTTAATTATTAAGGTTGATGCATTTTGTTTGTTTTGGTTTTCTCTATCATTTGACATACCACAACTTGATAAAAATAAAATTTTTGTGACGTTTGTGAAAAAAGTTGAAAAAAGGTAAATTTTTTAAAGTTTTTTAAATGCGGCCATTTTTTTAAGAATCATAAATTAGTTTTGTAATCTGTAATAAGACTGATTTATGCTTAAAACGTGTCTCATTTTCCGTGTACCAGCATCAGTAATAGCATTGATATTTTCAAGGTTTTCAAAAAGTACCCACAAACCGAAACATTCATTTGTAGGTTTTACTCTATTCCCCAAGGGCTGGGTAACATTATACGCTGTGGATTAATATATGTTAACAGTTTCGACTACTTGCGAGTTACGATAATTGATTGTCCTGGATAACCATTTTATATATTTCTGTATTAGTTCGAGAATGCCAGAACTTTTATGATAAAAATATTAGCGCATGCGTAGCTGTGTAAGCTTGTGACCATTACTAGGTTCTTGGAATGGTCATTAACCAATTACCAATGACCAAGATCACTGGTCTTTGAAATGGCCAGTGACCTTGTTTACGCAACAAGACGAAATCGATGACAAAAACGAATAGATGGTGAGTTAGTTACAGATACAGGACTCACACTTCGAGCCAAACTTTAAAAGGACATGGTAAAATGTTTTGCCGATTCAATGTGGAACTCGAACTGGCTTCATTGTTCGAGATTGTGAAGATACACAATGTGCTTTCTGCGAACGCTGTTGAAATTAGCTGTTTTAGCATTTTATGACTTTTACTATAAAAATGTATCAGAGGCAGACCTCCTGCTAGAAATACCAAGGCTCAGAAGACATTTACAAGCGGCCAATATTACAGCCCCTGTGGTTAGCTGTAGACTTTATAAAATTTACTGCAGAAAGGGATTTCATGTAATTCCTCCCAAACTTAATGATCGCGTTAAAATTGTTTATGACCATTTGTGTATCGGATGTTTCATGTGACAGAAGTTTTATTAAGCTAAAATTAATCAAGAATTACTTGCGAGCAACAATGACCCAAGGCTAAATACCCTTGGTTTATTAACTATCGAAGATAAAGCAACACAAAACATAAATATAGAAGAAGTGATTTTAGATTGTGCGCTATTAAAGCTAGAAAAAAAATTAATTCATACACATAGGTAAAACAAAAAAAAAAATAAATAAATTGTTATATATTATTAACTGTCATTTCATTAACTACAATTACTAATTTTTACATTATTCGAAACATACGTTTATTGGATTTTCATTGATTTTAACAATGTTTATTTTTAGATACCGCACCGGGTATCACTCATGCTAGCTACGCCACTGTCAGTTTTGATTTATATTCAGATATGGATTTATGTCATTTATTTATATTCAGTTATTAAAAAATTACACTTTTAATATTTATAAAGATTGTTAAGGTTAAAAATATGTTAGTTCTATAATATGTTATCCTTTGAAATTGTTTAAAATAAAAAAAATCATTCTAGAATATTTTTTTTCTTATACAACAGGGCGTTATAGGCCATAACGCCCGCTTATTATGCCGTAGTATATAATAAGTGTATTTATAGTAACCGTATCCAAGCTAAAATAAACAAATAATATGCAAGTGAAAAAACATGTATAAAAATATAAAAATGTCACAAAAAATAACTTTAGAATCATAACAAAATATTCTACTTTTATTTTTAAACTATAAACATTCAACAAATTTTAATCACAAAATCAAATATATTCTTGTTTAAAATGTCAAAAGACTGGTCTAAGCATGGCCCCCATAATAACTTGCTAGACCTCACTATGCAAAAACCCACACTTTCACTGTCGGAGAACGTGCATTCAGTGATATAACCTTGTTTATAGAATAGTAAAATGAACCAAATAATCCGCTAAATTTTACTGGCAGAAGGTATTATTACAAGTAGAATCAACTGTTTATTTAGGCGTGGGAGAGAATTTGTATCAAATGCGAAACTTTGACCTTTGATGTGGTGTGATGTGTAGATGACGTAATTTTAATAAAGGAAAAATATTCAAAGCCACTATAAACCGTATTTTTAGGGTAATAGCGTCTAGGTCTAGGGTAATTTCTCTGTAGTTTCTGGAAAGTCTTTTATTTTTACTGTATCAATTTAAGCGTAAAGTAGAAATAATTAATAAAGATAACCTTATGGCTGACACTAGCAGTTAACACTAAGTATTAGAAAAATTCGAAAATCATTTACAGTTCTTGATAAATCTAAAAAATATTAGGAATGCTGATGGAAATTAGCATAATTGTCCAATATGTTTGCTAAACATCTTTATGACATAATTCCAGTCTTATGATCCCAAATAGTTGCCTAAATAAAATGAATCTATGTCAGTAGAATATAGAAATTAAATATACTGTCAATGATCACTGAAAAAATTTAAAATAATATTCTAAAAATACGTCAAGATGTCAGAGAAGAAACTCAGAAGCTGTTCTAAGGTGAGCTGTTTACCCCTAAAAAGTTCAAATACAGTAGAACATGGTTAATTCGAACTTCGCTAATTCGAAATCTTCTTTATTTCGAATTTTTATTTTGGTACCTAGCATTTCTTATATAAGTAATGGTAAAAAGTCGTGAATAATTCGAATTATATTTTGGATAATTCGAACTTTTCTACAAGTTAAAAATGCCAATTTCATGCTGGAAATTTCCGCGAAAAGAGGAAGTATTCTTTTCGCGGAAGTATATTCGTACCTGGCACCTAAATTCTATCCCACCTGACACGCCCTTTTAGTTGAGATGATTTGGCGTTGCAATTGCAAACACCGCAAATCACGTCAGTAAGTCACTTCGTATTGAGCAAAGATGTCGTCGCATGGTAAACTTCGCACATACAAAACTTTGAAGTTATCGGAAAAAATAGCGACAATTAAAGAAAATTAATTAAAAAAGAAGTAGAAAAGGGGAAGAAGAAAAAATCTGAGATTGCCGAGCACTTTGGAATCCCTCCTAACATATTATCCAACTACTTGAAGAATAAAGAAAAAATTCTCAACAGTGAAAGTCAGTGCGATTAAGATCGAAAAAGGTTAAGGGAGACAGAAAATCCAAATTTAGACAGTTGTGTGTTAACATGTAAGAAGCAAAGCTGAACAATTTGCTATTGAAATTGGGAAAAACAATTTTAAGGCGAGTATGGGGTGGCTCGACGGCTTCAAAGAACGCAACAAAATTTCTTTCAAATCCATTTGTGGAGAAAGTGGGACCGTTAATCAGCAAGAAACCAAACAATGGAAAAAAATTGGAGGAGATGATTCAGGGCATAGATGAAAGAGATACCTTTAATGTTGACGAGACGGGTCTCTTTTTAAATGCCATCCTGAAAAAACGCTGGAATTTAAAAACGAAAAATGACACGGAGAAAAACTAAATAAAGAAAGAGTGACTCTCCTAATTGGTGCAAACATGGACGGATCGGAAAGACTACCTCTACTGAGGAATGGCAAGTAATCTAAACCGCGTTGTTTTAAGAACGTCAAGTCAAAACCAGTGGAATATGCGGATAGCGCAAGAGCTTGGATGACTCGTGATCTTTTCGAGTACTGTCTGAAAAAATTAGAGAGAAAATTCATAAAAGAAAATAGAAAAGTTATTTCGTTTATTGACAACTGTACGGCACACACCAGTATCCCACTGATGGAAAATGTAAAAGTTATTTTTTTTTCTGCTAATATGACTTCAGTTCTCCAGCTTATGGACCAGGGTGTCATAAACAATTTTAAACATTTTTACGGACGGTTTTTGGCTGAAAACACATTGACGGAAGATTGCGACACCCTTAAAATAAAGTTAGATATTTTACAAGCATCTCGAATTTTTAAGAAAGCTTGGGACGAAGTAACACCCGAAACGATCAAACACTGTTTTAAACGAGCTGGTTTCATAAAAAAAAAATAGGAGAACGCAGACGACACTTTAACAGAAGAACTGCTTTCAGTTGACTGCTGGGGGCACATCATTTCTGATCCTGCCATCTCTTATGAAGATTTTGTCAACGTGGATGAAGATGTTGCAGTATGTGGTGAAATAACCGATGCAGAGATCATCGCTGAAGTGCTTAAGGACAATGATGACAAACAAAAGAGTGATGGAGATGACGCATCATCAGTTGCGGGAGAAATACATGTTCCAAATGCGGCCGAAACAACAAACCATATTCAACAAAACATACGCAACTTAAACGGTACTTTGAAAGTAAAAATGATATAAGTCACTCTATTTTTAGTTCCCTGAACATCTTAGAATCTCTTGTCATTAACGAGAAGTTAAATTCTAAAAAGCAGCTAAAAATTTCGGATTTCTTTGGAAAAAATTAGTCTATTTTCATTATTTGTAACAAATATGTATTCTTATTTTCAATAATTTTTTTGAGACAAAATGTTTTATTGTTTTAATGATGCGTTCTCACTGGGCATTTTTTATCGGCCGATTGTTTCGGCCAAGTATTGGCCAAATATACCAATGAAAAAATTTGTGCAAAAATAGAAACGAAAACGTTTGCAAGCGATAGATATGGTCAACTATTGTTGATTTTTATCATTTGTAGATGTTTTTGTAGGCATCTTTGTTTTTTGTGGATATATGTATTTTTAATTTGAATTTTTGGACAATTCTGCAAGCGATAAAATATTTCGATATTTCTGCAGAAAACATCTGCAAGCGATAAAAATGGTCAACTATTGTTGATTTTTCGTTTGCAGATGTTTTTGTAGGCATATTTGTTTTTTGTGGATATATTTTTGATTCGACTTTTTGGATAATTCGAATTTTTGGATAATTCGAATTTTTCAACGGTCCCTTAAGATTCGAATTATCCAAGTTTCACTGTATATATATTTTTAATTTGCGGGAAATTGTTATTTACAAATAACATAACATGTTCCTGAATCGCTTCGAGTAAAATTGTTTTATGTGTATCTTATAGAAACAAATCCTTTTTTCTCTTGGTAATATTTCTAAAAATGCTTTCTTTTTGAGTTATTTTCAACTTTTTGTTGAAAAATTGCCTTAATTAATGATTTTTGCGAGGAAAAACTACTAAACAAATTGGAATTCTTCAAAAAATTCTACTTTATAATTTTTAAAACTTACGTGTAAGTAAGAACATTATGATAACGATAAGTGGTCTCTATCTTGCTAAAAACTGTATGTCACCGCAACTCTATACGCTTAGCGATAGATTCCTTGAAGTGCATATTCGGAATATTTGGTTCCTTGTTTTCAGCAAGATCGAATTTATTTATCCTTGTCAAAATATTCCTACTTGTACTTAAAAGTTTAAAGATTATAAAGCTTTTTATAGAATTACAATTTATTAGGTAGTTTTTTATAAAAAAATCCCAAAAATCACTAATTAAGGCTATTTTCCAACAAACAATTGCAAATAACTCGAGAAGGAAGCATTTTTCGAGTTATTTAGTAATAAAAATTTCCTGCCCGCTTGGAAAATAAAAAAAATACATTTGAACATAGGGGTAAACCGCTCGCCTAAAACATGGTTCTATAGTCTAAAAATTGCAGAAGTCATAGACAAGAAAGCATCAATATAAAGTACTGTCTAATTTTAAAAATAGAGCGTCTTCACGCTTCCCCCTAACGCATCTTTTGCAACGTGAAATATCTGTTCAATTCTGAGTTTAGTCCAATCTCTGATATTCCTCAGCCATTATTTCTTCTTTCTTCCCAAACCTTCTCTTCCCTCTACTCTTCCTTGCATGATGACGTGTAGAAGAGATTATTTATCGTTTCGAAGTATCTGACAGATACGATATTTTTCTTATTTAAATTGACATAAGAATTATGAATATTTTTATGAAAGGGCTAAAAAAGTCTACTCAAGGTACCGAACTGCTATGTAAAGTTTATGTTAAAAACAAAAAAGAAAAGTAAGATTATTTATGTTTTCGTTACTGAAGGAGGTCCCCAACTGTCTAGATGCAAGAACCTCCTGCTACAAAGTAATATATTTACAGTTATATTGAGATATCACATTCAGCTTCCAGATGATGTAAGAAAGTCAAGATTCCCAAAAACTAGAGATTCTAAAACAAGGTACTAAACACTCTTTTCGTACTATACTTGGGTGAATCGATTATCAAGCTTTTCAACAATTATAAACAAAAACTCAACATCTATGTGGATATAAAGATAATTCAGGTCCTGTATAGTATAGGCATGACAAAAAAACTCAAGAGGATCACATTTAGATTAGTAAAATGAAGAATTGTTGAAGCAGAGTAAAGTCCGGATATATAATACACTTTATGTATATACACTGGTTGTTTCTAACGAAGACGACATAAGTGAAATAATGAGGAAGTTGTGGGAGCCCATTATTATTTATTAGCCCCTATTATTACGAAAACAGAATATCTATATGTTAGGAAAAAACATCAGATTTAATATTTGTAGATGGTATATAAAAAGGCACTTTATAAGACCTATAAATTTGGAAGGTTTGGATCAAAGCCTTGCGCTACCAGAAAATCAAAAGTTTTCTTCACTGCGCCGCTCATTCTCACTCGGACCATCTTTATCAGACCATGCCGACCTGTATCGTTATTAAATTTGGATTAATTGTGGTTGATTTGATTGTTTGCTCCTCATTTATTCTTTTTCCACTAAAAGCTAGGTAATGGACGGTCATTCTTTACAAAGTCCTGCATTCTAAGAGAAGGCTGATGAAACTTGGGTAGCGCCTGCTATTTGGGCCGCCCTTAACTTCCACTTGATTGAACTCAACCCATTGAATTATCGACCACGACTGAGCATGAAAATCTTCTTGACTACGACAAGATCTCACAAATTTTGAAGGGAAGCTAAAAAAACGAATGTAGGCAACATATACCTTCAAAGTAAAATTACACAGAGCAAACGATGCACATAAACGATAAACTCATTGCTGTAGGATATAATGGGATTAGAATAAATACAAAACTTCGTAAATACAGAGCAATAGTAATCGGCATTTATGATGCAGAATGTTAAACTATGTCAAAGAGGAAAGTGAAAATGGAAGCCCTCGAAATGAACCATCTGAGACTATCATAGGTTTCAAGCGTACATAAAATTACAAATTCACATAAAATATCGCAAAAATTTCTTAGAGAGAAAAAAAAAACTTGAAGATCTCAATCATCATGGAAAAAAAAAGCTGATTACACAATGCAGAATAGGGGCGTGAGTGAAAGTGATTGGAGAGTTATGAAGAGATGGGGACTGAAACACGGAAAGCGGCTTATACCATCAGAATCCCGTTTTAGATTTGTGTACTTAAATATAATTATTTATTGAACATTCCTACTTATTTGAATTTTGTTCCCATAATATACGTCCAAATTAATAAAATCTTAATCCTAATTACTGTTATTTTTTCTTGCGACCTAGTGCGTGCTATTAAAAGATAATTATACCAAAATGCTACGTATGTACTGGTAGTTTCTTGATAATATTGTCAAGTAACTGACTTAATAACTTGATGTTACAGGTATTGTGCAATAGGTAGAGCGGAAATAAAAAAATTCAAGCGAACCATCAATGTAGGTCGGTTAACCTAGATACACTGGCGTATGCGAGAAAGTTTGAAGAATTTCACAAAGTTTCAAACGAACGTAACATAATGTGCAGACGCATAGTGAAATATAGTCAAGGTTCTTAAGACAAATATGAGCAAGTCAGTCTTTGCGATTGGACAAATTTGCCACTACTAATTTTGGAATAAGATTCTGATGATAAGCCCGGCTTTGTATCTCTACATTTTTTATTACGTTTGTAGTGGTTTCATTAAAAAAAAAAGATCTATATTGATTATATTTTTAGGAACGTTCATTCAACCTAACTGGCTCTAAGTCAGCGAAAAATATATAGCAATGAAAGAGCTGATCAACTTTTCAGAAGAGTATCATAAACAAAATACTTCGGTTCAGAGCCTTCAGTGAAAGTGTCAAAAAGCATCGTCCTCGACAGGAACAAGGCACGGATCCGAAGACAACATAACTCTCACTGAAAACATATACCTGGCTAGGCCATCTTTTGAAAACGTTTTTGAAAATAATACAGAGAAAACAGACTACGTAGAAAATTCGAGGCATACAAGACACACAAACACACAAACAAAACTGGTTCAGGGACGCATTTGGGTGCCCGTGAGGCTCTGTTAGCAGTACAAATTCTATTTAAAAGACATAGAGACGTTAATTTTAATGTACATGTGTGCTTCATTGATGTGGATCAAAAGGCAGATCATGACAAGCTAAACATTAAAAGTTTTAAGACCTTAAACGGCCAACGACTGAACAACATAGGTAATGCAGACGATAATGATATCTTCTGAGTATACGGTCATTAGTAAAAACTAAATGACATCTGGAAACAATTAGTCAACCAACAATCAATAGAAAGGATCACCAATTATGCTATCTAGGTACAAATTTGAATCATCGGTGGAAAAACTCGATGGAGATAAAAGTAAGCACTGAGGAAGCAAGATCAGCATTCATCAAAATGAAACAGATTTTTAGTAGTTACGATCTACAACTCCCAATTAGAGTGATATGTTTTCTCCTTTCTTTTATACGGATTTGTATCGTGAAATATGTATCGATAAAGCACTTTAAAGCATTTGAAATGTGGTGCCACAGACACATTCTGAGATTCTCTTGGGTGGACAGAGCTGCTAATAATGAGGTCTTGCAAATAATGAGTCCAGACTGGAATATATGGGTCAGTAATGTAGAGTCAGTATAAGACCCAGTAATGGTTGCTCAATCTCCAAGATTGGTACAACTTAACGACTACAGAACTTTTTAGAGTAGCAGTCAATAAAGTTATAAAGTTAAGAATAACTTTGGTGGTGGCCAAAATCTGTAATGGGTAGGCACTACAAGAATAAAAAGTAGATGGAAAATGTATATTGGACGAAGATGTGCTAATAGTACTAAAGTACTGTGGAAAACAAGCAGGAATTAGCTCGAAGAACGGTCCACCTTACTGGGCATACGCCAAGAAACACCTGCATGAATTGGGACTGTTTCAAGGATACTTAAGCTGTAGACTCTGTAGCAGATGCCTCGAAACAGTTAACCATAGCTTCAGGCATTAGATCGCAGACAAAAAACACTTTTCCGAAGTACACCAAAAAAAAAACAGAAGACTCCACAAACATATGATACTCAACTTCTAGATCTGTTGAAGTTGGTACAAGGTTTCAGAATCCTTAAAGGAATATAATGAGTAAATGGACAATGTACCGTAAATAGTACGGACAGTACTACCGTTTTACAAGTTTTACAACAGACGGTTTTAAAAAAAAAATGTTCTTGTGAATATAAAAGACTACATAGTTAAGATTGAATATCATCCAACCAGTTTGTAGTATGGTACCAAGTTATCTCAGAGACAAAAATGATCGATACATTTACAAAATAAGTATTGCAAAGTAGACTTTTACGGTTTCAATGACTTCTTGAATGGACTTAAAAGTGGTGACCAGCCAGTGAGGTTTTCAGTTTTGAGAATAGATGGAATTTCGAGGGTGCCAAAACTGGCTAATATAGTAGATGTTCTAGCACTTAATCGTTCACATCACTTAATTTCCCCAATACCAAAACTCTTTAATGGGCAGATATATTGTCTTGAAGGAACAGGTTATTTTCCTCTTTTCATCAAGTATGTCTTCATTAATTTTTGCGTTCAGTTTCGTTAAAATTTGAGAATAGTATTATACAATTTTGATTTTACCTTTTTCGAGATAGCGCTTCATTAAAATTTCTTTCACATCTCAAAACATTGACTCTATTACTTTTCCCGTCGATTTTAACGTCCTCACCATCTTTGGAACTGAAAAATCAGCCTCTATGCACGGCTTAACTGCCTTGGTTTAGGCAGTGTAGTAGTGAATCTACGTTTCATTCTTTGTAACTTTTAATGTAAATATTCACTTTTGTTTTTCTTAAAACAAGTGTCATGTAAATGCATTTGTGAGCCGCAATGGATACACGTAGCACCTATCTTGTGTGAACTTTTTTATGTTTAATTCTTTTCTAAGGAGTGATTCACACGTTACTTTAATATTTAGAGCATCAAAAATTTTATGCATCTTTAAAAACCAATTTTGCAAAAACCATATTATGCACCTTGTCGATGATTTAGAATGTGGCTGTAGTTTATGATTTTAACAAAATTATCGTGAATAATTTCACGTTTCAACTGAGTTTCCCATTTATTCAGGGCAAATACCATTCAACTGCTTCAAACGATTACCTGTAGACAATTGTTGCTTCGATGCCATTTGAAGTCCATTTAAATACCAACGTAAGGGGGAAATCGTGCAAGTAATACCTAGTTCCTAAACCTTAAACAAGGTCGATTGCATATCAACCCTCACATATTCACATATTTTAGTTAATTTGCATGAATTATCAAAAGAAATATCTTTAGAACATGGCTCATTAAACTAATGAGTCAATCTTCCCACAGTTTAGGATGCTGCCTTTTGAATTCTGAGAAAATTTGATTATAGTAAATAACATAGTTATGAAAATTTTTCTAAATACGTTACGTACTAAGGATTTTTTGCTTTTCAACAACTCCAAAGTTCGTTAAACTTTGGATTACTTTCATATTTATATATTTAAAACATTGTTTTCATCGTGAACTTGACGGAAGTACAAAGATAATCTGCTTCATTATTCCAGTTAGTTGTTTGAGTACTTTTTAAAATTTAAAACTATCATCTAATTTGAGCAGAAGATTTTCTGCTTATCACATTCAAGCGCAATCCAATTCTGGCTAGCCACAAGCCACTTTTATTTTTCGTTCAATATGTTAGATAAGTTTTTCAGTATTAATGAAGAAGTTTATGACCAATTTTTGTTCCTTCTTTTTCGGTCTGGTTTCAGTAGTGTCTGTGGGGCGAAATTTAAAAACTGTTTTTAATCGTTCCCCTATTCGGATACATTCCCTCGTACTCTCGGAGTTATTTTCTTCTTTATCACTTAATTATTAATTTATTGCAATACAAAACTTATACATATAGCAGCTAGTTCTTCGCCAAAATTAACAAAATATTGCGTGTAAGAGACTATACTAATAGTCTGTCAATAGATAACGACCTTGAAATTAAAATCATTTTACTTTTTACCGTTTTAAGTTTTTGAATTAAACTTAGTTTGGCTAACTGTAATCTAAAGAGAAGTATTTATTGAGATTTTTTCTGCAAACAATTTTTTAATTAAAATTGTAAACTAGCAGCAGGTCCGACCTCTAAGAACATTCTGTTCTTTGGAAAATGTTTATCGGTTGTATTTAAAACTAAGTGTTTAAAAATTAATGAAATTTTCGAGAATTTTCGAGAATCAATAATCGAGAATGATTTAAAGATAACAAAATATACTTTAAAGAAACCAGTTATGTAACTAGCGGTATATTAACTTTGACTACTGACTAAGGAACAAATAAACAAAGCCGATTTTACAATTCACAAATATTATTGTTGTCGTTTAAATAGAAACGTGGTCAAAAATAAAGATAATAGACTAATATATACGTACCAAATACCGTAACGTACCATACGTAATAAGTACCAAAAACGACAGGAAAAGAATTTCTATTATTTATTTATATGAATGCTGTTCTTTACTTAAAAGAACAACTGATACACGCCACTTAGATAAAATTGACTTAATATATCCATGAAAAAATAAAAAAAAAATAAAAAATAAAATTATTATAATACACTGTACGGCAAGAAAAGGGCCCACCCCATAAATTTCCAAAAATTAAAATTCATTGGAACTTTTATGCACTGTTTCATCTTGCGCCTTAGCTGAAGCTGAAAGGAAGCAGAGCACCAGGACAAGAAGGAATCCATAACATCACCCTCAAGGAACTTTCGAAGAAGATCATAGTACAGCTGTACTATATCTTCAAATACTGCCTGGAAAAAGGACATTTTCCGAACAACTGGAAACACACCAAGATCATACCTCTTCTGAAGACAAGGAAAGATGGAAGAAGACCGGAAAGCTACAGGCCCATATCACTTCTGGAATCGATGGGAAAATTTTGGAAAAAATCATCTACAAGAAACTGGTAAAGCACACAGAAAGAAGAAGAATTATCCAAGAAGACCAGTTCGGATTCAGAAAAGGAAGAAACTGCGAACTTCAACTAGCAAGGATTATCAGCGACACGAAGATAAAATTCAACAGGAAACAGAAGACAAGATTAGCCATACTGGACATAAAAAAAGCATACGACACGGTTTGGAAGAAGACACTAATCTTCAAGATGGACAAGGCTAGACTTCCACACTACCTCATCAACATCTGCGACATGTATCTATTCAATAGAACATTCCAAGTTTCAGCTGACAAAAAGATGTCGACGATCCAAGAAATCCAGAAAGGAATGCCTCAGGGCAGCATTTTATCACCTATATTATATAACATTTTTGTTTCAGACCTTCCAACAGATCCAAGGATTTCTACAGCCCTGTATGCAGACGACACAGCAGTGTATGCATCCGAAAAAGACTGGAAAAAATCACGGACTACACGGAAACATGGAAAATCAAGATCAACGCAGAAAAGACGCAGTTCATCATATTCACCCAGGACAAACGACCACCACTGAACGAGATCACAGTAGGAGGCAATAGAATTCAGGAATCAGAGACGGTCAAATACTTAGGAGTCCACCTCGACAGAAGACTCAACTTCCGGGTGCATACACAAAAAACAAAGGTAAAAGCTAATGCAGCTAAAAAACTAATACTTCCTTTCATTTTTAGGTCCAGTCCACTTTCGAAGGCAAAGAAAATTCAACTCTACCAAGCATATGTTAGGTCGGTGATTCTGTATGCTGTACCAGTGTGGAGCTCCATTGCGGAATCACACTGGAAAAAGTTAGAATCAACTGAAACATCATGCTACCGAATCATCGACGGAGCATCATGGGAGGATAGAGTTACCAACGCGACAATCAAGAACAGACTAGGATACACGCCACTGAGTGAGGTGACCGAGAATAGAACCAGGTGGTTCTTCAACCAGGCCACACGAAGACTACGTAGGACCAGGGATATCCTCGAGAAGAACAAGATCTAGAAAACCAGGCACGCAGGGAAGTAGGTACGTTTGCCAACACAAGTACCTACAAAAAGGAAGCAAGGAAAATCCAGGAGCCGAGAGGAAGAAGCAACAAACGCTGGCGGTGCAAAAGCGGTACGCCGAAGAAAGAAGGCTGAAATTTTATTTAAGTTTGACATGTACATATATTTTTAAGGCAATAAATGTTTTTATTTTTATTTTTATTTTATTATGTATGCTTGTTTTTGACAGTTTTGACATTTATGTTGTTTTCTCTAGTCGCTGTTTATCTTCTTTAAGTTTTTTTGTTAAGTTTAATTCTTAATTTTAACATTAGTTCTAAAACTGGATTTCGACCAAGTAAATAATTAGGAAATGTTGTTATCTATAGTAGACGTTGCTCGAATTATTTCATTGCTACGGAAGACGGAAGAAGTCAAGTTTATGTATCTCAAACTCAGGTACTCCGAGATCTACAGTACGGATAGCTTTCCATCGCTTTATTTGATATATACTGATATATACTCATGTAGAACTGGTTACGGTCGTAGAAGAGTTACCTCGCAAAGAGAGGATCGTTTTATTGTGATGGAACTTTTGAGAAAGCAAAATTTCACTGAAATTACTGCAAGAAGAGGTTCGAAATGTGAATGTAAGTGAGAGAACTGTTAGAAGACGCCTCAATGACAGATGACTAATGGCAAGAAGGTCGGCTATTGTTCCAGAATTACAACCCACACACCGTAGGAATCGATTAATTTTTGCTAGACAACATCGGCCCTGGAATATACAGGATTGGAACCGAATTCTTTTTACTGATAAATCTCGATTTTGTTTGAAGTCTGGCGATGGCCGAGAGATGGTTTGGAGACGGAGAAATGAAAGATGTGCCCAAGGTTGTATATCTCAGAGAAGAAAGTTTGGCGGTGGTGGTGTCATGGTTTGGGCTGGAATCTGATTTGAAGCTCGAACTGAATTCATTTTCATCAATGCTAAACGCTTACCGGTATATATAGAGGATGTTTTGGCAGAAGCAGTAGTTTCATTGGGTCCATTTATTGTGGAAAATTTCATCTTTATGCATGATAATGCACCGCATCACAAATTACTTATTTGTTCCCTTTCCTTCGACATCGTATGCAAACGGTTATTGATGTTTTAATGCTCGATATTAAACAATTTTTATAAACAAAGTTCACACGTAATTATTATTGTGTGTAATTCATTTCGATATTACACTATTTCCTTTTGTAGCCTTCTATAGAGCGTTCCACGTTAAGAAAATAACATTCCGGAGATAGGGCCATGTATTTCTTATGGACTATAGAAGCGCGGCGATACCACGACAAACACAAGCACGATTCAGGGTTGTATAATTTGTATTTTCGTTTCTACAGATATAAATTAAATTCTTGTTTTTTAACGTAATTGACCAAAAGTGCCCATTCGAAACAAGAGATGAAAAGTAGGGAAAATGATTTTAATTAAATAAATAGTATTTACAAAAGATAATTTTATTTTCTCTTATTTTAATTATAGTAACAACAGTTTATTTGTTTTTCGGTGAGAATACCATATGCCATGAATCATAGAAATCAGTAGAAAATATTGCTTAGTTAAATCATGCATTTTGCCGGCTATTAAAGATTTAAAAGCAAATAAACAGACCGCTTGGAATGCATATGTCTATACCCTGTCTACCCAACAGACGGAGTGATCACGTGAATACCATGTGAACTTATGAAATATTATAATCATTCCTACAAACTGTCAAACTAGTTAGAATTCGTGGCAAACAGTTGGTCAGTGAGAGAACAATAATACTGTCATTAGTGCTATCCTCCTTACTGTGCTGGTCGACTATTCGTTCATAGTTTTGGACGGTTCGGCCACTTGTTGGGAAGAAACCTATTGTACGAATACGTTCGCATTGAACCAGTGACGTACCAGAAAAATAAAATAAAAAGTTATTATACAGACAAAAATTGAAATAAACGATTTTATAACAACATGTTATGTACATTGTAATGAAAAAAAAACCGTAAATTTTAATAGGATGATTTGGGATCGTTATAAAAGCTTGAGATACCGATAAAATGTAAATAACGCAAGCTTGACTGCACGGGAAATATATATAGTGTTAATTTTAAACAATTTCTAGCATTTGGCGTAGAAGTGGACAATACAATTTTAAAATATAACTTTAAAATATAACCTCAATTTGACACTATAACTTAAAATTTTTTAATGCAATACAAAAATAATAGAAGTTCCTTAAAAAGTAAACAATAAAACCTGGAAGTGTCTTTAACAAATGGGGAGAAATGGCAATCAAAATACTATAGGCTAACTTTAGGCAATGTGAACATTATACACATGTAAACTTAAATGTGTACGTAATGGTAGCTTACCCCACTGATGCTTTAAAGTGTGCTCCAGGTCTTACGTGATAGGTCAAATTCAGGAGGTGTATCTGTGATGAAAGGTATAACTGTATTTGGTTCAGGTTCCGACCATTCATAGATTCATTTGGTGGTCATCTTGAACTCGGTAGCTGCAGCTACTTCTGCGGTTTGTATTGGAGATTTTCTGGAGGGCAGTCGACCTTGGTTTGCATCTTTTATATAGTTGTGAATCGACAGCGCCGTGTTGCTAAGGATCTTGTTATATAGTTTGGTCAGCAGATTGAGTCAGCGAAGGTGTAATGGTGTAATGTCGCTCAGCATTGGTACTAAATGGGTTGGTGTAGGTTTGGGTAAGCTGGATATCAATCCTTTGAACATCAGTACTGTTGATCCATATTGGTATGCAATATTCAGCTAGAGAATAAACAATAGCTAAGCCTGAAGACCTGAGTCTAGATACCGATGCCTCCATTTTGTGCCGCAGAGCTTCTGAATTATGTTATTTTTGGTTTTTAGCTTCTTAGCAACTATACTTAAATGTTCTCTAAAGCTTACCGTTCTGTCCAAAACTACGTCTAGGGATTTTGGATGTTTATTGTGGTTGAGTCATGTGTTATCAAAAGAACGTTAAGTAGTGTTCTTGACTCCAGATTGTTGTTTAGGTGAAAGTAAGTTACTTCAGTTTTAGAGTCATTGGGGCGAAGTCTCCATTTTTGAAAGTAATGTCCTATAATCGCTAGGTCTTCCATCAGAATCTCTTCAGCTTCTTTTGTGATTTTGTTGGTGTTAATAAAGCCCAGTCATCAGCATAGCTAAACTTTGTTGATGTTATCGGTATGTCTGCGATATAAAGGCTATAAAGCAATATTGCGAGTAACGAGCCATGCGGTAGACTATTTTTGAGTTTTCCTGGGGGTGCTTATCTCGAATCCCATAGTTACTTGAAATACTTTGACGGTGATGTTCTATTAGTCTAGCGGTGAATTTGCAAGGCAGAGTACGTAAGAGTCTATAAATCATTCCTTCTGGTCAGACTGTGTTGAAAGCTGCAGATCATTGGGCTGATTCTTTTAAACATTAATCTTTCAAGTAGTTTATACTATAAGATTTATATTATAAGAAATTGGTCGATAGTGTTTTGGGTGATCAACTGGTTTATCTGGTTCTAGTATTACTATGAATTTTGAACGTTTAAATTCCCGTGGGATTCTGAATGCAATTGAGTATGCATTCGGGGTGGATGCCGTCGAAACCTAGGTCTTTTTCCGGTGAAACGTCTTTAAGTGCGATCTCCATTTCTTCACTTGTCAAAGGGCAAGAATGTTTGGTCTCAATTGATTGCGATTTTAAGGAATTTTATTCGCTGTCGGAAGTGGAAGTTTCGGAATCATCATTAAGATTAATAATTAATGGTTCGACGGTGATTTCCATTATTCTGTCAGTTTCCCACATTTTTAATTCCTCTTTTTTAACGTGCTCAATTGCTTTCTGCCAATTATGTGCAGTTACATTTTGCACTGCTTCATAAAAACACTGTTTGACATCAGCAATTTTAAAAGAGGTGTTGTTTCTTGCCACTTCTCCCTTGATTTGGGCCCAGATCAACTCAATTGGGTTAAACTCACAATGGTAAGGTGGCAAACGTAAAACATAATGTTCTTTTCTTGCAGCCATTTCGTCTGTAACATATCGGTCAGCTGGTTTATTGGCCTTTACTAAAGTTAGCAATTCGGCCTTAACCATATCTTCCGTAAAGGCTATGCCGTGTCTATTCAACCATGCTTGTATTTCTGCCTTTTTTGTAGCTGATGTAGGGGATTTATCAATACGTCTACTGTGGTACGAAGCGTTGTCCATAACTATTACAGAGTTTTTTGCTAATTGTGGCAAAATATTTCTGAACCAGTTTTCGAACACCTCAGCATTCATATCTGCATGGTAATCGCCATTCTTTTTTGATTCAAAGACCAACCAACCATTATTTGCTATAAATCCATCCTCTGATCCAATATGTAATATAATTAGACGTTTACCTTTACCAGAGGGAGATTTTAACCCAGTTGACAGACCCTCCAAAAAGGCTTGTCTGGGATTTTTAATATTTTCATCCACCCATATTTTGCTGGTAGTTTGACCTGCATTTACCCAGGTTTCATCTAGATAATAAATCTTCCGCCCTTCCTCTCTCAACTTTTTGATTTCGCGTAGATACCTACGTCTCCAGGAGATTATTTCATCTTTTTCTGTTAAGATGCTATTCTTTTTTCTGGTTATAAAACTAAAACAAAAAACGTTATGTAATTGATATTGTAATTCATTTGTAACACATTTTGCAAATTGTCGTCGTTATTAATTTCAGTCAACATTTTATTTAGTGTTGGAAGTTCATTTCTGAAAAAAAACTCATGAATTTTCCTCCGAATTGATGTTTTAGTAGCATCTGAAATATTATCTAATATTTTTCTTGTCTTATGATATTTTTTTGGAGGAGAAAAAACACGAGTTTGTCTATATTCCGCCAACAGTTTAAAAACTGTGCTCACTGCTACCCCTAGAACAAATACGCAATGTAGTATAACAATATATGAAATAGTATATATGAAAATAAATACAATATAAAAAAAAAAAAAACTTAACATCTTACCCGCTGCACTTGAAACAAAATTCACAGATTCTGTCTGATTCGTGTTTGGACGAGTTTGTCTATCAGTTTTAAAAATATTTAAAAGTGTTTCTTTCTCTGACACCGATAAATGTGTTCGTCTTCGTTTTCTGGGTGGAGATTCTGGAACGAATTGTTCAACTTGCGCATTATTTTGCTGTTGGTTATCCATATCTAAAATAAGGCAGTGATATAGATATTTATTTTACAAATTATTTTTACGCTTTGACTAACTTGTTTTTTAATATATATTCTCAGGTTCAGAAATAATTTATACATTTTTATATTGCGTGATTACATCCACAATAGTTTTTTGACCAATATCTGTATTAGTATATGTACTTACCTAATTTCTTTACAAAACACAAAAATGTACAATACACAATATAAGTCTTAACATATAAAATAAATACAATTAACACAATAACACAGTACACAGCACAATATTTCTTCAAAATACCTTAACGTACGCCCTTGTATGCACTACCGATAACTGACCGATACAACTTCTGCGAAGTAAGTAATTTGACTGTCGCTTTTCAACAATCACGTGCAGATCACGCATTTTTATTACTCCGTCTGTTCGGTAGACGAATTTTAATTACTAATTGCAACTTAAAATAATACGGTGTGCGTATGTCAGCGATTTTATGTCGTTCTCTGACTACATAATGATGTGCTTTGGGGTTCTTTAGTAGTTATTCTGACTTTACAGTTAAATGTTAATTGAAAATGGAAATTCAAAAATTAAGCCAAGGGAATATCTTGGACATCCGTGCAAAAGAGAGCGCCTGAGAGTTTTGGCAACAGTGAGCTCCCTAAGCGTAATGATATTTTCTTAACTTGAAACAAAGTATAGTTAAATATATGCTAAGGAATCAAAAAGTAATGGCCATTTGTTGTTTTATAAATGAAAAATGTTGAGTATACAATATGAAAAAAACTTAAATGAATAAAACTTCCAACGGATTTTTATTTTCGAAAATTTATAGGGTGGCCACTTTTTTGCCGGTCAGTGTATAAAAAGTACGGATAAACTACAAAATCAAATTGAAATGTCATGACAGAATGACATACGTAGTTAGGCATAATAAGAAAAGAAAATACGAGAGAAGAAATCTATTACACTAAGGTTATGTGTGGTAGGTAATTTAAATATAATCACTTAAGGTCAAGGTAAACCTCAGATGACAGAAGGATCCATTTTAGCGTCAATTTTACTAAAGTGAGCGGATTTTGAGCTAATGTACAGGGTGCAGCAGATAAACGGCCAATTAGAAATAACTCGAGAACTAAAGATAGCTAAATTATGAAAATTTGAATATATGGGTTTTGAAGGGTGACCTATTCATTGAAAAGTTATGAATATTTTCATCTATTTCAAACTTCCGGTTAAACCGGAAGTTGCTTATAACTTTATTTTTTTAACGAGACATCCTGTATATTTTTTAAACCGTTTTTTAGTAATAATGGTTTTTATATGAAAAATTACACTTTTTTACCATATACCTATATAAACTTCAATATACTCTAACCTAATTTGAATAAAAGTTTAAATTCCTTAGGAATTTGGCAACCATATACAGCTTTATCGTATACAGTGTAAAGTTGCCTTTTTCAGTATACAGAGTGCTGTCAAAATTGGCATAAAACCGGCATCCTAAATTTTCGCTGTATTCCATTTTTTCAAATGGGACACCCTGTATGTGATTTATTATTTTAGAAAAATATGTTTTTAACTATCGATCTGTATTAATAGTTACTGTACCCATGTCTTGTAGTTTTTAAATAAATTTACGGGATATTCTGACAAAAATATCAATCATTGCTAATGTTTAATGGTAACCTTGTTTCATGCCATTGGGTGACAGTTTTGCTTAATTTTGTTGACAAAACAATATTTTCTCATTTAGGATATACAACTGACGATTTTTTTAAATATGATTATATTTTACGGTGAGTGTAACAGAATAGTATCCAGAACTTGGCGTGTTTTTGGTGAGAGATATCCCGAGAAGCCTCGACCAAATCATAAAACTCTAAAACGTTTGTTAAACAACTGTTTCCGGTTTGGTCAGTTTATAAGTAAAAAAGGTCCCACGTCAATAATAAAGACTTAAAATAGATATCCTATGGAACAGAGCTAGAAGTGCAGATACACGACGTAGATGCAATGTGGAGAACATCAAGAAGTGAGTAAGGAACAGAAGAGTAGAATGGAACGACCATATAAGCCGAATGACAACAACAAATGGAGAATGACAATAAAGACGGCAAGAGACAGTTTTCCAATAGGAAGAAGATAAGTAGGAAGATCACCAAAGCGATGTAAAGACAACTTACTGAAGGCATATTAAGAAACAAGGATGATATCCCAGGAAAACAAATATAGTGAGATATTTTGCAGCTAATCCAAATTCATCATCTTTATTTGTAAATACTAGGTCAACATTTACATCCTGGAGATTATGTAAGACGTGTAAAATTTTGTGAATAGGTTTTAATGAAATGCCAAGATCACGATTTTACAAAAAAATATTTGGTGTGATGAATCGAAGTTTACAAAAAATGGTATGTTTAACCGCCATAACAGTCACTTCTGGAGTGACCTGAGGTATTTTATTGTAAGCAATTGGAAAGAAAAACCGAAGAACAAACAGGGATTTAAGAAGATTGTAAACAAAACCATGAGAAGGTAAGTTCGAAAAGCTAATATAGTATGATTACAATGTCGGCGTATTCTCCAATTTTTCTAGTGAGTTGGTTTCGGGATATTCGAAGAAACCACTTCAATTATTAACTTAAAAAAGTAATAGAAAGCCTATACATTCTAGTAACTCCCATTAGAAACAGAACGAGGACAAAATGGGCTAGAACGGCATAAAAAATCTGCATACATCTATATTTTGTTAACTTTTTATTTATTTTGAAATCACATTTCTGTTTGTATAATACGTTCTTAACCAGGATATTATAATAAACATTAAAAAGCAAAAAGTTGGTTAAAAACACTGTGGATTACTGATATCAAAGCATTCCTCAGGCTCTTATTAATGGCCTTCCTACTTCTTTCAGTTAAAAAATCCTGCAGTAATATGATTATAACATCTTTATTACATTAAACTCAATCTATTATAATCCGCATAATAGTTCATTTATTTTATATACCGATCCAGTAAACAAAATTTATCAATATACACAGATCTTGACCTTATTACCACTATCCTTGATTCATGTTTGTTACAAGTCACAAGATGGTATTAATTATGTCGTTATTGATAGTAATTTACAAAATCTCTACTTAAAGCTAATGATGTTATTTATACCTCTGCCTTTATAAAATCGTTACATTCAGTACTAAGTGATGTTTTTCTAATAAAAATTATAATATATATATATATATATATATATATATATATATATATATATATATATATATATATATATATATATATATATATATATATATTGTTTTGGAGTATCAGGTAAGCGGTCTGTTATTAAAAAAAAAACCTCTTTTTTCTTATTACTCTATATTTCGCTGATTTTTGTCAGCTTCTTCAGGAGATAACTAAAATATGGTTAAAATTTTATATACATAACAGGCGATAATAAACAATGAATTTACTTACAGATTAAGAGTTAAAATATTTAAAAATCTTGAACATAATATATTCAAAACAGTACTGACAGTATTAGTCAAAAGCATCTAATCACTAGTAATTAAATATAACAAAAAAAATTTTATAAATAGAAAACAAAAACAATCAAGAAACAATAAAAACACAATAAAATTACACATTAAAAATATACAGGGTGATTTAAAATATAATTGTAAAAAGAAAAATTATTTGAACATACTAAGAATATTACAGTAGATATTGCTCAACTGTCACGTATCTGCCTTATAATTAACTGCATATTTTTCTTTATTAATGTGATACATTTCTAAAAACAATCTTTTTTTGTAATTGTTCTCTTGTTGTAGAACCCTGACATTTGAGTAGTCAAATTGATGCCCAGTTTTTGGGTAATGGTCAACTGCCGCACATGTATTCTTCTTTTTGTGCAGTCACTTTTGTGTTGTGTGACCCGTTGTTTTAGCCATTGAGAAGTTTGGCCAACATAACAGCTCTGACAATCCAAACAAGGCAGTTTATAGATGACATTAGTTTTATTTACAGTTGGTGTCTTGTCTTTTACTTTAGAAAACAGTTGTCGGTTTGTTAATACATTATATTGGACAATTTTGATGTTAGTAAATTGTTTAAATAAACTAGTCACAGAAGGTGTTAACTGTTTTATTAATGGTAATTTTTTATATTGGATTGTTTGTACTGCTCCGATATCAGTGGGACCGTCAAAAATGTCTGAGTTAAATATTAATTTTTTAAGGATATGTTTTGGGTATCCATTATTTTCAAAAATGTTTAAAAGCAAATTTAAGTTTCTGTTTATGAATTTTTCATCACTAATATGCCTTACCCTATTCTTCATTGCAATCACTGTATTAAACTTTTAATGAGTGGGATGATTTGAGAAAAAGTTTAAATATCTTCCAGAGTGTGTTGGCTTTTAATACCAATCTATCAATATTTTGTTTTGTTCAGTTCTTATTAATTTGGTGTCCAAAAATGATATCAAACAATCATTTTCAATCTCTAACGTAAATTGAATATGTTTGTTAAAGTTATTGAAAATTTTCAAAGTATTTTGAATTTGTGAACTAGGAACTAAACATATAAGATCGTCTACAAATTTTTTAATGAAGGGTAAAGGGAAAGGTAATTGTGGAATAATGACATCCAGCAAATGGTCCAAAATAATGGTTGCTATTATGGGACTGAGTGGACTACCCATAGGTGCTCCAAATATTTGTCGATAGAATTTATCATTAAAACTAAAATAGGTGTTCTCAAAAACATAATTCAGAAGTGTTAAAAAACTATCCTTAGAAATGGTTGTATAATTTTTGATGAGATTCCATTTTGACTGTATTACATTACAGACCAGATCTATTGGTATGTTAGTAAATAACGATGACATCTAACGAAATTAGAACATAATCTTTCGGTAAAATCAACTCTCTGACATCATTAACGAATGAAAATGTATCCTTTGCATTATAGTTGTTCACTTCGTCAAAAGCATCTTTAGGAATATTAGCAAGAAATTTGGATAAGTCATAAGTTACCGAATTTATAGAGCTTACAAAAGGTCTAAGTGGTATACCTTCTTTATGAATTTTTGGTAAGCAGTAAAGTTTTGGACAAGATGCATTGTATATAGTCAGTTTTTTGGCAAATTCTTGATTTATTTCCAAGTGATTCCTCATAGTTTTAATAAGTTCATTATAAGAAAATTGTATCTTACTAGTTGGATCTCTTTTTAGCTGAAGATATGTAATTTTATAATTTAATAAGCCTTCTGTTTTTTCAATATATTCTGTTTTGTTCATTGCTACTGTACACCCTCCCTTATCTGATTGTGAAATATAAAGATCTGGATGTAGTTTTAAGAATTGTTGAGTTTCTTTAAATATTTTATTTAAAACACTGGAATGTTCTTTGTTGGAATGATTTAAGTAGTTCGTAACGGCATTAGTAACTTTTGCTCTTAATAGGTCTTTAGATGTGTCCGGTATTGCTTCTATTATATTTTCTACATCACCTAAAAAATTATCTAACTTAAAATCTGATTTTGGACAAGAAACCCCAAATTTTGGACCCAGAGACAGGAAGTCATAAACATTTGTAGGAATATTAACAGCAGATATATTTTTGAACAATTTACTTTTGTCATTAAATAGCTTATTTACTTTAGGAGTGTTGTTCGAATATAATCTTTCATATTTGTTAATGTTCTTTATCTTAACATCTTCAAAAATATAATCAAAAGATCGCTTTAAACTGGCTTCAAAATCCTGTATGATGTGCAACGGTAAAATATTCTGTAATCGAAATTTAACTGTACTAATAGATTTTTGTAAATATACTAAATTATTGCATGTGATTTTTATTTCTAAACCGACAACTGTTTTCTAAAGTAAAAAACCAACTGCAAATAAAACTAATGTCATCTATAAACTGCCTTGTTTGGATTGTCAGAGCTGTTATGTTGGCCAAACTTCTCAATGGCTAAAACAACGGGTCACACAACACAAAAGTGACTGCACAAAAAAGAAGAATACATGTGCGGCAGTTAACCATTACCTAAAAACTGGGCATCAATTTGACTACTCAAATGTCAGGGTTCTACAACAAGAGAACAATTACAAAAAAATATTGTTTTTAGAAATGTGTCACATTAATAAAGAAAAATATGCAGTTAATTATAAGGCAGATACGGGACAGTTGAGCAATATCTACTGTAATATTCTTAGTATGTTCAAATAATTTTTCTTTTTACAATTATATTTTAAATCACCCTGTATATTTTTAATGTGTAATTTTATTGTGTTTTATTGTTTCTTGATTGTTTTTGTTTTCTATTTATAAAATTTTTTTTGTTATATTTAATTACTAGTGATTAGATGCTTTTGACTAATACTGTTAGTACTGTTTTGAATATATTATGTTCAAGATTTTTAAATATTTTAACTCTTAATCTGTAAGTAAATTCATTGTTTATTATCACCTGTTATGTATATAAAATTTTAACTATATTTTAGTTATCTCCTGAAAAAGCTGACAAAAATCAGCGAAATATAGAGTAATAAAAAAAAAGGAGTTTTTTTTTTAATAACAGACCGCATACCTGATACTCCAAAACAATAAATTGTTATTTACGTTTCGGTCGATAATCCTACCAGTTTTGCTATATATATATATATATATATATATATATATATATATATATATATATATATATACATATAACACTGTTTTTGATGGGTTGGAGTCAATAAAAGGGGCTATTTGTTGACTATTTTTTACTCGAGCTTTCAATTGTGATTACAATTTTTATCAAGAGCTTCTAAAAAATACAAAATGTCTTACAAAGTTGAACTAGAAAAAGTTTTAAAAAAAAACTATTTTTTAGAAGCTCTTGATAAAAATTGTAATCACAATTGAAAGCTCGAGTAAAAAATAGTCAACAAATAGCCCCTTTTATTGACTCCAACCCATCAAAAACAGTGTTATATTTTTTCCAAACGAGTCACAAGTACTTCTTTTTTCTTATATATATATATATATATATATATATATATATATATATATAATATAATTTTCTAATTAAAATCTAGAAAGCAAAAACGACTACTATTTTACGGTAGATATCTGAAAACCATTTAGTGCGAACTTCTTATATTCGTTCCCCCAAAATTAACTGAAAAGACATTAATTATGTCCTTTATTCTAAGATTTCTAGTGAGATCTAGTGAGATTGTTGAGGAACTAGAGGTCTTTAAACTTTAGAAGAAAATCATACGTAAAATCTTGTGCAAAAATTTAAAATAAACATTTGGTAAAATTCGTAAATAAAATAAATACACAATTTATTTTGGAGTTTTGAGTACCAGAAATTGAATTCATTTCGAATTTTGGCCATGATAAACGGCATTTGGAATGCAATCTTAGATTCCCTTGCCGATTTATTCATCAAGCTATTTGCTTTGCAAGTTTTAGAAAGCACGGTGGCTGAGATTTGAATTCGATTTCGCCAGGTAGAAATCGTATGATTTTTTTTTTTGTTAAAATAAATACATTAAGCAAAATTTAATATTTATAGGTAAATTATCCCGTGTGTATGAATATAGGGTTAGGGATCCTACTATGAGACCCCTTCCTAATATGAGACTCCTGTCTCTAGAGTCTTGTAAGTGCTACAGTCTGGTGAATGATGTGAAAACTAAGCTCTGGTAGTGTTTCTAGTAGTCTGTGACTTTTTAATTGGTCTAGTTCAAACTTAATTTTCATCTTCAAGGTAAGAGATAAAAAATCACCTTAGTAATTGGTTGATAGCTATTAAAATTCCTTTCAGACAGACGTAACAACTATCGGAGTAAAGAGGCGTAAAAACCAATCCTAACCTTAAAATTCACACTAGAAAACTCACACGTGGTTGCTCCTAATAAGGGATGTCATATTAGGGTAATATTTTGTATCATCATGTATATATCGTTTCTCTTTTAATATTTCAGATAACACCGCCTGCTAAAAAACGTAAAACCTTAAGACTCAGGTAAAATGATGCGAGCTCTCACAGCTGTAAGAAATGGTGAAATAGGCTACAAACGAGCTTCAAAATACTTTAAAGTTCCTTCGGGCATATTAAAACGTTATGTTTAAAATACCGAAATGACTCGTAAATAATTATTCGCTGTGTGTTTAGGAAGAAGGCCCGTTTTGTCTGCGGACATGGAAAACCTATTGGTCAAATATTGCTTAGAAATGGACTCTTTGTTTTATGGCTTAAGAAAAAAACATATTACAAGAATAGTGGTTCAATTGGATATAAGAAATATTAAAAAATAATATAAGAGAAAGAATCAGCTGGTAAAAAGTGACTGGAACGTTTTTTAAAGCGCCATCCCTAATTTTCCTTCAGACAACCCCACGGGTTTGTTGCTCACGTTGAGGAACTTAGGCCGGCAAATGTGAAATTGTTTTTTCAGATTGAAGAGCCTGAACTTTTAAAGATAAACAATAATCCGATCAGGATGTTCAATGTGTACGAAACAGTAATCATAATTGTGCAACATAAGTCTGCAAAAGTTTTGTCGGTGAAGGGTAAAAAAATGTTACCAGTCTAACATCTGCCGAAAAAAGAAATCTTATTACTGTAGCCGTCTGCATAAATGCTGCAAGATCTTATATACCGCTTTTAATTGCATGACCAAGAAATAATTCCAAGGATAAGTTAATGAACGGAATATCTGCTGGTTCTATACCTGCTTATCACCTATCAGGATAGATTCAGACCGACATATTCACCATGTGGTTTGAGCACTTTATGAAGCACACAAAACCCTCAAAAGATGCCCGGTCCTCCTTGTCCTCGACGGACTTAACAGTCATACGAGAAACGTGGACCTTACAAAACGGACATAAAACAATATAATGTGAGCATTGTCTACCTACCTTCTCACTCAAGCCACAAAATGTAGCACATAGACGTTGGATTTTTGTTCCTATTAAAAACATTTTACGCAAACGCTATTGAAGATTGGCGTCATTCAAACCCTGGCAAGAGTTTATTTTTTTTTTGTGACAAGAAGAGTTGTTCGAAATCGCCTACAACAGAGCTGTCACAATGAACAACTCTCTCAACAGTTTCAAAAAGACAGATTTATACCCAACGACCAAACACACTTTTAGTGACCAGAACTTCCCTGTTCACATCCCGAACTCTGCAAATCTACTTCCAGAAGGAGGCCCATCCCAAGCAGAACCACAACCATCCTGTAGCGATTCTGGGCAAGGTCTCGCCAACTCAGAAGACATAGTCCTACTTCCACGACTACCTACCAAAGACTTCTCTAAACCAGACAGAACGCGCAAAGCGGATTTAATTACATCCTCACCCTAGAAAGCAAAGCTAAATGAGAGTATTGCTAAAAATCAGCATCTGTAGCCAAGAAACAGTTGTTTACAATAATGCAATCTAATGTAAGCCGAAATTATATTGCTGAAAACAAGAAAAAATAAAAAAGGAAAATAATGGCAGAGAAAAACGTTTCACGTGAAAGGATAAGTCAGGGAGTTCCAATAAAAAAAGAAAAACTACCCAGAGTAAAACCTAAATCAAGCCAAAGGAAAAGATTATGTTAGTGAAACGAGCGATGAAGAATATGACAAGATTTATCTCCACGATATCAGCGACGACATGGACGATATCGATGCAGAATGTCTTTTGTGTATGTTTCTATTCTTCTGATAAAGGGGGGAGCAATGAGCAAGGATTAATTTTGATTAATTTTTTGCTAACGTGTTTTTATGTTACCAGTGTATTTGCTCATGTATTAATACAGTTTATTTCCAGAACAATGCGTTAAAATAATTTGTATCATCTTAATAGTCTGTATAACTCATATTAGGATACCGCAAGGTCTCATATTAAGACACATGCTTTTAAGATGGGAATTTTGAATTTTATATATATATATATATATATATATATATATATATATATATATATATTCAGGGATTGTACAGTATCCTCTGCCTTTCCCCGCTCAACCGTTTCCATCTCTCTGTTGTCCATCGTTTAGGCCTCTGTTACTCATGGCGTCGTCTACTTCGTTTCTCCAGGATCTTCGGGTTCTCTTGTCTTCCTCCTTCCTATGAGGCTCTATTCAGTTACTCTTTTTATCCATCTGCTGTCGCTAGTTCTTCTTACATGTCCATACCACTTTACTCTTTACATTTTTTTAAAATGAATTTATTGGTAAAAAAATGGCAGTTTAAAATGAGTTTTGAACCCGTTGCAGTTTAATAGCGTTAATTATAAGCCATTCATTTAATTTAAAACTTCTTGAATGCATAAACTTTACGATTACCAAGATGTTTAAGGAAATCTGAATCTCACATCTGAATCGATTAACCTATGTCGCTAAAAATCTCAGATGTTAATGCGACTATGTTTGTAAAATAAAAAAATATAGGTATATATTATTTTAATCAAATTAAATGTCAAGCTTAATTTTAAATGGAATAACAATAGAAATAACACTTCGCAAATCACTCTATTACTTAGAAAATGGACACAAAATTTAATTTTTAAATTTTGTCGCGTACGTAATTAAACATAAAAAAGTAACACGTACGCAGTGTGTTGACCTCATAAAAATATAACAAATTTATTTAGTTAATAAACAAATTATAATTATAATTCTAACTACTTTTTACTTCCAATTATGATCGTTAAATTGAAACATGTTAAATACATCAACAATATTTTTACTTTTATGTCACCACAAGCATAGAACTAACTACATAAACCGGAATATATCTAAAACATTAAATTGAAATATACCTAATGGTTTAAGACTATATCTATTAGTACAATTTACCTTTATTGTTTTGTATGAAAAACTCATGTTTCGAAATCTATAGAGAGGGAAATTGATGAAGCGAAGAGGATAAAACATAATTACAAAATAAGAATAAAAACGTTTTCTCCATTTTTCTTAATATTGTTTAATTAACAGTATCAACTGTGTAGATTCGCAAAATGAGAGATGAAGTGAGAAGATAATAATGTGACGGCAATTAAATTTCACAAGAGGTAGAGATGCGTGGAACGGAGCAGCGATATTTTCTAGTTCTCAGTTGATCTGCGGCTGTTCCATTGGTTATGTTTTATTCACACCCATTATACTGTCATATAAGTCCCTAGAAAAGAGACCAGAGGCCTCTGTTCAAAAGACTTAATAATGTAGGGATATGTCTACTGATTACTGGCTATAAACAGAAAAAAATTCAATACATTTACAATCAACACGTGAATTCTGGACGAGCATGTATCTGAGGAACTCTACAAAAATTCGCACCTTAACTGGAGCAAAATATGGTGATATTGCAATTTGCTGCCCGTACCCCAGTAACAATTTTTTTCTGTAGGTTGATACCAAAAAACATGTTTTCAGGTGCGAGCCTCAAAAAAAGGCAAATTTAAGTTTTTTCCAACAAAAAACTGATTTGTTCGCTAAAGCTATTTCATTCTTCTAGCGATCTGCCTCAAAAAACGAGTTTTTTTTTTTTTTTTTTTTTTTTTTTTTTTTTTTTTTTTTTTTTTTTTATTAACATTTAAGATTTTTTACAATCTGTTTTGCAGTGAAAACAATAAGTAAAACTTTTTGTCTTTACATGACAGAGAGATGTAAGGTCCAGTGACCAAATCATCACGACACAAGTTGGCTTTTTTACCGGTAGGATGCGCACATACACTGATACGCGAGCACTAAAAGCGGCACTGATCACAATGTCTGGGTGCTGTTGAGGGCCTAACTCCCACTACTGTAGGCTCTGTCAGGATCGGTGAGGTATGTCCAAGGGGTCATGTCGCTTCAATCTCTTCGCTTGTTGGTTGTTGAGAAGGTTGTGTGCCAGGGTATTAGGATGCACCCGCAACCTGTTTTGATATTGTTCAGAAGATTTTTTGCACTCTTCAGAGACTGTTAGTACCTGAAGATCTCTATGTATTGCATCATTCTGGATATACCAAGGTGCATTAGCGATTGTTCTCAGAGTTTTGGATTGAAATCTTTGTATTATCATAATATTAGATTTGCTAGCTGAACCCCAGAGCTGCGAGCCATATGTCCAAGTGGGTTTTATTATTGTATTGTATATCAGCAGCTTGTTGTCGATCGATAGGTGAGAGTTTTTTCCCAACATCCAGTAAAGTTTTCTGTATAAAATTCCCAATTGAAGCCTTTTCGTCCATATATGTTTGGTCCAAGTTAGACGTTTGTCAAGGTGAATACCTAAGTATTTTACGTCATGCTTTTGGGGCAAAGGATGTCCATTGAGGTTAACTTGTGGACATGTACCTCTTCTTAGAGTAAATGTAATTTGTGTGGATTTTGAGGGGTTTACTCTAATTCTCCAGAGTTTAAGCCATTCATTTGTTTTGTTCAGATGTAGTTGCAGTCTCTCTGATGCTATTATTGGGTTGCTATGAGAGGCCAAGAAAGCAGTATCATCTGCGAATGTTGCAAGCGTTAGGTTATTGCTTATTGGCAAGTCAGCTGTATATATCAGGTACAGAATCGGTCCGAGCACACTACCCTGAGGTACACCAGATAGGATGGGGTAGAGTTTTGTATGGGCTTCATTATATTTTACCAGGTATCTCCTTTCTGTAAGGTATGATTGAAGCAGTTTAAAGTAAGGGTAAGGTAAATTTTTCTTTAATTTGTACAGAAGTCCTGTATGCCACACCTTGTCAAAAGCTTGAGAGGCGTCTAAAAAGGCTGCAGTACAGTATTGCTTGTTCTCGAGACTACTTCTTATTGTTGTGTATAGTCTGTGAACTTGTTCGATTGTACCATGTTGGTTACGAAAACCAAATTGATGGTCAGGTATGAGACACTTTTCGTCCAATATTGGTTTGATTTTTCGTAGCAGAAGTTTTTCAAAGACCTTAGAGATGACTGGGAGTAGACTAATCGGTCGGTATGAGTTGACATCTTTTGGATCTTTACCAGGTTTTTGAATGAGTATAATCTGTGCCACTTTCCATTGCAGAGGAAAGTAATGCAGACTAAGCATAGCATTGAAGATCATAGTGATTGTTCTGTAGCAGTCATTGGTTAGTTCCTGAAGGATCTTACCCGTTATGAGGTCGAATCCCGGAGCCTTATTGGGTTGTATCTCATTCTTTATTATGTGTTTTACTTCTTTAATATTAAACTTGGTGATTGGTAGTTCCATTTGATATTGAGCCTCAAGAAAAGAATTAAATGGTTCTTCTTGTTCTAATGGCACTACTCTGTTAAATGGACTAAATACTGTAGAAAGATGTTCTGCGAATGTCTCAGATTTTTCTGTGTCTGTTCTTGCCCATTTACCTTTGACATTTTTTAGAGGAGGTATGGCGTCTTGTGGACCTTTTACCTTTCTCGTCGCCTTCCATAGAGAATAATTGGTGTCTTTGGACGGAGTCAAATTTTCTAAGTAAGTTTGGATCCCCCTGTTTTTCTCTTCTTTTAATAGATTTTTAAGTCTTCTGGTAATTCTGTTTAAATTTTGTTTGTCAATAGGAGCGTGTGTGTTTTGCCACTTTTTCCTAAGTTTTCTTTTATCATCGATCAGGTTTTTTGCACTTTGCGAACAGTTTATGCTTTCCTTCCATGTTGTTTGTTCAGGAGTAGAAATCCAACCTGCCTTTTGTATGGAGGTAGTAAGTTGTTGTACCGCATTTTCAATTTGTAATTCTGTTTTAAGTGGCAAGTTCGTTGGTATTTGTTCTGCTAGTGCGCTTCGGAATATTTTCCAATTTGTTTGATTATTGGTTAGGACTGGAGGCTTATTTCTGAGTATGATTTTGGAGTCTAGGTCAATTAGAATGGGAGAATGATCTGAAGAGAGGTCCCAGCATGATTCTATTGCTAAGTAGTTAAGAGAGATACCTTTAATCACACAGAAGTCTAAGAGATCTGGTGTTTTATTTGGATCTGTAGGCCAATAAGTTGGTTCTCCTGTAGATATGTGTTGTAGGTTGTTTCCTGTTATTGACTTCAGCAGTTGTCTACCCCTTGTTGTAATTATCCTAGAGCCCCAGTGATGATGTTTACAGTTAAAGTCTCCTCCTGCTATGAATTTGTGTCCAAGAGAACTAAAATAGGTGCTAAAGTTGTTTTCGTTGATTGGTTGACCAGGAGGACAGTAAACCGCAGATAAGGTAAGGTTGCCTAACCAGTCTTCGATGACAATGCTAGTTGATTGCAGGTACTTTTCACTGAACTTATTTAACTCATGGTGTTTTATATTAGATTTGATAATGATAGCTGTGCCACCGTGTGCCTTGTCATTTGGATGTTTTGTGTAGTAGACAATGTATTTTGGAATTTTTATATAGTTTTTGTCTGTTAGATGAGCTTCTGATACAAGCATAACATCAATTTTCTTCTCGTCGAGGAAAATTTTTATTTCTTGGATGTGGTTCGTTAGGCCATTTGAATTCCAGACGGCTATTTTAAGTCTGTGTTGCATTAGTGCATTTTGGAAATCATAGTCATAAGAAGATTAAGCATGGTGTCCATTCTCTCTACTAGTTTTGTCATCAGGTTTTCAAGGTTGGCAATTTTCGTTGAATGGTTTGAGCCGACATTAGTTTGTTGATTTGTGATTTCATCCGCTTGACTATTTCCTGAAGTTTTTTGAGCGTAAGAAACACCAGGGGTTACTCTTTGACTATTAGTTTCATAGGTGTCTGTTCTATGGGTCTCTTGATTCTTTCTGAGTTGGGGGAATTTTTCTTTTTGTATTTGTTTGTATACGCTGCAGCCCTTATAGTTGGCCGGATGGTTTCCGTTACAAAGTACACATTTTACGTTATTGCTGCGTTCTTTTCGTGGACAGTGTAAAGTAAGATGATTACTTGCACACTTTACGCATCTTGGGGGCATATGGCAGAATTTTTGTGTGTGACCGTAGCGTTGACATTTGGTACATTGGGGAACCTGACGTTTGGGATATGGTGGTTCGAAGGACACAATCATGTTCTGGAGTGCTCTCACATCATATATGTCTTTATTATTTGGCTTAGTTTTTAATTCTATATAAAAGAGCGGAAGCGCTATTTTTGATCCATTCTTATATATATTAGCTATGTTGGTTACTTCGTGTCCCATTAATCCCAGCTCATGTACTAAAGCGTCTTTATCTGCTGTCTGATGCATATTACGAAGCACAACTCGGAATGTTCTTTCTTCCTTTTTTTGGTAGGTGTAATAATGTGTTTTTTTCTCATTGAGTGCTTTGGTTATGATTCGGTAATATTCAGAAGTTGAGGGCTGGATCTTTACTTGGTCGTTGTAGAGACATTTGATGGAATATCCCAGAGGGGATATTGTTTCTAACAATTGTCGAAGAGGTTGTATATCACCTACATCTGAAACAAATATGGGTGGGGGTTGAATACTTTCTTTAACTGCATCAGTTCTGGTTTGGTTGGTCTCATCAGGTACTTCATCTAAGCTAGCAAATCTATTAGACGTTGGTGTGGGTGCTTTGAGCCAGTAATCGCTCATTATTGTTTGTTTTAGTTGTTTATCACCTCCAGGGCTGTCATTTCTTGCTCGTTTGTGGGCTTGAACAGTTTTCCATTCATGTTCTTGGTTTTCTTGGCTATCTTGTGGAGTAGAGATGTATATTTGTGACGGTAGATAAGAAGAAGAAGAAGAAGCATGATTAGAAAGAAAAGAGTTACCTGGTTGTTCATGTTGGTTCTCAGTTGACTCTGTCTCTTGGAGTAGTATATTGGTTGAGCAATTTACATTGCTTTGTTGTTCGCTAGACAAGGTTCTGTTGCTCGATGGTTGTTGCATGGTAGTTATTTGCAGATTAGCAATGTGTTTTTCTGAAGTTGGACATCTCGGCGGAGATCTGCTCACTTTGTTTGAATTTAAGAAGGGATTGTCTATGTCCATCCTGTATCACGATTAAATATTTTATACATCACGATCAATTATTTATGATACGCCTATGACTTTTATTTGCCGGTATTTGGCGTTTGGAAATACCACTTGTTTTATTTTGTTTGCGTTTTTAGAACACTGATAATTAATATTAGTAATTAACGATATAGTTTACAATAAGAACTGGTTACTATAATAATAGATATTTTTGTACTAGAAAAAACGAGTGAAAGTGACTTCTATACTTGGAGCACACGTACATATCAGGTAGCAATCGCTTCGTCTTGGTCCCCAGAAGGAACTCTGACCCTTTGAAAAAAAAAAAGAAACACCTGCTTAAAGCGTGGAAAGTGGTTATTCAGTCACTAAAATCGACGTTTTTCTCATTTTTTCGCGATTTTATCCGAAAATAGACTAAAAGACACCTGTATAGTTGGAGCACACGTACATATCAGGTACCAATCGCTTCGTCCTGGTCCGCAGAAGGAACCATGACCCTTTGAAGAACCAAGAAACACCTGCTCAAAGCGTGGCAAGCGGTCATTCAGTCCCTAAAATCGACGTTTTTTTCATTTTTTTGCGATTTTACCGGAAAAGTGTTTTAGTTTTTTCTTGTATAAATGTATCTAAATGTTTGTAACATTCAATGATGTGCTGGATAGCCAAACATTTTTGGCGAAGTAAGTCTAAAACGTTATTTAAATTTTTCATCAACCATCAACTTTAAGTTTTTTCTGAAATTTGCTACTTTCACTTGAAAAAACGCTTAATCGCTTATTTCAGATGCGCCTGATGATACTCTGAGAGTGAAAGTACTTAAGCACGAATTTGCAAAGTGTAGAAATCTCGGAAGGAGTAGTTGCTGACGACTTGGTGCTTATTGCAAAAATTGTAAAAGAACTTCCGAATAATTTGGAAATATGGAAAGGAGTATCACATAAAACCAAATATGGGGTTTTCTCCACAGATAGGAGAAACAAGAGAAGAACTTAATATAGAAATTAAAGCAATAAAAATAGAATAAGATAAAACTTTTTATACTTAGGAGTAATAATAAAAGAAACAGGAACTCTAGAAGTAGAAATCAATAGCACAGTAGAGAAAACGCTACAACTGTTATCATACAATGAACGAAAAAATTATGTACAGAAAAAAATATCACGAAATACAAAAATGAAAGTTTTCAAAACAGTTTATAGTTCTGTCCTAAATTTTTTTAGCGTATCATGGGTACTAATGGAACGGCAAAAGAGTATAGAGATGAGGTTTTTAAGAAGAGTTAAAGGCATTATCAAAAGCGAACAAAGTGAAAATGCAATCCACGTTGGAGTTTATAGAAAATAGACAGCTGAGTTGGTGGGTTTTTTTATACCGGATAAAGAATATCGTACCAGTTAAAAGAGTGTGGAAAGCAACAATCTTAAAAGACAAAAAATTGGAAGACTAAGACAGACATGAGATGCAGTAATCGGGAAGATATGGCAGAGAAGAGGAGTGACATGGACAGATGCAGGAAGGTTGATAGTAAACCCCAAAGAATGGAAGACATTTGTTAAGAAGTAAATAAAACTTTACACCATCGATGTACAGAACCGCTATTTTGTGACACTACCTGTCACGACGTTATCTTGTGACGCTAGTTCTGTTACCCGTGAGGACGCCATCGAAAAAAGTAATAAAAAGCCAGTATAGAAGTTTCGGCTCAATAAACTATTTCCATTTTTTAAATTTTGGTTTATTCCCAATCAGAGATTGTATAAAAGACTAATATACTCGTACTAAGACAATATTGTCAGAAAAACTTTATTGTTAATATCAACTTATCTAAGAAAACACATTATAAACCTGACATGATCTTTAAAAAATATAAAAAATAACAAAAAAAAACTATAATAAAGAACCTTATAATAGCAGAAGCCAGGTTGCACAATATGAAGCATAGAATGACGATACTTCATTTCAGTCCTTAACCCGGCACCTGCCACGTGGGGTACTACCAGCACCCCATAACACATTTTCACCAAATATTTCGTATTTCAAGTTTTGCAACACTGCTGCGCGTCATAGTAGCTTTCTATAATATTGTACAGCATAGATCTATTTGAGTTTGAAGTGGTTATTTAGTGGCATTCTGACCTTGTAGCTATAAAGTCGACTGGAGTGTCATCAGATCCCCATGTGGCAGTTTAAGTTTTAAATTTTTTTTTGTGTTTTTGATAAACAGGTTGGTATATTTACAGTTTTTATTGCAATAACTGATTTAAATTATTATATAGGCTGTATACTAAATAAATATTATTTTTTTTAGATATTTTACTTCACGCCCAATTTATTATGGCTTGGTACGAACAGGAACAAAACCGCTTGAGAGCTCTTCTAGAAGAGATGGAACAAGATGATATAGCAGAGATTGAGGATTCATCTGATTCTGAAGTAGATGCTACCCAGTTTAGCGACCACAATTCGGATTCAGAAATGTCAGCAGCTTCGGACGGCGAAGAATCTGTTTTAGATGCAAATACTGTTGTAGGTAAGGATGGGACTACAAAATGGAGAACTACAAGGGGGAATAGAAATGTTCGTACAAGATCGCAGAACCTTGTTGTTCATTTACCTGGTGTAAAACAGTGTGCAAAAAATTGTAAGACAATTTTGGAATGTTGGAACTTGCTCATAGATGAAAATATTCTTGAAATAATATTAAATTCTACAAACAAAAAACTTCAACAACAAACCGGTGATAAAAAAAAGCATAGTTATGAAACATGCATGGCTGAACTGAAGGCGCTGTTTGGTTTACTATATATTGCTGGGTCTATTCGTTCTAGACGTCAGAACATGGAGGATTTATGGTCAGAAGGTAGAGTGGGCATAGGCATTTTTAGAACAACAATGAGTCTCCATAGGTACTTCATGCTAATAAAATGCCTTCGATTTGACGACATAGACACACGCAGTGAAAGACGTAAAATTGACAAACTTGCTCCAATCCGTGATGTTTTTACAATTTTTCAAAATAACTGTGTAAACGTATATTCCATATCTGAATACTGCACTATTGATGAACAGCTGGTTTCTTTTAGAGGACGATGTTCATTTCGGCAATATATACCGAGTAAGCCAGCTAAGTATGGCATAAAAATATTTAGTATTGCCGATGCCAAAACATGGTACTCATTGACATTTGAAATATACGTAGGCCAACAACCTGAAGGACCTTATGCGGTATCAAACAGTGCAAATAACATAGTTATGCGGCTATCTAAGCCAATTTGGAATTCTGGTCGCAACATTACTGGAGATAATTGGTTCACAAGTGTTCCACTTGCCGTAGAATTGCTACAAAAGAAATTGACGTATGTCGGAACTATGCGTAAAAATAAAAGGGAGATACCTAAACAGTTTGTGGAAATTAAAAGAAGACCACTCAAAAGTTCAGAATTTGCATTTACCGACAATATGACAATTTTATCTTATATACCTAAGAGAAATAAAAATGTAATGATGTTATCGTCAATGCATTTAGAAGACGATTCTATTGATGAGAGCACAGGAGATAAGAATCTTCCAAATATAATTACATTTTACAACCAAACCAAGTCCGGCGTGGACAAGGTGGATGAGCTATGCGGTTCATATTCCACTGCCAGAACATGTCGAAGATGGCCATGTGTTGTATTTTTTAGAATGCTCGACATAGCTGGCATCAATAGCCACGTTATCCACACTGCGAATAATATTAACAACAAAACAATTGAACGGAGGATTTACCTGCAGGACTTAGGGTTCGATCTTGTGAAAGATTGGTTGAAAGTCAGATCAGCTAACTCACACATTCCGCGTACAATACGTGAGAAGGCAATAAAATATATTGGAGGCTCTACTGAATCAAACGAAACAACAGAACCGCCCAGAAAAAAGGCAAGGTGCTCTATTTGTCCAAGGAAAGATGACAAAAAAACAAACTTTTTCTGCGAAAAATGTTACCAACAGATGTGCCTAAATCACATGAAACATATTTGTGAAAAGTGTTTTAACCAAAAGGAAGAAGAACAAGAATCCGATGATAGCTGCTAATGAGTTTTACTTAATTTGTTTATAATAACTTTTTAGTTTTATTTTTTAACTTTTATAATATTAGTAGGTGTTAATAAAACATGTTTTTTTTATATTTTTGTATTACTCAGCCTATTATTTTGTTTATAAACACGTAGATCACAGAAAAGTTTTAAGGGGTACTATGAGCACCCCACGTGGCAGTTGACGTTTTGCAAAGCCACGTGGCAGGTGCCGGGTTAAATATATAGTTTTTTTAGCCATTGAAACAATTAATACATCTAACACGCTGTTGACAAATTCCATAATAGTATTATGAAGTGCAGTAATAGCCAGTTTAACCAATTTGATTTATGTAATTAACCTGCCACATGCTGCCGATTTTTTAATGTTTACCTAAACTTAACTTCGGTAATTACATAGGTAATCGTGCTGGCCTTCAGCGGTATTGTAATTAAGCACAAACTTTATGGCACGAAACTGCAAGTAGCAATTTATGAAAGAAAAATTTAATATAGTAATATTATACCTAAAAGTTTATTTCAATATGGAAATGCTATACATAATATTGAACGACTATGATGATAAAGTAAAATCACTGATACGGCAGTTATAATTATACTTACCAATTATTGATTTACAAACTTGTACGACTACGAAAAACATCATTTGTACAGATTCTATAATTTCTATAGCGTTCAAAACTATTCGTATTGAAACCTCAAAATTACATCCCTAGTCCTAAAAAAATGAAAACCAGCACGATGACATTATTGAATACGGAATAAACATGTTAACTTGTACAAGAATTTCGTTAACAACGGAAAAACTTTGTAAAGATATTGATTATTAAATTATGTAATTAATGAAAATGATTTATGAGAACAAGAAAGTGCAGTGTACAGCACATATCAACACCAAATTTTGTTGCGGTATAAAAGACAATCGTTTCAGGGAGTTTTTTATTTAGCATTTTTGCCAATTTCAACTTGTGAATGCATTGTACTCAAAAAAATTTCTTTTCATAAAGAAGGAATCTCTTTTCTTAAATGACGTATCGTAAAAACGATACTAGTATTTTGGTCTTTCAACTTTTTTGCCATTGATATTTCACCCCTTTGTTACAAATGGCTGAAGCAGTTTTAGAATAACGTGTTCCGGTAGTGACGAGTTTTGCGTTTGTTATCCTTTGCTACATACGAAAATCCATTACAAAGATATTTACTGTCAACATCCACCATAAGCCAAAATGTTATGCCAAATTTATGTAATGTTGTTAGGTTTGGGTTGTAATGTACTGAAAAAATGGACAGTGAGTTTTAGAAGAAAATAGCTGCTTCTCACCGGTCAAGTTTGCACCTCGGATTATAGCACATTTATTAGTTTTCAATTTTGTTCCATGACGCAAACTTATCTGTGGTAATTCACAAGGATCGAATGCTCTTCAAGTAAAATCGTAGGTACTTCCTTTTCCTTGAACCCATTTCTGCTAGTAGTTTTTTTTTTTTGAAAACAGGTGGTCTTATACAATGAAAGCCAATGACAATGAAAGAATTGAACACGTGGATTCGTACATCTATTTGGGAACAACAGTTAACTCAAATTGGGATCAAGCGAAGGAAATACGTATAAGAGTAGAAAAGGCAAGAGCATCGTTGACTAGCATGAAGCAAATTTTCACCTCTAAAAGCCTCACCCTACCTCTCAAAATTCGACTTCTGAAATGTTATGTATTCCCGGTTTTGTTATATGGAATGGAGGCGTGGACAATGAACGCAACATTGATGAAAAAAGTAGAGGCCTTCGAAATGTGGGCTTACCGACGTATATTACGTATATCTTGGACTGAGCACGTGACCAACGAAGAGGTACTACGCCGGATAGGTAAAGAGAGAAAAAGAAAGGTATGAATAAGTATAAAGAAAAGAAAGTTGTAATACTTGGGTCACGTTATGAGACATAATAAATATAGAGTACTATAGCTAATCGTTCAAGGGAAAATAGACAGCAGAAGGGGTCCAGGGAGGAGAAGACAGTCGTGGCTCCAAAACTTGCGGCAAAGGTTCGGATTGTCATCTGCTGAACTATACAGATCTGCCGTAAACAAAGTCAGAATAGCCATGTTGATTGCCAATGTTCGGAATGGACAAGGCACATGAAGAATGTCTTATACATTGGACCACAAGAGATTAATATCCTAATGCCTCATATTATTATAGTGTCTGCTTTTATGCGTAGCATTGAATCGTTGATAAATAATCGCCAATACGTAAGCATATTATTCTCTTGAATATATCGTTTTGCAAAAGCTGTTAGACCCGAAGATTATCTTAAAACATTTTGTTGATTGCGACGTCCTACTTGGAATCAACACAGGTCTACTCTGTTGTGGACTTTTGCCGGCTCTTCTAGGTATAAGTCATTAAATAATAAAATAAAAAAGCGAAATTGGCATAATTTTTCAGTAGTGTATAAAGAACCAAAACCTATCAAAATTCAATATTTCCATTTTACTAATCACAACCGTTAAATTGGCGGCCATTCTAGTGTCAATATTATCAAGTGCCGTGCAGTATATTTCAATCTATATCCCCTTAAAAACCACCCTAAAGTGCTGCAACCACACAGAGAGATAGGTAACGGTACCTTTAACTATGTAAGTGGTTTCTATAAAAATGTCTACTTTTTCTACTATATTCACTTTCCCGTTTGAAATTAAGATGTGACGACCTATTTTTGCCCGCTGCTGAAGACGAAGTAACATATGTGCCACCATCCCTGTTAGGATAGCAACCTGTGTCAATTAAACTAAGGGCCTGAACGGGCCTGTCGTGTTACTTGCCAAGAATTGTTGCGCAGGAACATTCACAATAGGAACATTCAGGTGGTAGTTCTTTTGTTATGAGATGCTGGTGAGTTAACGCTGTATGTCCAATTCTTAGTCGGTTTATAATCACTTGTTGCCTTCTGTTTTCTGAAAATTGTAGTTAAGTGCCAATCCTAGTTTTCACGTTTTTAAGGTTAGCCTTATTAGAATTCCACATTTGTTGCCAATTTTTTACACAGTGCTGTTTAATATTGAGCTGGATATCACTGAATGGAATTGTAGTCATAATTTCAGTTTGCTCGTCAGTAGCAGCTTTCTTTGATAATTCATCTACTTTTTCATTTCCTGCGATACCTGTATGTGATGGTACCCAGAGAAATGTAACGTTCACGTGTCTGTTTTGTAGGTGATAAAGTGCTAACTGTATTTGTTGCAGGATAGCATGTACTAGATATATTTGCCTTAAGCTCTGAGGAACAGATAAAGAGTCAGTAATGATAAGAAAATCTGAGCTTGCATGACTCGCATGTCTAAAGCCTTTAAAATGGCGATTGCTTCTCCCGTGAAAATGCTGCAGAATTGAGGGATGCGAACTGCATATTCAGACTTTCCTAGAATAAAGGCCGCTGCGTGTCTGTTTTCAGTTCCTGACGCATCAGTAAAAATCTTGTTATGACCAGTGTATTCTAATATCCGTTCTTGATATAATTTGTTAATGATTATGGGATTTTCGGTACTCTTTGGATAGGCCGTGAGGGATATATCAATAGTGGGAAAATTAATAGTCCAGGGAGGTATAGTTCGTTGTGTAGGGAAGAATGTGTCAGCTGCTCTATGTCAAAACCATATCTCGTTAGACGTTCTTTAAGGGGTGGATATTTAATTTGTTGATGGCAATGAGTAGGTGGATATATTTTATAAAGAAGTGGATAGTTTGTGTTATTAGGGTTGGAAGACAATTTCGCGGCATAATTTAAAGAAATGTGTTGTCTCCGTATTGATAGGGGAGATTCATCTAGGAAAACCTGAAAACTTGAAACAGGAATAGTTCGGTAAGCACCCAGAATTAGTCATAAACATGTGTTTTGTATAATGTCTAGTTTTTTAAGTATATAATTATTCGCAGTTGAATAGCATATTGCACTATAATCCAGTTTACTTCGGATTAATGATGGGTATATATGCAGGAATTTTATGGTGTCCGCTCCCCAAGATCGGTTTGATAGCATTTTAAGGAGATTTATTTTAGATTGGCTCGGATACGACTAGCTTTTTAATATGTTCTGCCCATGTTAACTGACTGTCCAGTCTTAGGGCAAGAAAGTCAATGCTCTCTACTTGTTTTAGGTTGATACCATTTAGAGTAAGTGTTGTTTTGAAATCAGTTTTTCTTTTATTGAATACGATGAAACAAGATTTATCACCTGAGAACGTAAAACCAGTCTTTTGGGACTAATGAATTTATTAAACTGAAAAGAATGCAATATGTTAAATTCATTATTACAAATATACGATTGAATTTCTTGAGAAGCCTAGGACCCACACAGGGTTGCAACGCCAGGAATGATGGTGGTGCTATTTTGTACGTGTTTCGTTTTTCTCTAACTATTTGTGCTATAACCTCATCTATTTCCATATTCTTAATCATCGTCTATTTCTTTCTTCTTTCTAAATAAGAAAACTTTTAATGCTTCCTTCGGTTCTAAAGCATTTCAGATATATATCATATTTTGTTGTTTTTTTGCTGTAGATATTGGTCTAATATAATAATGTATGGGTTTCTGTTGCCTTGGTCTTGAGCAATGTAGGCTTTAGGATGGCGAAGTTAATACAATAAATTATTGGTGGTTATTTATTTTCATGCTTTTGACGTTTTTTAAGTCATATCGTGTCATGCCACTTTCCATGTTTAGATTAATTAATTTATAACAGAATTTTGTAAACGCTAAACAGATTTGTTTAAAATAAAATATCAATATACTGCTTAATTCAATATTGCGTTGTAACTGGTAGTGTTGCATTGAAAATACAAATTTAATCAAGCCAAACAATTTGTTATTTGCAAATAATGTTGCTGTTAAACTACAATAAAATTTTCATAAATTTTAGAGTTCCGCTAAAACCCGACACGCTAAACAGAGGGATGATTTTAATTGATGTATACTCGATGGACATACAATATTATTCAATTATAGTTGGGGAGATACTGTCATGCACAGGTAAATGAAAAAATATGTGAACAGTTTGTTTGAATTACATCACATTCACGGCATTTATATCTCATTTTTCCATGTGTTCTCTAACCCAGAGATATTAACAAACATATTCTGATAATCTAATATAATTTAATGTGGATAAGTGTACATCTTCTAGCAAAAGCTGGATAAATACGTATAAATATAATAGAGCATAAATGACAAAGACAAGACCAGATGGTAAAAGATCGACAGGAAGGCCTAGAAAAAGGTGGAAAGGCGCAGTCAGGGAAGACCTGGAGAAGATGGAAGTAAGGCCATGGGAAATAATAGCACAGGATCGGAATCAATGGAAGGCAATAGTAAACGCGGCAAAAACTCACGAAGAGTTGTAAAAGCCAATGATGATGATGATGATGATAAATGACATCAGGTGGCTGTGTTGTTACGCAGCAATAATTAGACCAAATTTTAAGCGATAGCAGGCTTAGTTAGACCTGCTATCAGTAAGTATTAGTGAGTAAAAAGTAACAAACCAAGGTAAAGAGTATTGCCATATCTCGGAATGACAATAAAAATACAAAAGCAGTTTAAAACATGGAATGCAATCATATACAATTTCCCCCAATAAAAGTCATATTTAACAAATATTATTACACTTACTCTCAAATTCTGGAGAGCAGAAATGCCATTATTCTGTAGCTGATTTTGGTATTTCAGTTTAGTGAAAATGACACTATTGAAAAATGGACCAACTATATTATGTGTCTCAGTGATTTCACACAACACATTTAATTTCTGGAGAAATTGTGTCCGTATATGGTTCCTTAGAGGCTTATTTATCTATATGGGTAAACTATATTCTTTGCTCGGTATTAAGGTAACAAAAGGATATTCGTTTTTTCTTCTGTAATTAAAATGTTTACAAAACAAAAATGGATACTAATTACATGACTTCTCCATAGTATAAAATACTTTGTTGACTATGATAGACTTTATGAGGCGAATATCCGATTTTAATCAGAATGGGTTAAATGAGTTTTTGAACGGATACTCAAAACTAGCGTGTACTCAATCTATAGAAAAGCCGGAATTTTGAAGGAAAAACTCCTGGTTAGTTTTAACTAAGCGAGCAAAAAAACTCTAATATTGGAATTTGGAAGCGGAATTGATAAGAAATTTGTTGTAGTATCTGCTGCATCTTAATGTACCGTAGCACTTTTGCCAATATTAATCATGATCTCTGTCTGGCCCATTTGAAAGCACATCATTCAGTATTATGTTAAATTCTATATGTTCACGTATACGATTACCAACATTGTAGAGTTTATTATAGAGTAAAAAAATAATAAAGGACAAATTTTCTTTTTCTTTTAAATGTTCTAATGTTTTGTCTTTACTTCTAGTCTATAGAAAATGTCACACCGAGAGTGCAGTACGGCTAATATAGGAATGCACAATTGCCGGATTGCACGCCTTGTGCTTGGCGATACAAACAGGTCCAAGTGGTAGTCACAGAACCGTACCCAGATCTCTACGCCGGGCTCTGTTATTTATTATAAAATAATATATTGATAAAATAATTGCCTTCAAGTAGCCAAATAAGAGGCATGAATTTGAATAAAAAGACCTTAAGTTTTTAGCGATAATTTTATTATAAAACTGTATACTTCTCGATTTCCGTGCACCCAGCCCAATATCCGAAAAGCCCATACTCTGATTGGACTGGTAAATGCATTTTATTGGTTATACAGTGTAAAATAATCGAGGTTATTATTTCCTCCCCTTTGTTCCCATGTGTTCGCGTGTATTATCAATTGGTCTACGTCATCTTGCAGGTTGTCCGCAGTCCACATCTTAGTTTCCGTTTTCTCAACAAGATGAGTGACATAATTGCGCCAATTTTGCTCTGTGACGCGTGCGAAACCGTCGTCGATCAACTGGCGTACCTCTTCTTTTTAAAAGTGGTATTATGGGTACCTACATATCGCTTAACTTGGTTCCACACCATTTCTATAGGATTCAATTCGCAGTGATATGGAGGAAGCCTTAAAATATAAACATTATGTCGTGAAGCATACTCATTAAGATGATACTTATCGCATTGATCTTTAAAAGCACGCGCTGCTTCTAATAGCTCGGATTTCAATTAACACATTCAAATAACAACATTATTTGGTAAATTTGATATTAATGTCTCCTTAAACCACGACTCAAAATATGCGGCATCCATTTCATCGTGATAGTCGCCATCATTTTTTTTTTTGCCAGAAAAACACGATGTGTACCAGGAAGGAAACCTCCTGAAAAAAATGCATGCAATAAAACATATCGTGGACCTCGTTTACCTTTGCGAACCTTTGAGAAAAGCATCACGACTATTTTGTATCGTAGGATCGCACCATTCGTAATTTATAGATTGGCCAACATTAACCCACGATTCGTCCAAATATATGATATTGCAATGGTCTATAGTCGTATAGTTCTCAATTAATTATGGCGCCAATGACTAATATCCTCTCGCTCCACCATAATGCTTCTTCGGCCACGTTTCTTATAAACAAATCCAATATCTTTCAGAAGTCTGTATAAAGTAGAAAGAGACAACGGCTGTATATTCTCATGTATGAAGTTATGTATATGCTTTAAGAATGGCGGCAAATTTTTTCATGAAAATTTCACAATGAACAATTCTACGTAGAATACTTCTTACACCCTCGTCATATGTGAATATTTTAGAATTTGATTGACACACTCGTTTTTTACGTTTTTTTGGCAATTTCAACGTTCCACTCTATTCTTTTTCTTTTTTGAAATTGTAAATGCTTCTTTCGCTAACACCAGTCATCAACGAAGTACGTCTTACAGCAGCACTTACATTAAGTTGTTCCGTATTTTGTAAAAAACACAACACATTTAACACTACGAGTTTAGCGCAACCGTTAAATAATTCACCAGATTTAAACTTATGGGACTCCATGCTCTCTGTTGAAACTCAGACTAAATTTTGAAGTGTAGTTTCGTTTTCCAAAAGCACTTCACCCCCTACCCATCCTTAGGATGGGTAGGGGGTAAAATAGGGAAAGCTTGGAGTTTATCAAATACTAATTATGACAAACAAGTTATGGCCATATTTAGGTGATTATGTTAATGATGGTAATTTGTAGCAGAAGTTTTACAAAAGAAATGAAGACGTATTTATAGAAACAACATACCTGTATTTTTAATATTTTACATACAATAGAAAAAATCTAATTTCTATGAAAGAATTGGAAATTTGAATATTATATATAATATCTATAAATAATATCATTTCCAAGTTTCCAAATTCTTTCTTAAAAATTATGTAGGTTTTTTTCTATTTTATGTAAAACATTAAAACTACAGTTATTGTATTATGTTGTTCTTGTAAAGAGGTGTTCAAATGTTACTCTTATGAATATGATTCAATTGTATATCTCATGTTGACGTTTTATATGTAAAATTCATAGTTTTCGTTGTCAATAACTCATCAATGCCTTTTTATTCTACTGTATACGTATACATGATATAAAATATTTTACTCGTACTGCCGGCAGATGCATTTTATCCAAGCTGGTCCTGTGAGACAATGAGCAATCAACAGCTGGAGAAAACCGACAAACCTGCGCGTTTATTCTCCATAAGAAAAGCATTGCCGTATCTTACCCGTACTGCACTCTCAGTGTGACATTTTCTATAGTCGTCAGATATTTGACTTCTCAAAATCATACAAACAAGCTGAATTTTACTGAGAATGTAAATTTTTGGAGCAGGGGTAGTAGGGGTCCCCTTACTAAAAAACGTCCTATACCACTTCTCCTCCCTACCACTTCCAATGTTCGCTGGATTGTTAAATGGCTGCTGTCATTGATCCGTGGGGCGTAAATAGATAATTCAGTTTGCTTATATCACTATAATGGCAAAAAATTATTGCATTAAGTTCGTTGCTGCGTATTTTTTCATAAAAAAGATTTATGAAAGATGCAAAAATGTTTACCACTCCTACCCCCGGCTTATCCCTATGACAATTTTTATGTAGAATATCTCAGAAACAACGTTTGAAGCAACCGACTCTTCTGAATGTCAGTTACGCGTGCGAAATCAATTTTAAATAAAATTTGTATCAACTGGCAGTAAAAATTCGATATGTTTTGATCAGAGTGTCCTATACACAAAAATTAAAATATTATACCTATAGGTTTTGAAGATCAGGCTCTAACAATGGAAATTTTATATTGGCCGGACAATTAAAGCGATACATTTTATTGATTTTATGAGAATAGAAAAAAAAAATGAGTTTTTACTACAAATTTTTACCACCAAGTTGTATAAATTTGATTTAAAATTGTTTTCGCGCGCGTAACTGACATTCAAAATCACCGGTCACTTCAAGCGTTGTTTCTGAGATAACGGTTCATTCTAAAAAAAAAAAAAAAAATTGTTAAAAAAACATTTTTGTCCAGAATCATCTCAGCTACACTTTTAATTTGAAATATATTTTTTAAGGAGTACAGATTCTTGGTAAATCGATTTTTCCGTTTAACCCCCTTTAGCGGTAGAAGTGATAAACGTTTTTGCATATTTTTTGGAGTTTCAAAATTGACATTCTCATCAAAATTCAGCTTGTTCCTATGATTTGTAGAGGTTTAGTGACATTTTTTTCTATTTCTACTGGATTTGCATTTTCACAGGTAGCTGCAGCTTCCTCTGTAGATGTCGGTTGTCGCTCTGAGATGCCAGCGATATTTAGTAATATAATAAATTATTTTCTGCTATATTATTAGTCCTTAGATTCTGTTAATTTCGGTAGTTTTACTAATTTCATTAAGCGCAGTTGTCTGATACTTTCTCACTTACTTGATCACAACATATATCTTTAACCGTTTTTCTATTTGTAATGTCCAAAAGAAGCATTTAAACATAAATGATGAGCCCTATTGAGACACAAACGTGTGAATGCAAACCATAGGGGCCTTATTGATATGATTAATGATCGTTGCAAGCACCATATGCATATTTTTTTTAATGAAAAAATTATCTAATGTCTTACCACAATTAGGTGTAGCTTCGTCAACGAAAACGTACACGTTTGATTATATATTATATTAGGTCTCATTAAGTATATACTACCGAACGATTCAATATTACTACCGATATAATTTAACCGAACGATTACCGGTGTAAGTAGTCCCCCACTTGTTGGCCAAGAGATACGGGTGGAAGAAACAACACATGGTAGGGCACTTCACTGACCTGGAGTTCATCCATTGTTCATCCACTTATTCCATTATCATCCGTTGCCATCAACAGCACTGAGGTGTATAAAAGCCATAGGATGACTACCACAATAAAGAAAATTGACTTATTGATCATGGAGCTCGGAATCCAAGATCCGGAAGGGGAGGACAATCAGGTTTTAATCATGAAAGAGAATAACTGTCATTAAAAACCACAGAGGATACCGGATCACCAATATTACGAAAAGAAGTCATATGTGCCATCAAAAACACAAAAGAGGGCAAAACTACTGGACTAGATGATGTGCCCATCCCATTATTAAAACTCAATAATAAAGAAATTATTGATGTAATGGTTGAACTCTTAGACTAATATATCAGACTGCCACAATCCCCAGACAATCACTGCAATTGACCTTTGTGGTAATCATTAAAAAGAAAAGTGTAACATTCTGCTCAGATCATAGAACAATAGCTTTAATAAGTTACACACTTAAAACATTTTTGAAAATGATACAGAGCACAATTATTAAAACTCTTGAATATGAAATTAATGGCACACAATTTAACTTTAGAAATGGTATGGGAACAAGAGATCCTTTATTCGGCTTAAATGTGCTGTCCCAGAGATGCATGGACATGAATCGGGATATATACTTATGTTTTGTAGATTTTGAAATAGCGCTTGACAAGGTTTAACATAAAAAGCTTACAAATATATTGAAAAGCAAAAATATTAACAGTCTTAATATGAAAATTATTTCTAACCTATATTGAAATCAAATTTCAAAGGTAAGAGTTGACAATCAGAATAACCGAGATATCGAAATACAGAGAGTAGTCCATTTAATGAAGCGCTCTCAGATTTAATAGAAGGTATTTCTATCAATTGAGAAGTTTTGAATATCTCGCTTTTTGCAGACGATACAGTAATAATGATAGATAACAACAATGATTTACAGAACGTAATGCAACAACTTAAGGAATGCTGTATTGAATATGGACTGAAGATAGTGATGGGGTAATCGACTAGTCGACTAGTGGTTAAACCGATTAGTACTCAAACTATCGACTAGTCGATTGTTTTGACTAGTCGATTGTAAACGGTTAAACGACAAACGACTAGTTCTAGAATAAAAGGTAAATTAATAAATTCATTCATGAATCAAGAGAAAGCATTCCGGAAACCAAGAGTCGGCTATGGTCGGTTCAAGTAGGCTAGTGGTAGCGACTACTTTGGACTGTCTGTGGAGTATTTGTACATCGTTGCGTTGTCCCCATTAAGCAAAACACAAACTGAGACTGACAGTGACATGTGACAGCTGACCACGCCTACCCCAGACTAGTCGACTAGACTAATCGATATTTTAAAGTAGTCGACTAGTCGCTAGTCGATAGTATAAAGTAATCGGTAGTCCCATCACTAACTGAAGATGAAGTTGAAGAAAACTAAATGCATGATCATGATTAAATCTGAAGATGCTAACATCCAATTTATTGTAGAAGATACTATAATTGAAAGTGTAGATGCCTACAAATATTTAGGAATATGGATAACATCAAATGTAGACAAAACCAAGGAAATTAAGACAAGTATTGAAATGGCACGTGCATCATTCGTTAAACTTAAAAAGTTTCTTTGTTGTCGGGATATAAGGTTAATTTAGGTTAGAACTACGCCTAAGGATTCTTAGGTGTTATGTATTCATTACATTTCTTTACAGCTTGGAAGCAAGGACATTGAAATAAGTGCAACTGAATAAGTTAGCCGCCTTTGAATATTGGTGTTACAGAAGAATCCTACGAATATCATGGACTCAAAGAATGTCAAACTCAGCAGTTACTAGAAGAATAGGAAATAAAGCTGAAATATGATGAGTGGACCAAAATACTCATTATTGCCACTTATTATTCAAGGCAAAATTTGAGGAAAGCGAAATGTATGAAGACAAAGAATATCGTGGCTTAAGAAATTAAGGGAGTGGTTTAAATACAGTAGTGCAGAACTATTTAGAGCGGCAGTCAACAGGTTCCTCATAGCCATGATGATTTCCAACTTTTGGTAGAACATAAAAGCGGAAAAAGGAGAACAAAACTGTTATTGATATACCTACTAAAATTCTCCCAAAGAATACTGTATATAGCTTCCCAATGTATCGGTTTTCGAATTGAATAATCCATTTGTAATAAATGTTTATACATATATCGGTTATAGTTTTAGTTTCAATTTCATTTAGGTTTCCATTAAACGTTTACCGTTTTTTAGTTTTCCTTTATATCTGCATTATTGCGGTATAACATCCCTAACTAACTGCGGTAGAATGTTTAACTGTATCTAATTATATTTCATAATTAAATTATTAGCTAAATATAAAATAAATTAAACAAAAAAAATTAATTAGCGAGTATTCAAAACTGTAGCTGGGTTATGTCCAGAATATTAATTAATAATATGTTCCACGTTTTTTAGAAATACTGGAATAAAATACCTGATCGGTGAATGTTTTTAGCCATTGACGTAACGTAAATTGGTTTTATTTTTGAGTAATATGCTTTTATATTCGTTAACATTTAAATAATATGATGAATTCGGTGCCACTGGTTAGTTTGATGGATTAGACGAAAACTACGAAAAAAGAGATCTCAAAGGACTCTTAAGGATAGTTCACAGCAGAGTTTCCCAAACTTATCTAAACCGCGACCCCTTTTTGCTAAAAAATTTATTCGCGACCCCCCAATTTCTTACTTTACTGTTTAAGTTTAAATCAAAAACAATTTTTTTATTTTAATACAATTATTTTAATGATTGCGATCATTAATAAATAATAAGAAGTCGACTACACAAAGTCGACTGCACATTGTACACCTGCTTGATAGGATGGACGATGAATGTTTCATTGGTGATTCCATAACCTCTGACCATCTTCCTCTTCTAGTAAACACTGACTTCAACTCCTTACCCCAACCAAGACCTGCCATCTATAGGATAAATTATCGTAGAGCAAATTGGGATCTTTTCCAAGAACATGTCAACCAAAACCTTCCTGAGTTAGGCAACATGTCAACATATAACCAAGTTGATACAGGGATCTCCAAAGTTGAGAAACTTCTTCAAGAAGCCTCATCCCTGGCTATTCCTAAAACAAGATATAATCCATATACTCCAACACTTCCGCCGCAAATCATCGCGCAAATCAAAACCAAACGTAGATTACTCAGAGAGTATAAAAGATTCAGAGACCCCCTTATCAAAACAGAATACAATAGGCTCTCGGCGGTCATAATACTCGAGGTGAACAAGCAGAAACAAAGACAGTGGATGCGAGTCACCTCAGATCTTGACTACCGTGATGGCTCTGCATTCTGGAACAAACTCAAAGTCCTAACAAGACAAAAAAGTCAGCCACGATCTCATCTCAAAATCAATAACGTCATCCTAAATAATCCACAAGACAAGGCCGAAGCATTCAAAAACACACTTCAGGCCACCCTCGTTTCACCCAATAATCCAAACTTCAGTGAAAGATCCAAAAGAGCCACCAAAAGGAGAGTGGAAGATATATTCTACTACCCTCAGCCACTTGACGGACCACATCCTCATCCGATGATGGCGCCAGTGACTGAGGAAACCGTCAGTCAGATGTGTAAAATAGGAAAAAACACGTCTCCTGGCCCAGATGGCATCCACAGAAGATGCCTTAAATATCTTCCACAGAATATTATCTCGTTGCTCACTAATATAATCAATGCATCTCTTGCGCTGAGCTACTTTCCTATTCCTTGGAAAGTGGCCAGCACTGTCATGGTCCCTAAAAAAGGGAAAACCCTTACCAACCCTGAATCGTATAGACCAATTTCGTTACTGAGCACCCTAGGTAAAGTCTACGAGAGGATCCTCAAGGAGAGACTCGTAGAATTCCTAGACGCTCACTTCCTCATTCCAAACTACCAATTCGGATTCAGGGCTGGACACTCCACACAAAATGCATTGGTTGAAGCAACAACCTTCATTTCTCAATCCATTAACGAAAGGAAGCACGTCGTAGGCATTTTCCTTGATGTCCAGAAGGCTTTCGATCAAGTCTGGCACGCAGGCTTGATCGAGAAACTTCACCTTGCTGGACTGCCAACACCTTTCGTTAAACTAATAAATTCCTATCTCTCTCATCGGACGGTTCGGATCAAAATAGGAGAGCACCTCTCCACTCCATTCACTCCTCAAGCAGGAGTGCCTCAAGGCTCAATACTTGCTCCAATATTATACACAGTATACAATAGAGACATCCCCCGCCCACAGCAAGGATCAGAGTCTCTCCTCCTATTTGCTGATGATACAGCCATTCTTACCTCAGGCTCCTACAGGGAAGGAGAGCGACGGTCTGTATTCGAGAAATCGCAAGATTATCTTGACAGAGTCGTGAGGTGGTGCAACAAATGGAGGGTTACTTTAAACCCCTCCAAAACACAAGCAATCCTATTCAGACCCCCATACGGACGCGGCCTTCAGGGCCGAGTGACACTTTTGGGAGAAGACCTTATTCTCAGGAACTCAGTTCTCTACTTGGGAGTTCGTTTTACGAGAACTCTCAACTGGAAGGCTAATGTCCAAGAATCCCTTGACAGGATGAGAAAGAGGCTCAACCTCCTGAAAGTGTTGGCCGGTAAACTAGGAGGAACGTCCACTAACACATTGTTGCACACCTACAAGACTTTTATCAGACCGATTGTCGAATACAAGGCATGCGTTTACCTCTCCCTGAGGAACCACGAACTCAATGCCATCACCGCCACAGAGCGTCACAATGCCATCACGGCCACAGAGCCACAAACGTTTCTGCATGAGAAAAGACTGGCTGTATCCATCGGCCCACATATATGCAATAGCTAACATCACGCCTATTAAGGACAGAATCCTAACCCTCAGTAGGAAGTATATCTTAAGAACCATAGCTGGCTCGAACAACCGAGCAAAACAAACATTAAAGACACCTTGTTCACATAGAGGGCAAATACTCACCAGGCATCCCGCAAAAAAAGTTCCATTCCCTCCAGATAAACTTCTACATAACGCTGGACCTGAACTTCCTGAGGAGTATTTTGATATTTTAGAATCTTTCCCCATCTACTATCGCAGATAAACTGCGCACCAAAAACGCTGATAAAGAGCCGTTTCTACTGTATGGCTGGTAACCCTGAAGTACCTAACTGCATGCTAGGCAATCCCACTTCTTCTTGTGCGTTCACGATTCTTATCGATCACAAAATAAGCCACCTTCTTTTCCCCCTTCCTCCTTAGCAGTTCTCTGCTTCTTAGGCCGCGTTTCGATCAGTTGACGTTTTATCTCGTAACCACCACAACTCCGTCCAAAAAAAAGGAGTGTCCCGTTCCTTGAAGAGGCGTAAGCCTAAACAGGGTTAAAACTCGAGGTTAGTTACATTGTACACCGCGACATATTAGCTTGTGTCTACATCGCAAAACTCTTATATGATAATCGCGAAAACGCTCGCTACTAGATGGCACTCTGGAACGTTCTCGTAGCCTCGTTTTGGCTTTATATAAGCGGCGATGCGCAACGAAACCTCAGTTCGAATCCAAACAGCCTATGGTGGCGAACGCGGTGTTGAGTAATGAGTAAATATTTTACGACTTACGTATTCCCGTTTACGTATTTACGTCTACGATAAATTATAAATTATGGATAAGTTTTTAAAAAGAAGTGCAGAACCATCTACGTCTGAAAGTGGCAGTAGCAGCAATAAAAAGAAAAACAGATTCTACATTAAGGAATATCTTAAATATGGTTTTACCGTTATTTCCAATAAACCACAATGTGTTATTTGTGGACAAGTCTTGTCAAAAGAAAGCATGAAGCCATCAAAGTTACTTCGACATTTAAATAGCAAACATCCAGATAAAAAAGACAAGCCCGTAGAATTCTTTGAAAGAAAGCTGAACGACCTTCACAAACAGCAAGACAGTTTTCCCTTGGCAACCACTACTAATGAAAAATATTAGCAAGTTATAAAGTTGTTTATCGTGTTACCAAAACTAGTAATCCGCACACAATTTCTGAAAATCTGATTTTTCCAGAAGCTGTTGAAATGGTACATATAATGTGTGGGAAAAGAGAGGCTGCAAAATTAAACACAATACCTCTGTCAAATAATACTATCCAAAGAACAATTAGTGATATGGCAGAAGATATTCAAGCGCAAGTTGTGGAAAAGCTTAATAAATGCACGTGCTTCTCTCTTCAAATGGACGAATTCACAAATATATTTAACTGTGCCCAATTCATTACGTTTGTAAGATACGATACAAAATAATGGCATTCAAGAAGATATTTTAGTTTGTTCCCCATTGGAGACAAATACCACTGGAAAATGTTTACTCGATACTTTTGTAAAACGTACAAGTAAATATGATATTGACTGGGGTAAATCTATTGCTATAGGAAAAGCTTTGCAGACCCGAATTTTTAGCGAAGACATGGGTGCTTTATTTAAAAATCTTCTCTATCACACCGAAGTAAGGTGGCTTTCAAGGGACAACGTCTTAAAAAGATTATTTCACTTAAGAGCAGAGCTTTTAATGTATTTGAAAGATGAGAAGTCCCCATATGAAAATCAATTTTACGATCCATTTGGCTACTGAAACTAGGTTTCCTTGCTGATATTTTCGAGCAATTAAATATTTTGAACAGTAATTTACAAGGTCGCGACATTAATATAATTACAGCCACAGATAAAATTAAGGTGTTTCTAAGAAAAATCAATTTATGGTCGACCTCACTTGGCAAAAAACAACTCGATTCATCCCAGTGCCTTCAGGAAATTATGGAAAATGTATTCAATTACAGTGCTACAAATTTTGTACAAGTTTTTGCTGACATGCATGTTACTTTGCACTTGTACTTGTACTTAAAACAACAGCTCTGTGATTATTTCCCCGAAGAAATTCAAAACAGTTACGACAGCTGCAGATGGATACTAAATCCGTTTTTAGTCGATTCCTTTCAGCATGTTGAAATACCAATAAACATGAAAGAAAAACTTATTGAAATATCACGTGATGGAATGTTGAAACTCCAATTTTTTTCCCAGAACTCGGACCAATTTTGGACCGAAAAGATGCAGGAATACCCCCAGTTGGAGAGTGAAGCTGTAAAATGTTTGGTTTCATATGTAACATCATATTTGTGTGAGTTAAGTTTCTCGTCCATGACTGCCATTAAAACAAGAGTTAGAAATCCTCTCGTACTGGAAAATGATATAATTGTGTGTGTCTCAAATACACAGCCTAGATTTGAAAGATTATTTTCACAGAAACAAGCGCATAGCTTTCATTAAGATTATAGTATTTGACTTTGTTTTACTCTTTTATTTTTACGGACTTTAATATTTAGTATAATAATTTCGTCTGATAATTAATTGTTAATTTCTATTTACGTCGTTGTTAAAATATAAATACATGATCTAACAAAGTGGTGCTTTTGTCTTATTTTGGAAATGTCCAACGACCCCCTAGTACCTCATGGCGACCCCCTCTTTGGGAAACACTGGTTTACAGGGACTTAAAACTGAATAGGCTGTGCAAACGGATTCAAAACAAGTACTTAAGCGCCAAGGAGTAAGTACGTAAGCTATGTGTTAATTATTTTTCTGTTGATTATATTTCTATTTAACATTTTCCAAAATTGGAATTAGAACTCGGACACAATTTGGGTTTAGAAACAATAACTAGTTTAATATCTGTTTAATATCTTAATTGACACAATTAAAAACAAACAAACAAGAACCTTTTACTATCTCAATATTTTTATGTATCAATGTAAACCAAGACGTGTTTTTTGTCTAATTTTGAAGTACAAGCCATTTGAAAAAGTAAAATATAAACAGTTCGTGTGGAAAGATTCGAACGTAGTTATGTGGTTCAAATCGTTTTATAATGCCCCTTTGTCCGCTTCTTGTCGATCGACGATGATAAATATAATCAAAAGTTGAATTTATGCAGAAAAATGTTGATTTTATTGACAGCTACTACAAATTAGACTGTATGATGTTGTTAAGGTATCTATCTATAATAGACTGTCCTCACATGAGCTCAAATCCCCAATTTATAATCTCACAAATAATTCATACATCAGCACAGAGGTTATTGCTTCTATCATACTAACAAACTTTGAACTATTAGCTTACATTACAGTTTAATCTAGGCCGTCATTGCAACACTTAGGAAGTTCAATTAGAAAAAATATATTATTCGACAATTCATTAAAAGGTGAATGGACTTTAATTATTAAAATATTACTTGATATAATTTTCACAATGTTTGAATTATACACGGTGAAACTATAAAATGTAAGAAGTTAAGAATAATGAAAGATTACACATTAAGGGATTAATGTCAATTTTGTTCATATCCATGGTTAGCTGCAATTCTTGTTGTCTTTGCATTAATCCATTTCCATCTCATTATTTTAGCTTTTGAGAGTATGCAGTCCAGTAATTAGACCGAAGGTACTTTATCGTTTAACTAAAACACACCACAAAGTCCGAATTGAATTCTCGAAACACTTTTTTGCTACATCTTTTTAGTAAATCATTTGTCCTATTCACTGTCTGGTATTTCACTACCAGAGTCGTCACTATTTGAATTGTCTATCCGAATAATTAGACGCCGGACCTCATCTATAACGCAGTCGGTTTGAAAAGACTGAACGATTATGTCTTCCGTATGTCTAATACAATTTGGCCATTGTTCTGCCTTTATTTGTTCTAGCGATTCTTTCCATAAACTAAGAACGCTAGTTCTTATTCCATGATTATCATAACAATTTTTGACATGGCCATATTTAAGAGCCATTTGGTCAGTAACAAATTTCTTTTGAATTTTGAGCTCTCCAAACCTTTTAAGTAAATCGACTTTTTAAAATATGTCACTGTGATAAATTTTTTTTTCTGTCAACCACAACTTTATTTCTTCTTTTGTCCAGCTGCTTGAAGGAAATCTCTCTTCTACCCTTGAGTGGTAGGATGCATTATCCAATACTATTATGGATGGTCATCAATTAATTTTTAACGATAAACAGAAGAGAAATATGATGACGCTTGAATTTGATCTACTTTGTCGATGAGAGTGTCGTTAACAGAAATATATTTTTAAACAGCATGAAGCATTTTTAAATAATTGAGTGGATTGAATAAATACTTTACTAAACAAATTTTTAAAGTGTGTATGAAGGTGATTACAATTATTATGACATATGGTATTTACTCCTCATTTTTCAAATATATTCTTGTAAAGGCATAACTTTGATTATTGGGTAAACCTACATTATACGATACGTTAGAAGAAATTAAAAAAATATTAACATGTAATACATTTCCTGTTTAAATAAATATTCCGTATTCGTACTATTGCAATAAAATAATAAAACCAATAAACGATAACGTGTTGAGCAGTGCTGATTAAAACAACAGAGCAGTAAAATGTTATTCATAAAGGTAGTGTAAAATATATCGCCTTTTATCTGATCCGCTAGTAATACAGTTACCAACATTTAATTGCAAAGCGGTCTTCTTAGGTGGAAAATATTTAGTATGTTTGGGTTTTCTCTGACGAATAACCAATTTTTGCTGTTATTCATTGTCAGTCGGCAATTTGGCCTGACTCAAAGGAGACAAATAACACCGAGCAATTTTCGGCAATTACGCCATCTGTAATGTATACTTTTTACATTTACGTAGTGCTTGCTTATCGAACAGTGAATAAATCTGATTCGCCGAATACTGCATATTTGCCTGGCTTTAGTAAAAATTTGAACTTGACGTTGCTTTAAGTATTTAAAAATGATTTAAAATTTAGATGCTTCCTGGGATTATAGGCGATGGTAAATGGGTGTAAAATCCTGGAGCGGACGGACTAAAATAAACATAAAAAAAGCTGCGAATTAAAAACTCCAATATTGATAGCAGATTTCCCTTTTTTATGTTTGTATTTATATCCTTTAATATTTCATAAAATAATAAATGTTAATGTCATAAAATTAAAAACAAACTTTACCTTTGTGGGATAGAGACTAGCAAAAAACGCAGTTACCTGAAAACAAAAACCATATTAGGTTAATCCAAATACATAAAATATTTCGTGCAAATTCAATCAATAAATCAAAATATTTGTTATATATGCATTGACAATGTTTATAAATTAATGTGAAAACTCTTCTGCAGTAAATCACGTTCTACAAAAACGATATTCGAATTAAATAATTACGATTACAATTAGTTTATTTGAGTCGCCAGACAGAAAACTCATTGTCAACACGATCAATAATGAATTTCATATAATCGGAATGAGGATGGAAAAGTGAATGATTAACCTCAAATGTTTCTGCATGAGCTTCATCTGTACAATGAGTAAGTTGTTTGTAATTAAAGAAATAAGAAGCAAAATCGTCGAAATGACACTTTTTTAAAATTTGACTTAAGTCTTCACTACAATAGACGAAACTCACGTTTGTTTGCTTGTAAAATAGTCTGAGTGAAAGTACCTGAGGGCCATGTATACATGGGATGAAAAAGGAAACAAAACAATATTATAATTTTTTTACTGGCAACACAACCCAACTGCACTTGGGTAATTTTGTCACTGAGCAGATTTGGTAGCTACAAATAGCATACCAGTGGTAGCAAAAGAGCACTAACAAGTGCATTTATGTTATCTTGTACACGTGGTTGAGTACACGTGGGTTGAATGTTTAGCCCACTAAAAAGAGTGTTAAGCATGGTTTACTTATGAATATAATAATAGCTATCTGAAAAAAGTGGGGTTATGTTTACGTGGGGTAAAGTCATAGACATATAACACAAGATAGACCTACTGCTGCAATACAGTCGCGTTACTCTAGTTCAACAGAGAAAATTGACGCAAAGCAGTCCCTGCATCTCTGTTTAATGGGCCGGGTTTATCGACCACTTGAACTTCTTATTGGTCATTAAGGTCACGTGGTCAATAAACCTGGCAAATTAGAAAGATGCAGGAACTGCTTTAGGGGGAACGGGCTGGTATTGCAACGATCTATCTATCTTGTATAATATGTCTCTGGGTGAAGTCACGGGGGACGATGGTATTACACCACATATCTAGCCGCGCTAACATGCGACAGACTTATACTTACTTTATATAACTAGCCTTAATTTTTGATCTACCATCAAATATAGGTTATTTAGTGATAAATAACAAATAGTTTGTCTTACAATAAGAAAAATTATTTTCTTTTTGTGAAGATGATTTTTGTCTAGATTAATCTAAGATCAACACTTTATAACACGGATTGTATCAGACATTAGTGTTTAGTCCTCGTTCATTCTTATTAGTGTTGTGCTTGCAAACGTGGCGTTAACCTATTGAAAATTGGCTTCATTCTAACCTTGAGAGTTGTTCAGAATCGCCTACTACAGGGCTGTAACAATGAAGAACTCTTTTAATAATTAAAAAAAACTGGTTTATATCCAATAAACAAACATATTTTTAGTGACCAGGATTATCCTATTTACATCCTGGACTCTGCAATTCTTCTTCCAGAAGGAGGAACCTTCTGTTAAATCTATTGTCAACCCAGAAGACATAGTTCTGCTTCCACGACTACCCACCAAGGACCTCTGTAATAGCGGCTTCCCACGGTCGGCGATATTACGGACGTAAGCGGACCAGCACGCACCACGCACCGTGGGAAGGGTCTCGTCCGTGGTAGCGCAGGCACGTCTGTGCTGGTCCGTCCTATCCATCTAGAGTCGGTAACATCAAAGGTGCGGTACATGCTCGTGCGACGCGATAATGAGCCAATTATCTAATTTAAGATTTCTTAAATCTATAAACTTTACGATTGCCAAGAGGTTTAAAAAAAGGGTCCCATATTTGGATCCATTACCCTACTACTTTTATGTATCTATTTTTTATATATTTTCATTTGCTTAATTTATATTTTTGGCTTGTCCCATACATTTAATTTTCTAAAAGGATCAATAGAGCTTTATTAATCTTTATTATATTAGTATATTATTATTTGATATACATATTGGTAATATAGATAAATGTAGAGATTCAGATAGAGGACTTCAAAAACTGATGGAAAACTTGAATAACTTCAAGGAGCAACATGACAGAGTTAAAAAACTGATTGCAGGTTATCACTTACTAGACCGACAAAAATTATTAAAAGTTAAATTTGACCCTTGCTTATCGTGGCGTCGAAGCGGGGTACTTAAAATTTTACTGATAAATATGTTAAAACAACTCGAAATTTGGATGCGAATGAGAGAGAGAGAGAGAGAGAGAGAGAGAGAGAGAGAGAGAGAGAGAGAGAGAGAGAGAGAGAGAGAGAGAGAGAGAGAGAGAGAGAGAGAGAGAGAGAGAGAGAGAGAGAGAGAGAGAGAGAGAGAGAGAGAGAGAGAGAGAGAGAGAGAGAGAGAGAGAGAGAGAGAGAGAGAGAGAGAGAGAGAGAGAGAGAGAGAGAGAGAGAGAGAGAGAGAGAGAGAGAGAGAGAGAGAGAGAGAGAGAGAGAGAGAGAGAGAGAGAGAGAGAGAGAGAGAGAGAGAGAGAGAGAGAGAGAGAGAGAGAGAGAGAGAGAGAGAGAGAGAGAGAGAGAGAGAGAGAGAGAGAGAGAGAGAGAGAGAGAGAGAGAGAGAGAGAGAGAGAGAGAGAGAGAGAGAGAGAGAGAGAGAGAGAGAGAGAGAGAGAGAGAGAGAGAGAGAGAGAGAGAGAGAGAGAGAGAGAGAGAGAGAGAGAGAGAGAGAGAGAGAGAGAGAGAGAGAGAGAGAGAGAGAGAGAGAGAGAGAGAGAGAGAGAGAGAGAGAGAGAGAGAGAGAGAGAGAGAGAGAGAGAGAGAGAGAGAGAGAGAGAGAGAGAGAGAGGAGAGAGAGAGAGAGAGAGAGAGAGAGAGAGAGAGAGAGAGAGAGAGAGAGAGAGAGAGAGAGAGAGAGAGAGAGAGAGAGAGAGAGAGAGAGAGAGAGAGAGAGAGAGAGAGAGAGAGAGAGAGAGAGAGAGAGAGAGAGAGAGAGAGAGAGAGAGAGAGAGAGAGAGAGAGAGAGAGAGAGAGAGAGAGAGAGAGAGAGAGAGAGAGAGAGAGAGAGAGAGAGAGAGAGAGAGAGAGAGAGAGAGAGAGAGAGAGAGAGAGAGAGAGGTACTATTTTTATAAAATCAATGAAAGTAAAATATCTTGGATATACATAACGAAAAATCAGTTATCGCAGCTATTATTGGAAGGAAAAATAGAAGACGGTCGTGGAGTAGATCCTAGAAAAATAAGGTGGCCTAAGAATATTAGATATTGCACTGGTTCTTCTTACGGTGCCTTATCCTTATGGACGTTGGCCATTAGATTTGAACATTTAATCTTATTTGTAGCAGCCCTGAATAGTTCTATGGAGGTCATGTTCATCCATTGCCGTAGGTTTATAAGCCAAGAGTTTGCGTCTTCTTCCTGGTCCACTTTTGCTATTGACTTTGCCTTAGATTATAAGTTGGAGCAGTTCATACTTTTGATTTCTTATGATGTGACCAAAATATTGTGTTTTCCGTTCTTTTATTAAAAGCATAAGCTTTCTTTCCTTATTCATCCACCGCAAGACTTCCGCATTTGTCGTATGGCTTATGTAGGATATTTTGAGCATTTTACGGTAACACCAGAGTTGGGATGCTTGGATTATTTTTTGTGTTGTTTCTGTCATTGTCCAGGCTTCAACTCCATAGAGCAAGTTGGAGAAAACATAGCACTTAAGTATTCTATTTCTCAATGAGATGCCCAGCTGGCGGTTGCATAGAACTTTTTGCATTTTGTAAAACATTGTACGTGCCTTTTCCAGGCGTATTCTTATCTCTAGTGAGTGGTCCCAAGATTCATCAAGATTACTTCCAAGGTACGTTGTTCTTGTTACTCGTTCCAGATCTGTTCCGTCGACATTGACCTTCACCCTTCTGTTTTGGTGCTTGCTGATGACTATCGTTTTTGTCTTCTTTGTATTCAATTTCATTCCAAATTCTCTACAGGCTTTCGTTACTCGGTCCATTAAGCGTTGCAGGGCTTCAGCAATATCTGCCAGTATGACAGTGTCATCAGCATATCGCAGGTTAGTTATACATTGTCCGTTTATAATTATATCATCCGAGGTGCCTTCCAAAGCTTTCTGAAATATCTTCTCAAAGTAAACATTGAACAGCAAAGGTGATAGGACACATCCCTGTCTTACTCCCTTCTCGATATTGATTTTTCCAGATGTTTCGCTTTTTATTCTGATTTTAGCCTTTTGTTCTTGAAAATGATTTGAATTTTGGTTTGAAATGATCCTTAAGTTTTTATCGTCGATATTACATGACCTTAAAATATCTATTAGTTTATCATGTTTCAGCAGGTCAAACGCCTTCTGAGAGTCTATAAAACACAAGTATACATCAGAATCGACAACTCTACATCTTTCAACTAGCACACGTATTGAAAAAAGTGCTTCTCTTGTTCCGAACCCATTCTTAAAACCAAACTGAGTTGACCAGTGTGTTCGTCTAGTTTATTGTATTCTCTATTGTGTATTACTCGTAGGAAAAGCTTCAATATATGATTATCAGGCTAATAATCCTATGGTCTTCACATTTCTTGGAGTTTCTCTTCTTTGGTATTGGTATAAACACTGATGTCAGCCAATCATTTGGTATTATGCCTGTTTCGTATATTTTGTTAAATATATCTTCCATTACTTCGATGTGTTCGTCTAGTAATATCTTTATTATTTCAATTGGGAGATTATCTTCCCCAACAGCTTTCCCGTTCTTTATCTGATTTGCCGCTTTGATAATTTCTTGCTTTGTGATATAAGGTCCAGTCGATGCCTCCTGCATATAAATGTTCGTCCTCTCTCGGTCTTGAAACATCTCTTCCACGTATTCTCTCCATCTACCTATTTGATCTTCTATGTTCAGTAGCGGGTTCCCATGTTTATCTTCGATGAAAGACGTAGAAGTTTGTTTAAATATTCCAGCGGCTTCTTTTACTTTTTTATGTAGATTGAAAGTATCATATCTTTGTTCCAACTCTTCAATTTCTTGGCATTCTTTGGTTGCTTTGGCTTGTTGGATCTTTATTCTGATATTCTTGTGTATTTGCTTGTATGTTGTTTCATTTTTACCTCTGTATTTTCTTCTTTCGTCCATTATGTTTAGAATTTCTTCTGTCATCCACGGTTTGTTCTTTTTTCGTGTATCTTGTTTGAGGTAGTCTTCTGTTACTCTTGTAAGTGTTTTCTCAATATAGTGCCAGTCTTCCTCGGGAGTTTGTGTCGATTGTACTGTTCTGTTACTCAAGTGTCTATGTATTTCTTCCCGTATTTTATTACTAGTGGATTCTTCTTTAAGCTTATCTGGTTTAATAACTATTATTTGCTTATTTCTTTTGGTTCTTTTAAATTCTATCCTAATTGTTACAAGAAGAAGATTGTGGTCGGTGGGGATGTCAGCTCCGGGGTATGTCTTGCATGCATTGGTTAGAATGTACAAACAGTTTTTAAAATAGCAGTTGACAGAAGTAGTTTTGCTAGAATACAGCAGTGCCATCATTCAATTAATGATGGCACTGCAAGATAAAGGTATGGTGACGAGGCTCGGTTATGTTCATTCGTAATGCTAAAAAATTGGAATACACATGCATATTAATTTAGATGCTGTCGATGATATGTAAACAAGATAATTAATTCATTATTAATTGAGGTAGGTACAAAAATATCATCAACTACATTTAATAATAAAAGAAAAATTAACAACAAATTTAGAAGATCTAAATTAGATTATGCGAACTTTATAAGTGGTAAAGACCGAAAACTCAAATAAATCACGAGCCAACCTTCAGTAGGTTACGCATCATAAAATAAATCATCCTTTCTTTGGAAAATCACCTCGTAAAAATGGAAAAATTGATATTCCGAAAATACGTATTTTCCTCGAATTATAAGTAACAGATGTACCATATTATTTAAATTTTCCTCTATATGTATGCGAAAGGAGAAAAATGTTCTTAAAGAGCAATTTTTTAAGAGCTTTGGAGGAGAGAATCAATAAAAGACGAGTTCGTCTAGACCGTTCTGAGCCGCCAAATCTAATGAAACCTGAAAAGCTGAGACGTGACTCGATATTTTTAAATTTAAATTTTTTGTTAAAGGAAAGGTATGAGTTATTGTATGAAATTTAAAGTAATCATTGTGTAAAGTGTTTTATGAAAGTGGAAGCTGTGATAAAGAAGAAAGTTTTAAATTATTTAAAAGTTTTGAAGGTTATTCGTATTAGGCGAATTAAAAAATCTGAAAAACCGACATTGTATTACGGTGGATTGTGGTGTTATGATTTTTTGTGAGTGATTGAAATGGTGGACATAAAATAAAAAAAATGTTTTTTCCAAATTTTAATAACGGGATGCATTATCTGATTAGTTCAGTTCTTTTATCTTATTCTATTTTCGTTTGATCAATCTATTGGTATTGTCCTGTATCCATTTTCTGCCTAGTTATACTTTTATCCTTTCATATCTAAAAAATGTAACTTCCAGATATTCCACTTGCATCGATTCTTATACTTATGACACTTATTATTATACTGATTATCTTTTTGTCAGAATTATGTATTCCGATGACATTCTGTTGGCTTTTTAAAGTAAAATACATATAAGTTACTCATTAATTATAAATCAATGTGGGTTTATTACAAGAGAGCAAAAGTATTTAACAAAAAGTCTTGTTGCCACAGCTGTTTATTGAGACCTGGAAACAATATTATAGTCAACATTCTATCTATTGGTAGTAGAATGTCATAATTGAAAAAATGGACATCCTGTTGTATCCCTACGAGGTACAGATTTATGACTATTGGTTGTAATAAACCTATTTCAACAATAATACCCAATTGAAAGTGCCGAAATTAAACTTTTATTATTCAATATGTAAATATGGACAGAATCAACAAATTTGTTTCATTATTATAATAATTTGTTTATTGAATGGGGTGTTGGTAGATAACATAAATCAAACAACATTTTTTTTCTATATTAAACAAATTTTAATGTTTAAACAAAAATTAAATTTTGAGTGACCTATAAGTAAACTACTGGCCTAAAATGGGTTAAGTGAAATTCATATCTTTCGTGAGTAATGATATGACCTAGCATAGCCTATACAACATCAGTAGTGATAATGGATTACGACTGATAAACTTAGCGGCAGCACTCAATAAGACATGGGAGAGACGTAATAAACTGCAGAAGTTATAGAGGCGCAAACATAGACTCAGATCATTGCCTAATGATCTCGACATTGAGGGTTAGAATTTTAAACACCAGTAAATAACATAAAATGGATACAAAAGAGGAATGTGCAAAAGCTGAGCGATGCGACAATTGCAGAACGATACTCGGAAAACATCACCAACAGGCTAAGAAACCAAAATGTAAATGAAAAAGGCCAGACAGATATAGACTACTGGACCAGAATAAAGGAAGACATTGAAGCAGCAGCAAAAGATGAAATAGGAACAGAAATTTGCGCGCCTAAAAATCATTGGTATGACGATAAATACACCAATGCAACAAAAGAAAAAAGTGAAGCCTACAGAAAGATGCTTACCCGACGAACTAGAACAACTGTAGAGAATGATCAGACAAAGAGAAGGGAAGAAAATAGGATACACAAAAGAAAAAAAAAATGAAACCACCTAAATACGGAACTTAAACATATAGAAAACCTTAACAGAGAGAAAGAATTCAGAGCATTCTTTAAGAAAGTTAACATCAACAGAAGGGAATTCAAGGCAACCACAAGACAATGCAGAAGTTAGAATGGCGACCTATTAAGAGCAAGGAAAGATGTATTGAGTAGGTGGGTGGAATACTTTAACCAGGCACTTAATATGGAGGACGAAGAAGAAAACCTGGAAGACGAAAGAGATGAGATAAGGGAAGCAGACGATAGGGGAGAGGAATAACCAACGATTCTTAAAGTTAAGCGGTTAAAAAACTGGATGACGTAAATTTTTAACATAAAATATTTTAATAACTTTTTGTTCGTTAGAAAATAATAAAAGGAATTTTGTTTTAAATTTTTCATTTTATTTCTTCGAAGCTTGTTTCCTTACGAGGATAAATCATTAAGGAATGGCGCCCATTTCATTTTAATTTTTAACAGCTTCTACCTATATGATTTTTAAAAGAATCGCACCCAAACTCTCAGACACGAGCAGTAGTGCTTAGATTGTTTGTATACTTAAAGTAAATAGTTTGTTCGAGTTACACAATGACGCTGCACCGTGGGTCTTATATTACATGAAAGTTTTATAATATGAATGTTAAAATGTCTTAAGTAAAAAATAATCGTTAAACTTAACCCACAGAGTTAGACTAAGACTCACAGAGTTAGACTTAGTGGCGCCGTGTAGGCGAACGTGTTAAAAATGTTGTAAAATCAGAAACAGTTTTTAAACCACCATAGGTGTAAATATATTATTTCTAGGTATTTCAAACTTTTAGACGTGTGTGTATTTATGATAAAACTCAATCTAAAACCATTATCAACCGAATTCACTCATGTGTGGTATATTCTATTATTGCAAATTTCTGAACGCTTTTTTTTTCATTACAGGTGTGCTGGGTCCAGAGCTGCCAGGATTTTTTAATTCCTGATGGTAAAAAAGTAAAAAAATAGAGAAAATAAAACAGACTAGAAAGTTTTTCTTCTTCTTCTTCACTGGCTTTACAACTCGGGATGAGTCTTCGCCACATCCACTATCGCCCTTAATCCTCTACGATCTTGCGCTTCTATTTCCCATTGTTATACTACAATTCTAGATAAATTGGCTTCAACATTATCCTTCCATCTTTTCTCGGTCGGCCTACTGATCTTCTACCATCTGGTCTTACAGAGTCACCAATTCAGCATTGCGGCGTCTTCTCCAATCCCCTGTGAATTTATCTCTTTGAGGACAAAATATTATTCTGAGAACCTTTCTTTCAAATACTAGAAGCTTATTGATTTCCCGCTGGTTGAGAGTCCATGTTTCGTTGTCATATGTAATAATTGGGCGAATAATCGACTTGTACAGTGTTAATTTAGATTTTATTTTTAGCAGATTCAATCTTAATAATGTTGAAAGGGAGTATAATGCTCTATTTTTCACAGCAATCCTTGCTGAGACCTCTTTTTCTATGTGGTTGTCAGCTGTGATTATCGCCCCCAGGTATTTAAACTCCTTTACTACTTCGAAGTTGTGATCATTAATACTAGAAAGTTTTTGGCGAAACTTAAATTGAACAAATGCCTGTGGTTATTTATGAAGAACCAAGTACAAGTTTCAATTTCCAAACAGAAGATTAAGATAATTTTGAAGATATAGTCCAACTAGGTTGTAGATAGCGTTGAACCTAATAATGAAATGCTAAGTGAAAATGCAGAAGAAAACATTGGAGAAACTACAGACCTTCAGTTGACAATGCATGAAAATGAACCTAATGATGAAATCCTATTTTAAAAATACAGAACAAAACATTGGCGAAACTACAGATTTTCAGTTGACGATGCCCGAAAATGACAATGAGTAGATTTCCAATGCAAAGGATGATGATATGACTGGAGTTCCTGATTATGGAAATATGGATGGTACGGATGCTACGGAAAATGGTACGGATGAAGGGTCAGGCTTAAGATGGGTTCTCTAGAAGCAAAGATATAAAGTATATAAAAAGTAGATAAAAGAAAATTGGGCTCCACATGTTTTTCTAAACTATGTGAAAAATTTTCCAAGAGAAACTTCAGGCAATTTACAGACGACATGAGAATGGAAATTTTCAATTCCTTTTGGGATAAGCTAAATTGGGACTAACGGAAAATTTATGTTTGTTCGCATGTCCAAAAAAATTGTGTGGCTAGGTCAACGACAGAAGCAGAATCAAGCAGGAGAGTGGGAACTTTACGTTACGCATTAATCAATGCAGATGAGAAACTTACTGTCTGCAGGACCATGTTTTTGAATACTCATGCTTACGGATCTTTTACTGTTCAAATTTGGGTAAAAGAATCGAAATACGCAATATAACCTGAAACTGAGTACTTAAAAAAGTCCAGAATAAATAAAAACACAAAGTCAGAGTGTTTGATACTTCCAAAAAAATTCTGAATGAATTTTTTGACAAACTCCCTAAACAACCGTCGCATTATGTAAGGAAAGATTCCAATAAGTTTTATCTCGAGGAGAATTTTAGTACTATAAAACAAGTTTTTAAGGTTTATGAAGCAGAGTGCAACAAGAACAAAACTAAAGCTTTAGGGGGATTTGTATTTGAGATATATTTTAAAATGAATACCTTGAGCTTATACCAGCCTAAGAAAGATCAGTGTAATCTACGTATTGAACATGCGAATGGAAATTTGAATGATGAAGCTTGGCAAAAACATGTTGCAATAAAAGAAAAGATAAGACAAGACAAAGAACCTGACAAAGAAATTGCTAAACGAAATGAGGTGATTATGGTAACGATGTAGTTATAAACTGTAAAAACAGCTCCACATTTGAACGCAACCGCCATTTACTTCAAAACCAAATGAAGCTGTCATAACTTCACTCTTTATAATATTTCCAACCATAGCTGTACCCGTGATTGGTTCACAGAAATTAATGCCAATTTATATATATCAACTTTTGTGTCATGTATTGTGGACTACTTAAACGAAAATTGTTTGCCTTTCAAAATACCAATTATGTATATAGCGATGGTTGCACCTTCCAAAACCAAAATACAGTATTAGCCAACGCATTATTCAATTTACCGATGATATATAATGTACAAATCACTCAGAAATTGTTTGAAAAAGGTCATTCTTAAATGAAAGTAGATTCAGTTCACAATTGTATTGAGCGTAAGCTCAAAAATAGAAAAAATTATTTACCAAGTGATTTTCTAAGAACGACTGAAGAAGCAAGAATAAAACCAACACCATATAAATATAAACAATTAGATTATACTTTTTTGAGAATTATTCTTTGGAAGATAATAAGAGCTATAAATATATAAGACCTGGTAGATCAACGGCAGAGCATCAAGTGACCGATATAAAAATCTGAGGAAATCATTAAAGTGAACCTTGATAAGGATAACCATTGACTCAATCTACCTTGCAGATTGAACACAATGGCCCCCATAGAACATTATCCAAAGATGTGTAGTGAAAAGTTGAAATTAGCAAATAAGAAATGGGTGTACTTACAAAATCTAAAGAGTGTTATTCCTCAGGATTGTCATGTCTATTATGAGGAAAATTAAGAATCTAAGTGATTTTTTGTATTTGTATAGAAAAATGTGTTTTTTATTTGCTGCACTTCTTGAAAATTTTGAAACAGATAGATACTTATAAACTAGATAACTTAAAAAGAAGATAATAGGGTCAAATAAAATGGGAATAATAACTTGATTACTAGATTGATGTGTTGTGTAACAAAAAAGTATGAAATTAAAATAATAATAACTCAAGGAGAACTGTGCTCCTATTACTAAATGGTCCAGTATATACTAGTGGTTTGTTTAAAATCTTTACGATGATGAAGACATGTTCAACAAAAAGGAAAGATAATCAAATATTCTTAAAAAAAAATCAGTCAAGAAACCTGAGAATAGCTATTAAAAGAAACGGTATACTGAAAAAGAAATAAAATTTCTTACATAATAGATAATTGCTGTAGTTGGTTACTCATTTATCATTGTTTTAACATTCGGAATTGTTCAAGAAATAAATACCGTAATTAAAATTAAAACGACACCAGCAAAACAGAAATAAAAATTTTAACGAAAAATTTAAGTTATGCTCTTAAAACAGCTGCATCACATGGTAAATATGTATTCTTTTGTGTATGAATGCATTTGTTTTTTAACTCCTGAGTGGTTTTAGTAATTTTCACGCAAAAGGTTACTAAACACGTGCAGTTTAGTTAAGCAAGGTACAAACAATGGTCTAATACGAACTTTGAATAATAATAGTGACGAAAGACCATGAAATCAATGAAATTAATTATACTCGCGTAATTAGATTTTCCAAACAATTTGCAAATTGGTCTCTAAATCAAATCAGATCACTGTACGAATTTCCAAGTTTGGATAAATGAGCAACGAAATAAACAGGGACATAAAGGTTTATTAGTCCAAACTAAATTTAAACATATCTAATATAATTTAAACATATAAGTATAATAAAATCAGTATTTCTTGGGTTTAGGTTCAACAAATATTATTAAATTTGGAACTAAATTTTATTGTGCCATTGAAATTGTATCGGTAAGAAATCCTTGCCTTTGTTTTCTTCTTCCTTCGTGTATGTGGGCTTTAAAGCCTGTTTCTTCTTCAATATTAGCTTCCTAAATTGTTTAAATTGTCGCACTATCTTTTTCTTGGTCTACCAATACTTCTTCGTCCATTTGGTGACTTATCTCGTGCTATTCGTACTATTCTATCCTCTGCCATTCTGATGATGTGTTCGTTCCAGTCCTGTCGGGGGTCTTTTTCCCCTTTAATTCGGTACAAACAATCTCGAAGCCCTGCCTCCAGATATCCCTTTCGAGATACCGAAGCAGGTTACTGCACCTTTCTTTCTTAGATCTTCCTATTCCTGTATTCATTCTGCATTTGCTTTAATTCATTTATTCTCTCTTCCAAATCTCCTTCTTGTACTCTTCTTGACTTCTTACACTCTATTCTTACTCTAATTCAGTTTGTTCTCAGATTTTCAAGCTGCTTGTTCCACCAGTATGATTGTTTTCTTTCATACCTCCCATTTGATCTTACACAAGTCAACTCCTGTGCATCACTCAGACCCTCAATCAACTCACACAAATCCTCACATCTCGAACCAATCAAGTCAAAAGTATCTACAAAAACCTCCTCATTTGAACATCTGTTTAGATTGATATCCCCATTTTTACGTTCCTATCTATTGCTAGCTATTTTAAAACTCACATACTTGTGTAAGCTGAGCGATTCTTCTTCCAAAACAGTCCAGCTTACGACCCTGTTTGGAAATGTCGTTGAAGCCACTGTGATGTCCAGAAAGGGTTCACTATTACCTCTCACGGTAGGTGCCTTACCGTTATTTAACACGGTAAGCTTCATGGCTTACATATACCTCTTGGGCACATTTTATCAAACCCTCAAGTGACTTAAGTTAAAACTAGCTTACAAATAAAATAAATAAAAAATTTTAAGAAAGGTTGAATTTCTATTTTCCTTTAAGAGAAACGAGATTCAAGGGAACGTGTATGTCTAACGTACTTTTTATTCCTCTTTTGGACACATACAGCAGTTTCTGTGTACAATGAATATAAAGTGCAAAAAAAAACAAACTCCTTTACGGCTTATACAACGTTTACAACGTGATTATAAAGCACTACTTGCAACTGGTCGAAAGTTTAAACCCTAATTACGCTTAATACTGCGACTGCGCTTGATAACCGAGATAAGTTTGTAACGTAAACCGCTGCAACTGATGTAAAGGGTGAAAAGCGTCTAATCGCAAATTGTTGTGAGTCACGCTCACGTTTACGCCCGAGAAGATTACTTACGCTCATAACACTCGGGAAACTTTATGAGTCAAATAAAATCACATATTCACGTTACTATGGACTAATTTCGCAGAAGATTCCATATTTATTTGATAGTTGTTTTCTTCTTCTTAATGCGCCGTCTTATTTCGAAGGTTGGCGATCTAAATGGTAATTGTAGCTTTGGAAACTGCAACACGAAAGATTTCTATGGATGAGTTTTCAAACAATCTACTCGGGTCTTTCAGCCACGAGTTCTGGCGTCCCAACTGATCTTTTGCCCTGCACTTTACCTTCGAATATTATTTGGAGTAATTTATATCTTTTACCTCTCAACACATGAATTGTCGAACTCCTGTGCCGAAGTACCTCACGACTGGTAACTTTTTGTATCAATGGTATTCTCAGCATCCGTCTGTATATATACATTTCAAAGGCATCTTTTATTTTTTCTGTTTCAGAGTCTATTGTCCAACTTTCATAGCCATACAGCAAAACAGAGAAAACGTAACATCTGATCGTTCGAATTGTGAGCTCTAGACTAAGGTCTGATCTTGTAAAAAATGTATTTATATTCATGAATGATTTCCTCGCTTGTTCGATTCTTGACAGGATTCGTTTTTTGGGTTACAATGGCTGTTCATTATTGTTGATATAGTTGTTTTAATTTATAAAAGTAAAATCAGATAAGTCTAGAACATTTTATATAGCGTAACCGTTTATGAGAGTCCAAGATTGAGTTTTTTAGCTCTTCTTCGGCGAAATAACAATATTCTTTTTTTAGCGTGCCTAGTCTTTCAAATACTGACAGTAAATAGCGCACTACTTAGAATTTTTTACCGGATTACTGGAAATTGTTGGGTTTTGTTCATACCATTAGGGAATAATGAAGTATGGTATGGCCACTGCCTCATAGTGAGTCCTCAAAGGGAGCGAGTAGACAGGCGATCCTAGTCGCGGACTCTGTATCTGACCTAAATAGATCTTAACGACCTTACTTAGGATGCAACGTCAATCTTATCTATATATCACTTTACGCATGTTCATAATGTCAGATATAGCAATTTGATTCTTCTTCTTGATGTGCCTATCTGTTACGAACATTGGCGATCATCATGGCAATCTTTATCTTATCTGCAGCAGGGCGGAAAAGCTGCTCAGATGTATTGAATCAGATTCTGAGGTTCTTTAACCAAGATGTTCTTCTTCTTCCTGGACCTTGTAGGATGGCTTGAAAGAGAGCTTATCTGGATTCATTTTGCATAATATGTCCGAAGAATTATAACTTTCGAGATTTAATGGTGGTCAGTACCTCTCCTACCTCTATTTTTCTCTCGGTCTATATAAATGTAGCTCTGTACATTCTGAAGGATGGTCAACATGTATACCTATCAGTTGTAATTTGCTCTTGGGAATTTTACATGTCATAGTACTTTTTTTATTTTTTTCACTTATTGTATTCGAGGATAATAATATTGGAAAAGTAAAACTGAAATTTTTTTCCTTCTGAAGCTAACCGTTTATTATGTTTTTAGAGGAACAACCCTTTTACGAAAAAAATCCTTTTAATCATTCTCCTTCTTTCACTACTAATTTTATTTTTTGTACAGACTTTGACGATCATATACTAAATGTTGCTTTATCCATATGGCCTACTTAATCTTCACATCCAAGCGTTTGTACGGCAAATTCTACATTAATTATGGTGTAGCCAGCCTACTTCAAATTCTCTCATTAATTATCATTAATTAAAACTAGGTACAACTCTGAATCACCTCATTTGTGTTAGGATCAGCGGTCAAAAATCGAATGCCACGCTGTGGCAGATCACAAAGCAATTAATTAGCTTTCATGGTAATATAGCAATGCGTTTGGTTGAGGAATAGAGAGGACTTGCGGACAAGATGAAAGATTGGATTTACAGGTAAATAAATGGTTAAGAAATTAATAAAAAAAATAAAATGTTTTCAACTGCAATAATCCGTAAATAACAATAAAAGAAGTAAAAAAATAGTGAGAATGAAATACCTTTCCTAAGTTATCTAACAAACATTGTCGGTCCAATTTTGCCCAATTTCCAATTATTTTTTAATTACATATTTCGAGGATAATAAGTTTCTGACATATGTGTTAAGGATATATTCACAAAGCTCACAGGTTACTAAAGATAAAATAAATAAATATTGTAAAGAGGTAATATCTAGTTCCACGAATTTGAGAGACCAATAACAGTTTTGGAGGACATTTTAATTTTTTTGGTTTTTTTGGATACAGGAGAATGTTTATTACCTGATAAGAAAGTGGGAAATACTCGAAAGTCGTAATTGCTTTAATTCCGTGTTGTGATTAAAGAACAGAAGTAAAAAAGCATTTTGTTTCTGTCAAAAAACGCATAAGAGAAGAGGATAAATCAACATACAAAATTTATAGTGAAGAAATTGAACCATTATTTAATCGTGGTTATAACTGAAATGCCTACACTGTCTTCAGTTAAATTAAGCCTGAATCGCATTAGACGATAAGCGCAAGGTAACACCGTTGATCCTGTTAGTGCTAAAGAAATATATATAATTATCATCATCATATAACGGGGGTCCTACGGCGATTGCCGCTTCCCGCATTTCAGCCTCCATCCTTTCCTATCTCTCCAATCTCCCTCTTCCAAGCCTCTAGATTGCATTGTTTTTGTAATTTATCTTCTCCAGGAATTTGGTGGTCTTTCCCTTTTTCTTCTTTCTGGCGAAACATACATTAAAGCTTTCTTTGGGAAATTTATATCCTTTTCATTTTACAAAGGTACAAGCACTGCTACAAGGAGATTTTTCTGCTCTTTAAAAATTTGTTAGATGATTACAAAATCAGAAAAATCTAAATGAAGATTATTTCAGATACATTTTGTTTTGCGACAAAGTTACCTTTGCTATAAAACCTATTTTGCTGTTGTTGTTAACAAACTTTTGTTCTAAACTGTCTAAGAAAATATCAGCTAGAAAGGGTCATAATAGAGATCCCATTGTTGGTTGTTTATATATCTTTTACTCTGAAACATCTCTTTTACTCTGAAACCAGAATCTGACAATAAATTGAACTTCTTGGATATGACTATATCCGGTAATAAAGATTCTTTAGAGTACAATATTTAGAGAAAACCTACCCAAACAGATCAAGTTATACATGAAACATCTAATCATCCAACCCAACATAAAATGGCTGCTTTCAACAGTTACATTCATAGGTTACTCAAATTTCGACTTTCTAATGATAACTTTAATTTAGAACTTAATACTCTTAATCTAATTGCTTTTATTAATGGTTATGATCCTAACATTATATATAAGCTTCTAAATAGAGCTAAACTAAAAATTGCAGAAAAGCTTGCATATTCATCACAGTTTTTTCAACCTAATACTTCAAATAACATTAGATATTTCTCCTTCACTTATAATAGCAGAATTTCCAATAAAATATCTAAACTTCTTACTTCTACAATTGATAACATCAAAATTTCGTTCAAGTCACACAACACTTTAGGTTCCTTCTTAATCAACACCAAAGATAGGATGAACACACTTGACAAAAGTGGTATTTACAAATTAAAATGTGATGAATAATTGGTGGATTCGACCGTTATTTGATGGAAATTCATTTTATGTAACAATAAAACACTGAAAACTTTGTTTTCATACTTCCACAAAATTTATTTTAAATCTTATCACTACAGCTGTTTCGGCTGATTGCCTTTCTCAAGTGATCATAAGTGATCACTTTTAGTTCAATAAAACCTAAACGGTGATAGGAGAATAATTTTTTCGAATAATTAAACAGATTGTTGAGTAGATTCCCCCTAAGGTTTCAAATTTAAAAAATTCGAACCGGTTTAAAAATGGCGGCCATAAAATGAATTTTTCGTATAGTAGAGTATAGGAATTTTACAGGTTTCATTCTTCAAAATTTACAGTCCTAATTTTCAATGTATTTTTAAAATATGACCGCGTCTACTTTTTTCTTATACTTACTGATTGAATTCAGAATTATGAAACCGGAAGTATTTACTTCCCTACTTCCGGATTTAGCTTTGAAAATTATGGTTTCTTTCACGGTGTTCCAGAGTATATGGATGGGGCCGCGAGTTTATACTAAAATCGAAATATAAAACTTTGTCTAATATTTTTAAACTGTGGTATAACCACAACCTATGACAACATAGCAAACAATTACAAAAACCAACAACATCGGCAATTAGAGAATTACAACTGCAGCAAATAAAAAAAAACTAACAAATTAAAAACTATTACGACTTCATTATTGCATTTTCACATAAATTAAATATATTTTTATTGCGGATATCAGACTTTGACCAGTACTAATTTAAAAGTTATTTCATTTACAACTTTTATCAATATTTTCTACTCTTGACAAAAATATTTATTATGATACAAACCTTTAAAACTTGCCAACCACATTTACCACAGATTACGCAAGAATTTTAAACTGCATCATTTACCGAGACACATTTTATTATGAAATTAATTTATAGCGTACCTACTTTCACGTCATTACAGTAAAAACGAACTCATGGAAAATGCATATAAATGCAATATTTAAAGCTTAAAGACCAAGGCAAAACCAGCTAAAACGAATGAAAGCAATAGGAAGAGAAATTATACAATCTTAAAATGAATAAAAATATATTGGAAGCTCTCGAAACTGTTCTGTCATGTAAGGATTGAAAATATTAACTTAACATTAAGGATAATGAATGGGTGTCCAGGCGTGTGCAGTTTCTTGTATTCCTTAACCAAAGCACTTTCTTCTCTCTGGGCTAATTTTCACTCCAATCTTCTCTCCCATTAATTGTAGTAGAAAGTTGTATATTTTTTCTTCATAAATATGCCCTAGGTGAATTCTTTTCTGGGAGCTTACAATGTTCAAGAGCTATCTGTCTTCATAGCTTAGCATCTAATTACTGGTAAGATTCTCCGTCAAAGAGATCTTCAGCATCCTTCGGAAAAATCAAATTTCAAAACCTTTTCTTATCCACTTGATACCCTCATATTGTTTATTTCAAGAGTGCGTGTTTCTAACGATACTGAAAAGATGTAATCTTCAAAAATCGGCATTTAAGCCTGGTGACAATAGGGTCTCCTAATAATATTGCCCCAATTGGTCACATTTCTCCTGTAGTCATCATTTCCTCAGGTAGCTGTAGCTTCCTGCGAATGCATTCAAATGGGACTTGACATCAATACAGATAGGACCAAATTTATGATAGTATCAAAGAGTCCAATAAATAATGAACAACTAACCCTTGGTGGACAGCAAATAGAGAGAGTTTCAAAAATATATATATCTGGGAGCTTACATCAACACAAAATTAGATCTAATCCAAGAGATCAGAGTACGAATAGAAATGGCAAGGGCAGCGTTCTTAAAATTCAAGCAATTGTTCTGTGACAAAAATCTGATTATTGCGCTGAGACTTTGGTTTGTTGAATGTTACGTCTGGTCCCAACTACTGTACGGGGTAGAAACATGGACGTTTAAAGCGCAAATAGTTAAGAAACTTAAAGCCTTTGAACTTTGGATATACCGGAGAATGTTGAGAATTCCATGGACTGCCAGGGTCACCAATTAGGAAGTGCTGAGTAGGATGGGTCGAGACAAAAATTTGTTGAGAACAATAAAAGTACGCAAGACTGTATACCTTGGACACATACTGAGGAATGATAAATATAGTCTTCTGCAGGTCATCATGAAGGGTAGAGTCGATGGCAAAAAAGGGAATAGGTATAAAGAGGAAGTCATTGCCTGCGAAATATTTAAGACTGGACAAACATGACTGTAGATGAATTATTTCACGTTGCAAAAGACAGAGAAACTTTCAGAAATGTGGTCGCCAACCTCCGTTAATGGGGATGGCATAGGAAGAAGTAGACCAGGCTGGAATGTAGTACTTCTGAAACTACTACCATTATTGGTGGCATGGCTCCTGAAAATCCTTCCCCAAGTAAATTCGTCCCTTTTGTTAGGGGACAAATACATAGTTGGCGCAGACTTTAATGCAAAAAATACCTGTTGGGGATCCAGACTCTTAAAACCTGAAGGTAAAAAATAGCAGCAGGTTGTGACCGGACAGAAATGTAGATGGCACTCTCTGACAAACCCACTTACTGACAAAGTATTGCAAACAGAATCCCGGACCTCCTAGATTATTTCATATCTACAGGTGTAGCAACAAATTTTATAAAAACAGAGGAACAGGAAATTACCATGAACATAGCAAAACTTTCTAATGTCGATTTAATCTCGAATATTTCTCAGCCAGGATACTTTCTGTTTCTGATATTTCTTCTTTTGTATCTACATTTCTAATGCTTTGATTTAGTTTATTTGCTACTACTGTATACACTACTTACTACTGTATAGTACTATCCAGGCTAAACATAGCAATTGATGATTTTTTGCCTTAGTTCTAAACTGAGATAGGTATTAAAAGGTTCTTAGTCATTGAAATTCAGCCCTTTATACTATAGTTTGTCCGTCATGATTGCTTGCAAATATGTGATTTTCTTAACCCTTTGTACTTGGAGTGCATTTATTTCGAATTGTTTATTTCGATGTAAGTTACGACTGCAAACTAATTTTTTTTATAATTATGTTTATTTACATACAATCTACATCATTACAGAGTAGTAAGTAGATGTGTTACAGGTTTTACAGGACCATTGTTGAATAACTTCCTTACTAGCTCATTTTTATGGTGTATGGTACGTTTATTTTGTGACTCCGTGACTCGATGGATTTCTTCTCTGATGAAAGAAATCTTTAAGTCGTAGTGAAGTCTATGATTACTTACGTAACATGGTGCATCCCCTATCTTAGTACTTTAGACTGGAATATTTGGATGATATTCAGCGACGTTGGCTTTGCACAGCCCCATAGGTGTAGACCGTAGAAACAGATAGGTTTGAGTATGGCTTTGTATAGAACAAGTTTGTTTTGGATGTTAAGTTTTGATTTACGTCCAAGGAGCCAATACATTTCCTGGAATTTAAAGGCGAGCTATCTTTTTTTGGTCTAAATATGTTTCTTCCAAGTGAGACGTTGGTCAAGATGGCGACCTCTAGCGTCTGTTACTGTTGGTATTCTTACATTTTTTACAGGTAGGCATATGTTGTGACTTTTGTTTTATTTACTTTTAGTCTCCATTTCGTACACCAATCACTGAGTATGTTCTGATGTTTTGTGAGGTTTGTATAAAATCTTCATTTACAGCTAGTACTGCTACGTCGTCAGCAAAGGAAGCGATTGTGGTATTATTAGTCTCTGGTGTATCGGCTGAGTAGAGTGAGGATAGCAACGGCCCTAGAACACTACCCTGTGGGACTCCGGAGTTGGTAGGACAGAGGTTGGATTGTTGGTCTTTGAATTTTACAGAGAAATATCTATTTGATATGTAGGACTTAAGTTGGAGGAAATAGTTACTGGATAGTGGTATTTTTACTTTTTAAAGCAGACCTCTGTACCAGACTATCAAAAGCTTGTGAGATGTCTAGAAATATAGCGTTGCACTATTTCTTTTCTTTAAGACTTTTTGATATTTTATTTATTATTCGATGGATTTGTTGGGTAGTGGAGTGAATTTCCCGTAACCCAAACTAGTGTTTTGGTAATAATGTTAGGAATTCATTATCTGCGTATCTCCTTTGTATCATCAATCTTGCTTTCAAAAACTCTGCTTACGATTGGGAGCAGTCTGATGGATCGATAACATGTTATTTCATTGGGCTCTGTTCCTGGCTTGAGAATTATAATGATTTCAGCAAATTTCCATATTTTTGGAAAGACTGATAAGCTTAGTATGCGGTTACAATGTTAGCAAAATAATGCTTTACTAATCACAAAGTTGTTTTAGTACTTGTGCCGAGATTAAATCATAACCTGGGGCCTTTCGTGAGTTGAGTTTGTTTATTTCTTTCTTGACTTCTATAGGAGTAAAACTTTTAATTGGAAGGGATATTTGACATGCTGCGCTAATTAGTTCTTCCACTTTTTCATCAAGGTCTGCTGGGTCTGTTTGAAATACGTTTGTAAGATTTTAAAGACGTCCACTTTTTCTTTGTTGGAAGAGGTCCATTCGCCATTCAGTTTACGGATAAGAGGGATAGTTGTGTATGGTTTCTTAAGCTTCTTAGTCACCTTCCAAACCATAGGTTTCGTTGTTTGTGGCTTTGATGGCTACTCCAAGTTGCCTACGTAGTCTATTGCATATATGTAGATCTATGTTGTTTCTAGATTTTAGCTAAGTTCTCCTCGCACGACGTTTTGTAGATATGACATTTGTGGTATGTATTGGTTGGCGTTCAGTTAATGGTTTAGTTTGCTATACCGCTTTTTGCACAAGTGTGGTGAATTATTGAGTTACTGTATCTATGTCATGTGTAGATTTGATCCGCAGATTCCAATTAGTAATCTTTTCTAAGTAGGATTGAAAATCTTCCCAGTTGGTGTTTTTGAAGTCAGTCATGGAAGTGGTGGGTTGTTTATAACTGTGGTACTCAGGCTCATAATAACCGATGTACGATCCGATGAGAGATCAAAGCTGGAAGACTAAATGCCTATTTGGAGTTATTTTCGTTCATTTTGATATCCATTTCAGCCCCTACTTTCTCGATACAATTCAGTAGAATCTGAAGGCAGAAATATAATTTTGTCATGATACTCAATGCAATAAACGTCAATAATTTTTCATTTTTGATCTATTTGTTTGTATTTTGTCCTAAATTGTCAGATTATACTTTTTTCTTCCTGTGCCATGTTCAATTATAGTACGTTGGCTAACAAATTGACTATACTTTTTTGGTTGATGGTAGCTCGGAAAAGGGATGCAGAGGATCTATTAAACCATTGCTTCTCTCTCTCTCTCTCTCTCTCTCTCTCTCTCTCTCTCTCTCTCTCTCTCTCTCTCTCCGAGTGATGCATAACATGCCCAAAATATTACAGTTTGTGATTTTTAAATTGTACTTTTGTTTGTAAACTTTTCCCATCCACTGCTCAACAACCTCGTTACAAGTTCTATCTATTAGACTTATTTAAAGGCTTCTAGTTTTTTAAAAAGCGTATCCGTTAATGTCCAACGTTTGAAACCGTATAAAAAAATATAGAAAACATAACATCTTACTATTTCAATTTTAAATCTCAAAGAGATTTCTTTATCTTAAACATGTAGTTCTGACCTTCTCTATATGTATTCTTATTTCTTTGCTCATGTTAAAGTTCTCATTTAGATGACAATTAAGGTAAGTGGTAAGGTAACTGTTGGTTCTCTCCAGTTGTTCTTTATAAGCTGTTGCCGCTTCTGATTGTATTGGCGTTTTATTGACATCGTTTGTCTTTGTGGTATTTATATTTAGTCCATATTCATCACACGTTGTGATAATCCAATTATTCATATGCTTCGTACGTATTTCTAGTTAACAGCATCTCGTCCGCTAATCTTGATACCGAATTGAACACTATCCAATGCTCTATTGAAAACGAACTCCAAATAGCTCTTCGTATTTGAAGCTCTTCAGAAATATTCTTGCCAATTCTGATGTTTGCATGTTGATGTTGTTGATGACTTGATGACGGATGTCCTTGCCGTTATGGAAGAATACTTTCGCAAATGGAGACTACGGCCCAATGAAACGAAAACCGAAGTGTACTGTTTCCATCTGAATAATGCCCAAGCCAACAAAAAACTCTCCGTTTACTTTAAAAACAGACTGCTCACTCAAAACTCAACACCAAAATATCTTGGAGTGACACTGGACAGAACATTTTTTTACAAAACAAAGTTTTAAAGAACACCTACAAAGAACGGCAGAAAGGCCAAATAACACACGAAGATTAGTGACACCCAAATAAACCAGACAATGCGAATATTAGACCCACACCGAACTATTGGTTTCCCATTCTGAGTCACATTCAACCGCCGAAACTGCGAAGAAATCATTCTCTCCTCAGAGAATATCAAAAAATCAAGGCTAACCATCAACTAAGCATCAACCATGATAAGCTTGATTTCAAAATAAATAGACTGCGCTCCAAATATCCCCGTTTGATAAGAGCCAACTTGTTACATCAGAAACATATTAACCTTATCAACGTTTGGAGAAGACAATGGGACAGCGGCTCACCAAAAGAAGCATCAAATGGCCTGTATCGATTAGAAACCGCCAGACTTTGAACTGACCCGCAATATATGGACAACGCTAAACAGAATAAGAACAAGCAGTGTGACTGTGGTGCGCAATGACAGACCGTCCGTCACATTGTTGAAGAATGTCCTCAAAGGCGATTCCCCGGAGTTTTCGAAGAGTAGTGAATGATTAGATAGCAATAATCATAAGATTCCTGTTGGAGTTTTATTAAATAAAAAAACATATATATTGTATGCCGATATTGTATACGATAAAATAAAATGCATGTTGATATTAGTAAAGATTTTTAATAATACGTAGGTATTTACCATCAACACCTGCCTGCTGAAGAAAGGCTATCATTTGAGTATACTCTACTTGATCAAAGGTCTTTTCAAAGTTAAAATACATAATCTGTATAGCCAACATCTCTCCAGGTACTACTATCCTGAAAACTAAATAGTGCTTCTCTGGTTCAAAGATTATTGCGGACCCCAAACTGATAAACGGAAACAATTAACAAAATAACAAACAAACAAAAATAACAAATAATAAAAAGAAAAGAAAGAACCATATATGTCTTCAAAATATTGTTGCACATCCTTTAATAAATTCAGGAGTCATATTGAACATGATAAATATTATTTCAAAGTAATATATTTATCGAATCAAACTAACTTTATATAAAACCCTTTACCTTTCATGATTTATGTATCATATAGTAGCATTAGTATAAAACTAAATGTTATATCTCAGCAAACAGCCGATGGCAAACGTTTGATCGAATAAACTTTTTCACAGAATAAATCGGAAATTTATTAAATCGTGATTGAAGATAAAGTGAGTGCCACAAAGAAACCGTATTATTACCCTGACGGCATCGAGCTTCTACATAAAATAGGGCTAGCAGCCCTACAATATGACAGTATAATCAATCTCACAAGTGATGCCCTTATCTGATCCACACTGTTGCCAGGGGATTTAGTCTTGTATAAAACTGAATAATATATCCATTATGTACCTGAGCTCTAAATGGGATGCCCTCAAATATTGTAGCGAACGACTATTGAGATCATGAATGTTATTAATTGGGGGGGAATTTGTTGGGTCTATCCATTAGTGCGGTAATGTAAGAGTATGTTGGAATATTACGTACACTACAAAAAATTTTTGATAATATTAAAAAACCGCATGCTAAAAATTACGATAAAACAATTTTACCGCTTATTTTATTCTTGCTGAAAACTTTTACGTACCTAATGAAGTTGCTATACCATGCAGTCCATATGTATGGAATAAATTCATTTTTAGCGTTATTATATACTATGTGAAAAAAAAACCTCAAACAGGTCGATTTTTATTCTTAAATTGACAATTTACAGTATGAAAATATTATCCTCCTCCAGCACCCCCTTTGAATTGTAAGCATCCCTCGAAAATTTTAAATAACAAAGGGGGTCGTGTGGCACCTTATTAGAAAGGGATTTTAAGTTTTCGCAATCTACAGTTAGCAAAATTGAAAAGGAGTTTCGTTACACTGGACGTATAAAAAATATTGAAAAACCAGGTAGAAATGTTAAATTTACTGATGAAAAAAAGTTAGATGTACTTCTAGAGATTCAGGAAAATCTGCATAAGACGACTCGAGAACTTGCCGCTGTCAATGATGTATATAAATTATCTATTTTGAGAGTTTTGTATTAAGAAAAATAGCACACTTACACAGTTCAGTTGGTTCAGAAATGAAGAGGATCCTGATAGAACGCAAGAATTATGTGAAATGATGATGGACAGAATGAACGCAGATTTGCAGTTCATAAACAAAATAGTTTTTCCTGATGAAGCGACATTTCATTTAAACGGAACGGTTAACAAACAGAACTGTAGATATTGGAGCAGAGAAAATCCTCACTGGGTGTGAAAACTAACACGCAATATCCTAAAATAGTTAACAATCAACAAGAAACAAATAATCAACAATAAAATTATTGGTCCTTAATTTTTTCAGAGCACAGTTGATAATGAGGTTTATCTAGATTTTATGATTAACTTTTCAGTGCCTACATTACGAAGATTTTTTCCTAATGCTAATCATCCAAATGAGATGGATGGACCTATTTATATCAACGAAACGGAGCTCCACCGCAGTTTGCACGTATAGTTTGAAATTATTTAAAAAAAAAAGAGGTTAGTCTTCGTAAGTGGGTACATTTATTTTATAATCACTTACGAAGACTAGCCTCTTTTTTGTGATACGTGGTATACAGCCAGCTACAGGAATTGTTTTCCTTGTGGATTTTGAAATTATTTAAGCGAAGTTTTTCCCTATAGCTGGATTGGAAGCCGTGTAACGATCGACTGACCGGCTAGATCCCCCGATTTACCTCCTCTTGATTACTTCTTTTGAGGTTATTTAATATATAAAGTATATCTTAATAGACCAAACAGTATTGCTGATTTTAAAGTTAGGATAATGGAAGAAATAAACAAAATAACCCCCGAAGTCGTACAAAATGTACGAGAATTCCAAAATCGCCTCGGTTATTGTCAAGAAGTGAATGGTGGTCATTTTAAACATTTAATTTAATTGTAAAGTTTATTAAAAAATACATTCTAATATTATGTAACATTATTATCTTCATTCAACCTTAAATTTTATGATAGAGACATTATCAAAATTTTACATCTTAAAAATAAATTTTCTCGGTTATGATTGCACCAAACTTATAGTTATATTGCTGAAGAGAAGATTAAAAGCCCTTTGTTATATAAAATTTTTCGAAGTGGTGCTTATATGTTATTCAAAGGGGATGCTGGAGGGGTATACTATTTTCATACTGTAAATTATCAATTTAAGGGAGAGCGCTCACCAAACTGGCATAGCAAGTAGCAAGTAGCACGCCTTTAGCATGTTATTAGGGAGAGCGCCCACCAGACTGTTTGGTAATCGGGTAAGATCCCCTTGCGCATTGGGTTACTTTCGGCTCGATAGAAATGCGTATGAACGTAACGTATCAGCCCGTTACGTTAGGTAATACGTATCTAGATACGTTAGTTCAACCATTAATACGCATGCTTATATGACAAAAAGATACGTTACGTATACGTATCTGCTTGCGCAAAAACTCTCTAATGTTAAAAAATATTTGTTCCACTGATGAATATACTTTTATGATGAATGGTAATAAAACTGTCGGTACTGGAGTATTGCGAACAAGCATCGATTCAGAGAAGATCACACTCAATATCCTGAAAATATGAATGTTTGGGCAGAAATATTAGGTGATGCTATAATTGGCCCCTTACTCATATCAGGCAATTTAAGTGACGACATTTATCTCGATATGCTAAAAACACCATCGAACCTTTAATTGTGCATGAATTAGAGAACCAAAGGGACGATCAAGGCAACCTAGCTCTAGACGCAGATTTGCTGCACTTCCAACAAGATGTAGCACCTCCTCACTATGCAGCTTCAGTTAGGCATTGGTTGTATACTAATTATCAGAACAAACGGATTGGACGGAAAGGTCCTATTGAGTGGCCACCGAGGTCACCAGACTTACCGCCACTTGACTTTTTTCTATGGGGTTACCTCTAGTCAGTCGTTTATAAAACTCTACCTGCGTCACTTGTGGAATTGCAAGAAAGAATTACGCAAGCATGTCGCGCTGTTACTACAACAACATTTGCCAAAGTTCGTGAAGAATTTGAAAATAGGCCATATTATTGTTTACAAAACAACGTAAGCCACTTTGAAAATTAAGCTCAACTCAAATCAATTTTTTTAGTTCAACAAAAATCTCCATTAAATTTTCCATTTAAGCCAACGTTTCACAACAATTTCTTTCCCCTCTATAATTATTATTTATACCATTGGATAGCATTTTTTATAGTCTTTTTTGGTTGTGGTTGCCTAGAGGGATGATAGAGGTAAGTTCTCTTTCATATCATTTTAGTTCCCGTTTTAAAATTGACACAAAGTAAAATAAATTTAACAGAGTTTAGAAACATGAACTGAAACAATGTATAATTAGATGAGACCTAGTGTAATACTCATGACACTGTGAAAAATCTGGACAAATAGGGCAGAGGGGGTAAAATGATCCCCCTAAAAAACTTTTTTGAATTTGAATGTTTGAAAAAAATCTTTATTTACTTTTTAATATAATTTAATATAAATATTTTTACTTTTAATATATTATAATATACAAAATATAAAAAAATAGGAACGGAATCATTCCTGCATATTGGGGGTAAAATGATCTTCTACAAATAATAAATATAATATCAAGAAAAATAAAACCTAATCTTTCTCTGACCTCTGGATAACGCAAAGGGAACATGGCAGCAATGTTCAGAAAGGAATTCATCTCCGTCTTCTTCAACTCCCGCACACAATTTGTGAACCCATTCCAAATACTTTCGGCATCGAATCCATCCGTCAATTGAAATAAAATATTCCTCGGAGCAGGAGAGACAAGTTGCATATCTCTTGTTGTATTCTGAATACAAAGAGTCGGATAGACGTTCTTTTATATTCTTTTGTTGTTTTTGTTTCTTCTGTTTGAGTGTCTTGTTATTATTTCCATTTTTCCTTTTAATTGTCTTTTCTTTTGCTTCTTTCTTGTTGATGTCCTCTTCAAGAGCAGTTTTATCTGGCGTGCTAGTTAAGACTGCACTTCCATAAGATTTTATTTTTATTGTGGTTCTCTTGCCTTGCATTTTAGGAAAAGGTTGGTATTCTTGGGTATAACTGTAAATGATAAATTCATTTGTTCATCTCGTTTTGTGCTGGTTCCATTCTCAGGATTCTCGTACAGATCATTTATTTCGCGAACCATTATCTGCTTTGTTAATTATGCCTGCTGATAAATCAGCTACTTTAACTAAACTAAATCCTTATGTCATATCCTCACCATTATAAGGTCGTAAGCCAATTGGTTTATTGGCACAATCAGTTAACCTTAAACATATCTGGATCTACGGAATAATAAATGTGGGGATGTGCAAAAACGTGCCATCCAAAGCACTTAAGAATATGGCAGGTACTGCTTGGTAAATATTCAATGAAATCCTCCATAAGGACATGAATTATCTAAATACTTCTAAGGCGTAAATTGTAAATAAACAATTAATTACAGAAACTCTCTTTACAAATAAGTAATCCAGGTTAGCATGGTAGACTATGCAGAAATAAGACCTAGCATAATATGAAGATATCTAGAAGCCATTGCATGAGAATATTAAGAAGAATAAAAGATAGATACTGATAAAATACAGAGTAATGAGATCAGAAACATGCGCAGGATAGAAAAAAATGAATTTTAACTATTTTTTTACTTGCCCATTGCGTTTGATGATCTATTTATGTTGGATCCCAGACAATAATTATCAAGATGTATTTAATATTCTGCAAGTATGATTTTTATTACCTATATTTCTTTTTAGATTATCAAAGAAAAATGTATGCGTTTTCAATTTTATATTTCCAACGTTCAATTGATTAGTCCCATGTTAAGGAAATATCGACTTGCTACAAAACGAAAAACAAATTTTTGTTTCAATAATCCATTCAATGAAGTTATGTTAACATGTCTAAAAACGCAATTGTTTGATAAATGGACTACAGATAAAGGCTTTTATGCCGAACATGGTCGGGTTTTCATTTCTCTTCGTTTTCTATAGTTACCGGCGTCTAGTTTCGATTATCGAGTACAGCTAAAGGGAACTCAAAATAATCCGATTTTGGTATTTTTCCCGCAGATATCGATGTTTATAAATATGTTAAAACAATAATCTGATTCGGGTTAACCAACACTGATTAGTCCACCCCTACGCACAGGTGTTAACAAAAAGATAAGATTAACTTTTCCCACTTCCTGTTTCGTATTTGCACATTGGTTAATGACAAACAGACAAATCTAACAGAATATACCGATTGCATTTATGATAGTATGTTATAATGTAGTTTAGTATCAAATTAAAATAAATTGGAAGGTGGGACTCATATATTTAGAGAACACGTCATCCACATTGTAACATTTTTTTAAATTAATATATTAAAATATTTCTAATTCTTGACTACCAAAAATGACGGAAGAATCTACCTACCTATTTATTTAAAGACGCCGGTTTGGCTAATTCTTAGTTAATCCTTTTTTGGTTTCTTTTTCATAAATTTGGTAATTATCTCCGAAGGCACGTCGCAATGTTTTTTCTATAATAACCTAATCCAAAGGTTTATATTTACTCTCGTCCCAAATTACCTCGAACTTTCCGATGTCGTTAGAATCTTACCTTCTTAAAAATAGATACAGGCTGGCCTATGATTTTTAAGTGGGAGACATCCCTTCTTCTTTTTTTGTGAATTTGGTAAATTTTTGCAAAGAAAGACTCACTTCTGAGTGGGCCGTTGTGGAGAAAAGACGCTTCGTTGATACCTTATCGTATCTGTGTTACCTTACCGTCTTTGTGCATTTTCTTAAGTGTGTATACATTTGTATATTTGAGTTTTTTTTGATCTTATACTATATTAGATAAATGTAGTTATAAAGTACCTTTAATTTTTATTAACTTTAGTGCTTAATACAAGTATAGTATTCTTCTTCTTCTTCTTCTTCAGCCTGTGTTCGTCCACTGCTGGACATAGGCCTCTTCCATTTGCTTCCATCGATTTCTACTTTTGGCAATTCTCATCCACTGCTTGCCCGCGACTTGTTTGATATCGTCTGTCCACCTCTTCTGCGGTCTGCCTACTCCTCGCCTGTTCTCTCTTGGTCTACAGTTTGTTAATCTTTGTGTCCATTTTTCGGGATTATCTCGGGCAACGTGTCCGACCCATTGCCACTTGAGCCTTGCAATACGTTCTGAGACATCAGTAATTTTTGTTCTTTCACGAATGACGTTAATTCGAATCCTGTCTCTCAAACTAATCCCTAGCATGGCCCTCTCCATTGCTCTTTGGGTTGTACTGAGCTGCTCTAAGGTTTTCTTTGTGAAGGCCATGGTCTCCAGTCCATATGTAGTTACAGGCAAGATACATTTGTCATAAACTCTACGTTTTAGACACATTGGTATATCTTTATTCTTCAAAATAAAGCTTAATTTGCCGAAAGCTCCCCAAGACAGTTGTATGCGTCTTTTTATTTCGGCTATTTGATTTTCTTTGCCGATTTTAATGGTATGTCCAAGATATATATATATATATATATATATATATATATATATATATATATATATATATATATATAGTGGTCTACATTTTCAAGACTGACGTTGTCAATAACAAGATTAGTTTGTAAATTACTCATTATTTTTGTTTTCTGAAGGTTCATTTTGAGACCTATTTTATTTGACTGCTGGTTTAATTCCTTCAACATTTGCTCCAGTTCCTTGATATCTGTACTAAATAATACTATGTCATCCGCAAACCTCAAATGACTCAAACGTACACCATCAATGTTTAGACCTTTTTCCTCCCAGTCAAGCTGTTTGAATACATTTTCCAATGCTAAGGTAAAAAGCTTTGGTGAAATAGTATCACCTTGTCTAATACCTTTATCAAGGCGCATTTTTTCAGTTTTTTCGTCTTCATTGATTTTGATGTGGAATGTGGCCTGTTCATAAATGTTTTTAATGAGTGTAGTGTACCGTGAGTCTATTCGAGCAACCTTCAGGGCTGACAAAAAGGACCAAGTCTCAATACTATCGAAAGCCTTGTGAAAGTCGATAAATGCCATATGTAAAGGTACATTTTATTCTGTGGTTTTTTCTAAATCCCGCCTGTTCAACCGGTTGATATAAATCAAGTTTTTGTGTTATGCGGTTGGTTATTATTCTTGTTAACAATTTGTATAAGTGTGACAACAAACTAATAGGTCTGTAGTTTTCAATATTAGTAGTGTCTCCTTTCTTGTGGAAAAGTATTATTTCGGCGTTTTCCCATAGGCTGGGTATTCTTTTTTCTGTTAGACACTTATTCAGTAAGACTTCCACAACTTCTACAACGATGTTGCCGCCCATTTTTAACATTTCAGACGTTATACGATCCTCGCCGGGAGCTTTTTTGTTTTTCATTTGCTGTAAGGCATGTCTAATTTCCGAAGAGGTTATTTTAGGGAGGGTTTCTGAGCCGACGTTTAGAATTGTTCTGTGGTCTGGTTCGGGGTTCTGTATAGTAGATGTATAAAGATTCTTATAGAACGTTTGTTAGTATAGTATTAGCGTCAGTGAATTAGTGCAGCAGTCATCAAAATTTACTGTAAATAATCATAGTATCTTCCATTATCTGGACGAATCTAAAGTCATCCATTTCTTTACCTATAGTTGAGAGTAACTACTGAATTTGGCATTCAATTTAAAGAACATTCTATATTTTCTCACGAACTTTCCATCAGCTACTAAGAAATTTCAATAAGTAATAATTACGAACATTTAGTTCTCAATCGTTAAATAACAGCGCGAGATAGATAATTAACTACGACCAGTGCGGGTAGGTCAAATTTTTGTTTTTGTAACCTTTTTTGTATTCTTGTAAATTTACATTTGATTAATTTTTGTTATCTGCTATAATTGTTATTCATTTTTTGATTTACTATACCCAATATCTCGAGATATGCCCCTTAAACAGCAAAGAGAGACTTTCTTTAATCAACTTTGGTTGTTTTTTTCTCTTACTCACCATTATACTCTCTTCGCTAATAATTTAACCTGTGCAATATTATATTGTTGTATTTGTAAAGCTATTTATTATTTATATTACTGCTTATTTTTATATGTACCATTTCATAATTGATGGTGTATTTTTATCTTGTGTGTGCATTCAGCTACCGATATCATTTTGTTGTTGAATATATTCTGTTTGTTGCATGAACGCATTTTATTTGTCGACTCCTAACAAGTTTCCTGATATAAAAATACATCTGAATATTTGCTTATTATATTAAATTATTATTATACCTTCGACCAGAAGAAAAATCACGACGATTAAGTTTTGTCGGTAAGTAGATGGACGGAGTCAACCTAATGCATTTATTATTGGTTTAGATAGTGTGTTGACCAAATTTATTTAATACTTAGCTGTTGATATATTTTCTTGGGTTTGGTCTCTTTGAACCTAAATATCTTTCCTTATCTCTTTTCCTTTCTAAGGTTTCTTAATTTTCTCCTTAAACCCCAAAAAATTGACTGGCGCCCTATTTCTATCTTATTGTATCTTTGGTAATTTTACCCATCTATCTTTTTGTTTACTTCTGTATCTTTCCTAATATATCTAATCTTGTTATATTTTTACTTATTTCGTCCGTTGGACCCATTTCCGGTTCCAAAAGCTAGTTTCAAACCCACGACTCGCTCTCCACCAACCATCTGGCTGCCGTCCGCAGTGTCTCCATTGGTGACCTTTCTAGCACCATCCGAAAAAGGTTTCCGAGGTTACAACATTATTATAACATAAGGCCTCGTTCACATGAGCATTTTAACAACGTCAGTTAAAAAAGGATGCATCCAAGATCGTAATAAATTTTATAAAGAGATGCCCAATGTTTGGTATGTTTCCGCCCAACGGCGGAACCCTTTTAAAAAACTATATTTTTAACCCTAAAGCTCTAAACTAAAATCAAAACCAATTATATGTGTAATGTTTACTATTAATCATACACAAAAAGGTACATACAGTAGGATTTACTAGTAGTAAGTTAGTAAACAAATTTCGATTATTCTAGCGAATATTCATTGTCATATTGTCTATATAGCAATCAACATGTGTGTATCTGTATAATGTAGTTTTAATAATACCTATTGTTTTATTTTTCATCGATATACACCACATTAAGCAATGTGTTTTTGATGTGTAATCATTTACATCCACCTGTGCGTTGCTACCTATTTGCAGTAAAGTTATTACGAAATGAACCCTTCTTTCTCGAGAATCATATCCCAACCTAACCATACCCTTAAAATATTATCTCATATATAAATTTTAGCTTTAATGAGTCTAAATCTAGTCCGATAAATAAAATCCTGATAGTAATAGTTCGTTTTGGATTCAAAACTTATAAAAGAACTTAATTGGTTGATTATAGTGATGACAAAGAATCACTACACAATTAACGCATACCTAATAATAAATTTTGTATATCATTCACGTCGAAAAGGTTAAATGTGAGCACATGCGAGTGATTAAAATCGAATAAATAAAAATTCCTGCCTTAAAAGCAAGTGTTTAAGTATCTGCATGATTAGCAATCAAAATTTTTCAGAGGCAAGTTGGTTTTATTTTTAAACCTCATGCTTTTTTAACCGGCCAGACTGTAATGTAGTCCGGTTCATCATGAAGATTAATCAAAAACTTGTCAAGATGATGTCTTATCTCAAGATATAAATATTTTTTATAGTATTTTAGTGATAGTAAAGTTGACTCTGCGATTTTGTTGACCTATGAACAATGATATCATATATCCTATTGTATTCTTGTATTCTTATTTTTCTGTTAGTGAATAGGAATAAGCTACAATTAAAGGTTAAAGTACGTTTATTGACGTTTCAATTTCCACTTCGGAAATCGTTAGATCGTTTCGGAAAAATAAATTAGATCTATGAAATTGTAACCTTTCGCGGATCATGGACAAACCTGCTCTATGTAGAATGTTTTCCAACCTTCTGCTTGAATATGCTGGACGTAACTTCAAGCCCTTTGGTATTAGGTTGTTGTCTCTCCATCTTCGTAAAATTTTCTGCTAGTGGTTATAATTTTTAGATGTTTTTGCCATTATATTGGTCCAACTAATTTGATCAACTACTGATCTAAACAGAATGGTAATCCGCTTTACTGCATACGATTTTTGAACCCTAATTTTCTATGTTAAAATGTTTATATGGGATTAAACCACAATTGATTGTAATGAGAATCAAATTTGTAAATGAAAATCTAGCGATTAGATTTCCACTCCGATAATCGTTTTCACAAAAAACGATATTTAAGAATTGTGTTAAAAAGGATGTAGGTATAACCGCCAAAGTCCTCAAAGAGGTTATCAACTTAAGTTGTGAAGACGTTAACAGCTTTGGCGGTTATACCTATACCTTTTTTAACACAATTCTTCTCCTTCAATCTCCTTCTGTGTTATTTGATATTACACATTTGTAAATCTTCTTCATTGGTCATTATTTAATATACCATGCGGTTCATATATATGGAATAAATTCATTTTCAGCGTTATTATGACGTACTATATGAAAAATTGACAACTTCATCATCATCAGTGGCGTTACAGCTCTTTATGAGCCAAAGCCTTCTTCAGAATAATCCTCCATTCGCCCCTGTCTCTGGCAACTCTTCTCCATGCTCTAATTCCGAAGGCCTAAAAGAACAAGGTTTGTGGCGCAGGTGTTACAATTTTGAGTTGTATAGAAGATTTGGAGAACCTGACATTGTAAAATTCATTAAGGTAGCACGCCTCAGATGGATAGGTGATGTAATCAGACGAGAGGAAGATGCCATAGTCAGAAAAGGTTTTGACCGAAGAGGGCCGATCGGACAACGAAGAAGAGGAAGACCGAGACCTAGATACCAACACAACCTAGAAAATTGACAATTTACAGTTTAAAAATAATATCCCCCTCCAGCACCTCCTTTGTATTATAAACACCCCCTCGAAAATTTTAAATAGCAAAGGGGATTGTGTGACACCTTGTTAGAAAGGGATTTTAATCCTCTGTTCAGCAATATAAAGTTTTTTGAGTTTGTGCAATCACTGAGAAAATTGACAAATTTAATTAAATGTTTAACTTGACCAGCATTATTCACTTCTTTACAATAACTGAAGCGATTTTGGAATTCTCATATAACATTTTTTATGACCTCTGGGGTTATTTTGTTAATTTCTTCCGTTATCCCAACTTTTATATTAGCAATATTTCCTGGTCTATTAAAATATACTTTAGAAATAATCAGGTATTTTCGTATCTGTTTTGCTATTCATTAGGGTCATCCAGATTAATAAATAACTTACATAAACACAATATATTAGCCCCTTGAAACCTTCAGCGCTTATTATCACTAGACTCGAGAGCAGTGTATGATTCTTTAGTTATGTTTTTAAAGGATAGTATAATAATCATGTAAATAATTTATGCATTACTTAATAACGTAACCTTTGTTTCTAACCCAATTGTCGAATTCCTTTCTTACCGTGGCCTAGTGTTGTATGTATTTTTAAAAAATGCCTTGATGGGCCACTAGGCGAGAAGAGAGTGACCCTGTTTACCTGTTTTTTGTTTTGTATATTTATTAATATAAACTCAGACAACTATTTGTACCATGTTGAGTCTGGCTGAATGACTAAAAGTCTATGCCAAAAAAAAAACATTAGGGAAAAAACGTTAAAGTAAGAAAATATTAGTCAAAAAGCCAAATAAACAATGGATATGAATCTAGTAGGCTGTTGTCATTTAGGTATTTAAGGCTACTAGAAGACGTTAGTATAATACTTGTGCGCGTATTAAATTTAATTATGGCTCATTTGTCCGAGACTAAAATAATGGATACTTTAATTATGATTGGTTGTGGTAATAAAACAAGAGCTAAAAAGAAGGTTTGTGAAATGTTAATAATGAATACCCTGGTCAACAAGTTTCGTAACCTACAGTTAACACAATTGCAAAGAAGTTTCGTTATACTGAAAACGTAAAAATATTGAAAAACCAGTTAGAAATATTAAATTTATTGATAAAAAAAAGTTAGACGTACTTCTAGAGATTGAGGAGAATGCGCATAAGACAACACGAGAACTTGCTGCCATCAATGATGTAAGTAATTCATTTATATTGAGAGATTTACATAAAGAAAAATACCACACTTACAAAGTTCAGTACAGTTGGTTCAGGAGTTAAATGAAGATGATCCTGATAGAAGGCAAAAATTCTGTGAAATGATGATGGACAGAACGAACGCAGATTTGCAGTTCATAAACAAAATAGTTCTTTCTGATGAAGCGCCGTTTCATTTAAACAAAATTTTTAACAAACACAACTCTAGATATGGGAGAAGAGAAAATCCTCTCTGGGTGTGTGAGACTCATACGCAATATCATAAAAAAATTAACGATTGAGCTGGTATCATTAACAATAAAATTATTGGTCCTTATTTTTTGAGCTCACAGTTGATGGTGAGGTTTATCTAGATTGTTTGATTAACTTTTTGGTGCCTACATTACGAAGATTTTTTCCTAATGTTAATCATCCAAATATCGAAGTAATCGACTCCTCTCGATTACTTCTTATAGGGTTATTAAAAATCTAAAGTATTTTAATAGTCCAAACAGTATTGCTGATGGAAAAGTTAGGATAACGGAAGAAATTAACAAAGTAACTCCCAGAGTCGTACAAAATGTTGTACTAGAATTCCAAAAGCGCCTCGGTTATTGTCAAGAAGTGAATAGTGGCCATTTTAAAAATTTAATTTAATTGTAAAGTACATTGAAAAATATATTTTAAATATCATGTGGCATTATTATATTCATTCAACCTAAAGTTTTGTGATAGAGATATTATCAAAATTTTACATTTAAAAATCTATTGTCTCAGTTATGATTGCACCAAACCTAAAAAACTTTATATTGCTGAACAGAAGAGTAAAATCCCCTTTCTAACAAGGTGCCATACTATCCCCTTTGTTATTTAAAATTTTCGAGGGGGTGCTTATAATTCAAAGGGGGTGCTGGAGGCGTATAATATTTTCATACTATAAATTGTCAATTTAAGAATAAAAATCGACCTGTTTCAGGTTTTTTTTACATAGTACTTAATAACGCTAAAAATGAATTTATTCCATACATATGGACCGCATGGTATGTAGATAATGTTTCTATTTTCATTTATTTTAAACAATAAAAATGTAATACTACGAGAAAGGGAGTAAAATAATTCCACTATATATTGGATTATGGAAAACCCCATAAATTTAGTTTTATAGTCGGCATCCCTTCAGGCATTTTCTGAACTAATAAAAATGACCTTAATGTTCGCTCCCGTTTGCAACGCCCACGGATCGGCCTGTAGCCCAAGTGCATCATCATTTACGACACGATATTCTTTTGTCAATAAGATACTTTTAGAAATATTATTAAAAAGTATTATTTTGGCTCTTTGTTTAGGTACAAAAACCAGACCTAAGGAACTTTATGTAAGAGAGGTGGGTCGATTATCTTTTAGTCGTTTAATAAAAACGGTGGTGTCGCTGATTTCTCTGAAATTAACAAAATTTACGTTTAATTCATAGATTCCCAAAACAATTTTATTTACCACACTGATATCAACCAAGAATTTAGAAATGAATTAGTCTGATTATTGAGGCAAACTTCATCACGACATGCGATCCTATCGGTCGACTATATTTACCAGCAAATAGACCCAATTTGGATTTTTTACTACAACTTTTGAAACAATTCTGGATGCGGTGGAGCTCTAATCAACTACGATTACACCTCTCCAAAGCATCATGAGCATTTGGACCGTCTCAACTGTCGAGTTAACACTTGAGTATTAAAACCCTTCTAGGTTATAGGCTTAGTATGTTAGACAGACATATATTATAGACATATAATACAAGACTGATCGTTGCAATACTAGCCCGTTCCCAAGTGCGACAGAGAAAACTGGCCAAAAGCCGTCCCTGCTTTTTTTTTTAATTTGCCAGATTTATCGACCACTTGATCTAAATGACCAATGAGAAGGTCACGTGGTCAATAAACACAGTCCATTAGACAGAGAAGTAGGGACGGTTTTGCCTCAGTTTTCTTTGTCGCAGTGGGGGAACGCCACTGTATTGCAGCAGTCAGTCGATCTTGTATTATATGTCTTCTTCTTCTTCCTTGTAGTATGTAGGCTTTTAAATTGGCGTTTAAATTGTCGCATCATCTTTTTCTTGGTCTGCCAATACTTCTTCGTCCATTTGATGACTTATCTCGTGCTATTCGTACTATTCTGTCCTGTAATTCTACCGATGTGTTCGTTCCACTTCTGTTTTCGTTTTGTCACCCATCCATTTATGTCTTCTATATTGCATGCTCTTCTTATGTTTTCGCTTCTCTTCCTATCCAACAGACGTCTTCCTGATATTCGTCGGAGTATTTTCATCTCTGTTGTTTCTAGTATTCGTCTCGTTTTAAGGTGTCAGGTCTTGTCTCCGCCGTGTATGTTAATATAGGTCTAATTGCTGCTTTATAGATTCTTGTTTTTGTGTCTTGTCTTATGTGTTTATTCTTCCAGATTGTGTCATTAAGAGAACCCGCCGCTTTATTTGCTTTTAAGCTTTGTTGCCGTACTTCTTCAACATCTCCGTGACTAGTTATATATATATTCTCAGATATCTAAACCTTGCTTCCTGCTTTATTATTTTTCCATAAATTTCGATTTTACACCGTAGTGTAGCAAGGATGCTGTTTGTCACCGACACTCTTTAAAATATACGTCCAAGAAGCATTGAGGAATTGGAGAAATAAATGTAGATTTATGGGCATCGAAGTGGGACAAGAAACTCTGTATACATTGCTGTTTGCAGATGATCAGGTGGTGGTTGCAACCGATGAGGAAGATATAAATTATATGAATCGAAAATTATTTGAGGAATATGCCAAATGGGGGCTTACTGTAAACATAAGCAAAACAGAATATTTAAAAATTGGAGGAAATACCACAGATCTGAGGCTTGAAAACGCAGTCATAAAAGGCTGCAACCAGTATAAATATCTAGGAAGCATCATATCAGCAGATGGCAGAGTTAAGATAGATGTACAAAACCGAATAACCCAAGGGAAAAAATGCATCCGAATACTGAATTCATTACTGTGGTCTAATAAAATAAAGATGCATACCAAACTTCGCGTATACAGAGCAATTGTAGAACCAATTACCACATATGGTGCCGAATGTTGGACGATGACAAAGAATGAACGAGATAAAGTAGACGTTGTGGAAATGGATTATCTTAGAAGGTCATGTCGAGTATCGAGAATGGAAAGAATCAGGAATGAGGAAATACGAAACCGTACAGGAATTAGAGATACTCTTTCAGATAGAATACAAGGAAGGCAATTACAATGGTATGGTCACGTGATGAGAATGGAGGAGGAGCGGTGGCCAAAGAAAGCCTTAATGTATGTTCCGCCAGAAAGAAGGAAAAGGGGAAGACCACCAAATTCCTGGAGAAGAGAAATTACAAAAGCAATGCAATCTAGAGGCTTAGAAGAGGGAGATTGGAGAGATAGGAAAAGATGGAGGCTGAAATGCGGGAAGCGGCAATCGCCGTAGGACCCCCGTTATATGATGATGATGACGACACCGTAGTGGGTATTTAGATGGATAGGCCATGGCATAATCGAAAAAACAAACTACAATATATACTACAGTTGCCATACAACTAGACATGAATTTGGGACAGCCTTTATAGTCAGTTATAAAGTCAAGCATTTGGTTATAGATTTTAAACCAATAAATCCACGAATGAGCTGCTTAAGGATCAGGGGTAAGTTTTTTAATATTAGTCTTATTAATGTACATGCCCCAACAGAGGACAAGGAAGACGAAGAAAAAGACAATTTCTATGAGGAATTAGAAAGAACATATGACAGTTGTCCTAGAAATGACATTAAAATAGTAATCGGTGATTAGAATGCAAAAATCGGAAGGGGAGAAATATATCTACCGCACATCGGTAGATATAGTCTCCATAATGATACAAATTAGAATGGACACCGAGCAGTCACCTTCGCAGCCGCAAAAGAACATGATCGTAGGAAGCACATGTTTTCTACACAAAAAAATATATATGTGGACTTGGACCTCACCTGATGGACTAACGAACAACCAAATTGATCATGTGATCATAGATGCTAGAGACTTCTCAAACCTAATGGATGTCCGCACCTATCGATGCGCCAATATTGATTCAGATCACTTTCTAGTTGACACACGAATTCGAGCTAGAATCTCAAATGCGAAGAAGGAGAGAAGTACCAAAACAACGCGTCTCAATATTGAAATCCTCAAAAATCCGCAAACAGTAGAAAGGTTTCAAAACTATATCGAAACTAAACACATAATTCATGAGGACCTAACAATTAGTGAACAATGGGAAATGTGTAAAAATAATATTAAAGAGGCAGCAAATAATATTCTAGGGCCAGAAAGACCACCACCACGTAATGACTGGTTTGATGCTGAGTGTGAGGACATTACAAGAAGAAAGAACGATGCATATAAACTGATGCAGCAAAGAAGAACCCGAGATAAACAGCAAAAATATAAAGATCTAAGAAAAGAAGAGAAGTGCATTCATAGAAGGAAAAAGCGAACTAACGAAAATAGAATATTGGAAGAACTTGAGGTATTAAAAAAGGAAAACCAAACAAGAAAATTCTACAAAACTCTGAATAACGCAAGAAAAGAATTCAAACCAAGGCTCAGATTATGTAAGGATAAGGAGGGGCATATACTAAATACAAAAGAAGAAGTACTGAAAAGGTGGGTGGAACACTTTAAAGAACTACTTACTATAGAAGTAGAAGATCCAGATCCAAATCAACCACCCGGAGGAGCAAGCAACAATTCACCATTAGAGCCTCCGTCAATTCAAGAAGTACGGGATGCAATAAAACACCTAAAAAACAATAAATCTCCAGGAAGTGATGGTATACCCGCGGAACTTATTAAATGTGGAGGTGCTTCTGTGACTAATCAAATATATAAAATAATACTGAGAGCCTGGAATGAGGAACAAATCCCGGAAGAGTGGTGTATTGGAATCCTTTGCCCGCTACACAAAAAGGGTGACCAATTGGAATGTAGAAACTATAGGGGAATAACCCTCCTTAATACAGCATACAAAATATTTTCGAGGATCATATATGGTCGCCTAAGTACATATTCAGAGGAACTTCTCGGGGAATATCAAAGTGGCTTTAGGCCTGGTCGATCAATAACAGATCAGATCTTTGTGCTAAGGCAAATACTGGAAAAAACCAATGAATTCAATATCGATACATACCATCTTTTTGTAGACTTCAAATCTGCCTATGACAGTGTCCTAAGAAATAAATTGTATGAAGCAATGAATGAATTCCACATCCCCGATAAACTGATAAGATTGGTTAAGGCTACAATGCGTAATGTGGTTTGCAAAGTCGAAATACAGGGCGAACAATCACAGGCGTTTGGAAAGCATGTTGGGCTGCGACAGGGAGACGCGCTGGCGTGTCTCCTTTTCAACATAGCACTGAAAAAGGCGATCGGAGATGCCCAAATAGACAACAGAGGAAATATTTTTAATAAATCATCCCAAATTTTGGCATATGCAGATGATGTGGACCTAGTTGCCCGCACAACACGCAAGCTAGAAGAAATGTATACCACCTTCTCAAATGCCTCAAAATCTATGGGCCTGCAAGTAAATGAGGAGAAAACTAAGATGATAGCATCAACACCCAACAATAGAGCCAGGAACATCGGTCCCCAATTCACGGTTGATAACTCTACCTTTGAAGTGGTTGACAAATTCACATACTTAGGCTGATCACCAAAGAGAACGCCATAACGGAAGAAATCAAGCGAAGGATAGTAATGGAAAACAGATGCTATTTTGGACTGAGTAGACATATGAGAAGTAGAAACTTAAGCCAAAAAACAAAAATAACTATATACAAAATCTTTATACAGCCAGTGTTGACATATGGATCGGACACATGGACCATCTCCAAGGCAGACGAAGACCTTTTGCTTATATTTGAACGAAGGATCCTGAGAGAAATATTTGGTGGCATCTGTGAAAATGGTGTTTGGAGAAGGAGATACAACTACGAGGTATACCACAGATATAAACAAATATTTGGTAGTAAAGACGTAGTATCTCTTATAAGAATAGGAAGATAGGACATCTAGCAAGATCACAGCAGAACAGCCCTCCTAGAAGAATCCTTATGTCACAACCCGTGGGAAGCAGAAAAAGGGATAGGCCAAAACTCAGATGGAAGGATGGTGTAGATGAGGATAGTAGAAAGATAGGCGCAGCAAACTGGCAACGGTTGGCAATGGATAGGACTGCCTGGCGTAATAGACTTGGGAAGGTCGAGGCTCTTTCATAGGGCTGTAGCACCATTGATGATGATGATGAGGGTATCTAGATGTTGTCATACATTTGTTTATTTCTGCTGACATTATCATATTGTATTTCTTAGCTGTTGTATTGAAGATATGTGTTAATCTTTGGAGCTCGTCATCTGTCTCGGCGATTAATACGGAGTCGTCTGCGTAACATAATATTTGAATGTCTTTGTTTCACATTTTCTAGCCATAACCTTTGTGTACTGCTTGTATTATTTCGTCCATTATTATATTAAAGAGAAGTGGGCTTAACGAGTCACCCTGCCTGACTCCGCTTTGTACTTGTATACACTATGTTGGTTTTCTATTTATCTTTGCCTGTATTCGATTATGGAGGTAGATGTTTTCGATGGTTTGTATAATATTGATTGGTATGTTTCTTTTATACAGCAGCTTTAAGACGTCTTCGACTTGGATGCGATCGAAAGCTTTTGTCAGGTCTATAAAACATAAATATGCTAGTTTATTGTTCTCGATGGCCTTTTCTGTGATTTGTCTTCGTACACAGGACGCTTCGTACGCAGGATCTTCCGGATCTGAATCCTTGTTGTTCATCTGATAAACTTATTAGTTTATTGATTTTGTTGGTTAGGACTGTTGTGGTAAGCTTAGGTGCGGTGTTCAGTAGATATATACCTCTATAATTGTTGGGATCTTCTTTATCTCTTTTCTTGAACATTGGTATCATTATGCTGTTTCTCTCTGCGTCTGGTATCTTGCAGTGCAATATTAGGTTTTGTATAAGTTTTGTCATCTCTAGGGTTATACTTTCTCCTCCGTATTTTCCTGGTTCCGTCTGGTCCTGGTGACTTTCTATTTTTGAGTGAATTTATGGCTATTTCTACTTCCTGAAAACGGATTTCTATTTCATGTCTTAATTCAGGTACGTTATTGTGTTGATTATTATTTTCCTTTGCTTTAAACAGTTCCGTCAGGTATCTTTCCCATTCGTTTGCTGGTATGTAATTGCATTTCTTCAATTCTGCCATTTCTCTCCATTAATTTCTTATGAATCTCCATATTTGTTTTTGTGTACCGTAGAAGTCGCTTTCCATCCTTTTTGTAAACTGTTCCCAGTGTTAATTTTTTGTTCTTCTCACCAACTGCTTTGTTTGATTTCGTATTCTTCTAAAGTTGTCTCGGGATTCTGGGGTATTTGATGTGTTGTACTTCGTGTAGGCCTCTCGTTTCTCTTTATATTTCTCTTTTATTTCTTTTCTGAACCATTGTGTATTGTTGTTGTTTCTTTTGTTCGAGCTTCTGTTGCTGCTTCTACAATGTTGGTTTTAATTTTCTCCCAGCTCGCGTTTATCTCTTCCATGTCGTCTATTTGTTTCAGCTGTATCTTTTGTGCTAGCCTCCTTTGGTACAATTATCTTATAGAGTCGTTCCAGTGATTCTACATTGAATTTTTCCTCAGTGATTTCCTGTAGAAAATTTTGTTTTGGTGTTATTTTCATTCTTATCTTTGCTAGTACTAGTTTGTGTTCACTCCCTGTGTCTGCTGAGTTTAAAGTTCGGATATCTAGAATTTGCTTTGTGTGGATTTTTCTATTAGTAACTATAAAATCAATCATAGATTTATGCCCCCTGGAGTTTTCAAATGTATCTTTATATTGGAGCTTATGGTCGAAAATATATTACTGATTCTGTCTTATTATTTGTCTATGGTGGATATCGTTTATATCATAGATATTTGTTTATATTTGTCAATATTGCTATAGAATTTAGAGGCTAAGAATACGCTAAATCGATTAAAAACAGAGAATCATTTTTAAGGAATCGAATCATTATAAAGAACGATTTCATGCAGTTCTATTATGTGAAATATTTTTCTTTTGAAGTACAGCTGCACTGATATATCTTGTAAGAAAGGATGTTTTATCGCTGGGTTCATCTTTCGACACTAAAAGACTAGAAGATTATGAGACATGAGCAGAGACGGGTTGCTGTGAATTATGAGTATATATTATCATGTCTTACCTTATTTTATGTTTTATTACAGGATTTGTTCAAGAGGTTTAGTTGACAAGATATTTAAGTTTTAGAGATTTTAAATATACCCTAGAAACTTTTTATAGTTACAACGCGAAACTAAACTTTAGTACAAAATATTGGACTCAAAATTATTTTGCGAAAGTACGTCGCATGTTTTAATCTAAAAAGTGCAAATTAAAAAATATTTAGTGTACAATCATTAATCTCATTATTGAGTTTTAAAAAAGTTTTGTTTTTTGGTGAATTACTAATAAATAATAAAATACGTAGAGGGACATCGTACGCATCAATTTCCATAGCAATCTACTAATACATCGGTCACTTAAATTCGCAACTGTATTAAAAATGGACACCACATCCGTCAAAGCAACTCAAGCAGTAGCATTATTGAGAGAAGGCCTGAGCCAGAGGGCCGTGGCAAATCGACTATATTTAAGCCAACCTGCTGTGAGTGTATCGTCAGTACCAACATGTTGGTGATTATATTGGACGACAAGGAGGAGGCCGTAAACTAATAGCAACGGAGAGAGATGATCGATTTCTTGTATCTAAATCCCTGAGAAATCGACATTTGTCTGGTGCTTATCTCAAAGAAAAACTTGTAAAGGTCCGAGGTGTGATTATCAGTGTTTAAACAGTTAAAAGGAGACTGAAGGTAGCCAACTCGATATCAAAAAGGGCAGCTTGTAACCTCGGAAACCTTTTTTTGATGATGCTAGAAAGGTCACCAACGGAGACACTGCGGATGGCAGTCAGATGGTTGGTGGAGAGTGAGTCGTGGGTTTGAAACTAGCTTTTGGAATAGAGAATGGGTCCAACGGAAGAAATAAGTAGAGATAGGACAAGATAAGATATATAAGAAAAGATACAGAAATAAACGAAAAGATAGAAGGGCAAAATTACCAAAGATGAGATAAGATAGAAACATACTCAATTTTTTGGGGTTTAAGGAGAAAATTAAGAAACCTTAAAAAAAAGAGATACGGAAATATATTTAGGTTCAGAGACCAAACCCAAGAAAAGATACCAACAGTTAATTATTAAATAAATTTGGTCAACACATTAAATAAACAAATAATAAATATATTAGGTATTACACTTACTTACCTACGAAACTTAATCAGCGTGATCTTTATACTGGTCAAAGGTATAGTTATATTTAAAGGTAAAAAGCAAATATTCAGAGTTATGGTTATAGAAGTCGACAAATATAATACATACATAAAACAATAACAATATATTCAACAACAAAACGATATCGGTAGCTGAATGTACACACAAGATAAAAATACATCAACAACTATGAAATGGTGGTACACATATAAAAATAAGCAGTGATATAATTAGAAAATACCTTTACAAAGATATATAATACAATCATGCACAAATAAAGTTTTGGCATATCTCGAGATATTATAGCAAAAAAAATGAATAAAAATTATAAGAAACACAAAAGATAACAAAAATTAAAAAAATCTAAATTTACAAAAATACAAAAAGGTTACAGAAATGAAATCATAAAAATTTAACCAAACCGCACGTCGATTAGCTATCTCGCACTATTATTTAATGATAAACTGAGACTTAAAAGTTCATAATTATTACTTATTGAAATTTCTCAGTAGCTGATGGAATTTGGTTCGTAACAAAATATTGACTGTTCTTTAAATTGAATGCAAAATTCAGTAGTTACTCTCAACTACATTTAAAGACATGGATGAGCTTTACTTACGTCCAGATAATGAAAGATGATATCATACCATACCATATTACTCGCCCCAGATAAGTGGAGATACTAAGATTATGGTAACTTACAGTAATTCCTGACGATTGCTGCACTAGGTACTTCACTGAAGCTGTATACTGTACTTAATACTTTACTTGTATCAAACACTAAATTTAATTAACATTAAAGGTACTTTATAACTATATTTAATCTAATATAGTATTGGATCAAAAAACTCAAATATACAAGTGCATACACACTATAAATAAAAATGCACAGAGAATGGTACGATAACGGAGATACAGTAACATCTAGTCCTTATGCAAAGACTGTCCCACCAGAAGTAAATCTCCCAGATAAGTGGAGATACTAAGATTATGGTAACTTACAGTAATTCCTGACGATTGCTGCACTAGGTACTTCACTGAAGCTGTATACTGTACTTAATACTTTACTTGTATCAAACACTAAATTTAATTAACATTAAAGGTACTTTATAACTATATTTAATCTAATATAGTATTGGATCAAAAAACTCAAATATACAAGTGCATACACACTATAAATAAAAATGCACAGAGAATGGTACGATAACGGAGATACAGTAACATCTAGTCCTTATGCAAAGACTGTCCCACCAGAAGTAAATCTTTCTTGCAAAAATTTACCCAACTACAAAAAAACGGAAGAAGCGATATCTCCCACTCAAAAATGATCGGACATAACGGTACCCTTCTAGCTACAAACGTGATAAAATATAAATGTTCTATATTAGGTTCTTCCCGAAAAACATTACAACGGGCGTTCAACGACAATTACCGAATTTATGAAAAAGAACCTGGAAATGGATTAACTAAGAATTAGCCAAACCGGCGTCTTTAAATAAATAGGTAGATAGATTCTTCAGTCATATGTCGGTAGTTTCCCAATAAAAATTTATGATCGTAACCACGACCATCAGCGTATCATCACCATGGGTAAAGGGAATTAAAAACAATTTAATATATTAATTTAAAAAATGTTATAAGCTAAGGGTCCCAAGCTAACTGAAGCCCAGAAACACAGGCGAGAAATTGTGTCATATGAAGACGGTTCTTGTATGTATCTGTCAGGCTTTTCCCTGGATAGGAAAACCGAGTTGGTTTTCGTGCCTGGTGGAGGACGTGGAGGAGGTTTAATTACGGATCATTACATTAGAGACATTTTGGAAGAACATGTGGTTTCATACCCGGGATTTATTAGTGATCCTTTATTTTAATGCACGATGCCATACCGCATGAGTCACCACCACCTATATGACTGAGATCGGTATTCTTCTTGTTCTTGATGTGCCTATCCGTTACGAATGTTAGCGATCATCATGGCAATCTTTATCTTATCTGCAGCAGCGCAGAAAAGCTACACAGATGTTGTATTAAACCAGATTCTGAGGTTCTTTAACCAAGATGTTCTTCTTCTTCCTGGACCTCGTTTTCCAAATATTGTTCCTTGCAGGATGGCTTGAAGGAGAGCATATCTGGATTCATTTTGCATAATATGTCCGAAGAATTGTAACCTTCAAGATTTGATGGTTCGGTTCTTATTCATTCTTCTGAGGACCTCCTCATTTGTGACTTGGTCACAATTCTTGTTTGAAAGTATACCAAATCAGCATTCTATCATTCCTCGTGCTAGTTTTAATCAACTATAAATACGATATTGCCCAGTTAAATCACGATTCGGATATAGTCTAAAAATGTACCAATATAAACATATATACCAATAAAACAAGACGGTGAGATGCTAAAAACCTGGAATTGATAAAACAAGATAATATAGCAAGTTCATTATCCTCGAATAAAAATAAATTAATCCTCGAATAAAGATTAATTGAAAAATTACTTTGAATAATTGTAAAAAATAAATGAATTATTTCAGTGTTATAAAGTGTTATGTGTATGTAAACAAAAGTGACCTCTTTTATCACACACTATATTAGAACTGACTGGCCTACATTAAAAAGGGTTTTAAAAAATTCACATTTTTTTTAATTTTTAAAAATTACAAAAGAGAAAAAGAGTTTTTAAAACCGTCTAAGGTATGTTAAATAGATGAATAAAAATATTAATATAAAACTTACAGCTACTTGTTACAAATCCAAATCAGATTCAGAAGATGAACTTTCAGAACCAAGATTTATAATAACTGAGTAGATCATTTTATCAGTAATATTGTCCAGCTTCCACATTTTTTCCTCTTCTTTAATAGTGTGATTTACTGCCTTTTCCCAGTTTTCAGGTTTTACATTATTTACGGCCTCCAAAAACAACTGTTTAACATCATGAATTTTAAAAGTGTTATTTTTTCTTGAAACTTCACTCTTTATCTGTGCCCATACCAGTTCACGGGTTTAATTCGCAATGATATGGTGGGGATCTAAGTACTGTCATTCCACGATTTTTGGCAATTTCATCAATTTCGTATTTTTAAAATTTTTCTTTATGAAGGGCACACAACGAATAAAGTTCCTTTCTTATAGATCCGGGATGGTACGTAATATTTTTTGAACTCAGCCAATTCTACAAGTCTTTTTTTAACCACTTGGTTGTGGGCAGTCCTTCTATAAGTCTGGAGTGATAACTTGCATTATCCATTACTATTACACAGTTCTTAGGAAGAAGATCTATCATTTGTTCGAACCATTCTTGAAAGACATCAGCGTTCATGTCTTCATGGTAGTCACCGGCACGAGTTGATTCAAAAGTTAATAAACCACCTTCAACAAAACCGTCTGAGCTGCCAATGTGTACTATTATCAGCCTGCGTCCCTTTCCTGATGGTGGGTTTAAACCAGTAGATAAGGTATTTACAAAAGCGTGCCTTTGACTTGTAACAGTTTCATCCTGCCAAAATTTATTTGGTGTATGACCCTCGTTGATCCATGTTTCATCAAGATAAAATATTTTTCTTTTTTGGTTTCTCATTTCCTTTATGGTTCTTAGAAAATGTCTTCTCCATATGACAATATCGCTTCTTTCTAATAAAATAGACTTTCTGGGATTCTTTTTCCAGCGGAAGCCTATTTCTTTTAAAAGTTTCCATAACGTACTTCGACTCATTTCTGGGTAATCCTTATCATCTCGAACTGAGACAAGAACTTTATCCAATGTTGGAAATTCTTGTCTAAAGAAGAATTCATGCACTTTCCGTCGAAGTCCTTCTTTAAAATGATATTCTATTTGAAATTTTGGTTTCCCTGGACCATTACGTGGCATTTGAAAACTACCACATTTCTCTTCTTTAATAACTCTGTAAATCGTAGAGTTTCCCAACACCAAGTGTACTGCTAACTAACTCAACGGTCTCATCAACACTTTCACATAAACGTTTGTCTGTAAATGATTTAAAACAATTAAATATTAAAGTTTTTTCATTAACTGTTAAAAGACCAATTTTTCGGCGTTTACACGGCACTTCCAAATTTTCCATAATACTAGTATACACAATAAACTGCACCTTGCAACTAAAGTACCTACTTTTAGTGAACTGTTAGGAATTTTGAATACGCCACTTGGACCTTCCTACAAAATGGAAAAACCCACTATCACATTTTCTGTGGAATAAGTTTAGAAGGTAATTATCTAGTCAATTACTATCGTAGATTCCTGGAATTAAAGAATTAAATGTTTGATTGTTGAAACTCTTACTTCGTGGAATGCACTCATTTCAGATAAAATAAAACGTTTTATTTTATCTAAAGAATTAAACTTTATTTTGCAAATAGGTAGGTACTTATTAAACTTTTATTAGTTATATATAAGCAATAAAATAAACATCTTACATTTCTTGCAAATTCATTAGTACCTGTTAACCTCCATCACTCCGACACTGGCAACCTTATTTATGGATTAGTAACCCTCACAACTATTGTATTCTATTCTGCTCCAACCTTTATACCTGGTGGTCATACTCAATTTAAAATTGTTTTCCTATATACTTCTGTAAACTTGTTGACAAATATCTGTTTTTCATTGAGTCACCCGTATCAACAGTTTAGGGATTTGCATACATAATTTATTGTTTTATTACTCTCTCATACATAAAAATACACTATAAGATATAACTAACAAGTCAAATATAATATTGAGACATATATCTAGTATAATAGAAGATGATGAATTTTAAAATAATGAAAAATAACTTTAATAGTTTGTCTGTTTTAAAAGACGGAAAACGAAGAAGCAATAGGTTTCGATGCAAGTTAGACAAAACAAAGTTTCATGTCTTTGTAAATAGCGTATTTAAATATTGTAAAATCCTCAAAAACCCCGCGAAATCCCCACTAATCAACTTACATTTAGTGGATTCAATTACTTGTTTAAAGTTTGTGTCTACATCATTACATCCCAGCGAGCTCTCAACACATTTCCAACTTCCTTTTCCAATTAAGAGAATGAAGTGCTTTTGAAGCACATAAACATATCGAATTCCCGCTCTCTTACCTCGCTCTTCAATTAAACGTGATATTTCTCTAAAGCTTGCTTATAACCAGAACTTAACGTTATGGTCGAAATCCCTTCGGTGGATTATTGAACCCCAAAGTAATCCCGAATGACGAGCGTCCCTCTTTTTGATACTAACTCACACACGTGGTGGTAGCGCCACATTTGGTATAAAAGATTAGTTACTTTGAACAATGGTTTGATATTTAAAGGGAAGTTTTATTTTCTAATAAACTTTCATATTATATAGGTAAGAACCCCAATAAATGAATAAAAGACACATCTTGCCACGATGCCAATACCCATTTATTTATTTATTTGTTTCAACGGTAGAACCATTTACAAAAAAATACAACAAATAGTAAAAAGGAAAGATCATGTACAATAACATCAAAACAACAAAGAAACAAGTAAACAGTTAAAATTTGTACATCGAAACAGTGTGTATATTAAATCACAAAAGTTAAAAAAAAGTATCACATATCTAGATTAATAATTAGATTCTTAAGTTGCCTTTTGAAAGCATTAATGTTTGGGCAGAAAGGATTCAATAGGTCATTGCAAGAACAGAGCATTCTCGACAAGGGAAAATGACGAGCATAATCAGTCCTATGAAAAGGAATATAAAAGAGTGCAGTGTGTCGAGTTTTATGTATTGTATTTAAGTATACATTGGCTAATAACGAGAGACAATTAATAACGTTGTTTAGAATTTTAAACAAAAATAACATATCAGCTGTCAACCTGCGGTTCTTCAATGTAGCAATGTTAAATTGAGACATTATTATAGAATAATCTATGAAATAATTTTCAGTATTTTTTATATAAATATGTGCTTTAAAAGCTAAAGATCTTGAAAACTTCCTCTGAACGTTCTCCAATCCATCAATGTATAATTGATGAAATGGGGACCAAACAACAGAGCAGTATTCAAGACCTGAGCGTACCAGAGAGCAATACAATAATTTGAATACAATAGGTGAGAGATTATGACTTTTACGATAAATAAAACCAAGATTACGAAAACCTGTTACCTTAATTTTAAGAAAATGGCTTCTAAATCACAATCCAATAATACACCCAAATCTCCAATCTCAGGAACTGAATCCAAGAGTACATCATTAAGAACAGATCTATTAGCTATTAGATTATTTGTACGACCAAATGAAATACAAGAACATTTAGTTGAATTTAAGCTTAAACCATTTTGTTTTGACACTAAACATATATTATTTAAATTATCTTGCAGAAGATCTCTATCCGATTTATTATGTATACAACGAAATAACTTAAGATCATCAGCAAATAGCAGGAAGTGTGAGTTTTTGATAGCCTCGACAAGTCGACAATGAGACCCTCGTGTTACACCAGAATAACAATGGAATTCTGTTCAAATATAATTGTTTATACGAACTGGCTATGTACATCCCATCAGAAAACTTTTAATCCAATTAACAATGGGGTCCCCAAAGCCAGATACATGAAGTTTGTGGACCAAAAGATTATGATCAACCTGGTCAAAGGCCTTTGAGAAATCAATGTAAACGCTGTTGGCCTGAATTTTATTCTCAAATGCACCCAACAAGTGTTGGTAATTGACAAGGTTTGTTACTGTAGACTTCCCGTAAGAGAATCCATGTTGTTCATCAATAATTATGTTTCTGCAAACCCAGGTGAGATTATCGATACCAATTTATCAAGAAGTTTCGGGATTGCTGATTGAATAGTTATACATCTTTAATTGTTAACACACTCGCGATTGCCAGATTTATAGATAGGTTTAAGAAAACTATTTTCCAATATTGTGGAAATACAGATGATGATAATGATAAATTGAAAATTTGTTGTAAAGGTTAACAAAGATACAGTTCTTAATAATGCTGTTATTAAAATCATTATCCACAGTTTGTTGGTGTCTTGTCAATGCCACTGCTATGAAACTGCATATAATGAAACTGTATAAAGTCAACTTTAGTATTAATTGATTACTAGAAGGATAATTGTCACGTGAAGTTGTATGTAAACAGGTAACGTAAAATACTGCTTTTTTACTACTCCTGAGACAAGCTAGCAACTGTAGGTTTCATTTATTCGTTTAGATTTGTAGAGGCTGTAAAAGGCTCTATATATCTAGAAGTGTAGGCAGCCATCGCAAAACATGTTATTATTTTTGATCAATGTCCAACCGTACGGATGCTAATTAGTACAGCCACAACAGCAACAAATACAGAAAAATTTATGAGGATTTAAGATTCAGCGTGAAGTGAAATGTTGAAAAAACTTATAAAGCTAGGAATTATTTCCTGTTCCGAAAAAAGAAAAGAATGGTTTTAGGCGTTGGAAGTAAATCAAGTGAGATAAAGCACTAGTTACTACGAATACTATGGTTCAGTTTGACACAAGATAGTTAGCTGCTTTTGCCTCCATGCAGCTGTGAGGCTTACTACAGATAATAGGGATCGATTACCTATAATATTTAAAACAAAATGTTAACCGTAAAAGAAAATAGTTTTTATAAAAAGAAATAGTAGTGGTTCAGTAGTAGCAAATATGTAAAGTATTTTTCTATACTGGCAATATCTGACGAGCGGGAGAGTAGATACTCTATCCTTATGGAGATATTAAAACGCGAGATACTTCCATATAGGCAAGCGGACCAAACCTTTTTTATTTTATTGTACATATTTGTTTATATAGAAGTTCAAATGTATTTTTTTCCAAGTGGTCCGGAAACTGTTAATAACAAATAATTTATAACAAAAAAACAATTTCGCGAAACGCCTCGGGTAAATTTTTTTAGGCGTATCTCATCGAAGCACCTATGGGCTTTTTCTACCTTGGTAATTTTTCGAAAAATACTTCCTTTTCGAGATATTTGCAATTTTTTGTTGAAGAAATGATTTATTTAGTGATTTTTTGGTTGTTTCTTAACTACTAAATGAATTGCACTTCTATAAAAAGCTTTATAATCTTTAAACCTTCAAGAACAAGTCAGAACATTTTGACAAGGATAAATGGATTCTATCTTCCTCAAAACATGGAACCAATTACTTTGAATATGCATTTCGAGAAATATATCGCTGTATATGATAATAACGTGTACGGTCGCGGCGATACAGGCGTCAATGTCCATCCGTACGGACGCTAATTAGTAAAGCCAAAACAGCAACAGGTACAGAAAAATTTATCACGATTTAGGATTTACCGTTAAGTGAAATGTTGAGAAAATGAAGCCGGGAATTATTTTTTAGAAATAATAATAATCGTAATAATTCTTACTTCTTAGAAATATTTGTTTAAATTTAAAATTATGTTTTTAGCAAGATAGAGACCACTTATCCTTGTCAAAATATTTCTACTTATACGTGACGGTATAAAAATTATATAGCTTTTTGTAGATTTGTAATTAATTTAGTGGTTATTTAGAAAAAAATCTCAAAAATCATTAACTAAGCCATTTTTTATCAAAAAATTGCAAATAATTCGAAAAAGAAGCATTTTTTGAAAAATTATTAAGAAAGAAAAAGTATTTACTTCGATGAGATACGTCTAAAAAAATTTATTCAAAACGATTTAAACAGCGTCGCCTGAATATGAAAGAAACAACCTGGTCGTTTTGCACTATCTTTTCTACTAACTGAATAGGTTTTAACAAGGTTGATAATTCAATAGTCACTGTTTGCAGAGAAAAATAACCTTTTTAGCTTGGTGTTCAGCACTGTTTGTACAAAATACACTTTTTGACTTTAGGATACACGTATGTATATGTGCGTTTTCAGAAACCTTTTAAAAATCAAACACCGCAATAAAATATAATTTGTATTACTATCATGGTGCAACCGGCGATACAGAAACACATGTCTAAATGCGCGAAGAACGAAAGTTTGATCGTTCCAAATTTTACACCACCGCCAGCGACTTCGTCAAGTGAACTTTGAGTTGGATGTGTTTTGTTTTCTAAGCACTCCATTTTCCAGCGGAGGCGTAATATTAAGCCATAAATTACGAACACATTTTTTAGGTCATAATCATGATAAAATCATGAATTTCAATAATAGGTTTAGAATTATATCACAACTGTAATCCCTTAGGTTAAATAATAGTTACCAAAATTTTTTTACGAATAATAAAATTTCGTTTTATCCATATTTCCCCAGTCTTCCAATTTTGGAACCAGCTGAATAAGGGAGATGCTGGTACAGTGGCCACCTTTCGAGAATATTCAAGATAACTTTAATATAAATCATAATATATTAATGAGTATCAACTCAAATAACGTCAACGCACTTGGTAAATTAAAAATGTACTCTGCAATCCCAAACAAAATATGCAGGAGTAACTAATTTTGTTTTTTCAAAAAGTGTGGCCATTGTACCAAACTAGATGGTACAGTGGCCACAAAGCTAATGTACAAAAGAAAAGTAATATTAATCTTTAACAAATATTATAAGATGATAAATCCGCTTTAAAAGTAAGCAAATTTGCTGTTCGTTGTGTTGCTCCAGCACTTTTTGGTTGGGTTAAAATTGGGTTAAAAAAAGCTAGTTTAAGAAACCTCAATAAAGAAATAAAACGAAGATGTAAGGCCGACAAAAAACAGTACTATCAAAGTATATGCAAATAAATTGAGAGACATGGTCAGAATAATCAGGCGAGAGATCTATTTAGAAAAATACGCTACCTGACAAGAGACTTCAGAGCCAGAACTTGGGCCATTGAAGATAACACTGGAACCCTGAGAACAAACAGAGAAGACATAGCAGAGACATGGAGATCGTACTGCAGGGACCTATATAAAGATGATCAACGCCAAGAGCTTGTTAACGAAATCTCTGACGAGGTGGAAGAAGAACCTGGTATACTCGAAAATGAAGTAAGACAGGCTATCAACAAGCTCAAATATAACAAAGCACCAGGTCCAGATATGATAACAGCAGAAATGCTTAAAGCCACAGAAGAAACCGGCGTAAAGTTACTTCATCTACTCTGTAACCAAATATGGCATTCCAAACAATGGCCTGAAGACTGGACAAAATCTACAATAACGACCATACATAAAAAAGGCAGCTTCCATAAATGCGACAATTATAGAACTATCTCTCTTATATCCCATGCCAGCAAGATAATGTTACATATAATCAATGAGAGACTGAAAACATTCCTTTAAAGAGAAATTCCACAAGAGCAAACTGGATTTACCAAAGGTAGAGGCACTCGAGAACACCTGCTGAATATAAGACAGATAATCGAGAAATCTAGGGAATTCAACATCCCACTATACATCTGTTTTATAGATTACCGTAAAGCGTTCGACAGGGTCAAGTGGAGACACTTATGGCGAATACTAAAAGAAGTAGGCGTACCGCAACATCTAATTACGCTTATAACTGAACTATATGAACACACTACTGGATCAGTTAAAGTACTTGACACACTTTCGAACGAGTTTCATCCAGAACGGGGTGTCAGACAAGGATGTATACTATCTCCACAATTATTCAACATATATGGAGAGTATATTATGCGAAGAGCACTTGAAGTATGAGAAAAGGGCATCTCAATAAATGGTCATAAACTAAATAACCTACGTTTCGCAGATGACACAGCCCTTTTTGCAAATAGTCAAGCAAAGCTGATGGAACTTATACAACTGATCAAAAACGAAAGTCAAATATTTGGTCTGCAATTAAACATATCAAAGATAAAGAACATGATAGTGGATAGACCACACAACAATCATCCACACATAACCACAATTGACCGGTTCGAGGTTGTGAGCTCATACTTATATCTGGGATCATTAATCACAAACACAGGGTCATTACAAGAAGAGATTAAACGTAGATGTGATCTATCAAAAGTTGCCACAGCAAAAATGATCAAAATATGGAAGGAATGTCAAATTTCAAGAGCGATAAAGATGAGGTTGATCAACTGCTTAATATTCCCAATACTGACCTACGGATGTGAATCTTGGACTATGAGACAATCGAAGAGAAGAAAGATAGACGCCACTGAAATGTTCTGTTGGAAACGAATGTTACGAATTCCTTGGACTGACCGTAGAACAAATAATTCAATTTTAAGAGACCTAAAAGTTAGCCAACGACTCTCTAGTAAAGTCCACCTCCAACAATTAAAATATTTTGGGCATGTTATGAGAGCAAACACAGAAAACATGGAAAGACTCATAATACAAGGAAAGGTAGAAGGCCGAAGATCACGAGGAAGATCCCCAACAAGATGGATAGATCAAATTACAGGAATATGCCAAATACCTATGCATGAATTAAAAGAAATGACCAGAGACAGAGATCTCTGGAGACGGACAATACACGATATCACGTCGACCACTACACTCCCCCTGGGGGGTCAGGATTGAAGAGAGAGAGAAAATAAGTTCAACATCTTCTTTTGTAATTGTGGCAGAATCTGTAACTGTAGGAAATGAAAACTGTATTCCGTGACGTCTTAGAAGATTTACATTGTAGTCTTGACCAGAAGAAAAAACTTCGGTAACTTGTGCAACATAAAATTTTAAAGTTTTCTTTGCTTGATTCCTCATGAGAACAAATGAATTCACTTCCACAATTCGTAAGGATATGTTTTCGTCAGAAATTAATTTCATCTACTTCTGAAAATAGACTAATATCGTCGGAATCCACAACATCAGACAATTCAATGTCACTGTTAGTGTCATCACTGGGTATGCTTTTATTTTTCTTTGCATTACTTCTATTCGACTTGTTTGAACTATCAATTTTTTTTACTGTTGGCTTAGCTCTCTTCACTCTACTTTGCCTTGATATTCTTTCTGTTGTTTCCGCTCCTATTCTTTTATAAATTGGTGTATTACTTAAAATTTCAGTAGTCTTCTTTTTCCTTTGTTTTTTTAATGGCAATTAATGCATGGTTGCAGTAATACAGTGGAAATAAATCGATTTTCGGGTGTGTACTTGGAAGTTGCCACCGCTTCATAAGAAACATTTTTCTTTCCAGGTGTTATTTTGCGATGGATGTTTCTGATTTGATTCTGCTATTTTATCTGGACAAGTTGATGTTGAAGGGATCTGAATGTCCATTTGTGGTATATCGCTAAAATTTGAATTAGTTGGTTGTTGATGTATGTTTGGCATGTCTGTTACGGTTGAAGCCATTCGTCATTAAAAATATTATTATTGAATGGAAATACCCCAGTAGCTTTAAGGGCTAATACTACATTGTTGGGACAGAAAGCAAGTGGATAAGCGTCGCTCAAAATATTTTCTATGTCGTAAATTGTTATCCTCTTTCCAAGATTTTTCAATACCCAATTTTGACAACCATATGAGTAATATTTCTTCAAAAGACCAAGTATACCTTTATCTAGTGGCTAAGGCGATGACTAGTATGTGGCGGCAAAGTCAACAAGATTATATTATATTCTTTTGCAAATTTAATAGATGTTAAAGAAACATGGCTCTCATGGTTGTCCATGATTAGTAATATGGGAGATTCCTTTGTAGGATTAGTATGTTTGAGAAAATGTATCATCCACTGTTCAAATAATTCTGCTGTCATCCATCCAGATGGTGCAGCACACCCTTGGGAGCCTGGAGCTGCGTTTTTAACCATATAATCTTTAATAAATATCCTAGGGAACACTAAAAACAGCGGAATCGAATTACCTATAGCGTTTATTGCATTGCACATGGTTACCAAAGTGCCTCTTTCATTTGAAACTATATGGCCTGCTTGTTTCTGTCCCATTTTGGCTATTACTTTTCCTGTATCTTGCACAGTTGTTAGTGTTGTTTCGTGAACATTGTATACATGACTAGGTGTTAATGCATATTTTTAATAAATCTTCTTAAGATTACTAAAAAAATTTGCAACTACTGGTCGATTAAACCCCATTGCCCTACTTAGTGAAGTTGCTTCTGCTGATCGTAATGATAATTCTGAATTTCGTTTCATAAAACTTATAAACCAAAATTTGCCTGCCATCTTTTTTCTTTCCATGAAGTTGGTATTTTTTTCCTGTTATAAGCTAGTTATCTGGCACCTTTCGAATTGAGACCATGATGAAGATTTTTTTCCTCGGTTGAAGAAAAAATTTTATTGATACCATTATTTGGGGTCAATCTTGGATCTCCCTCAAGAACATCTGAAGTCCAATCTATAGTATTTTTATTTTCGTTGCACTTTTTAAAATATCTTCTAAACGTAGTGCGTGGAATGTCGTATTTTAAACCAGCAGCCTTTTGTGATAATCCACCTTCCCAAACATCATAAATCGCTTTCTCCATATTTTCATCTGTAGTTTTTCCAATACCGGGATTTTTTGGTATTTTCCGTGGCATATTACTATCTGAAACAAAATTATTTTTGATATTTTTTGCAGATAGAACAATAACCACTGCTTTTTACAAACGCATGTAGGAACAGTTGCCACCACTTTTTTTGTCAAAAGCAGTGGCCACTGTTCCTGCATAAGTGTGTGACCACTGTACCAAAAGCTCATTGTTTAGGAGGCATAACCTAAAATCTACTACTTTGACGATACATCATCATTTGCATCACCTGCAAGTTTTAAATACTATACTGTATACTACAAAACGTACAGAACATTTAATATGTATATTATTATTTACCTGCTACTTCTACACAAAACACCTCTCAACATGTTCGTATGGTTCAAACTATGGTGCAGGGATTAAGCGTAGTAAAAGACCAGTGTGATTAAAATTGTTAACGTTTGTACTAGATGGCACGTCTGTATCTTTCAAACAATAATAAAATATTTAAAAGTGGCCACTGTACCTTACTGGTCACTGTTCCAGCCTCTCCCCTACCTGAAACAGCTATGTTTATGGACAAAATTAAATGAAGGCAATAAAAAATATTGGATCGTGCTGACGACTATGAAATTGCATATTACTCTATAGTATTGTGAAGGTAACGTAAGAAAACTTTGTAGGAGAGAAATTGTAAAACAGTTTTTATTTATTTGTATTAAATTTTTCATCACACTATAATCTTTTTTATTATAATTAAAATATAATTTTCATTACAATCAATTGTGGCTTAATCTCATATAAACATACATATTTATCTCATAAAATATAACATCATCTCATATAACATAAAACAATATTTAAACTTTTATTTATGTATTAGCTCGTACTTAATGTTGGTGTTGAGGTGTAAGGGCCTGTACACATGATGGCGTTAGACACCGCGTTGAGCGCACTTAGAAAAAAATGATATCGTACACATGACAATGCTTAGTGCCACGGTTTACCAGAATGTCGACAGCCAGTACAGTTATGGAGTTAGCATGTACTTGGTTGTTATACCGTAGATTCAGAGCAAGGCAAAGATGACAAAGACGATGGTGGGTGCAACCGTTAACTAATGATATATTTACCATGGATCCTTTTGTGACTCTATACCCCATATTGAGAAGATTCCCTTCAAAGGTTTTCTAACTATTTCCGAGTGAGTATAACATTAATATTATTAAATTATAAATTAATTAAAAGAATGCTTATCACCATGTGAAAATGCAGTATTGGATGGGATTTCTCCAGAAGAAAACATCGTTGTAATATTAAGGTAATTATTTATTAATAATTTTTTTATATAATCAAGTTTCTTTAAACCTTTTTTTAAGAGGAACTGTTGTGGTATTTGGGAGTACTTACTGTGCCTTACATATTTAATCATGAGTGAAAATTATAAAAAGAATGTTTCACTTTCTTCAAAGAGATGTTGCAAAAAAGAAAATAAAGATAATTGGAAGAAAACCATTAAGTCTACGTTGTGTCATAGTTCAATGGGTAAAACTTCCTTTTTGTATTCATCATATTCCATGTCCCAAATACATCTTCTCTTTTGCACTTCATCGATGAATAATTTCGTATTAAAATTTTTAACTTCCATTGTAGACAGATCACTATTAGGCAAGATCACTTGTAGGCAGAAGAGATCTACTAGAAACAAATATTCAAAAGACAGAAAAGCTAACACAGGCAAAATCTAGGGATAACAGATGCCTAGTTGAATTAGAGAACGATATTGAAACTGTAGAAATAGTTTTCGCTCCAAAAACACAAACTGGAGATCGAAAATCCGGATCTACAAAACTATTATGAGACCAATAGTATGTTCTCGATTCGAGACATAAGTGATAACAGAAGACACAAATCAAAAGCTGGAAGTCTCAAAAAGAAAAGTCCTAAGGAAGATATCTGGACTTATTAACGAAAACGGAGTATGGAGATCCAGATACAACCATAAACTCTACCAACTGTTCAAAGAGGCAACGATCTCAGAATTCGATAAACTTCGGTAAATGCAGACCGAAAGATTGCCAAAAAGAGCCCTAGGTAATAAAATGCAGGGCGCAAGATCAAAAGAAAGGCCACAGAAAGGGTAGGAGGATGAAGTGGTATCGGACCTGCAAAATTTGCTAGACGGGAAAGCCAGGAGAAGACCGGGAACGGTAAGGTTGAAGACATAGTTTTTAGGAGGCAATGGCTCGATTTGGGCTGTAGCGCCATTGGAGAGAGAGAGAGAGAGAGAGAGAGAGAGAGAGAGAGAGAGAGAGAGAGAGAGAGAGAGAGAGAGAGAGAGGAAGAGAGAGAGAGAGAGAACCTACTAATGTTGTTATGTACGTTAGGTTTCTAAAAAAAAGCAAGGTATCAATTGGACTCCAAAATCAGGACTTATTTGACTGAAAATAAACTTCTCGCGCCACAATTCTACATGTGAACAATCTGAATTTACCACAAGCCTACGAATATATTGGTTCTATTAAACTCAGAAAAAAACAATGTCCCAGGTAGGGTATTCTCTCCTAGATTAGTTTTAATTTATTATTCCCGTAGATTCATTGCCTTTTATTTATGGTTTAATGACCAATAATCGTTGTTGTCGTTCAACAATATTTTAACGATACCCATTTATTAGGATAAATGTCGTATAATTAGCATGCTCAAGATTATTTGCCTCACAAATGGCTTTCGTGTTGGGAGCGAAAAAACTCGCTAACATAAATATAAAGCTCGGCGCTTTAAATTTTATGGTTTCTCGTATCCTACAGTGAAAGATAATACGCCAACTGTTACATTTCCTATACGTTAAATAATAAAGTACACTGTAACGTTACCATTGTGAGAGTGGTTAGTACACGGCATGAAGACCTTACTAATTACAGTCAGTGCGTGAGTTTAGCACAATATATAAGTAGATCTATTTTGAAGAGTATTTTACAATAAAATATTGATTACTAATGTATTAAATAGTGTCCTAAGATTCGCCCCGTTTTAAAACAGCAGCCTTATTCAACATTTTATTCATATCTATTTTTTTCCAATATCCTATTTTACGCATCCACAACATACGCATAACAACATCGTAAGAAATCAAATTGATTTTTTATTGATTAATCAGAGATACAAAAATGGATTCATCATCATCATTGGCTTTTACAACTCTTCGTGAGTTTTTGCCCCGTTTACTATTGCCTTCCATTGATTCCGATCCTGTGCTACTATTTCCCATGGCCTTACTTTCATCTTCTCCAGGTCTTCCCTGACTGCGTCTTTCCACCTTTTTCTAGGCCTTCCTGTCGATCTTCTACCATCTGGTCTTTCCCAAAACACATTGCTAATCAGTCTGTCGTCATTACTCCGTACCACGTGGCCTGCCCATCTTAATCTATTGGCTTTTATGTATCTTACGATGTTTCCTTTCCCGAAGAGAGTCTCTATTTCATAGTTGTATCTGCTCCTCCATTCATTTGTCACGCTGTCCCTGCAAGGACCATATATAATTTGCAGGATTTTGCGTTCCCATACTAATAGCTTATTGATTTCTTTCTTTCTCAATGTCCATGTTTCACTTCCATATATCACTGCTGGTCGTATTATGGTTTTGTACATTTGGATTTTGGCACGCCTTGAGAGAAGCTTTGACATCATTAGATGTTGAATTGCAAAGAATGATTTATTCCCCGCCAGTAGTCGTATTTCAACCTCCCGTTCTCCTCTGTTTTCACTGGTAATTGTTGCTCCTAGGTATTTGAATTCTTTGACCACCTCAAAATTATGATCGTTTATGGTAATGTTTTGTTTTATTCGCTGTCGTTCCTTTTTTGATACGACCATGTATTTAGTTTTTTCTTCGTTTATTTTCAGGCCTACGCTTAGTGTTGCTTCTTCAAAGTTCGATACTATATCCTTAACTTCCAGTGTTGGCTGTGCTACTGCCTCTACATCATCTGCAAATGTGAGAATAATCTTTGCTCCTCTGACAGTTATGTCTGGTTTGACTCTGGTAAAGATTTTTCGCATTGCGTATTCCAATGCTAGGTTAAATAGTAATGGGGACATCGGGTCTACCTGTCTGAGCCCGGTGCTTATGCCGAAAGCCTTTGAAGTTTTGCCTCCTATTCTAGTTTGTGCAAAGGAATTGTTGACGCACATTCGCGCAATCATGGTCAGCTTCTTTGGTACGCCTATCTCCATCATTGTACTCCACAGTTTTAAGGGAGTGCAATTAAGGGATTCAGGGATTAATACAAAAATGGATTGCAAGGAGTAAAACGTACCTTGGAACAGATATCGGATCTGATCACAATCCCGTAGTAGAAAAATTGAAAATTAAGCTTAAGAAAATTAAATGAAAATCCATAAAGAAAATTGATATAAACAGCTTAAAACAACTTAACGTTAAACTAAAAGTAACAGAAACATTAAATGAAGCAATAGCGGATATCACGGCAAGATCTAAACAACCGGCCAGTATAGAAGACAAATGGAATTGTATTAAAAAAGCTATCGTAACCACCACCATCAAATGTAGAAAGCTGGACTATTTTGGACACGTAGTAAGGGGAGACCGATATAATATTCTTTAACTTATTATGATAGTAAAATCGAAGGACGCAGAGGAATTGGTAGAAAGCAGGCCTCTTGGTTGAAGAATATCAGGGAGTGGACAGGAATAAGGAAAGCTCAGCAACTCTTTAGAATAGCTCGAGACAGAGACAGTTTCGCCATGTTAATCGCCAACGTCAAGGAGACTTGATAGGGCACGTTAAGAAGAAGAACCACCACCAAGTCTCTGGTCGCTTCCCAAAAGTACAAAAAGAAGAATTAGATGACTGACGAAATATTATAAATGATAAACGACCGCAGATCATTTAAAAACAAAGACCGAACCAAACATCAGCAGATTAACCGATAAATACGAAAAGAGTATCGCAAAGCTAAAGAACAGTGGCTACTAGACAGGTGTGCAGAAATGGAGGAATTTGAAGAAAAAAATAACCACTTTAACATACATAAACTCGTAAAAGAAGTGACAGGTCATACAAAACCTTGAAGTTTTAACTGTATTGTGAAGGACCATAAATTAATTACTAATCTCATGGATCTACTTCAACAGTGGAAAAACTACACACAGTACAGTCTGTCCCAAACCCTTTTTTCAGTGCGTCACTAATTTTAACGTCATATAGGATTTTAAGAATGTCGAGAATTATTGCATGACACTTTAGTTAAATCTGACAGTTGCAGGATCGTAATCGGCTAAACGTGAAAAGGTTATTTTTTTTAATGCATAGCAGTTTGTCATAATTCTATTCTATTCTGTTCTATTTTATACATTCCATGGAAAGTGCTTAATTAGCTAAGATTTGTTTATGGATTTATTATTATTTATTACAAACACTAGGGAATTGGAAGGTTTGTTTATTTAAAATAACGCTTCCTCCTAGAATGTTTTAAGAGTTGACTGCAAGGTAAAAAAATTTACTGACAATTGCAAGGAATCAAAGTAAACATTCCTGTGATAAAATAATATCGATTTAAATCAGTCATATTTGGATAAGTAATTTTCTCATAAGTTTGTGTGGCAGCCAATAGTTTAATTTTGTGAAAAGTTGTCATTAAATAGTGGAAATAGTTTAAATAGTGAACCAGTTGATTTTTGAGTTAATCTACTAGTTCCGATATCCAGATGAAATCGTGTTAATGGAGTTTATTTAAAAAACAAGATACCGAATGTAAGTTTACCTTCTTTTTTATGAATAACAAAAATGAATATTATATTTCAAACAATCTATAATCCCATGCAGAATCTGATTCTAAAAAATCAATGATTACACTAGATATGTGGCTGATATCAATTATATCCTACATTTCAAGAAAATGTCGTGGTTCTAAAAAGAACCGTTTTAATACATTTAAATATCCATAAAGGTATTAGTTTAAGATATTTCCCCAATATCATTCCGGAATTCACAATCTGATTCGCGAACGACAGAAACTGATAATAAAGATGTGTCAGCCTCTTTTTCTAATTGAAACTAATTTAATAATTTTAATATTAGTCTTTTCATTTTCGGTATATCTCGGAATATTTAAAATATTTTTATGACAATAAATACAAAATTTAATTTTCACTGTAGTTAAAATGTCTGAAAATACTAAAGTGGAATGGCAATTATCATTTTATCAGTTGACATTGTGAAAGTACTGTCACTGTCATTAGAAAGATCATCTGTGTCAAATTATATTTATATGCATAATTGATTGGATATCTATTTAGCGTATTCTAAACTCCAACCAATTATACGTTCGTAAGTAGAATTCGCTTTAATATGCGAATACCCGTGAACGATACCTAATTTTCTAAGTTCTATGTATAATAATCAGCGACTCACGTTTTTTTCTGTCACTTCTAGCTTAATGCGTTAGAGAGAATTCGAACAACTATGACGCACTGAAAGAAGGGTTTGGGACGGACTGTAACTATAGTCAAACAACATTAGGAAAAAAGTGAATAAAAAAGTGAACCCTTCTCCAAAATATTGAAGTCAGAAGTTGTAAGGGCAATTAAACAGAGAAAATGGGAAAAAGCACCAAGCCCAGACAACATATACATAGAGGTTCTAACAATGTTGAGTGAAGACAAGATAGACGTCTTGGTAGATCTTTTTAATAAAATCTATGTTATTTCCGAATGATCAGCTTACTGAGCCAGGTCCTAAAACTCTTCTTAAAGATAATTCACACAAGAATATACAACAGATGTGAAAGAGACATTAGCCCCACACAGTTCGGTTCCAGACAATTTGGCACAAGAAAATCACTTTATAGCTTAACTGTCCTACTTCAGAAATGCAGAGATTAGCAAAAAATGTCTTTCTATGCTTTATAGATTTTTATGAAGCGTTCGATTGTGTTAATCATTCAGCATTAGTAAGATTGCTCCAGGAACATTCGATAGACGAGAATGACCTTAAAATCATAAATAACCTTTATAACAATCAAGTGGTATCTGTGAGAGTAGGACCAGAATTCACATCATATTTCTCAATCGAAAAAGGTGTACGACAAGGTTGTGTTCTGTCACCCCTCCTTTTTAATCTTTACTCTGAAACGACTTTCGATAGAGTTTTAAATGACACTGAAGATGGAATCAAAATCGATGGACAGACTATTAGTAATCTTCGCTATGCTAATGATACAGACATAATAGCTGATAGCCAAGAAGCGCTACAACGACTACTAGATAGAATAAACACTGAAGGAGAACGACTGGACTTGAAGATTAATATAGACAAGACGAAGGTAATGGTAGTTAGTAGAATACGAAATATACAATTAAATATAAGAGTAAACAATCCAAAAGATCCCCAAGTTCAGATATTTCAGTAGTTGGATAACTGAAGATCTAGATCCAGACATAGAGATACGTAGCAGGATTAAGCAAGCCAGAACAGCATTTAATAATATGAGAACCTTGCTAAGCAACAGCAGCCTTAACGCTTCAATACTGCTATAATATGGTGTAGAAACCTGGACCATAAAGGCCAATGTGATGAACCGATTGAAATGTAGGTATTTAGAAGACTACTTTAAATTCCCTGGGCAGATCACAAAACAAATGTCGAAGTATTAAATCGAATAGACAGAGAACGAGAATTGCTGCCAATAATGAAAAGAAGGAAAACTGCTTATCTGTGTCATATATTTCGAAATTCCAAGTACCAATTTTTAAAGCTTATTATGGAAGGGAAGATAAAAGGAAAACGGGGCGCATCGGAAGAAAGAAATACTCATGGCTTAAAAACATAAGGGATTGGACAAACTTCGATGCCCATGCACTCTATAGAGCCACACAAGATCGAGAGGAGTATGCCAGAATTGTCGCCAAGATTCACTAATTGGATAGTTCACCACAAGAAGAAGAATCGTATTTTACTTTTATTTAAACTTTCATTAAATTTCTTGATCTCAGAAATAGTGTGTAGTATTATAGCTTTCGTGCTACTTCCAGAATGTTTTCCGATCTAGCCATTTTTTTACAGATGTCAACAGTTTTTCAATAATATCCTTGTTTTTGTAGTAAGCCATTAGAAATTACGTTTGATTTGAGTGTTTACTTATTTCAATCACCCAAACTATGCTACTAGATTTAGCATATTCCAAAAAAGCAAAACAGGCGAAGCTACATATTGGTTCTCATCAGGAGAGAGAATGGAATCATTCTCTCTTGATGCCAACCAATATGTAGCTTCGCCGTTTTTTTTTTTAATTTTAAACTGTTTGTCCTTGTGTAGTGTAGTGTAATGTACAATTTTATGTTTATGACATTCTCAGCATATGAGATGACATCAACATATTTATGGGAGATTGGAATGCGAAGGTAGGAGCAGAAAAGGTCGAATCGATCATCGGCCCATACGGTTTAGGAACGAGGAATGAACGAGGCACACGCTTTGTTGAATTTTGACAAGAGAACAACTTGGTGGTTCTTAACACATGGTTTAAATTACCAAAAAGACGTCTGTATACGTGGAGGTCTCCTCAAGATTGCGAAGGAAATATTGTGAGGAACCAAATCGACTACATTACAATTAATAAATGGTTCCGTAATGGTATTCTAAATGTAAAAACGTACCCAAGCTGTGACATAAATTCAGACCACAATCCTGTAGTTGCAACTGTCAGAATAAAACTTAAAAGAGTAGGCAAGGCTAAACCCAGTCAGAGAGTAGCATGGAGTAGTGCTGACCAGGGACAAAAACATATGTATAAAGACATGGTAGACACGCAGTTAGAGTCTAAGACATTAGCTCCCACTAAAGAGAAGTCAATAAAAGAAAACATTGAAGACATGTGAGGAAAAATTAAAAATACTGTCCTGGAGGCAGCAAACCAAAATATACAGAAAGAAAACCGTAAACAAAGAAAACCATGGATGACAAACGAAATATTACAAATTATGGAGAGGAGACGGATGGTAAAAAACAAAAACCTAACAAGATACAAAGAGCTTAACAGGGAAATTGAGAGAAAGATAAATGTAGCTAAGGAAGAGTGGATGAAAGAAAAATGTAAAGAGGTAGAAGATCTGCAAAGGAAGCATAAAGATAGAGAATAACACAGAAAGGTGAAAGAAGTCGCTGGGATAGTGAAACCCAAACATTGATCTATTGTAACAAACACGAAAAACCAAATGGAATTAGACCCTGAAAAACAGAAGGAAATATGGGAACAATATCTTAAAGATTTGTTTGGTGATCGGAGAGCAGAAGGGCCCCCACAAATAGATACCGATGGAAAACTAAGTATTCTTATGAAGAAGTTATGCGGGCAATAAAAGACGCAAAGAACACTGACGCAAATACATCGAACTGTATCCCTAATGAGTCATGCTGCTAAGATTTTTATGCGAGTAATTTATAACCGCATTCACAATAAGTGTGAAGAATACCTGAGTCGTTCTCAATATGGTTTTAGGAAAGGTACAGGCACCAGAGAAGCAATAATGGGATTGACACTAATGGCAGAAAGGTATCTCGAGGTTCAAAAACAGCTGTATGTGTGATTTGTTGATTATAGAAAGGCCTTCGACCGCATTAGACACGAAAAATTGATTGAGGTGCTAAAAAAAGTAGGGCTGGACAGACACGACATAGCTATAATAAGCAATACATACTGGAACCACACAGGATGTGTTCGAACAGACAACGGAAATACCAATTATGTGAACATAGAATGAAGAGTGCGTCAAGGGTGCATTCTGTCCCTCTTCTATTTAATGTCTATGCCGAAAATATAATCAGAGCTTCTCTTGAAGATCGCCCTGAAGGTGCCAGAGTCAAATGTAAGATATGCCGATGACACCGTAGTATTAGCAGAAACAGAAGACCAACTAAAAATATTGATGAACATACTATCAGAAGAAAGTCACAGACTAGGTTTGGATGTTAATCTTTCCAAAACCAAAATCATGGTATTCCACAAGAACCCCCATGAACAAATTACACCCAGCATACAAATCAATGCTATCACCCTTCAGAGCCCCCAAAGCTTTATATACCTGGGCAGAGAGCTAAACAGTCAGCTAGACCACTCAAAAGAAATTAGAAGACGTATTGAAATAGCAATATCTGGCTTCATGAACATGCGTAAAATGCTCTGTAACCCCAAGCTATCAATCACAATAAGGTTAAGAACACTAAAGTGTTATGTGTGGTCTCTATTACTATATGGCTGTGAGACCTGGACATTAAAACAGTATGACGTCAACAAACTGAATTCATTCGAAATGTGGATGTACCGCCGAATGCTAAGAATAAGCTGGACCAGCAAAACTACAAATGAAGAGGTACTGGAAATAATGAACACACGACCTCATCTGGTTAATACAATCAAAATTAGAAAGACGTCTAGGACACATAATGCGCCATAAGGAATTTCAGCAGCTCCAGGTAATATTAGAAGGCAAAATCGAGGGTAAAAGGGGTATAGGAAGAAAGAAGAAATCCTGGCTCCGAAACATCAGAGACTGGACTCACACAACAGGAAATGACTTAATCCATCAAGCCCAGAACAGAGAGAAATTTGCCATATTGATCGCCAACCTCAATAGAGAAGGCACTTAGGAGGAGGAGGACAGTCTCTAGATTCAATAAAGTGGGATTTATCTTATTAGCTCTGAATTATGATTTTTCGAGTTTTACTGTAATTTTTTTTAGATAATTTGTACTTACTGCTGTTTTAGTAGCCAACGTTTTTACGGTATGTTAAAAGTTTTTTACAATCGTTTTCTAATTATTTTTTAAACTACATATATACCATATCTTATTATTTTATTATTCTAAGAAAAATTACAAAACTTTTTACTCGCTGTTAAAAATTTCACCTATAAATTGTTGACAGCTTTTAGAAGCAAAAATGTTTCTATTTTCTAATTTAAAAAATATCGAAATTGGACACTTATTTCTAGACCAATGATTAGGTTATTAGTTTTTATTTAATTTAGGCAACAATCGTTCAATGTCTTGTTTAAATCAAACCACTAACGACTAACAATTTGGAGTCACTGACACTCAATTGTAGACAATAAATTATTCATAAGACTATTAGTTTTACATAGTTGGATGTTAGATGCATCAAAATCATTGTACCGCAAAAACAGCTATTTGAACTTCCTTTTAGATAGTGGATTGAGCTTTATGCTAAATTAACACAATTGGACACTCTTTACGTTGAATTAATAATGATTTGGTTCGTTTTTGACAAATTTATTTATTTTCTACACAGATAATACCGAAAATTTAATACAGCATTCAGTTTTATTAAGATTTGCTTATTTAAATTGTAACATATTGTCTGATAATGTAGTATTACTTCTGTCTTCCATTTAGATTTAAAGAAGCCAATTGAAAATAAAACCCACATATAAAAAACACAATTTATTGACATATAAAAAAAAAACAGGAATATGGAATATACCAAAGCAAAAAATGACACAATTTATAATTATTATTTTTAAAGTAATTCTTTGTAAATGCAAAAAGAATAAGTACTTCTACTAATTATCTGATCAGATCTTTTAAACCTATTTAATGACAGTCTTATTTCCTATCAGTTAAATATTATTATTTTTTTATTGAGTTTAATGCATCGACAACTAATGGTCATTGGCATGGTACAGTGAATTTTTACAGTCAGGTGTGTAGTGTGTGTGTGTGTGTAGAGTAAATGACTTGATACTTAGCAAAGTCGACGTCATTGTCTTTGCTAAGAGAGGCTAATTGTATCCGAACGTCTGCGGTCCCTCCGGTGAGTACCGATCGCACAAGGAGAGAAATTATTTTCATTTATTAATTCTTAATAAACGAAAATTTCCACCCAGGTGAGATTTGAACTTTAGGTTCAAAGGTAGGCGCTCTTACCACTGAGCCACAGAGGGGTTATATTAATAATTGATTTTTAAAACTTTCGCAATGAACTATTAGTAATGGTTTCCTTGTATACAATAAAATATACTTTTATACGCCAAATTGACTTTGTCCAAATCAAAGACACCAGTACTTTTATATGAAAAGTTTTTTTCTACAAAAAGTAAAAACCAACTTCCTGATGAAAAATAGTCAATTTCTGGCCTCTGATAAACAACCATTTTGCTTCCAAAATTTGTTCCAAATATATCAAAATTTCCGATATATATATCGGTAGTAATCCAAGATAGTAAAATACAGGGAGGAGACCGCCAGGGTTGCGTGCTGTCACCACTACTCTTCAATGTCTACAGTGAAGCGGTATTTAAGGAAGCGCTCTCAGATTCAAAAGAAGGTATATCTATCTATATAGGAAGTTTTGAATAACTTGCTATAATAAAAACAATCTGCTACGCAGATGACGCAATACTACTCTCTCAAAGTGAAGATGATTTACAACGTATGCTGCACCAATTTAATATAACCGCCAGAAAATTTAACACGTTTATTTCCCAAAAAAAAAAACAAAATGCATGGTTACAACAGCAAATTTACTATCATGTAAATTGTGGCTGAAAGGTCAGATAATAGAATAAGTGATGGAGTTTAAATATCTAGGCATCACATTATCTAGCTACGAAAAGCTCGAAACTGAGGTAAAAGATCAAGTGAATAGAGCAAACAGAGCAGCTGGTTGCCTAAATGAAACAACATGGAGAAATAAAACTATCGGGAAAAAAACGAAAGGCAGAATTTACAAAAGAGTCATCAGACCAATAATGACATCTATCTATGTATACAGTCCTAAACATCCATCTTTAGATATAGGCCTCCTCCTCCTTCTTCCATGCCTCTATATCTTGGGCAATTTGCATCCATTTTGACCCGGCGTGTTTCTTCAGGTCATCTGACCATCGCATTTGTGGCCTTCCCCTTTTTCGTTTGTGATTCCATGGTCTCCAATGTATAATTGTCTTAGTCCATCTTTCATCTTTCTGCCTTAGGGTATGTCCGGCGAACTTCCATTTAAGCTTTGCTACTTGGGTTGAGACATCTGTCACTTTTGTTTTATTACGATTTATTCCAAACGAATAATGACATACGCGGCAGAAATAAGACCTGACACAGAGAGGAAAAAAAGGATGTTAGAAACAGTCAAGATGAAAACACTTAGAAAAATTGATGGTAAGACACTATGGGACAGTGCTAGAAGTATATATATACGACGTAGATGCAAGGTGGAGAACATCAAGGACTGGGTAAGAAATAGAAGAGTAGAATGGAACGATCATATACGCCGAGTGACAACAAATAGAGTAGTAAAGATGACAAGAGACGGTTCCCAAATAAGAAGACCGTCAGTAGGAAGACCACGAAAACGATGGAACGACCACTTAATGGAGGCACATTAAAAAATAGAGAGAGTCATGTCTATATAAAAAGAAGAAAAAGAAGAAGATATTATGTTCCTGCTGCCGATAGATTCAAAGTTCTGAAATCCCAGCCTGAGTACTTAGTTGGTAAAAATTATATCCTTTCTAAAAGCCTCACAAGCATTTGGATAATTCAGGTTGTACCCATCTTATATTTTTTTTATTTTTTGTTTTTATTTTTATAATTTGGGATAGTTTATTTTTATATAAGTATTTCCCATTTATAATCTAATTCCAAGATTAAAATGTTTGTGTTCTTACGATATGATTTTACTTTTAGTTTCGTATAAGCTCATTTGTAATTCACATACTGTTTATTTCTTTTTTGGGATGACGTAACTTTTTAACGTAGAATCATTTAACAACTTTTTGTTCGTTACAAAATAATAAATATTAGCATTGTTTTAATTTTTTTTTATTTCGTTGTCTGAGCTCGTTTCCTTACGAGGGTAAACTATTAAGGCATGGCGCCAAATTCATTTTAATTTTAAAGATCATACCGATCCAACAGATTGTATATTAATTTAGAAAGAACCAATCCCAACCTCTTCCGATACGAGCAGAAAGCCCTAGATTGTTTGTGTACTTAAGTAAATAGTTTGGGTTATGAGTCCCAGTCCCAAGTCCGAATAAAAAAGGAGGGTTGATAGGCCAGGCTAGCATCCTACCCATTGTAAAAGAAAACAAGGCTCGATATAAAGCCTCGTAACCAAACGGAACTAGAAAAGGAAAACGAGAAGGAAAAATAAGCCCACAATCAGATTAGTAACATGGAACATTACTTCTTTCAACAACAAAGACCAAGAGATAATAGAAGATTTGATAAATAAAAACATAGACATTTGTGCAATCCAAAAAACCAAGAAGAAAGTTAAAGGTAGAAGAGAATATAACCAATATTTCCTAGCATACAGTGGAGTGAAGAAAGAAGAACAAGCTCGAGCAAACGTAGGTATACTTGTCCATAAAAAATTTAAAGACAACATAAATAACTGCCGTTATATCTCCGAAAGAATAATACATATGAACACCACAAAGGACTACCAATAATTAAATGCCATATCTATCTATAGCCCCGAGGACTGAAAACCTAAGGAGGAACGAGAGGCATTCTACGAACAATTGTAAACCATCCTGGATGAAATACCTCATAAAGACTCTTAATTCTTATGGGTGACTTAATTGCACGAATCGGAAATGAAGTAGTTCCAGAAGTCAAACAAAGATTTAATGAAAACCATGTTAACGCAAATGGAGAAATCATGGGGAACAAATACATTCAAATATTATGTTATGCAGACGACGCCGCATTAATCGTCGAGACAGAAATTAACAGCCAAGAAATACAACAAGATAATATCAGCAGAAAAAAACCCAATGTATGACAACATCTAAATACCCACTACGGTGTAAAATCGAAATTGATGGGAAAATAATTAAGCATGAAGCAAGGTTTAGATATCTGGGAATGGGAATAGATATAACTACTTACAGAGATGTTGAAGAAGAAGTACGACAACAAAGCTTTAAAGCAAGTAAAGTTTTCTTAATGACACAATCTGGAAGAACAAACACCTAAGATAAGACACAAAAACAGGAATCTATAAAGCAGCAATTAGACCGATATTAACGTACACGGCGGAGACAAGACCTGACATATCTAAAACGAGACGGCTACTAGAAACAACAGAGATGAAAATACTCCGACGAACATCAGAGAAAAGTCTGTTGGATAGTGAGAGAAGCGAAAACATAAGAAGAGGATGCAATATAGAAGACATCAATGGATGGGTGACAAAACCAAAACAGTAGCAGAACGAACACATTATAGTGTATTTTTATGTATGAGAGAGTAATAAAACAATAAATTATGTATGCAAATCCCTAAACTGTTGATACGGGTGACTCAATGAAAAACAGATATTTGTCAACAAGTTTACAGAAGTATATAGGAAAACAATTTTAAATTGAGTATGACCACCAGGTATAAAGGTTGGAGCAGAATAGAATACAATAGTTGTGAGGGTTACTAATCCCTAAATAAGGTTGCCAGTGTCGGAGTGATGGAGGTTAACAGATACTAATGAATTTGCAAGAAATGTAAGATGTTTATTTTATTGATTATATTTATATAACCAATAAAAGTTCAATAAGTACCTACCTATTTGCAAAATAAAGTTTAATTCTTTAGATGAAATAAAACGTTTTATTTTATCTGAAATGAGTGCATTCCACGAAGTAAGGGTTTCAACAATCAAACACTTAATTCTTTAATTCCAGGAATCTACGACAGTAATTGACTAGATAATTACCTTCTAAACTTATTCCACAGAAAATGTGATGTGGGTTTTTCCATTTTGTAGGAAGGTCCAAGTGGCGTATTCAAAATTCTTAACAGTTCACTAAAAGTAGGTACTTCAGTTGCAAGGTGCAGTTTATTGTGTATACTAGTGTTATGGAAAATTTGGAAGTGCCGTGTAAACGCCGAAAAATTGGTCCTTTAACAGTTAATGAAAAAACATTAATATTTAATTATTTTAAATCATTTACAGATAAACGTTTATGTGAAAGTGTTGATGAGACCGTTGAGTTAGTTAGCAGTACACTTGGTGTTGGGAAATCTACGATTTACAGAGTTATTAAAGAAGAGAAATGTGGTAGTTTTCAAATGCCACGTAATGCTCCAGGGAAACCAAAATTTCAAATAGAATATCATTTTAAAGAAGGACTTCGACGGAAAGTGCATGAATTCTTCTTTAGACAGGAATTTCCAACATTGGATAAAGTTCTTGTCTCAGTTCGAGATGATAAGGATTACCCAGAAATGAGTCGAAGTACGTTATGGAAACTTTTAAAAGAAATAGGCTTCCGCTGGAAAAAGAATCCCAGAAAGTCTATTTTATTAGAAAGAAGCGATATTGTCATATGGAGAAGACATTTTCTAAGAACCATAAAGGAAATGAGAAACCAAAAAAGAAAAATATTTTATCTTGATGAAACATTGATCAACGAGGGTCATACACCAAATAAATTTTGGCAGGATGAAACTGTTACAAGTCAAAGGCACGCTTTTGTAAATAACTTATCTACTCGTTTAAACCCACCATCAGGAAAGGGACGCAGGCTGATAATAGTACACATTGGCAGTTCAGATGGTTTTGATGAAGGTGGTTTATTACCTTTTGAATCAACTCGTACCGGTGACTACCATGAAGACATAAACGCTGATGTCTTTCAAGAATGGTTCGAAGACATGATAGATCTTCTTCCTAAGAACTGTGTAATAGTAATGGATAATGCAAGTTATCACTCCAGACTTATAGAAGGACTGTCCACAACCAAGTGGTTAAAAAAAGACTTGCAGAATTGGCTGAGTTCAAAAAATATTACGTACCATCCCGGATCTATAAGAAAGGAACTTTATTCGTTGTGTGCCCTTCATAAAGAAAAATTTAAAAAATACGAAATTGATGAAATTGCCAAAAATCGTGGAATGACAGTACTTAGATCCCCACCATATCATTGTGAATTAAACCCGATTGAACTGGTATGGGCACATATAAAGAGTGAAGTTTCAAGAAAAAATACCAATTTTAAAATTCATGATGTTAAACAGTTGTTTTTGGAGGCCGTAAATAATGTAAAACTTGAAAACTGGGAAAAGGCAGTAAATCACACTATTAAAGAAGAGGAAAAAAATGTGGAAGCTGGACAATATTACTGATAAAATAATCGAGCCAGTTATTATAAATATTGGTTCTGAAAGTTCATCTTCTGAATCTGGTTTGGATTTGTAACAAGTAGCTGTAAGTTTTATATTAATATTTTTATTCATCTATTTAACATACCTTAGACGGTTTTAAAAACTCTTTTTCTCTTTTGTAATTTTCAAAAATTAAAAAAAATGTGAATTTTTTAAAACCCTTTTTAATTTAGGCCAGTCATTTCTAATATAGTGTGTCATAAAAGAGGTCACTTTTGTTTACATACACATAACACTTTATAACACTGAAATAATTCATTTATTTTTTACAATTATTCAAAGTAATTTTTCAATTAATCTTGAGCACGCCCATGGAGTGGTCGGAGATACCAGTTAAAATTATGCTAATTACTCTCTCGTTCATAAAAATAAACTATAGTAGAATGGCAGAGGATAGAATAGTACGAATAGCACGAGATAAATCACCAAATGGACGAAGAAGTATTGGCAGACCAAAAAAAATGATGATGCGACAATTTAAACAATTTAGGAGGCTAATATTGAAGAACAAACATGCTTTAAAGCCTACATCAAAAAGGAAAAAAAGCTAATTGCCTTGAGTTATAAGTTTTTTCTAATATAATTATTCCTTCACTTACTTACCGTAACTTTCTTCTTCACTCCGTTGAGAATTATTGATATAATAGTTTTGATGCCACAGCTCATTTGCATTTTATGTTGTATTCAAACTTTGTCGGGTCTTCATATTATTTTTCTAAATTCTTGTACAAAACTGGCACAAGAAGGTATCGATATTTATAATTTTTCTACTTCGACCAGTCCTGTATAAACAACGTTCTAATCTTAATCTGCCATAATGACTTAGCGTGATTAGCAATTTGTTGTAAATATTGCAACGATATGACTACCAAAGTGAATTGAAATACTACAAGTGTGAATTCATCTTGTCTTAAACTATGAATTAAACAATGAATCCTGAGCTTGTAGCAAATAAGACAATTATTTACCTAATCATATTTATTGAACACATAAAACATAACATTTAAATATCAAAAACAACCCTGCCTAATGCTTTACAGTACACAAATTTAAATCATACTTATGGCATCGATGGGCTGCTTACTTCTAAATATATGTGGCCTCCAGATTATGTGGTTAGGTCCTGCAGAGCATATTATTTCATATTATTCATTAAATATATAAAGTTCAAAAATTTCTCGTAAAAGATCCAATAAAATCTTCAATAAACCCAATAAACTAGAATATTAGAGCCTGTATTAGAGAAATATCAAAGGGGGTTTAACTTCCTTGCCAATTATTTTATCAAAAATACAATTAAATAAATAGCAGATGGTAAGGATAAAATGAAATAGAATTGCTATTAAAATTAGCTAATCCTGTAAGATTCCTACATGCACAAAATTGAAAAATGTGGCTTCCATAGAAGTAAGGTTATGATTATTGAACATGCTGTCAGAACTATAGAATATAGATTACAACGAAAGTACTTACTCTAAGAGAATTCTGCAGACGATAAAATGAAGCTTATAATAATTTTTACCTTTTTTTTAATTCCAATTATAGACAAAAAAATAATATCCCACCATGCCAGAGAGTAAGTGGAAGAGTGCAATGAAGTTAGCACAGATGTCATAGGACGTATGCCTATGATGGAATTAGCTCTTCTGTCAACAAAGAACAGAATATTTAGTCTACCGGACAAAGAGAGAGAGAAGGCAAATATTTATTCTACTGTAAAGAAAGAGAAAGAGGGCGCCAACTACTTTTTTGAAGAAAAAAATAGTAAAAAGGAAACTGAAGGTACAGGAATTAATAAATTAATAAAGAAATTAAAATGAAATAATTATTTAATTGTAAATTAATTGGATATGACGTGCTACAATGTTTCTGAAGTAGTTAAATATACTTATACCAAAACGTTGTTTAAAGCTACTGAAAAAGATTTCTTAAAGATTATCTGTAACATCAAGAGCAAATATTTTTCAACGTGTAGAACAATAGATTAGGTTAAGCGAGAATCATGTATTATTTGATGTTAATATGCTAATGCATCCGATGTAGATACGATATAAAGCCTATTTGGAAACCAATATCGTTAAAGCCACTTTGAGATACAGCGTTTCATCGTAGTAGTGTTTCCCGCTTTCTAGACGATAAATATGTACATTGTTGTGTGTGCTCTATTTAATCTCTCTCCTGTCGTCTGTCGGTATCAGAGGCAATTAAATATCAGGCACGCTCATGTGATATTTGACTAATGCAGCTTTTAACTGCTTATTGAACTGTGTGATGGTTGACTGATGAATTACTTAAGAGCGTTGTCGATTTTTTTATTGGAAAGACTTTAATGTGTAAGTTAATGATGTGTAAATGAATTATTTAGATCTTGTTAAACTGTAAATATGCACTGTTTAGGTTTTTTGATTGTAAATCAATTTAATTACGCGGATAAGTTAAATGAAAATAGAGATGCCTAGTTGAAAATGAAATATAGAGCGTATAGTAGAGTGAAATTTTGAAAAACTTTTAAATCAAATTACGAATAAATTTTGAAACATTGAATAAAATGGAAATTAGAAAACTATACAAGATTTGCCATGTTAGAGTTGCTTCTACTAAGACAGAAAATATTTATTTTCACGTTTGTGAATAGAATAAGTGTGTGACTGTGAATAGTCGCTCTGAAGAGCCCTTTTAGAGTGAAATACGTATAAGCAGATACACAGACGTACTATACGTGAAATCAAATCTTAACTGTCTTTTCCTGCTAATAGACTGGTTTTAAATTCTTTGAATTTCCTTTGAACCAAACTAAGAGTAGCCGTTCGCAGACGTTTCGGTTTATTTCCTTACCCTACCTACAGCCCAGTAATTTCTATCCCCAGTTTCAACCCCCTATAAGTGATACCCAATGTGATAGGCAAAATATAACCGATATCGTTTATATAATAAATAAATTTACTATTAATTATTAATATGATATTTATTTATATTTTATTATTTATTGATTTAATATTTCGTGTAAATTTGACAGCTGTTTCAGAAGTAAACAACATATGCTTTGTTAATACGTTAGCAGGTGGCGTTAGGAACACGGATGCAGCACGGACTGAGAAACTTGGGGCAGAGAAAACCAAAGCCTTCATTCTGAAGCGAAAATGAACAGAAAAAGTGTGGAACTACAATGTGCGGGGGCATGTCTAACACCAAGAAATACTTAAAGTACCTGGAAGTGTTGCACCAGAATGGAAAATGTGATGCACAACATTGGCGGACAAAAATCCGAAAGGAGAAGGGCCTTACATGGTATTGTGCAGTCGATCGTCCTCTACGCGGCACCAGTCTGCAGCGAGCGGTAGAATCAACCTATAGGAGGCTCATGACACGAGTGGATAGAACAAGTATGTTGCGACTAGCATGCGCCTATAGGACTGTGTCTGCGGCAGCTTTGTGGACCATCACTGGATGTGTTACGTTGCATGTCTTGGCGGTGGAAATTAAAGAGCTCTATGAGAGAAGTGACCCAAATCTTACTGTGACCGAGAAAAGACAGGAAAGGAAAAGGTTAATTGAAAGATGGCAAGAAGAATGGAACAATACGGAGGATGTGGTAGAATGGACAAAGATGTTGATCCCGAACATAAAAAATTGAGTGGACTGTGGCCACAGGTGACTGGATTATTTTCTAACGTAGGTACTCACACATGACGGATGTTTTAGGGCGTACCTCTCTAGGTTCGGAAAGGCTGACACAGATGAATGCCTATACTGTGGACACTGGGGCACATACGATGTTAGAGTGCAACAGATGGATAGTAAAAAGAAACAGAATGGAAAGAGAGACAGTTGTGAATTTTGTTACAGTGAGAGAAATGATTCGACATAATGATGAAAAATAAAGACGGTTGGACTAGTATACACAACTATATCCATGCAGTGATGAAGAAGAAAAGAAAAGGGAGAAAGGCTGCTGAACCAACGCAAAGGTTAGAGGGAAAGATGCTGGAAGTTGAAGGTAGAAAAGTGAGTCAGACTGTATGAGTTAGACTGTGTGAGTGAGACTGTGGGGAAGGAGGAAATGCCCGTCTGAGCGAGATGCCGTACCAGGACCGATAAGGGTCTTCCACGAGCTACCTGGAACAAGACAAGACGCCTCTTTGCTGACAGTCTGTGGATGAAAGAAGGTAGTGCCTTACATTGGCCATTTCGCTTCTGGATCGCTGGATGACAGAGTAATGTCTGGTTTAGCAGATAGACTTTCGGCGTAGAATCGGCAACGAGAGAGAATTTCAAAGAACCTCGGGAACTATCGCCGGGAGTACAAAGAAAGAATCCTGCACAAGGTCAGTCAGGCGGCGTCCTGGATTGAGATGTCTTTTGAAAATTCCAGACACCCCTCTATAGGGACCAAAAAAAAAAGGTGGCGTAGCAAACGTAATAATTTATTGAATTATTTTAATATAATATAATTTGTTTAAAATATAAACGAATAATCAAATTACTTTAATCAATTTTAATATTAATTCGCAAACGCAATATGTTTCACAATAAAATAATATTTTTGTATTTTTTTCTTACATTATATAAATTTTCTTCCTGTTTTGCACTGTCATTGCTTTAAATTGCCGCTCCGCTTTTTCTCCGCTTTTTGGAAGATTTGGCATCTCTGTGCAGTTCTGACACCATAACATTAAATTCTTCTTCATTATCCGTGCAGGTATATTCCACAATTATTTTTCGCAATAATTCTACGGATATTCGCTACATTCGTGATTTATATTTATATTATTTAATCAAGATTCCAACGTCATTGGAAACATAAATCTATCAGTTTTGAGTACTTTGCATTATGTTTATGATACAAAAGCCAAAAGCCGTGAAATTCACAATAACAATTCTAATATACTTACGTTAAATTATGGACGTAAACGGCATAGCTTCTCGGTCGTTGTTCCTTTGTTAATAAAAAGAACTGATTTAGGTTGTAAATCACTCAATTTTTAAATAAAAGTATATTACATACCACGCCAGCGTTAATAACTACTTTGTATACCCATCGATAATCTTTGAAAGAAAGAATTCCAAACTCAAAGCCGTTGATACTCTTTGACAATTTACGAGGTTTTCGTTTATGCCAACCGCGTAGTCGCAGTCATTTCGAGCAAATATTTATTGCAGTCTTTTCTTCAATTCATAATGAAAAGACCCGTCCCATTATTGAGTGAGCCTCGGCGGAGAGTGGAGTGGAGAGAACTTTACTGCCTTTTGATGTTTTCCATTACTGAATAGAGTTTGAGTTTGCTTGGCTTTGGCTTTGCCTTCCAAAAGATATAAAGAAGTAGATTATCAGTCGTATCGGATGCAGGCTCGGATTGGACGGCTTTAAATTAAGAGAAACCGAAAGGATGTATGCATTTCAAATTAGCTGGGTGGATTAATGGGTTTGTGCGGTTTTTAATCGCAGCGATTTTGCGACTACAGTCCCATAAAGGGTGTTTCGCCGTTTATAACAAAATACAAATACAGGAATGCTACTTAAATACCCTGGATAAAAACATTTTCATTTTGTTGTAACATAATGCTCAATAACCGTTCTAAATACAAAATTGATGGAAAAAGTTTTTCGTTACCTATATTAAACAAACTGCAAGTAAAACAGTTAATCATTTTATTATTTAATATTTCCATATAAAAAATAGTACAGAAATGTAATTTAATGAGAAAATAAACAAATCTTCATCATTGTCATAGGCTCTACACCCAAATCTAAATAATTTTGGCCGCGCTTGTAAATTTCTTTCACTGTTGTCGGTCTCGAAAATGGAAACCACCAAACAGAATAAATGAAAATAGACTAACGTATCAAATATTTTAGGTTTAGATAATACATCTTTTGCACGGTCGGCCGATACTTCTTCTACCGTTTGATGATTTAGCTCTTGATCACTCTGGTTTTCGTTATTCTACTTATGTGATTATTCCATTCTTTTTTCGGTCTAGTATCCCATCGAGTATACACTGTCTTCACTCATCTTTCATATTTATCAGCGGATATTCCATAACTGTCAGTATTTTTATCTTCCCCGTTTCTAACAGCCCTTGTCATGTTGTTATGTCGGGTCCAGTTTCTAATGCATTATCTGATGTTATTATTGGTCTTATACTGGCGTTATAAATTCTTCAGTGTTAATATGTCAGTTTTGCCATACTGCAGACGTCAAAAATGTCACAACAATAAACAACGTAACAACTGATAGTGATCATCGTATAGTTAGAGCAAAAATAAATATTAACATGAAAAAAGAGAGAAAAAAGATCTTTCAATAAAACAATGCGGAGAGATGCCTTCAAAGTAAGAAAAAAAGACGAGGAATTCCGAAAGGTCTTAGTGGTTAAGTTCGAATTAGATCCATTACATATTCGAGACCAAATTGACAATAACAAAAACATAAATAAAAACCATCTCGAAGCCTGAATACAGGTTGCAAAGAAAACAAGAAGTAAAGAAGACAAAATAAGTAACGGAACTAAATCACTAATAAAGGAAAGAATACAACTACTATTGGGAAACAAACGTCATACTCAAGTATACATAGAACTTAATAAAACAATTATAAAAAAACTAAAACGCGACATAAAAAAATGAAACTTGAGCTCAATCATCATTATCATGCAACCTCATTTGACCACTGCTGGACATAGGTCTCTCCCATTTTTCGGCACTCTTCACAGTTCTGTGCTCCTTGTTGCCATTTCTTGGATATTCGTCTAATGTCGTCCATCCAGCGTGTTGGTGTACGTCCCCTGCTGCTTTTTGTCTTCTCGTGGGCGCCAGTCAATTAGTTTTCTGGTCCAAATTGTGTCTTTCAGTCTGGCTATGTGGAATGCCACCTATCTACAGATAGGTGTCCTAACCACAGTCATAAGAAAGAGGATTCCATTACCCAGGACACCCGAAGTAACTTCCAATATCAAAAGCCTCGACACGTAAGTCACACGTAGAGGAGGGGTGAAGGAAAAGCCTGGGAGTCATATAGGTACCACTTCACAGTAAGGTGGGATCGGGTTAATCTTCGGACATGTGGATGCTACGGTACAATGGTATACACATGTTCCTAGGGACAGAGTTGATCACTATGAGTGTGTGGGGCCAGAGCTATATTTTTAAGATAAAAAGAATCTTATGTGAAAACAATATTACTTTGAGATTAAAAATTAGATAAGTAAGATGTTACATGTTTTCTATTGTTGTATATGGTATCGAAGGTTGAACTTTAACGGACACACTTCTAAGAAAACGAAGTCTTTAAAATCTGGGTGCATCGGAGAATTCTGCAAATAAGTCCTTTATGATGTTGTTTTGCAGCGGATGGGAAAAGTTACGTAAGTGGCTAGAACAGTTAAAAATCGCAAACTGGAATATTTTGACTATGTTATAATATACTTAATTTAATAATACAAGGCCAGACAGATAGAAAGTGGGACACGTCGAAGAACATGGATTAGAAACCTGAGGGAATCGTTTAATAGATCCTCTGCATCCCTTTTTCGAGCTGCCGTCAACAAAATTAGTATAGTAAATTAGATAGCAAAGGCACGATAATCTAGCAGAGCACAGGAAGAAAAAGATTTGTTAAATATTTTATATAGACTGGTGATTAATTTCCGTCAAATATTTCAAAAAAAATATATTAAGATAATTAAAGTCTACGTTGTAGATGAAATGTTGTTTATAATCCACCTTGTAATACAGCAAACATTTTTAATACAGAATAATTTTTTGTGTTTGTTTCAACACTTTGTAATTCCCAATTACAATTATTTACCCATGAATAAAATTTAGTGACTTGTTGGAGATGAAACAGATGATAAGCATCCTAGAGCTACGTTGGGTTTAGCTGATCAATATTAATGAGATAATGATAAACGGTTCTCTATCTGAGAGTAAAATATGAAGTGTACTTCGCCGGCGTGTCTCACGAATGCGGAAACTTCTATTTGAACTAAAACGATGAAAAGAACAGTCGCAATTTCTGGTTAATATAGTGTTTGTTATACGAGTACAAATCTGTTGTCCAGATAGGATAGATAATAAAATAACACAAACGTTTTGTTTTTTGATAATACTGGTGTAAATTTTAAATAACTATGTAGATCTACCAATAAAACAATAAAAACGTTTATTTTCAACACTTTCACAAAATTTATTATAAATTTATTACCACTACAGCGGTTTCGACAGAGTGCCTTTCTCAAGTGGTATATTTTTACTACGCATCTACACTTTATATTCTTTAATTGAAAAAGTTTAGGATGGGAAAGCTGTTTGTCTCAAGTTTGTTATTCAGAATTATATCTGTATTTTTTTATTTATTAATTTTTATAGATACTAATAAATATAGCTTAGGGCCTTTATTTTGAATATGGAAAAGTATTGGTCATTAAAAGAATGATTATGATCTAGAAGGTACGTAGAATCTTATTTTCTATTATTGAAAAAGCATTTTTGTGTTCTGTTATACGGTTTTTAAAGGTTCTACAAGTTCAACCGATGTAAGTTTGTATACACCTGTTTAAAAGTTTTTTCCTTTGGCTTTTGTTGTCCTTAATGCTTAAGTTGTTATTTGTTCTAAAAGCTGGCATTATTCCTTTCTTTTTTATGTGTTTGGCTATTTTTTTAATATCATATCCGTACATGTAATCGATCAGAAGATACTGAGTTTTTTCTCTGGTCTTGAAAAGACTAATATCAGGGCTTATCCATTGTTTACTCTTATTTGTTTAAAATTTCTGTTAATTTATGTAACATGCTGATCGACTGCCCATTTATATTGTGTAGTCAGATCATTTATGTGGTGTAGTATAGTGGTGTCAGTATGGATAGGTTTATGGAATACGAAGAACTTGTTTCTTTTTAAGACTAATAATTTTTAAACATTTTTTAGATTTTCTCTTCCCCGGCTGCTTCTATTCACTTCTCCATGAATGATATGCTTTAGTTGGAAAGCCCTGAATTTTGTTAGCCACTGCAAGATTACAAAAATTTCTGCCTGAAATACAGAAGTATATTCTCCTAGTGGAACAGAAATATTTAAATTTACAGCACCACTGAATATTCCTGCATCCGACTATTTTGCAGATTTAAACTCGTCTACTAGGTATGACCTTGTATTCTGGGTTAAGCGTTTCCTCTGCTCCACCCCTCTGGATAAATCAAATAAATAAGACGATCACAAAGGCAATAAGAAAAGACATAATAAACTACAATGTAGAAAAAACAAAATAGGCAATAGAGCAAAATAAGAACATGAAAGTTTTGAAGAGGAGCGTACAAAAGGGGAAAATAGAAATTAACAAACTGAGAAACAGAACTGGAGAAGAAACAATGAACAGAGATGAAATATTAAGAATAGACGAAGAGTTCTACACAGAGTTATATAGATCAAGAAAAAAATATAACAATACGGAACCTCCAATTACACTAAAAACTGGGGTATTAAACCAAGGATCAGATTTAATGCCCGATATAACAAAATCAGAAATCAAAGAAGCACTGAAAAAAATAAAAAATAATCGAACCCCGGGTGAAGATGGAATAGTATCAGAAGCACTAAAAATTGGAGGGGATGTATTACTTGAAAAAATTAAACAACTTTTCAATATCTGCCTTCACAGCGCCAATATTCCAACAGGTTGGAACAACGCTACTATGATTTCTATTACACAAAGCAGGAGACAAAGCAAATTTAGAGAACTACAGACCGATTAGCCTCCTCAGCCATAAGTTGTTTACGCGAATACTAGTTAAGAGAATGGAAAGAAAATTAGAGTCTTATCAACCAAGGGAACAGGCAGGATTCCGAAAAAGTTACGGAACAAATGACCATCTACAAAGTATAAAAACCCTAATAGAGAAAGCAGTGGAATACAATAAACCTCTAGTTATAATATTGATCGATTTTCACAAAGCCTTTGACACAGTTGAGCTAAGCAAAAGGCTAGATTATAGATATACTAAATTATTATACAAAATATACCTGCAGGCAACAACCACTGTCAGATTACATACTTACAGTAATCGCATAAAAATAAAACGGGGGGTTAGACAAGGAGAACCAATGTCACCTAAACTTTTTAATATGGTGCTAGAACATGCTTTTAAGAATTTGGATTGGATGACAAAGGGAATAAAAATAGATTAATATAAACAACTTACGTTTCGCCGATGATATACTTATAATAGCTGAAGATCTAGGTATGGCAAGAGAGATGGTACAGGAACTCGTTGTGGCTACAGAAAATGTGGGTTTAAATATAAATATCTCGAAAACAAAAATCATGACCAATTTGGTACCCAACCAGAACATCAGTATTGGTGGGAAAGAAATAGATCTCGTAGATAGATATAAATACCTGGGACATGAAATTATGATTGGCAGGGATAACCAGACTCATGAACTGAAGAGAAAAATCGGCCTTGGGTGGGCAGGCAGTCAGCAGAAAACAGCAGCCCACATGCCTAAAGAGAAAGGTATTTGATCAGTGCGTCCTCCCAGTCTTGACGTACGGAGCAGAAACACTTACCTTAACAAAAGCAGCAGCTACCAAACTGAGAGTCACGCAGAGAAGAATGGAGAGGTCCATGTTAGAAATAGCGGTCTGTGAGACAGAATAACCAACGAAGACATCAGGAAAAGAACCGGAGTGACTGACATCATCGAGAAGGTAGCAGACTAAAATGGAGAAGGGCAGGACACAGCCAGAATAACAGATGTGCGATGGACAAAGAGGTTATTGGAATGGAGGCCAAGGGAAGACAAGAGAAGCGTCGGTCAACCACCTACAAGATGTACTGACGATTTAAGAAGACTCAATAAAAACTGGATAAGAGCGGCGCAAGATAGACAGGGTTGGAAACATGAGGAAGAGGCCTATGTTCAGCAGCGGACTCTTGAGGCTGGATGATGATGACCCCTCTCGTGGAAAATGTTCAGTTTCTCTGGGTACCGTATGGTTACATCAGTTTCTTGCCGTCTATAATATTCTATCTTCACCTAACCCATTTATATTTGAAGGAGGGAGATCCAGTGGAGCCTCTATAGCTACCGTTGGTGTGCCACTCATAGCCCCTACGATTCTCAGCCAATTTTATTAAAACATTTGGATTTGTTTTAAATTCCATTTAATTCAGAAAGAAGTCATTTTATGCAACCCTATATAAGGTCCCTAGTAGAAACGCTTACGTACAAAAAACTGTGGTAGAACATTTATTTTGCATATTATGACTAGCATAATAACCTGAAATCAAAACAACAATTAGAAAATCATTTTCGTTTAAGGCCAGTAGGCAATATGACGTATTCGCAAACTTCAAAATTGTATTAAAAACATTGTAAACAAGTTAGATTATGCATACATTATTCTGGGTAGTTGGCTAAAACGCCAATTCACGAGATTTTTGTTGCATCACTCTAATTAGAATTTTTTCGATGGCTAACTACAAGTTAACATAAATAAATTTAACCAGTTTTTGTAAATATAAATAAAAAAGCATAAAAGTTACAAGGAAATAAAAAGGCGAATGTCGAGACTCGAATTTTTCACCAGATTTAATTCCACTGAAAAATTAAAAGAAACTTCTTATAAAGCGGCTAAACGCATAATTAGCGTTGTGGCTAGCGATAATTTAAGAGATAGAACACTGCTCTCGACTAATCTGCGTTAGCTATTGTTTCAATTTCGTTAAGTTGGCACCACTCCAAGGCAATAATGTCAAGCAGAAGTTTAGCTTTCATGCAGAACAAATTAGTGGGTTCTCGTTCGCAGTTTAAATATTCAGAAACTTCCGAGGAATGGCAATAGCGCCGGATGAGGTTTTTGTGATGATGTCCTTCTGTTAACTCCAAAACTTTCTTCGTGTTCGAGAAATATATCAATACGTATATAAAATCAGATTTAGCGGAGGAGGATCAAACAAAAAGTAAAACTTTCTGGTATCAAAGGGAACTATTAAGGGAGATTTAATATCTAACTGAATACTTTATTCATTTTAATAATATAAAGATTTTAATAATACTAATTGCAATAGGCTGTGAAAATTAAATATCATGGATTGGAACTCCTTGTTCTCCTGTTTATTGCGCCGTCTCCTTTTGAAAGTTGTCGATCTAAATTGCAAATGTAGCTTTCGAACAATCTGCACGAAATATATGTGCGGTTAAGCAGTCAAACCATCTCGTCAGGTCCTTCGTAACTAGTACTAAAGTATTTTCCGCCTAAGAAGACCGCTTTGCAATTAGATGCTGGTAACTTTATTACTAGAGAACTAGATAAGCGGCGATATATTTTACACTACCTTTATGAATAACATTTTACTGCTCTATTGTTTCAATCTGCATTGCTCAACAAGTTATCGTTTATTGGTTTTAATATTTTATTGCAATAGTACGAGTACGAAATATTTATTTAAACTATGAATTTATTACATGTTATTTTTTTATTTCTTCTGACGTATTGTATAATGTAGGTTTACTTAATAATCAAAGTTATGCCTTTACAAGAACATATTATTTGAAAAATAAGGAGTATCGTGTGTCATAATAATTGTAATCTCCTTTATACACACTTTAAAAATTTGTTAAGTAATTTATTTCTTAAATCCACACAATCATTGAAAAATGATTCATGCTAGTTAAAAATATCTATCTGTTAACGATACGATTATCGACAAAGTAGATCAAATTCAAACTTGTCATCATATTACACTTCTGTGTATAGTTAATATTATATAATTAATTGAGGGTCGTGGGTTGTATTGGTGTTATTTAATAATTTAGCAAAATACATAATCAGCAAAAATCTTATTTAAAACATGCGAACGGTTTTTGCAACCACAATCAATGCAGTGTTTTGTTTGTTTGTGTTCGATTGTTGTACAACCCTCATCCTTTTTAGGGTGTAGTTGTATATAAGTACCTAGTTTTTATAGTAGTGTAGTGAAGCGGTACTTTAAAGCAAAATGAGTAATTTAGAAGAACATAAAATACAGTCGAAACGTAGAGTGTTATCTCCAGAAGAACCGCGTTTAGTTCTGAAAGTTGAAAGTAATTTCAATTTGGAAAGAAATAATATGGGTCCATTAACATCTGTTATGGCAGTTCAGAAACGCACATGCGATGCTTGCGGTATCTCAGAGAGGACATTCCAAAGAATTAATAACATAAGTAAGAATAAAATAAATAAAGTACGCAAGAGAAATCGTCTACATCCAAAAACTTTAGATTTGCACCAGTCAATTAAACTTGGGAGATTCCTGAGTCCTCTATTGTTCAACCTGATTATGGATGAAATAATAAGAAAAGTAAGCACAAAAAAAGGATACCAAATGGGAGAAAAACAACTTAAAATAATCTGCTAAGCAGACGACGCAATACAAAGTGAATTTATTATAACTGTCAAAAAATTTAACATGTTAATTTCCTCAACACAAGAGCAAGGCAAAATGCACAATTACAAGAGCAAATTTACTAAGATGTAATTTGGAAAAGTCAGATAATAGAACAAGTGATGTAGTTTAAATATCTATGCATCACATTATCTAGCTAAGGAAAGCTCGAAACCGAAGTGGAAGATCAAGTAAGTAGAGCAAACAGAGTCGCATGCTGTCTAAATGAAACAATATGAAGAAATAAAAATATCAGGAAAGAAACGAAAGGCAGAATTTACAAAATAGTCATCAGACCAATAATAACATACGCGGCAAAAACACGACCTGACACCAAGAGGACAAAAAGGACGTTAGAAACAGCAGAGATGAAAACACTTAGAAAAATTGATGGTAAGACAGTATGGGACAGAGCTAGAAGTACACATATATATACGACATAGATGCAAGGGGAAGAACATCAAAAACTGGGTAAGAAATTAAAGAGTAGAATGGAACGATCATATAAGCCGAGTGACAACAAATAGAGTAGTAAAGACGACAAGAGACGGTTCCCTAATAGGAAGACGATCAGAAGGAAGACCACGAAAACCATAGAACGACAACTTACTGGAGGCACATTGAAAAACAGATAGAGTCATGTCTATATAAAAAGAAGAAGAAGATTCCATACTTGTGTTTGACGGTCTTGACGGTATTTCTAAACATGATTCATAGACCCTATTTGACATTAGTATTTTCATAATTCTCCAAATTCTATGAAGAAAGATTTTGGATCCATGAGTTTATTTTCAGTTTCGTATTATTTTCTTCAGGAAAGTAAGATTCAAATATATTTTGCAGATTATTGAGATGTTGCATCAATTCAACAAATGTTTCATTTTAAAATATTTCTGTATTACTAAGACTAATGTTACTAAGGGACTCACTTTCAAAGCTTTCGTCTTTTCATTGCTAAGTAAAAATCAAGAGTACTATTTTTAGTCGAAAATCTTTCATATATTTAATAAAAGTTCGGAGTAAGTAATAAAAAACCTCTTATTGTAGTAAAGACGGCAAGAGACGTTTCCCCAATAGAAACGACGATTAGTAGGAAGACCACGAAAACGACGGAATGACAACTTACTGGAGGCACATTGAAAAACAGACAGAGTCATGTCTATAAAAAGAAGTAGAATTAAACTTGCATAAAAATATTAGATATAATATGTATAAAGCCAAGGAACATGTAACAATTAGTGTTGTGTTACAAAAAATGAAAGACAAGGAACTATGTGATGTTAGTTTAACAAGTTTGTGGAGAGTGCTGAAACATTTAGGTTTTCGATATAGAAAGAAAAATAGTAGACAAGTATTGTCTGAACTCTCTAATGTTGTTTCAAAACGGTGGCATTTTTTAAGAAAATACATGAACAATAAAACTTCTGATAGTCTGCAGCAAGTTGTATTTTTAGATGAAACTTGAATTTCAAGAAAGAAAATCATCCTGAAAACATGGCACCACAAAATGTTATTCTTCTAGTCGTTCTGGTAAACGCTACATTATACTTCATGCTGGAAATGATGAGGGTTTTATTCCTGACGCTAGTTTAATTTTTTCTTCCACAAAGAATACAAGTGATTACCATGGAAATATGGATGCAAATATTTTTGAAGGATGGTTTAAAGAAAATGTGTTAAAAAAATTACAGCGATCACCAATAATAGTGTTGGATAATGCATCCCATGTGTTCACTCAAAAGTAGAAGATAGATTTCCTACAAGCAGCTGGACAAAACAAGAAATAAAGTTGTGATTGGCAGAAAAGAGAATTTATTACAGTGACATATTTTTAAAAGTCGATTTACTTCAAAGGTGTGGAGAGCACAAAATTCAAAAGAAATTTGTTACTGACCAAATGGCTCTTCAATATGGTCATGAAATTCTTCGACTTCCGCCCTACCATTGCCACTATAATGCAATTAAGTTAGTTTGCAAAACAACAGATAACGCTAGAGTTCTTAGTTTATAGAAAGAATCGCTAGAACAAATAAAGGCAGAACAATGGCAACATTGTATTAGACATACGGAAGACATAATCCAAACCAAGCGAGTTATAGATGAGGTCCGACCGCTAATTATTCGGATAGACAATTCAGATAGTAACTACTCTGATAGTGAAATATCAGACAGTGAATAAGACAAATCGTTTGCTAAAAAGAAGAAACAAAAAAGTGTTTCGGGAATTCAGTTCGGACTTTGTGGTGTGTTTTAGTTAAACGATAAAGTACCTTCGGTCTAATTACTGGACTGCATACTCTCAAAAGCTCTCAATAGCTTTAAATATTTGGTGTACTGGACTTTTTTTTGAACCTATTCTCTATCCTTCCATTGTTGGATAAAGGTCTCCCCCAGTTCTCTCAATCTTTCCCTATCTTGAGCTGTTCTCTGCCATGTGGGACCTCCTTGTTTCCTGATGTCATTTTTCCACCTCATCTGTGGTCTGCCTTTTGATCTCTTTGCATTGTATAGACGCCACTTTCCGATGGCATTGTTCCATCGTCCGTCTTGGAAAAGTTCATTGTGTCCAGCCCATTTTCATTTCAGTTTTGCTGCTTGTTCTATCGCGTCTACTGTCTTTATTCTGGTTCTGATCCACTGGTTACGTATTCTATCTTTAAGTAATATACCCAACATTTGTCTCCCCATCGCTCTTTGTGCCTTCCTTATCCTGTCCAAATTGGCCTGTGTAAATGTCCATATCTGTGCTCTGTAGGTGAGCACCGGTACTATACAGGAGTTATATACCTTGCTTACTTGTCTCGATATTTCGGCTGTTTGATTTTCTCTGTTAGCTCTGATTGCTTGTCCTAGATAGATATACTCATTTACCTGTCCTATTTTTTCTGTTTTTATTTTTATTGCCTCTTGGTCTTCCGTGTTTGTCATTACTTTTGTTTTGTTGAAGTTAATTTTTAGGCCTTTTTGCAGTGATTTTTCATGAAGTTCATTCAGCATTAATTCCAGTTCTTGTCGTTCCGAGGAGATCAGGAGTATATCATCCGCATATCTCAGGTGATTTAGGTATTTTCCGTTAATAAATATTCCTCTGTTTTCCCAATCTGTTGATTTTATTATGTCTTCGAGGGTCAAGGTAAACAGTTTAGGTGAAATTATATCGCCTTGTCGGACTCCTCGTTTAACTTTTATATTATCCGTTATTAATTTGTCGTCCAGAATTACGGTCATGGTTGCGTTTTGGTAAATATCATGTATCAATTGTCGGTATCTTGAATCTATTTTACTATTGACCAGAGCTTCTTTAACCGCCCAGTGTTCAATGCTGTCGAAAGCCTTTTCATAATCGACGAATGCTAAGTACAGCGGAAGGTTGTATTCATTGGTTTTCTCAATTAAGATTTTAAGCGCATGTAGATGGTCTAGCGCATGTGCTGTATCCTTTCCTGAATCCGGCCTGTTCCACTGGTTGGTAGTTATCAAGTTTATAGGTTAGTCGGTTGTTTATTATTCATGTGACGGTCTTATATAGTTGTGACAAAAGGGAAATAGGACAGTAGTTATTTTGGTCTGTTTGGTCTCCTTTCTTATGTATTAAGATTGTGTTGGCATTTCTCCATTGTTTAGGTATTTTACCTTCAAACAGACATTTGCTGAACAGTATTGTTCCCATTTTTTTATCTTGTCTCCTCCTTCTTTTAGCAGTTCCGCCAGTATTTTGTCCTCACCGGCCGCTTTATTTCTTTTTATGTCGTTTATGGATTTTTCGATTTCATCTTTCAATTACTGGACTACACGTGTTTAAACCTTTTGTTTTGCTGAAAACTCGGAAGTGATTTTATGATAATTTGTTTCAAGGTTATATTTAATACAGTGTGCAGAAAGTAAAGTCTTGAATGTATTTTATTCAAATTTGGACATACCAGCAACTTAACAAGTATTTTTCAATTTTACTGGATGCAAAACCATTGGTATAATTTTCACTCTACGCAAAATAGCGACTTATAGAGACCTTGATGAGCATTTGATGTCAACAAATAAATTCGAGTATTCGAAATATTCCATTTCACTTCTTTTAATACGCCCTGTATATACATATTATATTCATTTTATTTGCCTTTGATATAGTAAAATCCAATATTTTTACTGAACATAAAATACATGAGTTAAATATTTTTACTTTTCAAGCGATCGGAATTAAATATTAACGCCCCACTGTTTGAGGCCCACTGATCATATCTTAATTGCATATCGGCCGTCATAGGGTGAAAGGACTTTACTAAATAATGCATAATACAAAAAATAATGAGACAAAGGTGACATATATTAAAGGCCTAATTGTTCAATTAATATAATAATAGACTTTTTTCAGACATAATTCAGAGATAAAAAGGTTTTTAAGGACAAAGCATAATATATAAGAGAAACATGATTTTATTAAATACATTAAAATTAATTTCAACACTTCATATTCAAAAGTAGATAATGGAAACATTAGAAAACAAGGTTGATCACGAATACATACCTTTGAGTAATTACCGTAAAATCGTTTCTCGATACCTTCATCCGCTTTTGTAGCTTTATCATCAGGTTACGTCACAACCATGACGACCTTTTCAGTTTTACTTCATTAATTGTCAGCTTCAAGGACATCACTGATTTCATAAGAACATGTAATGTAACATGTAAAATAGTAAATATTTCATCCGGTTTATTTCTTCTCGTTTTATTGGTATTCTGTGATCATATCAACGATAATGCTAATAGACATATTAGCAATAATTAAACGTGCTGCCTGTATTGCCCGGAGACAATTGAAAGTTATAGAGATATTGGATTTGTGGATTGGCCTTTGGCACATCGTTCACTATAAACCTAAAGGATGTACAGTTCGGACTTGTTTATGGACTAAATATTTTATTAGGACATAAATTGAAACATACACTGTTGAGGTTTATGTATGATAATGGGTACTTATAAATTTATATGGTTGTCATTATTTTATTTCAGACATAAACATTTCAATAAAACTAAAATATTACGATACTCAATAAGAGCGTCAACTAAAATTTTAGTGGCGAAATATTTGACGACCCGAGTGCGCTAATATCGAAACATTAAGAAAAAGACTGATTAAAGTACGCTGTGAGATTAAAATGTTTTCGGTAGGTACTTTAGTCTTTAGACTCTGGTTAATTTCCTGGGAGGTAGATTACCAACTGTCTCTCCATCTTTTAGGTGGTCTTCCGTCAGCGGGCGGGTTTTTTTCTTAGGCAATTTTTTGGAGTCTATTTACATCCATTCGTCTTATATGATTGTACCATACGCTGCGTTCCCCATCTTACAATATCTTGAATTTTGCACTGCTCTCTAACGTTTGTATTTCTCACCCTGTCTCTTCTTGTTTTGCCCACTATTGTTTTTAGGGTTTTCATTTCAGCAATCCTTAGCATCTTAGCATATACGGATTTGACCAGACTATCTCCCGCAGACATCCTGACAATGTGGATGCTTTGTTCTGACTCCTTAGGTTCTTTACTGGGTCGTGTGTGCTTGAAATATCTATGCCCAGATATCTGAATTGCATCACATGTTCTATGGGGTTTTTCTTAAACAATAACTTACATCTGAGCGGATCTTTTGTTATTGTCACAAAATTACTTTTGTTGGTAGAAATGGTCATATTTAGCTGGTGGCTTATTTGAAATGACTGAAAGAGCTGTCTCTGAAGATCATTCACTGATTCGGCAACAATTACTGCATCATCTGCGTAATACACCATACCAATTCTTTTGTTGCCCAATCTGTATCCGAGATTAAGAGATCTTACTTTGGTTATAATTTTGCCGATGAGTAGGTTAAACAAGAAGGGACTTAAACTGTCGCCTTTTCTAATTCCTCCCGGTGTTGAATTATTTTCAGTGAATTGGTCTCCTGCTCTAATTTTGGTTACATTGTTGTTATTTAGGTTATGGACTATCTTTGACTATCTTATGTTGGTTGGTGTTTTATTTTCTATCAATATATTTAGAATGTCTCCCAGGCGAACCCTGTCAAACGTCTTCGTCAGATCGATGAAGCAAATATACGCTGGCATGCCGAACTCTATAGCTTTTTCTTTTATTTAAGAGGGTTATTCCTCTGTAGTTTTGTGGGCAAGTTTTTTGTTTTTTTTAATATGGGGATTGGGATGATCTTATGGCATTCCTCTGGTGTTTATGTGTCATTTAAGATTTTGTGACAGTTTACTTGCAAGTTCAGGGCCTCCATGTTTTAAGAGTTCATTTGGTATACCATCTGTTCCAGGTGATTTTCTGTTTTTTAGCTTCTTGATCTTTGCTCCTACCTCTTCGTCATTAATTGTAGAACTTATATCTGCTGCGTATTCGTCTATATTTAGCGTTTATTCAGCGTCATATAGCTCCTTAGAATGTTGTTACCATGTCTCTATAGGTACTCCTTTGGTCTGCACGAACTCGTTAACTCGTTTTTTCCTGTTCCGAAGCATTTTCCATACTTTCTTTTGGGCACCATGTAGGTCGTAGTCCATGTCGCCCAATGTTCTCTTTTAATTGATTTTATTGTTGCGTTTACTTCGTTTCTTACTTGGACATATTCTGCGAGAGCTTCTTTCGATTGTGTGCTTTTATATCTCAGGTAGCAGTTGCGTTTTAATTCAGAAAGTTCTTTTACCTCTTGACTCAACCACGGTTTGGTGTGGTTTATCGCCCTCATGGTAATTTTCCAATTTTCCGCTTGAAAATTGCTCTTCTGCTGCTTGGTCGATGCATTTCCTAATTTTTTGCCAAGTATCTTCTACTTCCCATTCTGGTTGTAACTCGATCTCATTTAGTTTGCTGGTAATTCTGTTCTCATAAAGGAATTTTTTACTCTCTGTTGCTAGCGACTCTATATTGTGTTTTTTGATGAGCATTGGGGGTTTTCGGTTTCGTTGTTATCGTTGTTATCACTCGATTTGTAATTATAAAATCTACCATTGATCACTGGCCTCGATTATTGTTAAAAGTGTCTTTAGCTACTTCTACAAAATAACATTACATTTTTTTTAACGTCTAATATGATTTCATCATATTCGTCGTTCGACCTTTATACTACTGCCACAAAAGGCAAATACAAAGGAATGCAACGAATATCGTACGATAGCTTTGATGAGTCATGCTCTAAAACTGTTCTTAAAAATAATCCATAATAGGATCTATAGGAAATTAGACGTAGACATCAGTAACATTCAGATGGGATTCAGAAAAAGGCGGGGTACAAGGGAGGCTCTGTTTGTAATGAACGTTCTCTCACAGAGATGCTTAGACATGAACCAAGAAATTTACGCCTGCTTTATTGATTTCGAAAAGGCCTTTGATAAAGTACAACATGAACCACTAAGACAAGTTCTAATAAAGAAAAATATAGACAGCCGAGATATTCGAATTATATGCAATCTATATTGGAATCAAACAGCAAATGTCAAGGTTCAGGGCAGACTAACAGAAAAAATTCAAATCCGTCGAGGAGTCCGGCAGGGATGTATCTTATCGCCACTTTTATTTAATCTGTATAGTGAAGCTATCTGTGAACAAGCACTCGATGAAGAAGATCTTGGTCTGATAATAAATCGTGAGATGATCAACAATATAAGGTATGCTGACGATACAGTTCTCCTAACGGGAACGCTAGTAGATCTACAACATTTCGTTCAAAGTCTCAATATATACTGTAACAGTTACGGCTTGAAAATTAATTTGAAAAAAACTAAATTTATGGTAATCACGAAATCAAAGAACATCAGAGCTAATCTTGTAATAGACAATACAACGATTGAGCGTGTGCCCTGTTATAAATATCTAGGTGCTTGGATCACAGACGATACTGATCAAACAAAAGAGATTAGATGTAGAATAGAAATCGCTAGATCAGTCTTTAATAGAATGCGCAAACTCTTTTGCAATCGTGATATCAATATAAAGTTACGAATACGAATGCTGTGGTGTTATGTCTTTTCTACTCTGTTATATGGAGTTGAGGCTTGGACACTAAAACAGTTGACCATAAAAAACATCGAAGCTTTCGAGATGTGGTGCTATAGGCGCATTCTCAGAATATCATGGATGGACCGCGTCACTAACACGCAAGTACTCCAAACTTTAGACAAAAGATGCGAAATTCTAAATGAGATAAAAACTAGAAAGATGGAATACTTGGGGCACATTGTGAGAGGTGAAAAGTACGAACTTTTAAGAAACATCATGCAGGGCAAAATTAAGAGCAAAAGAAGAGTGGGAAGAAGAAAAATATCGTAGCTTCATAATCTACGTGAATGGTTCGGGTGTAGTTCGATTGAACTTTTTAGGCGCGCTGCTAACAAAGTCGCAGTGGCCATGATGATTTCCAATCTCCGCTAGGAGTGGCACGAGAAGAAGATGATGATTTCATCATCATAAGCTATTACATCCATCGGATGTAAATGTCCCTTAAGTGTGTCGATTCGTCTCTGTTCGTTGTTCTTTGTATCCATTCGGTACGGTATAGTAGATTATTTTGAAGTTGTTTGCTAATGAAATGTTATCGGAAAACTCCTACTCTTAGTACTTTTCCATAAATGAATTATTCGATATACCAGTACTATACACCAAATATACGTGCTTATAGAACTTGTTATGTAATTGTATGATTACCATGGTTTTTTGATATTTTGATAAACATTTTTCACCTCCAAATTGAGGTGGTTACCTCCCCCAGAGAAAAAGTACATATTGGCGTAGGGTAGACTTTGATCTATTTTCTACCTACTAAATTAATGATTTTAAGATAAATTTTAAAACGAATCTTTTTGACAAGAAAAATTATTATTATTAATTCAGTAGTTCCGACTACACTATTTTTCAACGAACTCTCTACTGTAAAACGTCCTAAACCAGTGGTACTGAAAAACATATTTTTACAAACTTGCACTAAACTATTACCATTATGTAACCTACAGATTATTGTGTTACCGCGTTTGCTTTCTTCTGCCTCTGCCGTCTTTCTTGAAGGTGGTTGGAGACTAACATGTCCTGACACAAACACTTTCCTTTGGTCCAACGTTATATTCTTCCAAAACCCGGTAAATACTTTGTCTCTAATGTCTTCATTAAAAGTATTCCAAAAGGTTAAATTGCAGAGAACTTTCTTCATCTGTTGGAAGGCACTTCTTGTTTTTGCGATCCTACATTTAATCTCGTATGAGTGATCCCAGCTATCTGTGATGTTGAATCCTAGGTATGTTATTTTTTCTGTTCTATCCAATACTCCATTGTCTGCCATAAACTTTGCATCTTTATCTTATGTTTTGCTTATGATCATAATTTTATTCTTCTTATTATTAAGTTTCATTCCATATTTTCTACCGATGTTAACTATCGATGGATCTATCAGTCTTTGTAATCCTTCAGCACTATCCACAACAAGGACAGTGTCGTCTGTATATCTTAGATTATTTATTATTTCACCGTTAACAATCACGCCATCAGTCGTTTCTCCCAAAGCTTCTCGAAATAGATGTCAATGAAACAGGCTGTATGAGACTGAGTTAGTATGTATAATTTGCAGTAGTTTTTATGTAACAATAAAACAGTGAAAACTTTCAAAATTTCCAAAATTGTAAACGCATGCCAAAAATAGATCACTTGAGAAAGGCAATCAGCCGAAACAGCTGTAGTGATAATAGTTAAAATAAATTTTGTGGAAGTTTGAAAACAAAGTTTTCAGTGTTTTATTGTTACATTTCTTGAAGGTGGTTGGAGACTAACATGTCCTGACACAAACACTTTCCTTTGGTCCAACGTTATATTCTTCCAAAACCCGGTAAATACTTTGTCTCTAATGTCTTCATTAAAAGTATTCCAAAAGGTTAAATTGCAGAGAACTTTCTTCATCTGTTGGAAGGCACTCCTTGTTTTTTCGATCCTACATTTAATCTCGTATGAGTGATCCCAGCTGTCTGTGATGTTGCATCCTAGGTATGTTATTTTTTCTGTTCTATCCAATACCCCTTTGTCTGCCATAAACTTTGCATCTTTATCTTGGGTTTTGCTTATGATCATAATTTTATTCTTCTTATTAATAAGTTTCATTCCATATTTTCTACCGATGTTAACTACTTGATCTATCAGTCTTTGTAATCCTTCAGCACTATCCGCAACAAGGACAGTGTCGTCTGCATATCTTAGATTATTTATTATTTCACCGTTAATAATCACGCCATTAGTCGTTTCTCCCAAAGCTTCTCGAAATAGATGTTCAGAGTACGCATTAAACAGCAAAGGCGAGAGTATGCAACCTTGTCGTACTCCCCTTTGTATTGGGACTTCATCGGATAATTGATTGTCTACTTGAATCTTGGCTACTTGTTTTCTATAGAGATTGGCTATTAATCTTATATCCTTGTCATCGATGTTTGCGATTCGCAAAGTTTCAATAAGCCACTCATGCTGTACTTTGTGAAATGCCTTTTAGAAGTCAATGAAACAGGCTGTATGAGACTGAGTTAGTATGTTAATTTGCAGTAGTTAACTAATAGAATACACGAAGACTTTCTAACAGAAAACAGTAGACAAACTGACAGAGAGCCGCCACTAAATTGATATTTTGTTATAAGTAGGTATTGTTAGACCGTAAGAAGTCCCCAGACTTGTATTTAAAAGACAGCAGATTTTGTTACAATAAATAATTCATGTGTACGAAGCTCTGGACATAACAAACGTACATATGTAGTTTTAAAAACAATGTCATTTAGCAGGTATTGTCAGATCACCGACGTTATACCTCATACCTTATAGAACCTTGGAAATCCCGTATACGGTTTTTTCAGTTTTTTTACTGGTCTAATTGTACATTCAGTACTCGCATATTGTTAATTTTCTAGCATATTTGATTTATATGATACATTATTATACATAATACGTTAGTTAAACACAGTTGTCATCGCAAATAATATCTTTGATGTTACATATTATCCTTTGATATATTGTTAGTTATTGTTAATGTTGTGTATTTTTAAAATATTTTATAATTTGTACAAATTGAATCTAACATTTTTAAAACTCTGAAAGTACTACATCCCGACGTTCATGAATATAATTATAATATAAAAACGAAACAGACTAATTAATATTATTTACATTACACAAACAACGGTGAACTTCTAAAAGAATTTAAATCAAATAGTAGAACGGTCATTGAAGAGAAAGTTAAAAAATAACGTTACGAAACTTTCTTTAATCGGTGTTAGCAAGTGTCTGCTTAGATGTTTGCATTTTTAACATCAATTCAACTCGAAGCACATTGAGAGCGAATACAGGAAAGGTGAAAATAGCACGGAATTTGGGTGTTTTATTTTGCGATGCAAATTACAAATTGCTGCAAAGAGCGCTCAGCTCACGTATACTAGACGTGAACATTTTTCGAAAACTAATACCATCAGAGCGTATGAGATGTGAAAATTCTTCTCTGATTTAGTGGAAGTAACGTACAAAGAAACGTTTTAATATTTAATTACGCAATCATAGTATTCTTTCTCACATATTTCTTATTTACGGAAATTTTTACAGATAAAATAAAACGAATTGAGTTCAAATTCTGAATTAAAAATTTTACTAAAAAGAAAACAGCAAGTCAAATACTTCTGATGATTGTAAAAAGCGGCAAAGCATTTTTTCAAGCAAAAGACGTCTTGTTTTGTGTTACAACCCATTTATAAGGCTGTACTAGAACTACGTAGGGGAGCTCCAAACTGAGTAGGAAGTCTCTAGAATTCCGCACAGGAAGGACTGCGTGAGATCTCATCTACGACACAACGCCTCCTAATGACTAATCCACCACATCTGGCTCATAATATGACGAAATTTGTGCTGTGACGTTATCTTCTTCTTCTTCTTAGTTCGGGCAAAACCCGTTAATCTCTGACAACTGGTCGTAAGACCAATTACCTTGACCTAAGACCAATACACCATATACACCATACCTTGTGTATTTTTTCACTAAACTCTAATAAAGTCCTCTGGCCTTAACGAAGACCAAGAGTTTCCTTATAGGTAGTTTTAGGGTTCCTTCTGGCGCAAACCTCAGATGAGCAGTAAATTCTTGCCTAATAATCAATTAGCACCTTGCAATGACCTAGGATAGGTATGAGAGTTTTCTCTCAGTTTTTTTTAGTAAGGTTTCACCTTACCTAGTCCGTATAGGGGATTTCTTAAACGGCAATATCCAGTTACCATTTTGGTGACCGCTTTAATTTCTCGTTTAATTGAGGTTGGTCAAATTGTCTGAGAGTTTTTAACAATATTCTTGATTATTTTCTTAGTCGGGATTTGCTCTTGTGTAGTTCTTCATTTCTTTTTGAAATTTCCTATCAGCGACTACTGAATTGATTCTCATTGCTTTGGGGTATCCATCCATGCAGGCCACCAAAGCAAAAACTCCAGCCTGGAACACACTTGTAAATTGACCTAGGCTGTAACATTTATTATAATTACATGTTTGCCCGAAGACTCCTTGCAAAGTATCATAGTCAGTTTTAGATCCAACAGTGAACCACATTAAGTCCCCAATAATATTTTGGACTTTTTTTTTTCTCTAGATGTTCTCTAGGTTCACTATAAAGATGGATTCCACAAGGTATAGTTTCAGAAGTATTTGTGTGCCTATTCAATACATAATTCAGCCTCGCAGTATTGTTTGCTTTAAATCTCAGGATCTGATCATTCCAGCGGAATTGGACCTAGGATTGGCCCTTAAATATACCGTATTACCATTTAAGACTTCTGTTATACTAAAAAGCGCTTTTATTTGTAGGATAATGAAAGAGGTCTCACAAGATAAAGCCGTCTTTTTCCACCAAAGTACTACTGAACGAATTGCGACATGATGTAACGCCATTTTATCCGAAAGATTCATGGCATAACAGGGAGAAAAAGTCAACGGATATGTACTGTATCAACAAATGCGACAAATGTGCTGAATAGGGTGCTGCCAATAGATCTGGAAGCAGAGGAAAACCGAAAACGTTAGAGAAAGAAATAGATAGATAGAGAGAGGGAGAGAGAATCGTCATGAATGATAAAAAAGAAGGTAGACTGCAGAGGGAAGCTGGAGACCCAGTGTCTCTACTAACCTAAAGACATAGGTCTGTCATGAAGACCAAGATGTGAACTATTATCTAACTCAAGTGTGCACGGGGCATAGTCATTTCGATCGTCAAAAGGGATACTTATATTTTGTGAAGTATTTAGAACAAAGAATTAAAGAGCAACGTCGATGCCTCTTCTTCTTGGGGTGCCCTATCCAATTAGTGGATGTTGGCGACAATTCTGGCATACTCCTCTCATCTTGTGTTGCTCTAAAGAGTGCATGAGCATCGAGGTTTGTCCAATCCCTTATGTTTTTAAGCCATGAGTATTTCTTTCTTCCGATGCCCCGTTTTCCTTTTATCTTCCCTTCCATAATAAGCTTTAAGAACTGGTACTTGGAATTTCGAAATATATGACACAGATAAGCAGTTTTTCTTCTTTTTATTATTGGCAGTAATTCCGATCTTTGCCTATTCGATTTAATACTTCAACATTTGTTGTGTAATCTGTCCAGGGAATTTTAAGTAGTCTTCTAAATACCCACATTTCAAATGCCATTATGCCAAATGCTTCTTTATGGTCCAGGTTTCTATACCATATGGAGTAAATGTAACATTTTACAAAACCATATCGAAGCGATAAGTTAGGGTTGCTGTTGCTTAGCAAGGTTCTCATATTAGTAAATGCTGTTCTGGCTTGCTCAATCCTGCTACGTATCTTTATGTCTGGATCTAGATCTTCAGTTATCCAACTACCGAGATAACTGAACTTGGCGACTTCTTTGGATGTTCTTATTGTTTACTCTTATATTCAATTGCATATTTCGTGTTCTACTAACCACCATTACCTTCGTCTTGTCTATATTAATCTTCAAGCCCAGTCGTTCTCTTTCAGTGTTTATTCTATCTATAAGTCGTTATAGCTCTTCTTGACTATCATGACTGTATCATCAGCATAGCGAAGATTACTAATAGTCTGTCCATTGATTTTGATTCCATCTTCAGTGTCACTTAAGGCTGTATCGAAAATCGTTTCAGAGTAAAGAATTAAAAGGAGGGATGACAGAACACAACCCTGTCATACAGCTTTTTCGATTGAGAAATATGATGTAGATTCCAGTCCTACTCTCACAGTTGCCACTTGATTCATATAAAGGTTCTTTATGATTTTGGTACGATGCCTCTTATTACATTAAAACAGCTATATTCACCGAGAGTTGAAGATGTAAAGTGCTGAAGAGATAATAAGAAATTGTGCCAACAATTACAAGCAAAAATTGCATCAACATATGAATATCGAGTCTCTCCAACTTCTGGATAATAGAGAGTTAGTAAAAAGGCTAAAGAGGGTGAAGCCCTTCAAGTTAATGTAGTGCTTAGAACAGGAACATATGGCAGCTTAAAAGACACCTCTTAAGGGGTGGTGTTAAGTTCTTCAAGTTAGTGTAGTGATTACTTCAACAGCAGAGTGTAGTGCGACTAAGTGTGCTTACGTAAATAATTACTCTAAGTAAGAAAGACCCTGTAGAAACATTATTAAATGTAACTATAGTTTTAACATTTATTAGTATTAATTTAGGATGGAACAGAAACATATAGCGGCATAAAAGACACCTCCTAATGGGTATTTTATTATAAAAAAAAAGTAAAAAAATATTCTGTCGAGTGATTCTATTTGTATGAGAGGGAAATACAGCACCACACAGAAAAAAATAAGAAGAAAAAGAGGAACCCCAAAAGAAGCGTGGTTTATAGAGAAATGGTTGGAAATTAAAGATCTAAAAGAAGCACGATGTGTTTAACTTACACACGAAGATAAAAGAGGCTGTTGGCATACGAAATAAAAAATCATACAATCTTATGTATAAAGTAGGTAATCTTATTATAAACGACACTGATAAACTAACAATATGGGAAGAGTACATTACATAACTATTTAGCAATGAAAGACAAGTGAAAGAAGTAGAATATTGTATTATAGGTCGTACAGTAAGAATGGAAGAATTAGAAAATGCAATTAAAATAGCCAAAAAAAAAACAGAAAACCTACAGGACAAGATGAAATACCAACACAGAAAATAAGTACAGAAAGTAAACATCTCTTGAACAAACTGCGGTTTAAATAATTCATAAATCAGAAAAACAGCAAACGAATAAATAATTATAATACTAAAGTTTTTTATGTTGTATTTTTATACACTTTTTCTAACAAATCTAAAAAACATAATAGTTGTTTAATTTTGATTTCGATTCTTATAATTTCAACCTCGTTTTTTTGATTGACGCTCCTGGTGGCCAGACCAATATTGATGTCTGTAAAAACATAAAACTACCGTCCTAACTGCCTCAAGAATCGCCTATACAATAGCTAACCAGTCAGATACACAGGTATATTACAGATGCGACTCCACATGGTTCGTCAGACACCGGCAAAAGGCAAAAGAATGAAGAAATACCGATCCGGACAGAGAGAGTGCCCATTAATAAATTACAAGTGAAGCATGCACACCTATTATTATGAATACCAAAAGGAACTGATGGTCTTTCATTATAACCCACGACATACAATCATATGTTGCACCGTTTATTTTGCTTTTGAGCAGTGGCGGATGTAAAAAATGTAAATATTACATACAAAATAAATACACTACTCTATATTGCATGGATATATGAACTACCTCAGTGCAAAAAGTAACATGTCAAATTACTTGGTTTTGAGGAAACGAGAAAAACGATTCTTGGGTTTTTTTCAAATAATTTTTTTCATATTTTTTCAGAAAACGATACAAAATAGTGGTTATTACTGAACTTTAAAAAATTTTTTACCTGAACTTTCAATTTAGTCAAATTTCTTGACTTGTTACAAAATGCACAATATTTTCCTTACTTGTTACCAATTACAAAGACTTACTCAGGTACCTTTAATAAAAAAGGTATATCTAATGTGTATGTATTATTATAAAAAATGGTAAATAAAAAAATGCTAGTCCTCTTCGTCACTTATTAAAGGATCGAGCAAAGCACCTTGGGCTGGTAGATCTTGATAAAATTTATGATAAGCCCGCGAAAGGTACAGAAATACTGACAAAATGTCTCTTTTTTTCCAATGATAGTGGCAGTGGTTGTTGGTAAGCCTGTTTTTTTTGTAAATGATAATTCTGTTTTCAACAGGTTTTTGACCTGTGCATGAGTCGCTGTACAAAACGACATGTGAAATATTTTTTTCTATCTGGTGGAGTCCATGGAACACACAAGAAGCAATCTCGTTTCATTCTCTTTTTGCCATATTCTCATACCAAAGAAAACATGAAGCGACTCCTGTTTTCATGTTGTGCATGGTCAGATTAAATGTTCATAATTGTCGTTTATAGAAGGCCCCTGATGTTTGCACAAGTGAAGTTCCCCAAGCACGCTTGTAAATCAAATGCAATTGAAGTAAAGTTTCGGTTATTCTGACTCTGCTGCTTGTCTGCCAACTTCAATGCATAAGTAAATAAAGCTTTCATGTAATGATTCTTTCTACTTTCCAGTAAAAATTCCTTCTCGATAGCTTGAGCGTATGAAAATTTTATTTTAATTTCACCACGTGTATGAGAAGTACACTTTTTAGGATTTTTATTTTTATTCCAGAGTTACGAAAGGCGTTGCCATAAATAGTTAAACTGACTGGGTCATCTACTTTTTGTTTATATTTACTGTAAACTTCCTTCGGCGTGTAGCGGTAGCAAATATTTTTTAGTAGTATCTTTACGACAGTAATGACTCTCATATGCTGGAAGAGATGCAATGTGCTAATGCACCAAAGCCATTCTGTCTGTGGATATTCTATTTCCAAGGATGTGCTTGCCTCGTTCATCTAGGGTGGTTGTTGAAGCATGGAAAGCCTTTTTTTCTTGGACAATGGTCCATACGAACTTTACTGTCTCGCCAAATATTGTGAGAAAACAGCTCCTACAGACATCGATCCTTTGGCCCTGAATCGGAATATTGTAATGAACTAAAGCTGTTCTTTTCTTCTGGTTTTTAGGCGTATTTTGTCGCGTCCTTTAACCCTGTTTCAGATTATCATCTTTACTTAAGAGACCGCACAGATAGGCTTCCCTTCGGTAACGTGTCTTTAAATTCCAATAGGCAGTGAAAATATTTTTTTGATTTCGGGATAACTTTTTTTTCTTTCTTCTCTAGTATCACCTTTTGAGCCTCTCTTTCTAACTTTTTCTTGGGGTTATTTTTCCTCTACATTTATTACATCATTGACGATCTGAGGAAGTAAGACTTAAGCACAAAAGTAGCCTCTAACAACACGTAACCTTTGCATTGCACCAAGCACATGTCCATAGCACACTCCCACCAAGGTTGAATTAATCTATGCACATGTCATTGAGGACAGAGGTTGCCAGAGTAGTAGTGTCTTAAACAAGGACGGACAAAAGATACCAAACCAAACCAAAATGTACTGTTACTAACTGGAAACATGACATCCAGGCAGTGTTTGGTGAATTCATATACTGTAAAGGAGGTAACAAGTTCACTTATTTCCTTTTGCACAAAAGTTTTTCATATTATTTAACTTATTACGTTCTACACGTAAAAAAATTTAGCCTTTCAGTGGTAGTAGACTTGTTTCTTTTTGCACTGGGTTAGACATTGGTAAACCAATTATTATCACATGAGAAAAAAAATCCGAAAAACGACTTGTTACCTTTTGCACTGAGGCCGTCCATATATAGATAGATACTTTTGAAATTTAGATACTTCATTATAGCAATGCAGAAGATATACAAAGCATTTTTATAAGCACGCACACATTGCCCATTATTGCTTAATTTGTAGAAGATTTAGAAGAAAATAAATCCCTCAATGGATAAATTGTGATTAATTAACTTGAAGATTTTACTTATAAATTATTTAGTGCACCAATAACCAACGCATTGAACAAATACATTTATCAACATAAGGTTGAATGTTCGAATAATTAAACGTTGATAGTATACAAGGCAACTATCGAACACAGTGATTAATTAAATCTTCCCAAGTACTTTCAATCAATAGATCATCTCCAGGGGCATTTCGTCAGTTGTGGTCTATCCGACATGAGTAGAATGTCATACATGTAAATTTGGACATAACAATACAATACACAAAGACAAACAAACACTTTAAAATGTTTAAAAAGGAGAAGCTACATGTTATATAGAATCCGGAGACAGAATGGGCTCCCGTTCTTGCGGAAATTTAGGTCTCTAGGTCATTTGTCACATGTCATCTCAATATTTCCGCAAGACCGGGAGCCCATTCTGTCACCGGTTTCTATATAACATGTAGGTTCTCCTTTTTAAAATTTTTAAAGTGTTTGTTTATCTTTGTGTATTCTATTGTTATGTCCAAATTTACATGTATGACATTCTACTCATGTCGGATATGCCACAACTGACGAAATGCCCCTGAAGATGATCTATTGATTGAAAGTACTTGGGCAAGATTTAATTAATCACTGTGTTCGATAGTTGCCTTGTATACTATCAAAGTTTAAATACATTTATATGCTTATTATAAATGAAACACAATCTGCTTAAATACTTCCAGACTTGAAAAAATATATCTTAAAATTTTTTTTGTTGGATTATTAAAATTTCGTTTCTGTATAATATATAAAAGATATAATAATTTTTATTTAATTTTTCTCCAGAAACATAATTACATTCTTGAAAGCCCTTTTGTGTTCTGCTATTCGTTTATCAAAGTTTCTACCAGTTTGACCGATGTAAGTTTTTGGACAGTCGCCACATTGAAGTTTGTACAAATCACTATTTAAGTGTTTTCTATTTTTTCTCTTGTTATTGCTAATATATTTGTCTAGGTTGTTATTTGTTCGGAAAGCTGGTGTTATTCCTATCTTTTTTATGTGTTTGACAATTTTTGTTGTTATTTTGCATGTATATGTAATCGAGCAGAAGATACTGGGTTTTTTCTCTGGTGTTGGAAATACTAATTTCAGGGCTTTCTTGTGTAGTTTTTGATTAAACATTTTATTAATTGTTTGTTCGTTGTATCCGTTCTTTAATGCTATTTGTTTAATTATATTTAATTCTGTCTCAAAGTTGTATTTTGACATCGGAATTTCTGTTAATCTATGTAACATACTATGATAAGCTGCCAGTTTATGTTGTGTTGGATGGGATGATGAGTTGTGTATAGCCGTGTCAGTATGGGTAGGTTTATAAAATATGGAGAAGACATGTTTGTTTTGAAGTCTACTAATTTTTAAATCTAAAAAATTTATGGATTGATTTTGTTCTGTTTCTATTGTAAATTCAATATGACTATGAAATGAATTAATATACGATAAAAATTGGTCGAGTTGCCTGTTAGTTCCTGTGAAACATACCAGTACGTCGTCTACGTATCTCCACCAATATAAAAACTGTTTGAATACGGGATGTTTTGAAATCTTTGTCAACTCGACCAATGTCGAGGCAACAAATATCATAGTATGTTACATAGATTAACAGAAATTCCGATGTCAAAATACAACTTTGAGACAGAATTAAATATAATTAAACAAATAGCAGTAAACAACGGATACAACGAACAAACAAATAATAAAATGTTAAATCAAAAACTACACAAGAAAGCCCTGAAATTAGTATTTCCACCACCAGAGAAAAAACCCAGTACCTTCTGCTCTATTACATATATTGGCAAAATAACAACAAAAACTGCCAAACACATAAAAAAGAAAATAATAACACCAGCTTTCCAAACAAATAACAACCTAGGCAAATATATTAAAAATAACAAGAGCCAAAATAGAAAACACTTAAATAGTGGTGTGTACAAACTTCAATGTGGCGACTGCCCAAAAACTTACATCGGTCAAACTGGTAGAAACTTTGATAAACGAATAGCAGAACATAAAAGGGCTTTCAAGAATAGAAAAACAGATTCGACATACGCACTTCACCTTCTAGATCATAATCATTCTTTTAATGACAAATTTAAAATTTTTCACATTCAAAATTAAGGCCTTAAGCTATCTTTGTTAGAATCTATGGAAATCAACAAATTAAAAAACACAGATATAATTCTGAATGACCAACTTGAGACAAACAGTTCTCCCCTCCTCATCCTATTTCATTAGAGACTATAAATTTGTAAACCCAAGCCAAAAATAGATCACTTGAGAAAGGCAATCAGCCGAAACAGCTGTAGTGATAAGTTTTAAAATAAATTTTGAGGAAGTTTGAAAACAAAGTTTTCAGTGTTTTATTGTTACATAAAATGAATTTCCATCAAGTAACGGTCGAATCCATCAATTATTTGAACAAGATATCTTCAATATATCGACGGTTTATTGATAGTCTCGTCGGCTTATTAAGGTTCAGGTACACAACTCTAATTCAGCTGATATTAAAGTGGGCATGGAAAGGCTCTCATCAAATATTAACGAAATTTCAAATCAAATCTGTAAACTTCACAATAAAATACCCACTCTACCAGAAAAGACAGAGGTATTTATGAAAAATTCTGTTTTGCGTCACCTCGGCCACTCAAACAGATGATACTCAAGAGCCCTGAGTAGTTCCTCAACAAAGTTCAAACACTGCAGAAGAGAAGTGGCAATATGTAGTTATTAGCAACTTAACCCCAGAATATACTCCTATTCAAGTGGTCCACTTTATTAAAGGGAAGTTAGGGTTAAAGGAGTATATTAGATGTTATGCCCTGCTGAAAAGACAAGGTCCTTCTAATGGTTCATCATTCAAAATAGGTATGAAGTCTAAATCCTCCATTAAGTTACTATTTAAGTCGGAAATTTGACCACCTAACGTTCATATTAAATGGTATATTGAATCTTCAACTTCCGAACCACGGAATTTAGAGTCATCTCCAGAATTAAACAACAAATCCATGGTGAACACTAGAAGCCCCGTTAGCCAAGAAAATTCATTAACCATTTGAATGATAACAAAAATACAGGAGAAAAGATAAATGTAGTTTCAGATAAACATGAAATTGAAATTTGCAAATCAAATCCGCATACTTATTCTCACATTAATTTTGTAAAAGAAAATATTGCAATGCCTACTGTAAATCTGGACCCTTTGACCCCACCGAAGGTTAGATTAACCATGAACACGGACCCCTCCGACAATCGATATCTTCAGCAAGATTAAGAGAACCAGAGATATTAAAAGTCATCAAACTGCATCTTGCCTTTCTGTACGACCAACCTGCTTCGGTTTGTTATAGTGGTTTTACGAAAACAAGCATTAAACTATTCTTGGCTTCTGAAGGACTTTCCATGGCTACAGAAGATCTGCGAAAAATTTATTTGAAATTTCATGATGCCTATGGAATTGGTCCAGCTAAGGTAGACGAAGATCTAGCTGCGTTTAGGTCCTTTATCGCTGCTGAAAGAATTATCCATCTGCAAAGATCAAGGGAATGTCATCAAAATTACTTTTCGACGTGTTCTGAGGGTCTAGAATTCTCAAATTCAACTGCTAGCAACTTTGGCATGGTTCTTATTAATATACGATCGATTAGAAATAAGACAGACGAGCTATTTTTGTGTCTGGAAGAATTAGGGTTTCCCCAGTTAGTTGCAGTAACGGAGCACTGGCTCGAAGTTAATGAGCCAATTTTCATTCAAGAATATACTACAATTGCTAGGTATGATCGTCCAAGTTCAGCTCATGGTGGTACTCTAATTCTTTCTAATAACAATGAAATATGACTATTTGCTGAAACTACTTCGAATTTTCTTTGATTTATAATAAGAAATTTAACCTATACATTATTTGCATTTGTAGATCAACTAGCTCTGATACTGAACTATTTTTCAGAGTATGCTAAATGTGTTAGATATTCTGCCCATTAAAAGCAGAAAAATTTTATGTGGTGATTTTAATATTGACTACGCTGCTGTTTGTGCGACCCAACTGTCTTTGGTAACTATTTTTGAATCATATGGTCTTACAATGCACGTTAATTCTCCAACAAGAATCTCAAAAACATTATCCTCGACAATTGATTTTGTGGTTTCTGATTTTCCACCCGCTGACGTCCATTCTAGAGTTATTAATGGGGGGCTTTCTGATCATGAAGCGGTATATAGTAAGTTTAACAGTTTAAAAACACCCCACTCAAAAACCCGACGATTAGGTAGGATTTTTTTCACTCAAAATTTTCGTAAATTCTATAATTCATGCTTGACTTCTGACTGGAGTTTTTCTTCTGGGGACATTGACTGTAATGTTAGTGATTTTCTAAATAGACTTGTATCTATTTTTAATAAACCATTTCCTCTATTAAACATCAGGCCAAAACATTACAAACCTTGGATTACCAAAGGCATTCGCATATCTGCGAAGAATATGCGTTCTGTGCTATATATTAAAAAATTTAATGACAGTATCCCTATCTCTAATTATATCAATAAGTACAGAATATGCTATCTAAAACCACTCAAAGTAGCCAAAAAATCCTACTTTCATAATCGCCTAACAAGCTCCAAAAATATTTCAAAAGAAACTTGGTCAATAATAAACGATTTTCGAAATAAAACCAGTGCAGCGAATCAAACTTTTTCTTTTCCTAACCCCAAAAATCTAAATGATTACTTTGTTAATGTGAGTAAAAATATAACCTCAACTATTTCGCCACAACAAGATCCAGTTTCCTATCTCCCTAATTAAAAAAATATTGCTGATACCTTCTTTTTAAGACCAGTTGATAAGACTGAACTCATTCGAATAATTCGTAGTATAAAAAGCAAATCGTTCCTGTAGTACAGATGGATTATCTATTAAAATTTTCTCAAATCTTCCGCATAATGTTTTGGTGGTCATGGTCTCGCTAGTAAATGATTCCATTGAAAAAGGTACATTCCCTAACTGCCTAAAGACTGCCATCGTTATTCCTCTTCATAAAGGCGGAGAAAAATCTGATGCATGCAACTACGTTTCTATTGCCTTGTTATCAGGAATATCAAAAATTATTGAAAGACTTATAAAAGTTCGACTTATGCCCTTTCTCCTTAAACATAATATTTGATCGCAAAATTAGTTTGGCTTTTTGTCTAATAAATGTACTAGTAATACCATGTTTTCTGTGTTACATGAGCTTTATCCATTTCAAAGCCTTTGACTGCGTAAATCACGACATTCTATTAAAAAAATTAACTTTCTATGGAATTCGGGGTGTGTCTTTGAATTGGTTCAAAACTTACTTGGTAGGTAGGAAACAATTGGTTAGAATAAAAGACACCGACTCTAGTTGTAAAGATATTGAGTGTAGTACCGAAAGGTTCAGTATTAGGTCCCATTCTTTTTTTACTTTTCATTAATGACATCACTTACTTGAAAATTAAAGGGAAAATTTTTCTATTTGCTGATGATATTAGTATTACTTGGAGAAACTGTAATATTTCAACGCTTCATTCAATTATAACCGCTGCGCTGATTTGCTTATAATCAAGGCTTGGTCAGACTCCAACTTACTTAGCTTTAACATGGATAAGACAGTAGCATTATCTTATAAAGGAGTCATTCAACCCTTGCTTTTGAATGAGAGCCAAATCAGTATCGTTAATTCCGTAAAATTTCCAGATATTCTTATCGACAGTGATCTTAAATGGTCCTTGCATATTAAACTCCTTAAGGAAGAAACTAGCCTTAGCTTGCTTTGCAATAAGATCTGTTTGGAAGGAACTAAATTTATCTTCTGTCAAAATGACATATTACTCATTGTTCGAGTCCCATCTTCGATATGGGCTTCCATTTTGGGGTTCTAGTACAGCGGTCCAATTTGATACTATGTTTAAGTTACAAAAAAGAGCAATTCGTTATCTATTTGGTCTTAAACAAACAACTCATTGCAAGACCTACTTCAAAAATCACGGAATTTTGACGCTTCCCTCTTTATCTATTTTGGAAACGGTTTGTTTGATTCGCAAGCATCTAAACATTTTTCCCGATGGACCTGATCATGGCTACTCCATTAGAAATTCAGATTGTAACGTTTATTTACCGATCCCGTCCACTCAGCCAGTAAAGAATTCTATTCTATATGGTGCAAAAAAACTATAAAAATGATAAAAATCTATCTGTCTGAAAGACCATATTATTCAGTTGACGAATTTCTTAATGTATAACAGAGAAACAAAATTAGTAATGTTTATAATTACATTTGGGTGTCTAAAGCAGTGGCTAGAATTGGTTTCATTTATTGTTGTCTGTACAAATTATGTAAGTTATACAATAATTTTACTAATTTAAAATTGTATTGTTGTTTTTTATTATATTTGTTTTTGTTTTCTACTTTTTGTACTATTTGACTGATTTTTTTAGCTTTATCCATAAAATTGTTCAATAATTTTCAGTGACAATAAAGCATACTTCTAAGCAAAAACGACCCTTTTCGAGACATTGGCAAAACAGGTACCTGAAAATGTTGTTATTTATTACAGGTCTATATAAAGAAAACCTATACATTGGTATGTCGATATACGAGAGGCCTTATATATGAGTGTTTTGAGATACGAGCCACGAAACGAGCGATATTATGCTTTGAGAGGAGAGCAAGATTTGGGATAGGAGGAATCGGTTTTTATTCAAATGCATACTTCTTATTTGACTACTTCTAATTTGCTTTGTAAATAAAAGTTAGTTTTACTGGTATTATAATAGATCTTTACGGCCTCGCCATAAAAATCATTCTACGGGTCTATACGTGACTATTACTTGGACCGACAAATTAAATGGTCATTGGAAGTTAAATCCGACAAAAATTCGGATTCCAATACTAACCATATTGCACTCTCGCTGTCGGTGTAATTTATACTGTGAAAATTTTTACTATAGACCTCAGTCTGTCTGCTTTGCTTGTTTCCTACATTTTCGAAGTATTCTGACTTGGCGAGGATGAATGGGTATACCACATCAATTATATTATGTACTGTACTTAAACGGAAGGAGGTGATAAATGATATATTGCCAGATAAGTGCGTTACAATAATTTCTTAGCTCCGGATTTCTCTTCATGAAAATATGGGGAAACTACTAATGGTGTGGGGACAGAAAAACAGCTTCAAGGAGGAACCTTAATACAAAGCATCATAAGTGAGAAGCTATGAGCGATTTACGAAGATTTGCTGAAGCAGATCCCACACACTTCCACAAATGATGAATCGGAAGACTCGTTTAAAGCCAGCCGGGGCTGGTTTGACAATTTTAACAAAAACCAAAAGGACCGGCATTTACACCGTCGTCAGGTTTACATCAAAAAGTTTTCCGAACCGACAGAAGCCAAAGAATATATCCCTCAACAAGTATTCAACTGTGACCAGACAAGGCTTTTCTGCATTAAGAAGCAACTGAATTCTTAAACTATATCAACATTTTACATCCGACGATAAAATTTAAAAAGATGATGGAACCAGGATTTGTGACATGTGTCACTATTATAGTACCTACTGCCAATCGGCATTGAAACTAGGTGACGATCGAACGGTAGCAATTATTGAAAGTCTTCGTTCCGAAGGTTAAATGGGTTATGTAAAGTATATGCCAAGATGGATATGGTACGGGAGTCAACCTTCTTTTATATGGTAACACCACCGATCTAGCAATGTATAGGAAGCGTACATTAAGTCAAAATATATAAAAGTAAAGAAATTAAAAGTAAAACTCACCTAATGACATCACAGATGGGGTCGAGAATCTGGTAAGGAAAGTTCAGTTAAACTATCGCACTAAAAGTTTATGTTGATGGAAATGTAAAGATCTGATAGCAGAAGCTGTTCATTCAAAACTATTTGAATATCATTTGATTTAACTTTAACGGATTGATTTAACTTTTTTTGCTCTTAACGTCTAGAAAGGAATAGGAGTGGTTTGTTGACAGAATATGGTCGAAGAAAGCGAGTTAGTATATGAACTGATTGTTAACTGAAACTTATTACTAATTAATTTTAAATGTTATAAAATGCGGATCGCTATTCTTCTGCCACTTTGACCGATGTAAACTGGTTCACAAGAAGCACAACAAAACTTATAAACCCCAAACTTGTGTTTGAACTACATCTTTTGTATTGATTATTGATTTGATATTGAGCCTTCTACTAAGTTACCACATAAAACTCAGCGAAAATCTATGTGATGAGCTTATAATAAAGTAGGGTCGCCCTATGATAAAGTGCCAACTGTTCGTGGATCGCCATAAAATAACATAATACATCGGTCGTGATATACACTCGATTTCTACCTTTGGTATCATATCAATCTGTGCCAAATTGCCTCGTTACTGGGGCAATTCTTGTTGACAATATTATGCTTAGCTTGCAAGGTTCCGCTTGCCGCAACGAATGCGTTTTAATAACAGTCACACATGGTATACAATGTGCTCTAGATTTTTAATTGTCCTAATAAAATTTGGTAAACAACTCTTTTTTTAAATCGTTGTATTGATCTCAATATTTGTAGGATATATATCACAAGCTCAAATGTGAGTTGGAGCCAGCGACAGTTACGCAACTAAAAGCTACGTTAGATGAAGCTTTTCAGTCAGAAATTTAACAAGATCCCTTATTTACACAAAAACTATCTTTATTCTTTATTTTTTTTTTGGTACAAAAATCTTTAGCAGCATCATTATCGGTAGTAAAATAATAATATTACAAAATAGGAAAAATTAACAGTAATACCACCAGAAGGAAAATGTTCCAATAGCTTTTACAATTCTCAGTTCCATCAAATGAAGTTAAGTTTGTGTGAGCAGCGGTAATTTTCCGAAACGCTTAAACAAAATTGGAATCCTCCAATAGATAGATGCCAGTGTGGGACTAGTACACGAGGTCTACTATAATCTATATTGTTGTTCTCCTTTACATGCTGGTGTCAAAAAAAAAATCCTTTTTACTACCTAAAATTTCTAGCTGCTTTATTAACCAGCCCATTCAAGCATGTATTTTAAATTTTCAAATTTTTATTGTCCTTATCCATTGTCCTTGTCGTCAATACCTGTCTTTCTGCGAAAGACAGGTATTGACGATAAGGACATTCGAATTGTGGCAATCCTATACTGGGGTCAAACAGCAAGAGCAAAAATTGGCAACGAACTCACTGAAAGCGTGCAGATCAAAAGAGGTGTCCGTCAGGGGTGTATATTATCACCACTCCTATTCAATATGTATTCCGAAGAAATAATTAACAAATGTATGGAAAATGCAAATGAGGGCATAAAAATAAACGGCGAGTTAACGAACAATATAAGATATGCCGACGACACGGTGATCCTTGCCAGTAGCATAGACGAATTACAACAAGTACTGGAAAGACTTTATTCAGTTAGTAAGGAATACGGCCTGAGCCTCAACTTCAAGAAGACAAAGTGGATGCTGATAAGCAAAAAGCAACAACCTGCTCGATAATTACGGATAAGTAACATACTAATTGACCATGTAGAATCTTATGTGTACCTTGTCACCAACGTAAATGCAAAATGGGAACAGACCATAGAAATTAAGGCGAGAATAGAACGAGCTAGAGCAGCATTTAGCAATATGAAAAAGCTCCTCATAAGCAAGGATTTGTCTCTTCCCCTAAAACTAAGTCTAGTTAAATGCTACATTTTTCCGATCTTGCTGTATGGCGTGGAGGCCTGGACGCTGACGGAGACGCTAACGAGAAAACTAGAAGCATTCGAAATGTGGGTGTACCGACGCATTCTTCGTATATCCTGGACCGAACATGTCACCAACATAGAGGTACTCCAAAGAATCGGAAAGGAGAAAGAGATCGTGAATACAATTAAACAAAGAAAGCTTGAATATCTAGGCCACATATTGAGACACGATAAGTACCGTCTGCTACAATTGATTGTCCAGGAAAAATAGACAGTAAGCGAGGGCCAGGCAGGAGAAGACACTCGTGGCTCCAAAATCTGCGGAAGTGGTTCGGGCTCACATCGGTCGAACTATTCAGAAGCGCCGCAAACAAGATCAAAATTGCCATGTTAATAGCCAACGTTCGCAACGGACAGGGCACTTGAAGAAGAAGAAGAAGGTTTTTAATGTTTTGTTGTTGTTCACAACCTTCTAATTTTAAATCTTATAAAATAAAAACACCGTGCTATTTAAACTTTCACTTAATTACTTATACGGCCACAATTTGCAGATTCAATATTTTCTAGTAACTAATGGCGACGCTCATTATCATATATTCTTTATGTTGAGTCATTTAATATGGCTATTTAGGCAGCTTACTGCACTGTTTTTAACAATGTCACTCTCCCTGGGGGTCGTTCTAAAGGATTTATCACTCGCTTTCCCTCATCTCACCCTTTCCATCGATCCCTCGTATATTAAAATTGAATCATTTGGGAGACCTAACCGTCGTTGTAAATATACAACTTTCCCATGGTCATTTTATCTAAATAAAAGTAAATTTATCAGAAATTCAACTACTAATTTTTAACTAAATATAAAGAAGAAGTAAGTAAGTGTTTGTTAAAAAAACCATTGGAATTTACTTTGTTTATACAAGTTACGTGTCATTTAAAAAAAAGGAATTAAATTATAGTTCAGATACTACTTGATATATACGAAAAATTGACTTCAATCGAAATTTGTGAAAGAAAAAAAAAAATGGACAAAGGCATCAAAAGTGTTACGTCAAACATGAATTCAACAAACCTTTAGGTCACTCAGTTCCTCGATAATCCTGAGCTAATCAGAACACTCAACATAACAACGTCTGTTGAATTAGTTTCAGTTAAGTGAATCTCCTTCCTGAAACCAAGTTTATGTTAAGAACTTCGAGTATTAGGTAATACTCAGCTTGCATTGATCCTTTACCGGAGTGTAGTACTTACTCTATCGACCATCCAATACCTAGCCTCTCTTGGGACAAGAGGTAAAGAGGAACAAACAAAAAGAACCCAGTAAGAGAAACAACGCACCCACTGGTATCCGGAAACTATGGAACTGTAGCTGTAGGTAAATGCGAATGAAGCTTCAGAAAGTCAAAAATATGTATAAGCAAGATCTAAATTCAAAAGGAGTTTAACAGATTGTGATAACGTCTAAGGTCTAAAGCAAAGTACGTTGGGTTATTTTTCTTCTTCTTCCTCAGTTTTTTTCTTTTCAGGAATCGCTGTTCGTTACTCTTCGTCGCCACTAATTTTTATCCATCGTCCAAGTCAAAGTATACTATTTTTTCTTCAAACGTAGTAATTTTCAACCATAAATAGTACAATTCATATGCTATTTTTACTCGAAATTAACTGTGACAACTATCAGAGTCGTCTAGATGTTAGAAATTAAAATAATTAAGTCGTCGGTGGGATTTGCGTCTCCCTGTTACAGTTGTTTGACAGTTGTTTGCAATTATTAAAGACAGCTTATTCTTGTTCGCAAGCCGCCAACATCGGGAACGATTGCTGAAAGTTGTTCTCGACCATCAGTATCATCAACAATTATCAATGCGTATCAAGAGTCGGGAACATTTTTGCACGGTTTCAATTTTGAAAATGCCTCATTAACTAATTGTACTTTAAATATTTGTATTGTTGCTTTGTGACATGTTTCATATTGTTGCCATGACAACATTTTTCCCTCCACCGTAAAGAAATGAAAAAAAAACTGCTGCCAGCGGAAAAATCAAACTTTGACAGGATCAAGTTAGATAAGTAATGTCATCATTATTTAACGTTTAAAGAAAAAAATATTTCTACCACATTTTAATTATTTTATTTTCAATTTACCTACACTATTACTAATACGCAATTTTGCGATCTATTAGTCGCTGATCCTCCGAGATTTATTTTTTTATTACCATTATTATTATTACCATTACCATTGTTATATTCGAGATTTATTTTTTATTTATGTATGAAGGTAGTGTATAGTTTTACTAATATCTGTTTTAAAACATTGAACCAGCTGTCTCATCCTTTCTCATACACCTTTCTTAATTTCCTATCTGTCTGTTCTGTTCCTTGTTTGTTTATTGTTGCTTCAAGATATTTTTAATCTTCGAATCTTTAATTTTGTCGTTGTTTCAAGTCTTTGATAAAATTTGCGTATAATCTGTTGAACGTTACTGTAATTTCTGTGTAGTTATCGCAGATTTTTCGGTATCTCTTCTTATGTTTCTCTTTTTCTATATAACAATAGTTTGTTGACGAAGTTTCTTTTCCTTGCATAATCCTGACTATTTTCGTCGGTTTTCGCACGTATCCGTTTTAAGTAGAATTCTTTTTTCTTTAACTTTTTTTATTTCCTTCATCCTACTAAACATTCTACGATTTAAATATAATTGATGAAAATTGATTAACCAGACGATTTAATGGGTTGTTCAAAATGTCTTTTCTTAGAACCGATAATTCAGAAAAGGAACGATTGTACGAAAAAACAATTACATGACGACAAGTAGCAAAATTCACATAAACCTGATGAGAAAGGGTAAATAAATATCCAAGGGTGGTCTTCTGGTGACTTAGTGGTCTAAAATCTAGTTATTAGCATCACAAAAAGAGAATATGTAGTAAAACGACGTTTTATTATTACCAATCATCACTATTTATTTAAATTAACCATAAATGATATCCTCATTCATATTCAGTTGAAAATCGATTGAAAGAGCTTAGCTCATTATGTTTTACTAATCGCTTTTTTATGGCGTTCTGGATATTGTAACATGTATGTCGATAAAACTTGTATTATTTCAATTTTGTAAATTGTGTGTGTATGTTAATTAATTAAACAATAAACCAAATAATGACAAATATGCTAATGTATGTACACATTGATATATATATATATATATATATATATATATATATATATATATATATATATATATATATATATATATATGTAAAAATATATATAAATATATTATTATTAATATTATATATGTATAAATGTAGAGATATTATATATGTATGTAAAGATTGCTAAGTCGAGGCGCAAGCCGAGACTTAGCAACACAGAGTCTAGGAATGTGGCTTTTCCTACGAGGTAAACATACTATTTTTCCGCAAATCGTTTAAAATTCGACAGATATTGATTGATTTAAAAAAAAACGCGATAATTTTATTCCCAAATAAATGGTGCTTTTAAATTCCTAATAAAATTACTTGGGTTACTATGGAAACGTATTGAGGTTGAATTGTCAAACTTGACATCATTTATGTAGAACACTAACAACTGTACGGAAATATCATTTCCTTACAGTAAGGAAATGACATTTCCTTACAGTAAGGAAGTCCTAAGGAAAAAAATATTTTTCCGCAAATCGCCAGGAAATTTTGACATTCCTGTCAAAATTTCTTGAAGAAAAAGTCAGGACTTCCTTACTGTAAGGAAATGTCATTTCCTTACTGTAAAGAAATGATATTTCCGTACAGTTGTTAGTGTTCTACATAAATGATAGAAAACACATTGCTTATAAGGAATTAATTTATATTTTGAAAACATCAAGTCATTGCTGAATACATTTTTAAAATCAATTTGTTATATTTACAGTAATTTGACAGTTAGTACAATTATTGAACATTGGAGGAACACTCTTAGAACTATGAGAAACACTTTGGACAACATGAAGGGTGGAAGTGTCATTTTGTTGAATATTTTGTACTGTGAAAATTTTATTTGCCACCTCAACCTTATTGTTAAGCGATTCTTCGATATATCCTTCAGCAACGTTTGATGACTTCCATCCGCCATGCCTCTTTAAACTAGTTATGTCGGCACCAGAATCAACCAATATTGTTGCAGAAGACCGACGAAAGCAGTGACCAGTATATTCTGTCGGATTTACCAAGTTCCAATGAGTAGCAATTATTTTGGGCATTTTTCTAAATTGATGAATTCCTACCACTTGTCTACAACCCTTTCCGCTTTGATATTTAAAGAAAAATCGGTCACTGTTCATATTTTCTGGTCTTAACGAAACATACTTTTGATAAACATTCAAGTAGATCTGATTAATTACAAATGATCTTGGTTTGTTGGTTTTCGAATCAGGTATGCTGATTAAAAGCTTAGATTCTAAGTCTTCTATATCGTGTACAGTCATTCGGACTAACTCATCCATTCTACAGGCCCCAGAAATACCAAATATTACAGCCACCTAAAAAATAAATAAAGCTATAATCTAAATAGAAATTAAAACCTTGTAAATTTCCTTAATCATTAAATTTTCTTTATCTGGAGCTTCCTGGATAAATTTTTCAATTTCTTCCTTCGGTAAAATCTTAGATTTCTATGCCCTATAACCTTGAGCTTGCCGGTTCAATAAAGAACGAAGTTTTGAGTATGTAGATATATCTACATTGTGTTTAAGTGCAAGGGTTGACTTCAGCATTGAATAATTGGCCCATAATGTTGAAGATTTCATCTTTAAACAAAGGTCTAGGAAGTATGCCATTACAACATTTTCTGAGAAAGAACTCGTATTTTTACTCATGCGATAATCCATAAAACGTCTGTATGCATTTTCGTACTTTTCTCTTGATTTCTTTGGCAATAATTCTAATGAAGCAGTATTCACTGCCTCAACCAGCTCTGGAGGAGTCCCAGGAATGGAAATTTAATCATCACTTATCATTTTACTTACGAGAACACCAGCAATTAAATTTATAAGCGTCAAGTTTGACAATTCAACCTCAATACGTTTCCATAGTAACCCAAGTAATTTTATTAGGAATTTCAAAGCAATATTTATTTGGGAATAAAATTATCGCGTTTTTTTTAAATCAATCAATATCTGTCGAATTTTAAACGATTTGCGGAAAAAAAGTATGTTTACCTCGTAGGAAAAGCCACATTCCTGGACTCTGTGTTGCTAAGTCTCGGCTTGCGCCTCGACTTAGCAATCTTCACAGTCGTCCAGGAATGTTAAGCTTTTCCTACCCGGTAAACAATGTACTAATATTACAAAAAAATTACGTTTCTTTATTTTATATGAACAAATAAAACAATTATCAAATTCTGCCGTTATCTTATCAATCAGCATACAAGAAAATAAATGAAATTTTTATAATAATAAGATTTTAAATCTACATGCATTTATATTAGGTGAAAACCAATTTTAATTAAATTTTCCTTTACTTGAAACAAGAAACAACAAAACTTTAAACTTTTGATTAGTCTAACAAACCTCAGTTCTTAAATTTGAATGCTAATGTCCATGATGTCAACACAGATCCTTCACAGATATTAATTTCAATTGTACAAAACACTTACAGCTTTTTTTCTTATTGAATTGTATGTTGGAACATACCCAGAAAAGTCCAGTCTCCTCAACGATGTGATCTCTCCTTTTTGGCACCTCGGCTCCTTCCCAACGTCTCTGCAAATCTCCTGCACTAACCAAAAAACACCTGATTCACTTCTCCAAAAACTCAGCTACTTATTAATGACACAAGGACTTCCTTTTGTCAACTTGATGCCGTAAAACTACTTTCACCTATTTTCACAAAATGCCCACTGTAGATACAAGGACCTCTTTTAATCTACTTGTTATCTCGTTCTGCAAAACTATTCAATTCTTTTCACAATGTTGGTATCCAACTCACGAACCACACCCTATTTTAAGACCAACGACTGTTTCCTTCCATGACCAAATTATAACTGACCTCTCCGGTCCTCCTGATCGGCTCACAAATTCCCATTCAAAAAACGACCGTCCAATCAAAAGCTCATATTGTGTTTACCATGATTTTGGAAAAGCCTAATTTCTGTTTCAGAGAAAAACTAAATAGCTTACTTTAAAATTGGGTTTGTCAATACACAATTTATACATATTTCAAAAGATTAGAATATGGTCATTTCATACTCGATTATACAAACAATGAAAAGATTAACTTACAGGTAAAATGTCTTCTAATTCTAAACAAATGGGTTTTTTGATAATTTTGTTGGAAACGAAAAAATTTCTATTTTTCATCATTTTTTTATTTTTCTTATAAGTGCATGTGTTTCGTTTATAATTGTCTTGTAATTATGGTGTATATAATATACACAGAAAATATAGACAGAAATAATTATAAAAACACAAAACCACGGCAATAAAACGTCCAGATAAAATGTACAATATTTTCAGTGATTTTCCCGGATCAGTTTGCAGAAATGTTTGGAATCTGAACCTACCATCAAAATAATCCCTGCCTATTCTCAACACATTTTACAAAGTGGGGTACGCGTTATTTGGTATTTAACGAACCCAGCCATATGGCTAACGGCATATCAAACTACATGCAATTAACAGGATTGAAATGTGACTAACCGCGTGTTTATTCACCGGAAGTCTCGAGTTCTCTTTTGTTAATATTTGGTATTATGTTTTGTTATAAATAATTGTAAATAATTATACCAGCTCATTGTCTTTATGGCGAAGATCTTTTGACGTTACTTTAGAAGCAAAGGAAAAGAGTATCATTACTTATAAAGGAAGTTTAAAATTAATAGGTAATCTTGTGGTAATTAGTATTAAGTTATACACGAGATGGGCCATCAAATACGATAGTTTTTTGTCTTACAGGAAATAATTTCAACCTAATGTTATGCCAAATTATAAAAAGTAAGGAGAAGAAAAAAATACTGGAAATTGAATGAATTTAAACGGATATTTTTTTATTAAACACAATACAAGAAGAGCAAACTTATTCACAAAGTATTTTTTAAAAAGTTTATCAAAATTTATATTTTTATCGAATATTCATTCTCGCCATAATTTATTTTTTATAAGAAACTGTTATCATGTTGTACGAAGTTAAGTCGTGGACACTCATAGACGCTATTTGCTACAAAATTGAGGCTTTCCAAGTGCAGCTTTATCGTCGAACTCTGAAGATATCCCATACCGACCACGCTACTAGCCGGGACCTTTTATTAAGAATGTAAAAAAGGAACCACAATGTAAGAAATTGTTAACCACAATAAAAACAACAAAAGTCGAATACCAAAGGAAAAGTAGAAGGAAAACGAGGAACAGGAAATCGAAGGACTTCCGGGCTGAAAAATCTAAGTACGTGGTTTAATAAAACCACAAATCTTTTTAGAGCAGCAGTTTGCAAAATACGGATTGCTATGATTGTTTTCAACATGCTCCGAAACGGATGGGCACTACAAGAAGAAGAAGTTATCATGTTACTTAAAACGAAGGGGTAATATTCTAGTCCATCGAAAGGAGTCGAAAGAAAACAGCAAGCTGTAACTTCGTGAATTATTTAATAATGTTGTAACGGAAAATTTTATTACGGTGGGAAAATCTGAAACTGGGGCATTTTTCTTTGAGACTCTATGAAAAGTGTTTACAAAAGCGTTCGTCATACGATGACCAATCTTTCCGAAATCTGGCCTGTTAAACAAAAAGCAATATAGAAAAACTTACAGTAAAGCTAGTGTTGCCCGAATGCAAGAGTAAGACGAGACTTAGACAGTCTTGGTCTTGATCTTGCGCCAATACACCTGGTCTTTGTCTTGGTCTTAGAGCAAGAGTCTTAGCAGTTATCCATTAGCCTATTGCTATTTATTAAACGTTACTTTAAATCTCAGAACAACGTAACAGAGTAGGTACATTTTAAGCTTGAATTAGTATACTTATAATAAAGACCAACCAAAGTAATAAATGTCTAAACAACTGACACCTGGTGAGGTTTGAATCCACGATCTAAGAGATCCGTACCTACTGCCTAAGCTTTAACTAACAGAGCTATCTACCATGTTCCACGGGAGTCAATTTGTTTCTTAATGAACGATTGCATTGAATAAGTGGTCAAACATTGGAATACTGGTCAAACTTTTCAATGATGTTTATTCGACTGGTGATATCCCTGAAGATTGGTTAAAGTCCGAATTCATAACACAAAAAAAACAACGTCCGAAAAACTGTAGCGATTATAGAATGATAAGCCTTATAAGCCACACTTTGAAAATATTTCTACGCATCATCCACAGTAGAATCAGAGATAAATGTGAACAAGATCAGGATGAAACACAATTTGGCTTCAGAAATGGACTGGGAACTCGGGAAGCCCTCTTTGCACTAAATGTATTACTACAGAAATGTCGAGATCAAAGGAAAGACGTCTTTGCTGTATTTATTGACTATGAAAAGGCCTTTGATCGAGTACAGCATCACAAATTAATTACAATATTAAAAGATAAAAGAATTGATAGTCAAGCCATACGATTCATAGAAAAGTTATACTGGCGTCAAACAGCGACAGCTTGCAGAAACGGAAAATCAACAGAAATATGTAAAATACAAAGAGGTGTTAGACATGGTCGTATACTATCCCCACTGTTATTTAATTTATATTCAGATAGAATATTTAAAGAAGTGCTGCATAATTTGGAATGGGGGGTGAAAGTTAATGGAATTCTGATAAATACAATCAGATATGCAGACGATACAGTTATTTTAAGTGATGACATGAATGGATTACAATGCCTTTTAAATGCCATTGATAAAGTGGGAAGAGAGTTTGGCCTAAACATAAACTGTTCAAAAACAAAACACATGGTGTTTAACCGTTTAGCACATCAAGATGCACGATTATATGTTGATGGTCATATAATTCAAAGAGTGTCCAGTTTTAAATATCTTGGTTGCCATATTGCTGAACCACTAGATCCAGATCAAGAGATAAAATGTAGAATCGAGATAGCCCGCACGACATTTTTAAAAATGAGGTCATTCTTCTGTAATGATAACTTGCAACTTCAACTTCGAAAGCGCATGGTTAAATGCTACATTTGGTCAGTCCTCTTATACGGTGTCGAAGCATGGACATTAAAGATATCCACGATTAATCGTCTGGAGGCCTTTGAGATGTGGCTGCACAGACGTATACTAAAAATTCCATGGACGGCTATGCTGACAAATGTGGCAGTCCTTGAAAGAGCAAATGCTGCTCGCGAGCTGCTTGATAACATCAAATGTAGAAAGATGGCCTATTTTGGACACGTAGTAAGGAAAGACCGATATAATATTCTGTAACTTATTATGATGGGTAAAATCGAAGGACGCAGAGGAAAGCAGGTAGAAAGCAGGCCTCTTGGTTGAAGAATATCAGGGAGTGGACAGGAATAAAGAAAGGTGAGCAACTATTTAGAATAGCTCGAGACAGAGACAGTTTCGCCATGTTAATCGCCAACGTCAAGGGGACTTGATAGGACACGTTAAGAAGAATGAATAAGCTCACATATGCTAAAACATGGTTAAAACACAAAAAAACAGAATAGTAACATAATCTTGACTGTGTTTAAGATTAGATGAAAAACAATTATTAATTACACTAGACTCGAAGGAAGGCTCAATTGGGAATGAAGTTTAGTGATGTAGAAAAAGTAAGTACTCGTTACTATTCAATACTTTATATTCGTTACTATCCAATACCCAAGTACCGAATACCAAACCGAAAATTATATATCGTTATAATTATATAAATATTTAGGTATTTTTGAAATGAGGTTGAATGCTCGAATAAATGAACTTTGAAAAATAAGGCTATTATCGAGCACAAGTTAATTAAATCTAGCCCAAGTACTTTCGCTTAAAATAGCATCTTCAGGGGCATTTCGTCAAATATAAATTATCTGGCAAGCGTAGAATGTGGAAACATTAATAATGACATAAAATTGTGCAAAACACTACACTAAAACGAGGACAAACAGTTTAAAATTACTTAAAAGATTCTACGCTACATTCTTTGTCAGTATCTGGAGGGATAATCATATTCTTTGTCAAGGCTTTTTCTTCTTCTTCCTTCTTGTGTAGGCTTTAAAGTCTGTTTCTTCTTCAATAATAGCCTCCTAAATTGTTTAAATTGTCACACCATCTTTTTCTTGGTCTGCCAATATTTCTTTGTCCATTTGGTGACTTATCTCATGCTATTCGTACTATCCCATCCTCTGCCATTCTACTAATGTGTTGGTTCCACTACTGTTTCCGTTTTGTCACCCATCCACTTATGTCTTCTATATGGCAGGCTCTTCTTATGTTTTCGCTTCTCTTCCTATCAAACAGACTTTTCCCTGATATTCATCGAGGTATTTTCATCTCTGTTGTTTCTTGTAGTCGTCTCGTTTTATATGTGTCAGGTCTTATCTCTGCCGCGTATATTAATATAGGTCTCATTGCTGCTTTACAGATTCTTGTTTTTGAGTCTTGTCTTAGGTATTTGTATATAACTAAGATGATGGCATCAACACCCAACAATAGAGTCAGGAACATCGGTCCCCAATTCACGGTTGATAACTCTACCTTTGAAGTGGTGGACAAATTCACATACTTAGGGTCCCTGACCACCAAAGAGAACGCCATAACGGAAGAAATCAAGCGAAGGATAATAATGGCAAACAGATGCTATTTTGGACTGAGTAGACATATGAGAAGTAGAAACTTGCGAAGTAGCCAAAAAACAAAAATAACCATATACAAAACCCTTATACAGCCAGTGTTGACATATGGATCGGAGACATGGACCATCTCCAAGGCAGACGAAGACATTCTGCTTATATTTGAACGAAGGATCCTGAGAGGAATATTTGGTGGCATCTGTAAAAACGGTGTTTGGAGGAGGAGAGACAACTAAAGACGTAGTATCTCTTATAAGAATAGGAAGACTAAGATGGGCAGGACATCTAGCAAGATCACAGCAGAACAACCCTCCTAGAAAAATCGTTATGTCATAACCCGTGGGAAGTAGAAAAAGGGGTAGGGCAAAACTCAGATGGAAGGATGGTGTAGATGAGGATGGTAGAAAGATAGGCGCAGCAAACTGGCAACGGTTGGCAATGGATAGGACTGCCTGGCGTAATAGACATAGGGCTGTAGCACCATTGATGATGATGACTTAGGTATTTGTTCTTCCAGATTGTGTTATTAAGAGATCCTGCCGTTTTACTTGCTTTTAAGCTTTGTTTTCGTACTTCTTATTTAACATCTCCATAACTATTTACATATATTAATTTACAGATATCTAAACCTTGCTTCCTACTTTATTATTTTCCCATCAACTTCGATTTTACATCGTAGTGGGCATTTAGATGTTGTCATATATTTGGTTTTTTTCTGCTGGTATTATCATATTGTATTTCTTGGCTGTTGTATTGAAGATATGTGTTAATCTTTGGAGCTCGTCTTCTGTCTCGGCGATTAATGCGGCATCGTGTGCATAACACAATATTTTAATTTCTTTGTTCCTCGTTCTGTAATCATGACCTTTACGTACTGCTTGTATTATTTCGTTCATTATTATATTAAAGAGACGTGGGCTTAACGAGTCACACTGCCTGACTCCTCTTTGTATACACTGTGTTAGTTTTCCATTTATATTTGCCTGTATTCGATTACGTAAGTAGATGATTTCGATGGTTTGTATAATATTGATTGGTATGTTTCTTTTATACAGTAGGTGTAAGACGTCTTCGACTTGGATGTGATCGAAAGCCTTTGTCAGGTCTATAAAACATGACATAGATATGCTGGTTTGTTGTACTCGATGGTCTTTTCTGTGATCTGAATCCTTGTTTTTCATTTGATAAAGTTGTTAGTTTATTGATTTTGTTGGTTAGGACTTTTGCGGTAAGCTTAAGTGCGATGTTCAGTAGATTTATACCTCTATAATTGTTGGGTTGCAGAATTAATTATTGCATATCTTTCGCTGTTCCTCATGATGTAACCCAAGGTATCAATTTTGGCTGTTTTTAATGAGGTTAACAACTCTTTTCCTTTTAGCATTCTTAATAAAACGTCCTGGTTAGTAACACGGTCCGCATAGGATATTTTTAGGATTCTATGATAAAGCTACATTTCGAAAGCCTCAATTTTCCTGCAGGTAGCGTCTGTGAGAGTCCACGACTCAACTCCCTACAACAATATAGGAAATATATAACATCGTAGTAACCTGATTTTTATGGGCACTGATAAATCGTGGCATTTGAATAGCTTAGCCATTTTGCTAGACACATCTTGCTTTCTCTATCCTACACTTTATTTATTATTATTGGTTGACCATTCACACTGATTCTTTCAATTTGCTGTTCCTTCTTAGAGATCATCATACATTTGGTTTTCTTCATGTTCAGTGAAAATCCATAAGTCCATATCTCTGACATTCTTCTTATTCTGTGTTCTGTCATTCTATTCAGTATAGTCCTTTTCCATCATATTGATAGCACATTATGTATGCAAATTCTCAACAGGTCAATAAACCATAGGCGTCACCCTATACTTGTTTTAAATAAATAAAAAAAAATAATATTTTAAGATGCCGTCAATAATTCATTATCTTTTAAAAAATCTTCTGTAAAATAAGTGTCCACTAATCTAACTAGGTATATCTTTTTTGTGCGTAAAAAACGTGGGTATATATGCCACACGATTATTGTTAATTATACACGGGTGATTAACGAGAGAATTCAATGTTTCACGAAATAAATTAATGTAAACAGTAATTTAAAGGTAATTATTGTTTTCTATACAAGTTATCGCCTGACACAAAAAGAATACCTTCTTTGAACGATTACCTGGAATTACTGATAAGGCTTTACTAATGATAGTTTAAGTAGTTTTTATGCCACATTACAGCTTATGCCCATAATATAAATTAGAGATTGTTTGCATCTTCAATTTAGTTTGTAGATGTACATTGTTCATATCTTACCTACCTACTTTTTTGGTGTCGATATTTTGTTCGCAGAGATTTGAAAACTGTGAACTAACAACTAACCGCGTCAGCGCATGCTATTAATCCATAATTGGTCTTAAAAGTATCTAAAACTAGTCAGGGACTACCTTCGCGAACAAAGCTAATGAGAATAACAAGATAAAAATTTAGAGATGAACGTACAAACGAGAAGCTACAAGCATATCATACGAAGACTCTTCCTATACATAAATAAGTTATATCCCATTCCAACCAATCCTACTCCCTTTAAAGAAAATAAACTTCTTGCAAATCGTGTAAACATTGCGCCTTGCTGCTTATAACACCCGGAGCGTCTCAATTACGCAGGTTTAAACCCGAGAATGCGGTGTAAATGAATATCCAACGGATTAATAAGATATGCATCAAGATCCCGGATAAGTCTCGCTAAATCAATTGTGGTGTTAATGCAAATACAAAGACGAAGACGACAACGACCGAAAAAATGGTCAATTGGATTCAGCAAGTGCGATAATTACTGTGCAGGTCAACCCCAGGAGCGGAGTTATAAAATTTTTATACCCTGTTATAAAGTGGAAGAAATATCTGAAAATTAGGGTGAAAGAGTCGGGTAGGGATGTTTTATGTTGTCACAAAATTTAAAATGTAGGCCGCTTGTAAAATTATTTAAAATTTAATGTATTTTCTTATTTTCTAGAGAAACCTACTTCTTATATTATGTGTTTGGCACTAACATTGTAGGGCACGTTAAATATCACCCTCATATATATAATATATATATATATATATATATATATATATATATATATATATATATATATATATATATATATATATATGTCATGTTTCTTCTTTCCCGACCAAAGAAAAATAAATAAAAAGATCCATCGGAATAAAATTTTAAGATATCAGTATAAACAAATTGTATATAGTAATTTAAGATAAGATTCAGTGTAGATAAGAATAGAAATTTGTTTGGCAATCGACCTTTTCCGTTTCCAACATAATTATAAAAAAAACCCCTTTATTCAGAATTAGAAGACATTTTACCTGTAAGTTAATCTTTTCATTGTTTGTATAATCGAGTATTAAATGACCATATTCTAATCTTTTGAGATATGTATAAATTGTGCATTGACAAAACCAATTTTAAAGTAAGCTACCTATTTAGTTTTTCTCTAAAACAGAAATTAGGTTTTTCTAAAATCATGGTAAACACAATTTGAGCTTTTGATTGGACGGTCGTTTTTGGAATGGGAATTTGTGAGCCGATCAGGATGACCGGAGAAGTTAGTTATAATTTGGTCATCGAAGGAAAGAGTCGTTTGTCTCAAGACAGGGTGTGGTTCGTGAGTTGGATACCGGCATTGTGAAAAGAATTAAATAGTTTTGCAGAAAGAGATAACAAGTAGATTAAAAGAGGTCCTTGTATCTACCGTGGGCATATTGTAAAGATTTGTGAAAGTAGTTTTATGGCATCAAGTTGACAAAAGGAGGTCCTTGTGTCATTAATAAGTAGCTGAGTTTTTGGGGAAGTGAATCAGGTGTTTTTGGTTAGTGCAGCAGGTTTGCAGAGACGTTAGGAAAGAGCCGAGGTGCCAAAAAGAAGAGATTACATCGTTGAGGAGACTGGACTTTTCTGGGTATGTTCCAACATACAATTCAATAAGAAAATAAGCTGTGGGTTTTTTTTACAATTGAAATTAATATCTGTGAAGGATCTGTGTTGACATCATGGTCAGTAGCATTCAAATTTAAGAACTGAGGTTTTTGTTATACTAATCAAAAGTTTAAAGTTTTGTTGTTTTTTGTTTCAAGTAAAGGAAAATTTAAGTAAAATTGGTTTTCACTTAATATAAATGTATGTAGATTTAAAATTTTATTATTATAAAAATTTCATTTATTGTCTTGTATGCTGATTGATAAGATAACGGCAGAATTTGATAATTGTTTTATTCGTTCATATAAAATAAAGAAACGTAATTTTTTTTGTAATATATTATTTTCTTTTATTATTATCCGTCTTCTCTATCCCGATAAAGGACAACTAGAAAATCTTTGAATCCATCGAACACAGGTAATATAAGGAGTTTTATTTTACATTTGATAACAAATAAGTTATATTTTTTTTATTCGCTCAATAAACTAAGATTAAAGTCAAAATAAACAATCATAACAATATATATATATATATATATATATATATATATATATATATATATATATATATATATATATATATATATAGCATAATAAATTAGGCTATTTACACAAAAGTTTATTTTACTCTTCTCCACAGATCCTTGAAACACTCTAAAAAAATTTCTAAACTTCTAAACAACGTAAACTAGTAAATCGCTTGTATTTCTCTGCATAAAAGTTTCTTTCTTGTTCCAAATACAATACATAAATTATTAAAACACAAATTTTATTAACGTTTCAATTTTCTACGCTTTAGATAAATGGTACTGCTACAAAGAAATGTTTTGAACTTTACAAAAATATTGATTCTGCTATTTTTATGTCTGCTTAATTTTCTGCTAATTTGAATAGTGTATTGGATCTCCAGCTGTTCATATATTTTTAGTGAGAGTGAGTAATTGTGTATTTTTATGATATGTAATAACTATTTAAATGGGAATAAGCCACAATTAAAGGTTAAAATACGTTTCAATTCCCACTTTTGGGAAATCGTTCCCAAAATACAAACATTAGTAAATTAAACAAATTTTGTTTTTTTGTTTTTTAGTGAAAAATTCTTCTAATAATTTAATTTTACCTGACGCATTTATATTGACAATTCAGACATACATTATACATTTTAAAGTAGACGATTTTAAAATTATATTAAAAATATTGTTGAGTTGCGCACCTGGGACGACTTTACTCATAAGATAGTTCATTCGATTACATGAAATCAACTTTAACTTGAGAATATCCGTCAGAAAAAATCATAACATGTAATTCGTCTTTAAAAAGACAAACGCATGCCATGATGATAGTAAAATTCTGCTGTTAGTGATTTCATAGTAAATTATGAAGGAAAAACCAGGAAAAAACCTCATAATACTATCCCGACATGGTAAGTATTTGGTCCTGCATTTAGTTTACCTTCAATAAACACCAAATTCTGATTCTATATGTTTGTTCAACTCCAACAACATATGCTCAACTCCTCCGACGCTGACCAACGCTCCTCGTTCATATTGTGTATCTCAAACACTGTCCACCGTTTGTTGTGTTAAAATTGTATTAAGTATCAGTTTTGGGTAATTTATTATCTTTTCATAATTATACAGTTCGAAATATTCGATATTTAAAGTCAAATAAGAATTTTAAGAGTAAATATGTTATAATAGGCCACATAATTGATACGAAAACATGTAAATATTTTTTCTGTACTCACGAGTCCACATAAGTAATGGGCGTGTAGGAAAATCCCGAATATCTCCTCGGAGGATCACATTATGAACGTTGATGAATTTTAAGAAGGATTAAGGAAGAAAAGAAGTTGACAAGGACAATAAAAGAAAGATACTTGCAATATCTTGAACATTGGAGAGAAATGCAGCATCTTTAGCCTTACTATACAAGGAAAAATAGCCTGTAGGTGTTTTGTTTTCGCACATAGAAGGTCAGTCTTCAAAGAATCGTCCAATTTTCCTCAGACGCTCGTCGGAACAACTATGACTAGTTAGTAACACACAAGGCAAGCTAGGTGTTTAAATGTCCAAAACCCAATCTAACCTAAAATGTGTCAAAGTTATAAACTTCACAATTAACACATTTAATGCCTGATTACTTTCTGTTGAAGGAATGATTTTAGGAAAAAATAATGGGTTACATTGAAGCTCTTAAAGGTAAAATTAGATATTGTAGATATTAATGTAGTGTAGGAAACGGAGGAGGAGAATAACTATCCAGACTTCAAGCAGGCCATTTCTGGTATTATAAAGAAGAATATTAAGCAACTGTCGGACTTTTCTTTATACACCAACACAACAACAAAGACGACGAAATCGAAAGGTTTTGTGAAGAAATAGTTTACATCAGTAAAGCCCCTTCTTCTTCTTTAAGTTCCATCTTCTATCGAAGGTTGGAAATCATCATGGCTATGCGAACTCTGTTGACTGCCGCTCTAAAAAGTAAAGCCCCTAGTCACTTAAATAATATTATGTGGAGATATCAATATAGAAGAATAGAGTCGTTCTCAATATGGTTTTAGAAAGTGTACAGGCACTAAGGCAGCAATTATGGGATTGGCACTAATGGCAGAAAGGTATCTTGAGGTTCAAAAACGGCTGTATGTGTGCTTTGTCGATTATAGAAAGACCTTCGACCGCATCAAACACGGAACAATGATTGAGGTGCTAAAAGAAGTAGTCTTGGGCGGACACGATATAGCTATCATAAGTAATACATACTGGAACCACACATAATGCGTTCGAACAGAGAACGGAAACACCAAGTACATCAACATAGAACGAGGAGTGCGACAAGGGTGCATTTTGTCTCCCCTATTATTTAATGTATATGCCGAACATATAATTAGAGCTTCTCTTGAAGATCGCCCTGAAGGTGCCAAAGTCAATGGAATCATCACTATATAACATTGTATTCACATGGGTATATGGGTTTTGCGACCCCTGCTCAAATTTGCAAGATATGCCGATGACACCGTAGTATTAGCAGAAACAGAAGACCAACTAAAAGTATCGATGAGCATATCAGAAGAAGAAAGTCACAGGCTGAGCTTGGACATTAACTTTCCAAAACCAAAATTCTGGTATTCCACAAAAACCCCTATTTTTACGCAAGTTAAACCTAACATACATATAAATGGTATCACCCTTCAGAGTTCCCAAAGCTTCATATACCTGGACAACAGATCTAACAACAGAGAGCTAAACAGTCAATTAGACCATTCAAAAGAAATTAGAAGACGCATTGAAATAGCAAGATCTGGTTCATGAATATGCGTAAAATGCTTTGTAACCCAAGCTATCAGTCTCAATAAGATTGAGAACACTACAATGTTATGTGTGGTCTCTATTACTATATGGCTGTGAGACCTGGACATTAAAGCAGTATGACGTCAACAAATTAAATTCATTTCAAATCTGGATGTACCGCAGAATGTTAAGAATGGACCAGCAGAACTACGAATGAACAAGTACTGAGAGTAATGAACAGCCCTCATCTGGTCAATCCTATCAAAATTAGAAAGACGTCATATTCAGGACACATAATGCGCCATAGGGAATTTGAGCAGCTCCAGGTAATATTATGAGGCAAGATTGAACTTAGGAGCATAGTACGAAAGAAAAATCTTGGCTATCAAACATCAGAGATTGGACCCACACAAGAGGAAATGAATTAATTCATCAAGCCCAGGACAGAGAGAAATTTGCCATATTGATCGCTAACCTCAATAGAGAGGACACTTAGGAGGAGGAGGCGATATCAACACTAAAATAGGAAGCACGTGAAAGCAACAATGAACAACGTTAAGTAACTTTGGAAGCGACGAAAGAAACGATAGAGGTAAGCAGCTATTAAATTTCCCTTTGGAAAATCTTTAGTAAATGAATAGTTGTCTTTTAAGGATAAAGAAGAGAAGATGGAAACTGGAAAAACAAGAAACGAATATGATTTTTTATTACGAAAATAAAAACATCATCACATGTTAAAAACGGCACAGATGAAAACACATAGAAGAGTAGAATGGATCGATTATATAAGCCGAATGACCAACAAATAGAGTAGTAAAAACGGCAAGAGACGTTTCCCAAAAGGAAAAAGAAAGATCAGTAGGAAGACCACGAAAACGATGGAAAGACTAGTTACTGGAGGTACACTGAAAAGCAAACAGGGTCATGTCTACATAAAAAGAAGAAGAAGAAGAAGAAGAAGGACCAAACAGGGATGTTAATTAACTAAGCCAGTTTATTCACAGTAGGGACCACAGATTATTAAGAGCTAATGTGACAATATCAGTGAAAAAATATTCCAAAAAGGTTGAATAAAGCTAATAAATATTGAAGAATTTGTGCAATATATTCACATATTATTTGAGTACTATAATTATTATTATGTATTAAGTAGAATAGTCTTTTTTAAATAACCAATTAATTGTTGATTTGCCAAATAATCTTTTTTAATGCTCTGTATACACTTTCTAAGGATGCTTTATAGTTGCTGTTACATCAATAACAAAAATCAAACGCAGCTAAACAACAAGAAACAATAAAAAATGACATTGGTAGAAGAAATGGCAATTGACACAATAACTGAAATAATTACCCCACAAGTCAAACATCGCAAAATTGCTTTATTACTATCATTTAGTCAACCAAAACAAATTGACTAAATAGATATATCACCATTAAAAACAATGAATATATACAATGTATTGATACTTTTTCTATGCTACTTATCTTGTCAAATAAAAGAGAAATCTTCTTTAATCAATTTGTAGCAATAAAGCGAATCAAAATGATTAAATTAAATGAGTAAAAGAGCCGATGAAGAGCAACTGGCCGCAGCAATTATCCCCCAGGTCAAATTAAGCTACTCAAATTCAAACAAATGTTCAATTGTCTCCACTTATTCAACCCCATACCTCATTAATTGGCTAAACATACTTGAAGATTGAAAAGAGAATGTCAAATGGCCTTGTTATAGTTAATTGGCTTTATGAATCAAGTTTTACACAAAGAAAATGTTATCAAATGTGCATTTGTAATTAACAGTTGTTTAAGTAATTGGGACACAATCCGGTGTAGACACCTATCGTCAATATAGATTAACTTCATAAATAAATTAACAAAATTGCAATATGTAAATGTTCACATGTCATTAATTTAATTCCGACCAGTCAACAAACAACATTTATACAACATTCCTACCTCTTTTAATGTCAGTATCCAAATATAATCCAAGTGTTTCGCACAGTGGAATTAATTACCACTTTACTTAATTTATTAGCATCACACACAAAACTTTTTGTTTCAATAAAAGTATCAAAAACGCATAGTCACACTAATTTAATTCCAATAGGTTGTTTTAAAATAAAAAGAGTAAAAAAGCGGCAAAATCTCTCGTACTACATTAAAATCTTTAGGCGCTTCACCGGATAAATTTAAATTATCCCACTGAATAAATTTAAAATATTCGGTTTTCACATTTAATTTATCGTATCTGGCAAGCGCGCACCTATCACGCAATGCTACTTTCAAAAACCTAAGTGGTACTGTTCTTGTTCTTGCGTTACGAGTTGCGCGTGCTATGGGTCCTTCGCGATGTTGCCGAGACTTTATCCGTGCTTCGGCGTTAGGGAAAACTTGTTGGAAGATAAATACAGCTTCACAAATTATTATCCATTAATTAACTACTTCATATTTATGAAGGTTTTAAGAAAATTTTAGTTTGAAACATATTTGAAAACTTGTTGATAACAAATTTACTAAGACCTGGACACTGTATTGGCAAACAATAAACACTACTGAATAAAAAAATTGTATCTATTTAAATTTACATGATGATGAATGAATATGTTGCATCATGTCGATTTAGAAAACATTAATAACGATTCTGCAATTCATTAAGCATATTTCAAACATGTAGAAGAAAAGTAAAATATTGTATTTATATGGGATTATACCAGAGCCAGACTGGCTCATAAAAAGGAGCAAACCCATACTTAAAACAAATTTGCCAAACCCCCCTCTCCTTAACTTTTTAAATCAGACTTTTGAAATTCTAATATATGTAAAGTAAATCAATATTATTTGTGAATTTTTTGAGTTTTATTTTAATTTAAATTCATAAAGTAATTTAATATTTTTATTGGGAATAAGCTATAATCTTAGTTTAAGATAAATTTATTTTGACACTTCGATATCTACGTGGAAATTACCGGCAGAACGATGTGCAGTGGGACAGAGATTCGAATACCAGCTTTTTAAACGCAACTACTTTAATACACTACATTCAACCAACTTACACCTCTAAAAAATTAATGGAATTCGCAGAAAACCTTTCGTTGTAGGAAAGGCACGGTAAACTGCACTGGAGTTCTCCTTCTTCTTCTTCTAGTTCCTATCCGTTTCGGATGTTGGAAATCATATTGGCAATCATAACCTTGCTCGCTGCGGCTCGAAACAGCTCCGTTGAGGTTTTCTTAAACCATGTTCTTAAATTCCGCAGCCATGATATTCTCCTTCTACCGGGTCCTCGCTTACCTTTGACTTTACCTTGCAATATAGACTGTAGCAGGGAGTAACGGTGCTGATTTCTCATAACGTGTCCCAGATATTGCAATTTTATGCGTTTGATCGTAAACACAATCTCTGGTTCCTTCTTCATTTTTCCTAGAACTTCCTTGTTCGTGATCCTTGCTGTCCATGATATTCTCAGCATTCTTCTATAAAGCCACATCTCAAATGCTTCACGTTTTTTAATAGTGGCGTCTGTAAGCGTCCATGCCTCCGCCCCGTACAACAACACAGAGAAAACATAGCATCTCAAATGTCTCATTTTTGTATCAAGGGATATGTTGTGACTTTTGAAGATGGCGCTCATTTTGTTAAAGACCGTTCTTGCCTTTCCTATGCGGCACTTTATTTCCTGTAAATTGCTCCACTGTTCGTTAATAATAGTTCCCAGGTAACAATACTGTTTTACTCGCTCTATCTGCGTCCCATTAATGTATATATGAGCCCCATTTATATTCTCCTTGCTGATAATCATTTGTTTCGTTTTGTGGGTATTAATGTTTAGTCCGTACTGTTGACTGTACTCGTTTATTCTGTCCATTAGCCTCTGAAGTCCCTCTAAACTATCTGCTATCACCATGGTGTCGTCGGCATATCTAACATTGTTTACTCTTTCACCATTTAGAAGGATGCCTTCGTCTATTCCGTAAAGAGCCTCGTTAAAAATTTTCTCTGAATACATATTAAATATCAACGGCGATAGGATACATCCCTGTCTAAGTCCACGTAGTATTTTTATGTGATCTGTTTCTTCTCCGTTAATTTTCATGTATGCGGTCTGATTCCAGTAGAGTTCTGAAATTATTCTGAGGTCTTTGTCATCCAGGTCTGCCTCTTTTAAAATTTTTATCATCTTTTGATGTTGAACTCTGTCAAATGCCTTTTCGTAGTCGATCAAGCACGCGTATACGTCGCAGTTAACGTCCCTGCATCTTTGAATCAGTACCTGTACTCCAAAAAGTGCCTCTCTGGTACCCACTGCGTTAATGAAGCCGAACTGTCTGTTCGATATTTGTTCCTCGCACTTCTTATAAATTCTTCCATGGATGACTCTAAGAAACAGTTTCAACATGTGGCTCATTAGGCTGATTGTTCGATATTCTTCGCACTTTTTAGCCCCCTGTTTTTTAGGTATCGCTATGAATTCTGATTCTAGCCATTTATCAGGGATGATTCCTGTATTGTAAATTTTATTGAAGACAGCCGTGATCCAAATTATTCCTTCTTCCTCCAAGAGTTTTAAAAATTCAGCTTCGATATTATCAGGCTCTACAGCTTTCCTGCTTTTCATCCGTTTTATTGCTTCTTCTACCTCGGATTTAAGTATGTCCGGGCCCGTCATCCTCTCTGAAAATGGATGCCTATAATCCGTTCTTTGATCTTGAAAAAGTGTCTCCAAATATATTCTCCATCTGTCTTTCATCTCTTGGGCGTCAATGATTAATTTTCCATTGGTGTCTATGAGTTTCATTTGTGTTCGCTTTTTAAAAGTATCCGTTATTTCTTTTACCTTTTTGTGTACATTAAAATTGTCATGCTTGGCTTGTAGTCTTTGTATTTCTTTACATTTCTCTACAGCTTCTTTTTCTTTAGCTTCTCTTATTTTTCTTCTGATGTGAGTTCTCCATAATCTTTTTAATTACTTACTTTGTTTAGAATATTTTTGCCTGTATTATCAGTTCATTCAAATGGAATTTTAAATATTATTGCTTATTTGGCTAATAATGAATATATAAATATAATGGTTAAGCTGCTGTCCAATTATTTTGTAAATAACATTATAATAGTGTACTTACGGATTATTTAAATTTATAAATCATCATCATCGTAGCGTTTTATGTTTAATGTCTATATAATAATATAAATTCGGTTTAAATCTTTGTAGTACGCCCCTGGTTGTTTATCTCAAGTTGTAACAAGTTTTTTTTTATATTTCGGTGGAGAAGTTAAATGTATGTTTTAAGTTTTAATATTCGAATTAGAAATCGGTCTAGACGACTTTTAGGGTCGACAAAAGGAAATATGGCGTTTCATAAGAGGCCAAAGATCAGAGATGAAAGACTTAATCGAAACACAATCGAAACACATAGATAACGACACATGAATTGAATACCTAAAGAAGCTTTATAATGATGAACAGCAAATGATGTTAGAACCAGAAACACCAGAAATCATTACAAACGAGGAAGTCAAGATAACCGTACAAGAAGTAAAACAAACTTTAGAAAAACTGAAGAACAGAAAAGTTGCAGGTAAAGATGGAATTCCAAATGAATTATTGAAATATGGTGGAGAAGCATTAACAGAACAGCTAACAGCACTAATTAACAAAATCATCAAACATAATAAAATACCTGAAGAGTGGAAGAAAAGCGGGCTTATCCTACTATACAAAAAAGGAGATAAAAAACAACCTGAAAACTACAGAGGTATCAACTTATTAAACACCACTTTGAAGCTTAGAACCAAAATATTGCAAGGCCAAATAAATCAGAGAATTACCTTAGCGGATGAAGAGCAGGGTTTTCGCACAGGAAGATCGTGCACAGATGCAGTATTCATCATAAAACAGATTACCGAGAAAGCACTAGAGTATAACAGACCAGCATTCATATGTCTAATAGACCTGAAGAAAGCGTTCGATAAAGTAAAGCTTAAATATGTAATTCACCTTCTTTACGATAGAGAAATTCCACTAAATGTTATAAAAACAATTTATAACATTTAGTGGAATTTCTCTATCGTATTTCTCTAACATTCACCAGAACAACAATATGGAAGTCAGAATAGATGACCAGTTTACAGATCCAATAGATATGGGTAATGGAATAAGACAAGGAGACTCCCTTAGTCCAACGCTATTCAATCTAATCATGGATGAAATCATCAATACTATTAATAAAGGAAGAGGATACAAAATGGGGAACAAAGAAATCAGAATACTCTGCTATGCAGATGATGCGGCCCTAATTGCATCCAATGAAGACGATCTACAAAGACTAACCCATAGATTCAACACAAGGACAAAGGACTTTAATATGGTGATCTCTACACAGAAAACTAAAACAATTGTAATCAGTAAAGAACCAATTAGATGTAAACTGTAAATCGACGGTATCAGCATTGAGCAAGTAATGGAGACAAATTACCTAGGAATTACACTGTCTAGCTACGGAGATGTGGAGAAGGAAGTGAAAAATCAAGTACAAAAGGCTAATAAAATAGCAGGTTGTCTTAATAACACGATATGGCGCAATACCCACATTAATACCGACGTGAAATCAAGAATCTACAAAGCAACAATAAGAGCAATAATGACATACACTTCAAAGACAAGACCGGATACCTCCAAAACTCAGCAACTACTAGAAGCAGCGGAGATACGTTTACTGAGGAGAATTACAGGAAACACACTGAGGGATCGAATGAGGAGTGAAGAGATCATAAGAAAATGCAAGATACCAGAAATAAATGAGTGGACACTGAACAGAAAAAAGGAATGGAACGAACACATAAACAGAATGGAAGAGACCCGATTAGTCAGAATAGCGAGGGACAAATCACCAAAAGGTAGAAGAAGTATCGGGCGACCACGCAAACGATGGAGTGATAACCTCCAATAGAGGCATTAATCGACATTGAACAAGCATTTTGCTTATAAAGAAGAAGAAGAAGAAGAATTAGAATATTTCAAGTTTTTTTGACGAGATAAGCAAAAATATAGATGTTTTGTTTCTGTTACATTGTCAGGTAGAAAATTATTCCGCTTAAAATAATCAATATAATACGTGTATTTCTACCGATTCAAAAGTAAATCTAGATGTTTTTGTCTGTGTTTACATTTGAATCTCTAGTTCTCTGTTACATTGTCAGGTAAAAAAAATACGTGTTATTTTTACCCAATTTAAAAGTATATAGTTCAAGATGTTTTGTTGTCGTTTCGAGGTTGTTAAGAACGAGCGAGGGGTAATATTGTTTGTTTAGGTTTCGTAGACCACAAACTAGCTGCGGAGAGGTAAAGGGAAATTTGGATTGTGTTGAGTTAGGAGCCTAAGGAAAGATAGGGAAGTGAAGCAACCGATTTGAGACGATAAATATGTTTGGGCGATTTTGAATCGAAAGTCGATTTATTTTTTTGTAATATTTTAAGACCGATCAAAGTGATAATACTCTTTGCAATTAATAGCAGTTTAAAACAGAGTAATCATGATAAGATTTGTATTGATACCGGAAACTGATGAAATTAGTATACAGGGTGTTCCTCGTCGTCTGCTTTGCTCCTCCACCAAACCTGATTTGATCGTCGTTCCTGAGTATGGAAATGGTTCCCTGTGTTCCAGTTGGAGAATTTGTCCTTGCAGCTCCCATCCCAGGGATTTAGCAAGTTTTGTTCCAAAGTTAAGTTCAAGTTTGTGAATTAAGGTAACAATTCAATATATTATATTTTCCAAGTTATATAGACATTTTTAATAATTGCTTTTATTAGAATAAAAGAATTTGTAATAATTAAAGTTTTATATTATGTTAGAGTTGTAGCTAAAAAAGTCATATTTTATTCTGCCTTGAAATGTTATGTCGACATATGACATTTTGCTCTAATCCACTGTTGTTGTAAAACAATTTTCGTTTGATTATTATATAGAAACTATATTTCATATATAAGGTTAAATTCTGCAGTATTTTCATAAAAAGGATATCCATAAGTTTTTGATAATCTAATTTGGCTACATTATAACCTAGGAACCATTTCAAAATTTTTGTAGCAATCTCTTTTGTAAACAAATAACACCTAAGTTTTTGTTAATTTGCATTATGTATATAGTATGCTCCTTGTGTAATCTGTATTTTTGAAAACTGTTTGTTTGAGACAAAAATAAACGTTTGATTTGTTTGTCTGCTCCATCTTGTGTTTTAATTTAGAAAAGTCTCCTAATCCTTGTATGTATTTTTGATTTTAGGAACGAAGAATTTTTTCTTTCCTTAAGCAAACTAGGATCCTTCGAAGCGGCGTCCTTATCTTAAATTGCTAGAAGCTATTTTTTTTGTTGTATTAATTGCCCAGGAGATTTATGTAAGTATCCCTTTGTTTTCATTTTGTAGATACCCCAATCCGACCAATTTTATTAAGCAAAATAGTTCGTTACATCGTCACTAAATTCATTACAGCTATCATTATGTAAATCTATAATCATTGGATTAATTTCACTAGTTTTATTTTCCCGGATCATCCACCACTCTTCTATTAATTTTTCACATTTATTTATAGTTTTGGCCCATATTTCTGGTGTTGCAGTTTTAAGAGTTTCTTGTCACATTTCCCTAATTGCATCGTCTACCCCAGATGTGTATACCCCAGATGTGTTCGATATGATTAAACTGGCAGTGATACGGCGGTAACCGTAGTACTTGATGTCCATAACTTGATACAATTTGGTCAACTATATAAACTGTTGGTTTTTCATTACGTTTCGAAATTTTCAGTAACTCTGATTTGAAGGCGTATTTCGGGAAATGGATATTATTTTTAACTAACCAATATTTAATGCTTGGTACGTTCCACGACTGTTTTGGTTGTTTCTCCAAAATCTTCGAATGGTTAAGTGCATTATCTAAAACTATAACTGATGGTTCACTCAGACTAGGTAACAGTTTCTCCTCAAACCATGTAACAAACATATCTACATTAATGTTTTCATAGTAATCAGCGGATTTTGATTTTGAAGAAAAAATCAAATTTGCGTCCTCTATAAATTCAAATCTTATCAAATCTTCTTTCCCTGCATGGAGAATGATGTGTCTCATGCTATTGTTTTGCCAAATTCTTTTAATTCCACCCTTTGCAAATATCCATGTCTCATCTAAGTATACGAATGTTGCATTTTCAGATTTGTCTAAAATATTCTTTCAAAAATTTAATCCTTTTGTGAACCACACTACTCCTTTTGCGTAGAAGTATCCTATTATTTTAGGAAATAAGCCATGAAGAAAAAGAAAGAGCAGTAAAAGAAATAAAACAGAATAAAGCTCATGGAAGCCATGGAATCCTAGCAGAAATGCTGAATTTAGGCGGAGAAAAAGCCATCACATATCTAAAAATACTATTTAATAAATGTCTATTCGAAGGCAACATACCCGAACAATGAAATACTGCTAAAACAATAGGGACCAATAGGGAGAAACAAAAAGGGAGACACCACAGACCTGAAAAATTATTGAACAATTTCAATTCTTTCACAACTTTACAAAACCTTTACAAAAATTATTACAAACAGGATAACAACTAAATATGACGGATATTAACCAGTAGAACAAGCCGGATTTAGCAAAGGGTACATCACCTGTGACCATCTACATACTTTGAAAATCCTAATAGAAAAGACTAACGAATACAATCTCCCATTATGTCTGGCTTTTATATATTATGAAAAAGCTTTTGATTGCGTAGAACTGTGGGAACTAGAATAGAAGAAGCATTAGTTAACAACCGGATTGATTCCGGGTACAGAATATTAATACAGTAAAAATCAACCGAGGCGTAAGACAAGGAGACACAATATCTCCAAAGTTATTTACAGCTGTCCCAGAAGATATCTTTAAGTCAATACACTGGGAGAATGAGAGAATCCCTATTATCGGAAGATACTTGAACCATCTTAGATCCGCAGATGATGTAGTACTAATAGCCGACACGTGGAATGCACTGAATCCTATTATTGAGGAGCTACACAGAATTTCTAAAAAAAGGACTGAGAATAAATTTCAGCAAAACGAAACTGTCAAACAAAGATGACAATCCTATGATAAACATCCAAGGGATAGAGATTGAACACGTAGATGAATATACATATTTGAGACAAAATGTCAAAGTAAGCAAAGAAAATCAGACTACCGAAATAAGCAGACATGTAAAAATGGGATGAGCAGCATTCGATAGACTCTCTTACGTATTTAAAATTAAAAATATAACTCAAAGACTGAAAACCAAAGTGTTTATTTCCTGTATTCTACCTGTACTTACATGTGGAGCTCAAACTTGGACATTCACTAAAATAAACATGGAGAAGATAAGAAAAACTCAGAGAGCTATGAAACGACAGATTGTGGGTATTTTACTCAAAGACCATAAAACCAATGAAGACATTCGTAGTAGAACAAAAGTAAAAGCTGCTGTGAAACAGGCAGCTAAACTGAAAAGGAAATGGGCTGAATATAACGAACATCTCAAGAATGGTCGATAGAATAAATAAATCGGGAATTGGCGGACATTAGAGACAAAAAACAGAGATGAATAGCAAGAATTAGGAGAGGCCTATATTCGGCAATCCGAATAGAGAGAAGGGCTTAAAAAATAAATAAAAGAGGAACTTCAAACTAGGATGTGATGGGTCTCCATCGTAAAATGAACTGAGATGAAAGTGACCTCCACACTAGAACCCCAATTAGATGAGAAAATGAGAAAACAAAAGGTGCAAAAATAAAGATCTTACCCTAAAAGGTATCTGGAGTACACGTAGAATTATCGTTTCAAACCTCTGGGTGCTATTTTAGAGCTATGTGCGCTTGCCTTTGATTATCTGATACCTGATACGAGTTGTATTTTGTTGTATCCACTGGCTTCGTTGTATACGAGCACATCGATCATATATTTATAATGTAGTAATTATCGAACGGTCAGTCTAACGTCACATATCTTAAAAACTCTGCTAAACATCATCCATAATAGAAGACACGCTAAGCTGGAGATGGATATTAGTGCTTAGTTTATATTTCAAAATAGAATGGGCACAAGAGAGGCACTATTTTCTTTTAACGTGCTGATCCAAAGATGTTTGGATGTTAAGCGAGATCTTTATGTATGCTTTATCTTTTTAGACTACAAAGAGGCATTCGATAAGGTAAAACATGATCGACTTATAGAAGTACTCAAAAACAAAGAATCTGGATGTGAAGGATATAACATTAAAATCAAATTTATACGAGTACTACAACCAACGATCAAATATGAAAATTGAAAGAGAAGTGTCAGATGAAGTTTAGATAAGGAGAGGGGTCAGGCAAGTTTGCATACTGTCGCCGTTATTTTTTCATACTTATTCTGAAGAAATCATACAACAAGCTTTGGTAAACGAGACAGTCGGCATAAAAGTGAACGGAAGTTTAATTAACAACATTAGTTATGCCGACGATACAGTCATAATAGCCGACAACTTGGAAGACTTAGAAAGAATAATGAACAAAATATTAAGATATAGTAGAGGATACGGACTCTCACTTAACATCAAAAAAATCAAATGAAAATTAGCAAAAACAATAAGACAGATAATGAAAGTTAACAAAGAAAATCAAACTGCCAAAATTAGCAGAAGAATAAGGTTAGCATTGTAACTAAGCTTGTGGACAGTTGTTTACATCAGGGCAAAGTCCTTAAGAGCTGGAACAACTCTAAAGTAATCTTATTACACAAGAAAGGTGATAGTCGAAAATTGGAAAACTACAGACCCATCAGCCTACTGTCACACCTGTTTAAAATACTCACCAAAGTCATAAATAACTACTCGACTAACAAGGAAATTAGACGAATACCAACCATATGAACAGGCAGGTTTTAGAAAAGGCGATTCAACTTCCGATCACCTGTTAACCACAAAAATATTAATAGAAAAATGTAACAAATACAAGTTTCCAGTTTTCCTAGCATTTGTAGACTACGAAAAAGCTTTCGATACCATAGAACACACGGCCGTAATAAACGCAATGCAAAATTGTAGAATAGACAGCAGATATATTAACTTAATAAAAGAAACTATGAACCAAGCTACAGCTACATACTACCTAAATGAAAATGAACACACGAACCCTGTACCATTAAACAGGGGAGTCAAACAGGGAGATACTTTATCACCCAAACTGTTCACCTTAGTTTTGGAGGACATTTTTAAAAACCTAAATTGGAAATATAAGGGAATAAACGTCAATGCCGCTACCTCAGTAATCTACGATTTGCAGATGACATAATCCTGATAGCTACTGACCTACAAGAAATGCAAACCATGCTTTTAGAACTACATACCGAATCTTCAAAAATAGGACTAAAAATGAATTTAAACAAAACAAAAGTCATGCACTCCGAAGACACCGTGACAATAATAAACGATAAAGTTATAGAAAAAGTTGAAGAATATATGGACTTAGGACAAAAAATAATACTAAATAGGGAAATTCAAACTGAAGAAATAAAAAGAAGAAGAAAGTTAGCTTGGGCAGCATTCGGTAAAATGAACTATATACTCAGAAATCAACAAATTTAATTACATCTTAGATCTAAAGTTTTTGATGCATGCATTATTCCGATATTAACTTATGCGGTACAAACATGGACAATCACAAAAAAGAATATGAATATACTTAGAGTCACTCAACACGCGATGGAAAGAGCAATGCTAGGTATATCACTTAAGGATAAGAAAACAAACACATGGATAAGACAGAAAACCAAAGTCACCGATGTGGTGCAAAAATCATTAAAGTTGAAATGGGAATACGCTGGACATGTAGCTAGGAGCGATCTAAAAAAATGGCACAGATCAATTTTAACCTGGAGACCATACCAACACAAAAGACCCAGAGGCAGACCTCCTATGAGATGGACAGATGATCTGAAAAGGACTGCCGGGAAAAATTGGCTACAAGTAGCGTACAATAAAAAACAATGGAAAGGAAGACTTGAAAAGACTTATGTTTAGATGTGGACGTGAATGGCTAGACGAAGAAGAAGAAGAAGAAGAAGAAGAAGGTTAGCATGGGCAGGATTTGGAAATCTGAGATGGATCTTGAAAAGCACTAAAATAGAACAATATTTAAAAATCAGAATTTACTATCTGTGTATCCTCCCCTTTTACTCATGTATGGTTCACAGACGTGGACACTCGCCAAGTCTAATATGGATAAAATAGTAAAAGCACAAAGAGCGATGGAAAGATCAATGCTCGGTATGAGATTTATAGACAAAAAAACAAACAAATGGATTAGAAGCAAAACCAAAGTAAAAGACGCAGGACAACATGCTGTCAAATTAAAATTGAGCTTCACAGGACACAATGCCCGACTAAAGGATAAAATACATAACCACCAAATACAACAATGGAGACCATGGTTAGGAAAGAGAAGCAGAGAAAGACCACAAATGAGATGGGCTGATGACATTAAGAAGATCGGAGGACACAACTGGAAGCAAGTGGCGCAAAATAGAAAACACTGGATTGATTCGGGGGAGACCTATGTCCAAAGTTGGATTACTTAAGGCTGATGAAGAAGAAATCTCATTCTGCTTCTTGGATTCTGAATGGTATTAATGTTGAATTACTGACACAGAAGAAAGTAAGGGAAAGACATTTCTTTTTATTTATCATGCTCACGGTTAGATCTAAATGTAGGTATCATCATCTTTTACTGTCCCCCTAATGTCAGATCACGGTTTATTGGGAGGACCTAAACCAAAACAATTTTTTGCGTACCAGACGTGTATCACAACAAATCAAAAGGAATTGTCGAAAACATTTTAAAATTTTCTGTTATTCTAAATCTATTAATTATGTTGCAACAATATGAAATAATAAAAGAGAAAATCTTTTAATTTCTATAAATATTTTTACTTTCTAAACATAATGCTGATAGTTGTATCACTTTAATTACCAAACCATTCCGCTAATAATAAAAGTGCCGTTTGTGCAGGACATGCTGGACGTCCTGCCTAACAAAACGCTAGGCTTGTCCCGTATTCCGTCCCGCAGAAATCGCTGAAACGTCCCGTGTACTGTTCCGCAGTAAAAATCGATGTCCCGTCCCGTGCTGTGGGACAAAATGCGGGGCAAAGTGCCGGACGGAACGTCTCTCGTGCATCCCTATTTTTACATAGGTCTCATAACAAAGTGCCAGACAAAAGTGATGTATTTCATGAGGTAAAAATAAAAAAAAATAAAAAGGGATCAAGTGGATTAGCGTATATTCATACATCTATTCGATAACCAATATCTAATTTAATCTTTTTAAAATATAATATATATATATATATATATATATATATATATATATATATATATATATATAAGCGAGGTTCCTACAGTCTCTGCCGCTTCTCGCATTTCGACCGCCATCGTTCTCTGTCCATCCATTCGTCTTCTTTGATGGCTCTATCTCTCATTAGGTGTCGTACATTTTTTTCCCAGGCAACTGATGGTCTTCCCCTTCTTCATCTTTGTTGTGGTATGTAATTTAAAGCTTTCTTTGGCCATCTATCTTCATTCATCCGCTTCACATGACCTTACCACACTAGTTGTCTCGTTTCAATTCTGTCTACACAGGAATATACAGTATTTGTCCTCCTTCTAATATCTTCATTCCTGATATGATCTTTTTTGGATACACCACACGCTCTCCGTAGAAAATCCATTTCTATTACTTCTATTCTTTTTCTATCTTTTTTCGTGATCTGCCAAACTTCTGCCCCATAAGTCATAATAGGCTCTACCAAGGTTCGATAGATTGTCAATTTTGTTTCTTGTCTAATATCTTTAGACCATAGTAGCGAGTTCAGAATGTTAACCGCTTTTTTTCCCTGCTGCGTCCCGTTTTCGATGTCTCTTTTGGTAGTGCCCTCCTCAGATATTCAAGATCCGAGATATTTATATTCATTGCATGTTTTTGTGTTTCTAATTTCTAACTCTGGATCTTCGTCGTCATCTCCAATTTTAACTTTGACATATTCATATTGAGGCCCCATTTTTCATATTCTTTCTTTAGTTTTCTAAACATGTAGTCCTTGTCTTCCTCATCATTCGCTATGACTACCTGATCACCTGCGAAAAATAAAGTTGTTAGACATTTACCATCGCCTATGTCTATTCCCATTCCGGATACTTGTTTCCTCCACTGCTCTAGCGATGATTGAATATATATTTTAAATAAGGTCGGACATAGAAAACATTCTTGTTTAAGCCCATTTGTTATTGGAAATGATTCAGATATAAAGTTTCCTTCTTTAACGACGCTTCTTGCATTTTTGTATATATTTGCGATAGCATTCACATACTCTCTACTGAGACCTACTTTCGTCAATGTTTGAAACAGTTTTTTCAAAGGCACCGTATCGTATGCCTTCTCTAAATCTACAAACAGTAGGTGGGTAGATAGATTCCTTGCCTTCCGTTTTTCGATTACCTGCTGCAGAACGAATATACCATCAGTGCACGATCTTCCTGCACGAAATCCATTTTGTTCTTCTATGCCTTTGTATTTTGATTCTATTCTGTTTTTTATTATTCGACCGTACAACCTCCCCACTAAGCTGGTAACAGTTATTCTCCTATAATTAGAGCATTTGCGTTTATCCCCTTTCTTGAATATTGAGCTGATGTTGGATGAGCGTGTGTGAAGTATTTTGAGAATTTCACGTATAATTTTATTAAATAAACACTATAAACAACAAACTAACTGTACAAGAATAACTTAAATGTATAATTTAAAAATGTCTTCATCCAAGCGGGGTTGTCGTCGATCTCTCCTTGGCTTGTCTCCCTCCAGGCGTAAACCGCCCTCTCTCGAGTTCGGTTGCTCGTCTGTGCTCGTGATAGATCGTAACGCAGGCGCACAATTTGTAGGTTTTAAACTATAATGTGCGCGAGCAGGTCCGTACTTAACATATACTCCCCCACCTTGAAACCCCAAAGACCGGGTTTCAATATTAAATAAAAAAGTGTTTTTTAAATAAAGTTTCAAAGATCATATTACTTATAGCTATAAAGAATTTATTGATCTTGGTTTGGTAGAACACAAATTTTCACAACCGGTCGTTTAATGTCACCAGTGTTTGTCTTTATCATAACCGACCGCACAATATTGTCACTTCCGGTATAAGTTTTTAAAATTCTACCTAACTGCCACTTTAAGGGAGGAAGTCCATCATCCTTAACCAGTACCATTCGTCCAGGCTTGATCAGCTGTTGGCAATTCTCCTTCCACTTGAACCGCTGCTGAAGATGAGATATGTATTCTTTGGACCATCGTGTCCAAAAGTGCTGTAATAACTGTTGCACCCTTTGAAATCTTGAAAGACGATTTTCATTCATGTCGATTAAGTTCTGTTGTGGTATAGTCGTCAATGAAGACCCGATTAACAAGTGTGCAGGAGTAAGGGGATTAGGGTCATTTGGGTCATTAGAAAGAGGATAAAGTGGTCTGGAGTTGAGGCAAGCCTCTATTTGATATAAGACCGTAGAAAATTCTTCATATGTTAAGATTGCTTTACCTACTACACGTTTCATGTGGTGCTTAACTGATTTAATATTTGACTCCCATAACCCTCCAAAGTGGGGAGCGCGTGGAGTAATGAAGTGCCATTGAATACCGTCGCTTGACAAATCTGTCGTAATGGCATGAGAGTTTTTGTCAAAAAATTGTTTAAGTTCGTTATTTGCTCCCACGAAAGTGCTGCCGTTATCTGAAACGATTTCGGAGCATTTACCGCGTCTGGCAGTGAATCGGCGTAGTGCCGCCAAGAAGCACTCTGTCGTGAGGTCACTGACAACTTCTAAATGTACAGCCTTGCTGGCGAAGCAGATAAAGAGAGCAATATAAGCCTTAGAAGTTTTGTAATTACGACCCTTTCTATCTCGTAAAAGAACGGGACCAGCATAATCGACTCCAGAAACCGTAAAAGGCCGTGAGGGTGTGATTCTCGACTCTGGAAGATTGCCCATAAGATACTGTTCGGGATTATTGTTGAATCTAAAACATCGGACACAATCACGAACAATTTTTCGAACCAAGTTGCGCCCTGAGATTGGCCAGTAATTCTCTCGTAAGGAAGCAAGGGGTGCTTGAGGACCAATATGTAAAAGCTTCAAGTTCTCGTGGCGAGCAATGAGAATCGTGATATGATGTTTTGAAGGTAGCACTATGGGGTGTTTTTTGTTAAAATCAAAAAATGATGAATTGTGTAAACGACCCCCAACACGTATTAGTTTTGTTGTAGTATCAAAGAATGGGTTAAGGCCAAGAAGTTTACTTCTTCTGTCAATTTGATTGAAATTAGAAAGTGCATCATAATCATATGGAAAAGATTGACGTTGTACAAACCTAATTAACGTTAAAAGAGAAGTACTAAGTTCGAGTGTGGACAGAGGACCAGTAGTTCGTAGATGTCTAGGATTCGACAAATTGTCTTTAAATCTCAATACATAAGCAAAAACGCGTGTTAGCTTATTTAGAGAAGAATATTTTTTATAAAAGGTAAATTCATTGTCGATGTGATGAAACACAACAGTTTTATTACGTAGTTCAGGTAGTTCAGAAGTTATACAAACTTCTTCATGTTTTGTATATTGAGGCCATTCTTCTTGGGGTAAAGTGAGCCAAGAGGGTCCATGAAACCATAAGTTCGAATTAATAAGTAATGAAGGATTTATACCTCGTGATAAGAGATCCTCTGGATTGTCATAAGTTTTAACATACTTCCAATGTTCGAGATTAGTCAGCTTCTGTATTTGTGCTACTCGATTCGCAATGAAAGTTTTAAGTAAATGGGGAGAGGTGTTTATCCATGAAATTACAATTGTAGAATCAGTCCAGTACGTGATATTTTTAAAGCAAACGCGTGAAGATGAAGTGACTTTTTCAACAAGTTCAGAAAGTAGTGATGCCCCACAGAGTTCGAGTCTTGGAATAGTTAATAGTTTCATAGGAGACACTCGAGTTTTGGCACAATAAAGATTTGAAGTGTAATTTCCAAATGTATCCGTGCAGCATATGTAAATGCATGCACCGTAAGCTGCCTCTGAAGCATCTGAAAACCCATGAAGTTGAACAGAGATTGGGTTAGACGAAAGTACATGTCTAGGTATTTTTAAAGTATTTAATTTTGTGAGCTCGAAGTAGTATTTCGTCCAAAGTGTGTAAATACTTTCAGGAACAGATTCATCCCAACTTATTTTGAGCTTCCAGAGCTCTTTAAGAATAATTTTGGATGTAACTATTACGGGTGAAAGTAACCCTAAAGGATCAAATATTTGTGCTGTACAAGACAAAATTTGTCTTTTGCTAACCTTAGAGTTTGCTGTGGAGATATTTATAGAATATTGTAGGGAATCAGAAGACGGATTCCAGAGTAATCCTAGTGTTTTATTATGTTCGTCAGAACCAATAGATAGGAATTCAGGATCAGAATAAATTTGTAAAGACGAATCATTAGTAGTCCATTTTCTTAGGGGAAAACCGTAAGAAGACAATAAGTTTGACATGGTTTCCTTGATTTCTCTGAGTTCTTCAGATGTGTCGCAGCCAGTTAGTAAGTCATCTACATAAAAGTCATGTAAAATGATGGAAGAAACCTTTGGGTATTCGGAAATATGTCGGTAGGCAATTTCATGAAGAGACCTAATGGCAAGAAATGCTGCTGACGCTGTGCCATATGTAACAGTGTTTAATGTGTAGACAGAAATCTCATCATTTGTATTAAATCTCCAAAGGATCTTTTGAAGGTACCGTTGTTCTGGCGTTATGAATACTTGACGATACATTTTAGTTATATCTGCCCCTAGTACAAATTTATGTTGCCGAAATCTAAGTAAAATGTAGAATAAGTTATCTTGTAAGTGAGGGCCGACATACATTATGTCATTTAATGAGTAGCCTGTGGTAGTTTTTGCACTACCGTCAAATACAACTCTTAATTTTGTGCTGGTTGATGATTCCTTGAAAACACAATGATGAGGTAAAAAGAATCCAGAATTATCGTCAGTGTCCCGTGTTAGGGACATGTGGCCAAGTTTAATGTACTCAAGTATGAAGTTATGATATTCTGATTTTAATTGAATATTGTTTTCAAGTTTTCTCTCTAAGTTCAGAAAACGTGTTTTAGCAGAAGTTTTAGAATCCCCTAAGATTGATGGAGATTCCTTTAGAGGAAGAGTAGTGATAAAACGACCATCACAATGGCGAGAAATGTGTTGCTTAAAGTGATTTTCACAATAGTTGTCTTCTTCGGAAACAAACTTGGTTTTAGGACATTCCTCTAGTTCCCAAAACTTTGTGAGCTGTACATCTAATTGACTTGAGGAAGAAAAGTAACAATTTTGTTGGGAGTGATGTTGAATCTTTGTTGGAATGGGGCCAGAGATTATCCAACCAAGAGTGGTTTTTTGAATGATAGGTAAACCAGGACCAAGTTTAATTTGTCCTACGCTTAAAATATCCCAGAATGTATCAGCACCAATAAGAAGATCCACTGGACCAGGTTTTTCAAAATTCTGGTCAGCTAGAAGTAAATTTGTTGGAATATTGAGCTGAGAACGATTGACGTGTGTATAGGGCAAATTCCCTGTAATTTTGGGCAAAACTAGACAAGATATCTTTCTAGAAAAATTGTTGATATGTGATTTAAATGTTAGTGTACTCCGGAAGTTAATACTGTGAGTTAATTGATTAACTCCCGAGATCGAAGTGTTAATTTTTTCCTTTGAAAGTTGTAAAATATTACAAAGTTTCTCAGTAACAAAATTGGATTGACTTCCATTGTCCAATAGTACTCTACATTTATGTAAGTTGCCGAACTTATCAAATACGTTGACAACAGCAGTTGAAAGTAGAATATATGGTTTAACAGGAGTGTGGATAGTTGAACTGATATGATGAGTTGAAGAAAAGGTCGAGGTAGAAGAAGATTCATTAGACTGTAGACTAGTGTTTGGATTATTAGACGATAATGAAATTTGAGGCGAAGAGTTGTTTTCCGTGATAAGAGAATTTGAAGATTGTGAGTTTTCAAAGTGTAACATGGTGTGGTGTATCTTTCCACATTTTCTGCAACCAGCAGAACGACAATCCTTAGTAGGATGGCCTGTGCCAAGGCAATTAATGCATAAACGTAAACGTTTTGCATTATTTAACCTATTAGTAGGATTTAGTTTTAAAAAGTCAGGACAATAATATATTTTATGTTCTTTATTGCAAAAAATACATGTTAACCTGTTTTCTGTGCTAGAGACAAAAGATCTCGTGTCAGTCTTGTAATGTTTATGACGGGGTGGATTTCGGTCCTGTTTATTATCATTATAGCTGTCTAATGATTCTAAAATACGACATCGTTCCTTTAAAAACTTTAATAAATCGTCCAAAATTGGTACGTCGCCTGTACAATTTTGTGATTCCCAACACCTTCTTGTTGAGTTGTCGAATTTCGTTGATAATAAATAAATAATCAAATCATCCCAGTGTTGTGTAGGGCGTTGCAAAACTTCTAATGCGCGTAAATGTTTTTGAATGTTGTCTAGAAGTTGTCTGAGACCTTGATTTGACTCTTTTGTAATAACCGGTAAATTAAAAATGGCTTTAATATGATTATTTACTAGTAATTGTTTATTTTCGAATCTTTCAATTAGTAAAGCCCAAGCAATATCATAATTAGCATCACAGACTTGTAAAGATTTGATAGTTTCGGCAGCTATGCCGCGTAAAGAAAGACGTAAGTAATGAAACTTTTGTACATTTGAAAGTGACGTGTTATCATTAATAATGGAATTAAAACTGTCGCGAAAGAAAAGCCATTGATCAAACGTTCCATCAAAGGTAGGTAGATTTAACGAAGGTAATTTAATGTTGCTTGTATTTGTAGGACTAGCTGCTATTGAACTATTGACACTGCGTGAATCAGACAATTCAGTAGGTTGTCTAGATGAAATAAGTTTTTTAGTGTCAGATATTATTTTAAAATATTTATCTTCAAAAGACTGTCTTTCAATAGCATGTATTGTGTCATAGTTTATCTCACAGTCAGGGTCATTAGTTTCAATAAGCAGTTGAGCCTCATTAAAAACCTCTAAAAGCTCTTTGGCTTTAGATAAACGATTTTCCAAGTCTACGATGTCTATAGTATCAGTATGTTCGATGCTTCTAAAGTATGTTGTGAAGCGTGTAAGAGCACTTTTAGCGGCTATTCGCTTAGTTTTGTTTAGATCAGACATTCTGTAATAGTATGATTAAATGTATGGAGATGTAAAATAATGAAAAAAGTATGTATGTTTGTTTAGATAATGGATGAAGTGTAATGTATGTAATGTACTTATACAGGTTTAAATTAGGAAAATATGTTTGTTGTTTAAAAATAAATATCTAACTAAGCTTTTATAAAATGGTAATGAACTATGATTGTAAAGGTAAATAAAAAATATGTTTCATTTAAGTAGAGACAATGGCGATAAATGTTTCAGTTATTAAAAATATTATGTAGGTATGTATTAACGATTGTATTAGTTAAATTTTGGTATAATAAAATCAGTTTAGCACATTCACAACGAATACGAGAGTAGGTAAGATATTTAATGTAAATGATATCCCTATTCGAAATAATGAAATGTATTAATTTATTTTGAAAACCATGTAAAATAAATCAAATAGAGACCGTAAATGTTTTAAAAGTGGTAAATAAAAGGAATGGACTGACCTTGTTTTATCCAGTTTTAGTGTAAAATGCAGCCTCGTGGGGTTGTAGGACGGCATGGGGTTGTAGGACGTAGGCAATATGGCGTCGTATTTTGAAGAATAAAGATGTTTTCTTTATAATCTTGCTGGAAGCTGGTAATAATTATTCATTCGTCTTCGAAGGACCGTGGATGAGCGTGTGTGAAGTATTTTGAGAATTTCACGTATAATTTTATTAAATAAACACTATAAACAACAAACTAACTGTACAAGAATAACTTAAATGTATAATTTAAAAATGTCTTCATCCAAGCGGGGTTGTCGTCGATCTCTCCTTGGCTTGTCTCCCTCCAGGCGTAAACCGCCCTCTCTCGAGTTCGGTTGCTCGTCTGTGCTCGTGATAGATCGTAACGCAGGCGCACAATTTGTAGGTTTTAAACTATAATGTGCGCGAGCAGGTCCGTACTTAACAGATGTATCCAATATTCCAATCGTCAGGAATATTTTGTCCTTTTAAGCATTTGTTAAATAGTTGAACCAACATCTCATGTAATATTTTTGGTCCATACTTTACCAACTCAATTGGAATGTCTCCAGGTCCTGCTGCTTTACCATTTTTCGATCTTTTGAGGGAATCGTTTAACTCTCTGGTTGTTATTTCAATTTTTTGTGTGTATTCGGATATTTCTTTCATTTCGATCTCTTGGAATTTACATCTATCCTATGTCAGTAAGACCTCATAATAGTATTTCCACTGTTTCAGATCTATTAACTGTAAGTTAGATTTTTCCTTTCCTTCTCTCCGGTGAGACTTTATCACCTTCCAAGCTTGCCCAACTCTTGTTCCACCCATATTATACCTATCAACCTCTGCACATCTTCGATCCCACATCTAATTTTTACTTTTCACTACTTCTTTTTTTACATCTCGATTTATTTTTTGATATATCTTGTAATCTTCCTTATTTCTCGTTGACATCCATTTCTCATAAGCAGTTTTCTTCTTGTTGACTAACGTTTGCATATTCTGTGACCACAATTCTTAATTTTTTGTTTTATGTTTGTCTTTATAACCCAAAGCTTCACTTGCAGCCTTATGAATGCATTTTTTAAGTTGCTGGTATAATTCTTTAGCTGATACATTTTCTCGATCAACATTTTGTAGTTTTGTGGACAGTCGTAATTATATAATAAATTATATAATACATTATCTTTAAAATATAATACATTAGTAATTATCTATATTGCACCCATAAAAACCAAATGGAATGTAATAAACGGAAGTTTTGGACAACGCTCAAAGGTCGTATGTCTCTCTATACTGACCGCGCGTTTGTCAAAACCTGAATTCGACAGGGAAGAAAAAATCTGAATAGTCAGTCCCCTTTCTAGGCGGCATGTAATATTTAACTACCTACCGCCACCTGTATTTCGAACAATGGAACAGTTTGCATCCCTTAGAAAATGCGATTAAAATCTCGCTGTTTTGTCTGACCGTGATTTGTATGTGAATAAAAATTGGGGGTCGTTTGTGTAGTTACAAATTATTGATTTTTAAAAGAAATTAAAAACGGATATTTTAAATTTGCATTTCTTATATTTAAATTCATACTTCAATTACAGTAAACTGGACATTAAAAAGTTTTTATTTAACGATTTTGAAATATTGTATTCATACCACATATAAATCGTTCCATATTTTTCCTCATTTTGGTAGAGAAAAATGTATATCTAAAAAGTATTATGCAAAATACACACATCGAAAATGTCTAGGGATATTTTTATAATGAGACGTAATTTCTTCTTCAATTGTTTTCAATAAATAATAATCGATTTGTAGTGATTAGTATTATTTACTCCTACAACAAAATTTGTTGAAATGTCAAAATAGCGAGAATGCATTTAAGTACAATTAAAAAAAAATTAGGTGATCACAAAATATGGTCGTAATAGAAAAAACAAAATTAGTACAAAGTATGGCGGGTTTTTTATAATTATAATAAATATTATAATTATAATAAACCACCCTGGTTTATTACGACTCTACATGTGTCATTCTTAGACAAAATAGGATTGTCGATATCCTGTTGAGGCATGTGTGCTCATTCTTCTATCAGGCGCTCTCGGAAAGAAAACGGCGCATATATATTACCCATATGTGCAGTAGTTCTTCATTTAAGCATGTCCCATATATGGAATGGGATTCAGGTCGGGAGATTGCGGTGGCCAAGGCAACACATCAATATCTTCATTGACAAGCCAGTCTGCCTAGACTTGATACATATTGACAAGCATTATCAAGCACGAGGTGAAAGTTTTGAGGAAACTGAGTGCTGAGAAAACAACCTCAGCAAACGTTAGGTTGACTTCCTGGACATGTCTTAAGCGTTCTACATGTCCACATCGTCTTCGCACTCTTACTCAACGAGAATCTGAATTAAATTCAAATCTAGATTCATCGGTGAATAAAACTGTTGCCCAATCATTTGCGTCCCAGTTTTGATATTCTTAACACAACTCTAATCTTGCAGCGCGATTGCAATGGATTGCAATGCATATCTGGAGATAGGTGGACATCTCAATGGCCTTCGACTGGAGACGATTTCTTACAGTATCACGGCCTATGGTTACTTGGTGTGCCCGTTGCAAGTCACTAACCAATTCAGGTGCTATAATTGTTTGTTACTTCTAGCGGTTAATACTAAAAGTTGGTCTTGAACTGGGTACCTGACTGTACCATGCCGATGATCTTAGTTGTCGAGGCATTAACTCAATAATAATAAAATCAGCTAATTGTCATATTTTAGTTTTCTTTTAAATAAAGGTAATCTTGATATTTAATTGATAATTCAGAAAAGTTTGATATTTCATTTCGACATATCACAGTCAGTATTATCCTTTTTTGGCAATTGGTGCACAACCGAAATTGTAAATTCTGTTCTGGTAAAAAGGTTAGACTCAATGTAAGGTTTGTTAAATTAAATTAGGAGAATTATAAAGAATTATAATTATTATATTTTACTGTCAAATGATATTTCTTTATATTTTATTATTAATTTAATATCTCTTATGAATTTCACAGATGATAGTATCTCTTATAAGAATAGGAAGACTAAGATGGGCAGGACATCTAGCAAGATCACAGCAGAACAACCCTCCTAGAAGAATCCTTATGTCACAACTCGTGGGAAGTCGAAAAAGGGGTAGGCCAAAACTCAGATGGAAGGATGGTGTAGATGAGGATGGTAGAAAGATAGGCGCAGCAAACTGGCAACGGTTGGCAATGGATAGGACTGCCTGGCGTAATAGACTTGGAAAGGTCGAGGCTCTTTTATAGGGCTGTAGCACCATTGATGATGATAATGAATTCCACAGATCTGTCAGAAGTAAACAACCTGTGCTTTGTTAGTAGGTTAGAAATTAGTAAGTATCTTTATTTAGCTTTAAAAATATTATTCAAATTTCAAAAATGCGGAGAACAGTATGAAGCTTCGCGCTAGTCTACTGTACTGCCTACTGTATCATCTTTTTGTTTTCATTTGACATATATTTCTTCTTATGGCGCTTAAAAAGAATTGTATTACATCCTTTCAGTATTAACCTTGTTATCACAATGTGATGGTTTGGTGATTTATTCTTAATATATAGTCTCTTTCCATCTTTCGTTTATAAATAAAGCTTATTCTTTACCAACGCTCATTTTTTTCTTTAGTTTACGATTATGTAAAATTGAAAATAATATTGGTTTATTTTTAATATATTTCAAAATACCAGATAAAAGATATTTCAAAGAAATGAAAGTCCATTATCCTGGATTACCTGTAGTAAACAAAATTTAAAGATATGCATAAATTATTTTCTTTGTAAACTATATTTGTTTGTCATCTAAATAGTAGATGGGGATAAGTGTGACGAACTCTGATTGGAGGAGATTGAAAAAAGTGGGATAGGTATGTAGGAATGAGAGTTTAGCTAGATTTTTGAAGGTGAAAAGATAAGCAGTTGTTTTTCCAAAGGTGCTAGGCGAACAGTCGTTGTTCTCTGGTGGTTCCCTAGAGGTAGTAAGTAGTAGAAGTGAATATTTGTGAGTTTTCGTGGAGTAAATGTATCTGACAGAAGCTGATCCAGTAAAATATTGTAAGTTATATTTTTCTTATATTCAAAGAGTCACTGTTCAGGCCAGAACGAGAGATTCAGTTTATCGAGAGGAAAAGAAGCTAGCATCATTTGAACGATACGTGCATTTGAAGGAGATCATTAAAGACGATAGGCTCGCAACAATGTGTTGTAAGATTGCTGATTACCTAGGGGACTGCTAAGAATAGATAGGGTAGGCTACAAGGAACAAGGATCTGGACAACTCATCATCAGAGAGAGATAATTTTACTATTCGTAAGTTTTTCTTTATTAACAACACATTTTTTTAACAATTGCTTTAGAAAAGATAGGAATATTTTGATCAGGAGATTTAGAACAACAATTTTGAATTGAATTTACAGCATTTTGATAATCATTATATGAGATATTTTTTATTGAAGATATTTGAGTGTGAATTTTATTTCAATATATAATGTTGTATCATATATGTTTTTTATTATTCCGGTAATCTTTGGACCTTACCTATCATACGTAATAACCCTGAGATAAGAAAACTAAATAGTGTGATAGAATCATAATTGCAATTTACAATTTAAATAAGTTTAATTAATTAGCTAATTAATTGCTTGGCGCACCTCAGACTTTTGATATCACATTATAATATATATATATATATATATATATATATATATATATATATATATATTTATATATATATATATATATATATATATATATATATATATATATATATATATATAGCGTAGAAGCCAATCAGTGTATGCGACTAAACATAAAAACTGAGAAAATTGACTTTGTGAAAAACTTATAATAAAATAACAACTTTCATATAAGAGCTAAGAATACTTTTTATTGAAATGGAATATACTGATAAATTTAAATATAGGAAAAGTTATTGAAAATAAAAAGTGTTTTTTTATACATTTAAAGAAGAAAGAAAGACTTAGGTATGCTAAGTGTCTACTGAAATAAAAAATAAAATAACGGAAAAGCAGTTAGTCTATATAATTATCCGAATCGACACTGTCATTATAAGACTCACTTTGGACGATAACTGAAGTTGAAGCTCGAGCTTTAGCCCTTTCTATTTTTGGCAAATCATTATAAAAGTTGTGGTAGTGTTGTGGAATGTAAGGAAGCAAATTAATCAAACATGTGTTTTGTCTGTCAAACTGTCAAACCTGTCAAAAACAAGTTTTTTTTGACAGGTCTACGATTTGGGTAGAGTTGATCCTGAACAATATTAAAGAACATAGATGCTGTTTTCCAACGTTTTTGTCGAAAGAAATTCTTCACGTTTTATTTCAAGTATTTGAAATTGATTAGTCTTCTTAGCAGTAGAAACTAAATTGATCCATTCTTCAGGACCATAAATAAACTATTTATTATTTGTCATTGACTCCATAACTCCAAAATCTGCATCATTCAGAAGATAGCTATGACTTGAGGTGAAAAATTTATTGTCGATTAAAGTAGTGGTCATTTCAGGGTCTTGTACGAGTTTGAGCAGTGATAGACTAAGATTACTATTTGGGGTCTGGCCTGTACAACAGTCCGAATATAAAACGATATTATTACAATTTCCTGCATCCAGTTCCTACTATTTCCTCCCACATAAACATGTATCCCTTGTTGTCGTTGAAACTAAGAATTCCCAAATTGTAAACATATAAGTTCATCTTATAATAAGCAACAGACGTGCTTAGTTTGCTAAAAGGCAAAGCTTTTTGTAGATCGAATGTAACAACATAAATGTTTTCATCAGCTAAATTTTTATCTTTGTTAAGCGAATCTCTTGCTAGTTTTGCCTTTCTGAGATGAATTGCTTTATCGGTTTTTGCTTTCTGTATATATTCGTCGTTATTTTCAAATCTGATGGTATTTTGCAAATAATTTCATAACTGACACCTTTAGATCGAGTTTTGAAATGAAGATTAAAATTTGATGAGAAAACCTGATGGTACATTTTTTCTTTGACTGGTTCTGAACCTTCTGTTCGCATTTCTCTTGATAAAGTTGATACATCTTTCTAATATTTAAATCTGGATTTAAATATTTTCTTTCTAGAGCATCACAAAGTGTGTAATGGCTCTTATAGCAAGGAAATTACTGGATGTATTCCTTGACTTTCGTGACATCAATTTTATTAATTGGTTCTTTGTGACCTCTTTTGTCTATGCAAGAAGCTGACCTCGTAGTACAAGACAGTTTATAGATATGTCCCTCACTCATCTTAAAAGATATCTTTTAAATATTTCTTACACACAGGAATGAACATGAATTTAGTAGTTAAGTAATAATACTTTATTGATTTTATTGGTTTTGAACAGAGCTATTATGAATCAGCCCACGAAGATAAATGTTCTGCTTTGTATTGTTAGCTAACTTATAAAATGAGTCAAAAATGGGTTGTCGTTCTTCGAGTGTTATATTGGTAAAACAAAGTCGTCTACGTTTACAATCAACATTTTGAAACAATTTGCAAGGCATATTCTTCCGGTTTCTAAGCACTTAAGCTTTTTCACTATACCGTCCAACTGCGTTGACTGTCCGTGTCCATTCTGTTTTATTCCTTTTGCGCGTTCTTCCTTTTCTCGGCGATTCTACCATAACTTTCCTTCATTTTCAATCACATTATTTTCTGTGCTAAGATCATCTGCAGGTAAATTGGAAACATCTGAAACAAATTTCAGTGGTCAAAGTGTGTCAAAGTCAAATATTTTTTTTCTACGAGTATGATGTCGCTCATCGACTTAAATAGTGCCATAACACAAAAAATTATAAATGAGATTTTTGTCGCAAATAACTTTAAAAATAGGTATCTGCGAACAACATTAACGTTGTAACTATATTGTCACAAATAACCACCTGGAGCTCTTGTGTCGTTATAGCCTCGAGCATTTTCTGTTGAAACCCAGTCTGCTAAACTGCCACTAGATTGTCGGTGACCACCGACAAAAGTGAGGATGCACACGGGGAGTGAAATAGTGCCATAACCCTGCTGTCTGTCAATGGTAAGCTGTTTTCGTTCATAAATATTGCCTTATTATGTAATGATGCGTTATTGATATCATGTTAGTATTAATAAATATACACGAAACATTAATATTGCCTTACGTTTGTAACGGCACTGTTGTGGTCCGAATTATTGCAAAAAAAGGCAAGTTTTTTTTAAACAGTGTCATATTTTATGATATGGCACTGTTGTAGACTGATGTAACTAGATTCTATGTAGCAAGGTTGCCACAATAGTGTTAACAGTTGTGTTGTGGCATTATTTATGATCAATTTTGGTAACTAATTTGAGATTACTACCTTAAATAGGTTTTCTGTAACATGTATAACTATAAATGGATCCTGTATAACTGATGACAGTTTGGAAAATGTTGAGTCTTACCCCTCTCAAAGTGTAGTAATTTCAAAGAATGTATCAACAACAAATTGAAGCCGATCGCATTGAAAAGTCTGATTTCGATAGTGACGACTCAGTGGCCGACCCTAATTATATTCCTTACAGTGAGATTGGTTAAAGAAGATCAACCACCGAGTCTTCAGTCAAACTAGTAATTGACTCTCTTGTGAAATGTACAAAAAAGAAACAAAAAACCCCAGTTAAGAGGGACATTTTTAAGAAGTTGAGAAACGAAGGGAAAGCATATTCTTCTCTGACTGGTAAAAAGTTGTACAAGCAAGAAAATGCCTCCATGTCCAGAAAACTGTAAATTTAATTGTCCATCTCGCATTAGCCATAACGATAAACAGAATATTTTCCAAAATTACTGGGATATGGGGTCTTTGCAAGCAGAAAAAAATTATATTTTCAGTTCCATGAACCAAATTGTCCCAAAAGTCCGGTTCACGAACAAAGAAAAACCAAGGTGTACCAACAATTCCTTTCACTTTCAAGTAGCAGTGGTAAGGATTAGAGTTTGTAAGCTCTTCTACATGAATACTATAGGCAACAATTATCGCCCGATATGAACAGTTTTAAAAAAATATGAACGATATGGGCTTTCTGCAGCCAGAAGGAAGAAGTAGACATGGCAAATATAAAACTCTTAGCCCGAAAGTTAAAGATTCTGTACTTGATTTCATAACGAAGATACCAAGAATCGAGAGTCACTATACCAGTGCAAAGTCTACCCGAGAATTTATAGATAGTGGCAAAAGCTTAGCTGATATTTATCGTGACTATTCTATGAATAAAAAAAAGAAGGGGTAGAAGCTGCGTCCTTGGTTACTTTTTCTCGTATATTTCGGAATAAATTTAACATTTCCTTCTTCATTCCAAGAAAAGATCAATATGGTCTGTGTGAAGCTCTCAAAAATGACCCACATGACCAAGAGATTCAAGAAGATTATGAAAATCATCAATACGAAAAAGTACTGAGCAGGATTGCCAAAGAGTTAGACAAGAACAAAGCGAAGGAAAATCCGCTTCACTATGACTGCTGCTTTGACTTAGAAAGGTTCCATTGGCAATGTTTCTCTATTTTACTATAAGTCAAAATTTAATGGTTACAAATTCACTGTAACTAATTCAAATTATTAATTTAAATACAACTTGTTACTTTTGGCACCAAGGCGAGGGCATGCGAGGTGCTAACGAAATAGCAACTTGTATTTTTAATTATCTCATAAAGTTGTGAAAAGAGGTAGATAATGATAATTTAGAAGTTACTTTGTACTCTGATATTGTTGTGGCCAAAATACAAACAGTTACATAATATCAATGTATGCTTATGCAGTAAGAACTCTGAAGATTAAGGCAATCAATTTTCAATGACAATAGTGTCACAACCCACAAAAATATATTTTTTAGCAAATTCTTTAATGCTATTGTCACATTGTCAATACAGAAATATATAACAGCCTTGAATAAAATCGAGGGCAAAAATTAGTATTGGTAAGTTGTGAGAGTGCGAAATTAACAATTAAAAGAAAATAGCAAACTTTGTTTAGCGCCTGTAAAATTGCGTTTTTCGGGGTTATGGCAGTATTTAAGTCGATGAGCGATGTAATTTCAGTCACAATAATATGATTTTCCGCAAATCGCCAGGAAATTTTGACATTCCTGTCAAAATTTCTTGAAGAAAAAGTCAGGACTTCCTTACTGTAAGGAAATGTCATTTCCTTACTGTAAGGAAATGATATTTCCGTACAGTTGTGAGTGTTCTACATAAGTTTGACAATTCAACCTCAATACGTTTCCATAGTAACCCAAGTAATTTTATTAGGAATTTCAAAGCACCATTTATTTGGGAATAAAATTATCGCGTTTTTTTTTAAATCAATCAATATCTGTCGAATTTTAAACGATTTGCGGAAAAATAGTATGTTTACCTCGTAGGAAAAGCCACATTCCTGGACTCTGTGTTGCTAAGTCTCGGCTTGCGCCTCGACTTAGCAATCTTCACAGTCGTCCAGGAATGTTAAGCTTTTCCTACCCGGTAAACAATGTACTATTGTGTTTATCTTTAGTACCTAATAATTACTATAACGTAAATTTCTTATTTTAGTTATTTATGAGGTCCAAATCAGGTTAGTGTAAGATGTCCGCGATAAAATTATGCGTTTTATATCCTTTTTTTGACATCCGGATATATGTTACGGTTTTCTATATTTATTTTTTTTAAATGAAAAGACTGATACGTTTCAAAAATGCTCTTCTTTTCCATTCTTTGATTTATTTTTTTTTTGTTTAATTTTACAAAATGATATTGAATCTATTTAGAGGTAACCTGTTTGCATTTATTGACAATTTGTTTTTATGTGTTTTGCCGCAACGTATCGTGAATAGTCAAATGAACTAAGAAGCCATTTCTGTATCTGTTACATCCTTTTCTTTTTTTTTTATTATTTTAGTATCATGTGATGTAATGAGTGCCGCACCGATTATTCCACACCTATTATTATTTTTTTAATTAAATTTTAAACAGAATTTGTAAACAGTATATATTTTTTAAAAATATATGAATCATTAATATATGCCTAAATTCCTTAATTGCGACATCCTATAGCATAAAATTAACGAATGAAAAGGTGAGTACGGTAAACAAACTAAAAATATTAAAACCGGAAGACATCCCTTGCAAGAAATGTGCCGGAACATTCACACTAAAGAGCACTGCACCCGCAAGAATCGTAAGCACCTGGTCAAAGACCTGAAAACCCCCTTATAAAGAAATTCAGCGTGGAATCATTTCGATCAGCGAAACAGTGAACGCCAAATTTGATGTTAGAGCACCCCATTGGCAGTGAAATGCTTGAAATCACGTACACATTTTCTTCTTGTATCACCCGACCGTCTGGCAACACCGGCTGAAACTTTTCAGCTTGTTGGGATAGCACTTTTGATATCTCTGCTCAGTCAAAGCGCTTTCGCCTGCCTCGAAATTTCCCGATGATATCAAAACTGCAATCGCTAGAGCATGGTGTGTGGGAAAGCAATTTCGAGTCACGCGCCTGGAGAACGTGGGACTTGCCGCTCGCTTTTCTCAGCCGGTGCTCAATTCTTGATTCCCTTTCAACAGTATTAAGCGGAAAAGACAGATTTTTGTACAGATTATGTGTGTTTGACGGTAAATTTTGTTTGTTCTAATAAGCTGCGAGCGTGTGGAGTGGCTCGGTCCTCTTTTTTTATTGAGATATTAAACGTGTCGTTTATTATTAAACAGTTGGGCTTTTTATTTTAAACGGGTATTAATGGTGTAATCGAATGTAAAATGAAATTGCTGGGAGGATAGAAGCGCCAAGAGGTTATTATAAACGATTATGAACATTTTATTGTCTGATTTCGTTCGCTTTTGGCACGTTATGGTTGCTTGAATAAATCCATAAAATCTATTAACTGAAAATGCAATTTTCTGTTCCTTCATAAATATGTATTAATAGATATAGATCTTAATAATCCACGAGAAACAAACAGTGAAGCTTTCTTATCGTATATTAAAAAATATGTCAGTTCCAATTTAATTCCATGTCTTAACAAAAGAAAACCATACAAGGAAGTCTAAGGTTAGCCAACTATTCAAGACCTTTGTACACAATTTATCACCTTTTGTTAAAGAGTCTTGTCCAATATTCATGTTTGTTTTGATTCGACAAGATTGGAGCTCTTGGCAGCCGTATTGGCTGACACATCTAGTCAGTTGTGTCAAAGAGTCGCGTCCAATGTTCATGTTTAATCGGATTAGATGATTGGGCTCATTCTAATTAATTTGTGTACTAATAAATTGCCAATCATATTAAGCTGCTTTGACATTAATTCGAACTCGAATTCGAGTTAAACTGGCATACGAGTTGGAACGAATGTAAAAGCCGAGTTGCTTGAATGCTATAAACGAATTCGTATACGTACGCCAGTAAGAAAAACATATTATACCTGTTAGTTAGTTGCTCGAATGCGTTTTGTTTGCTCGAATGAAGTTTTGTGAGTAAAACCAGCATTTATAACCTAAAAATATACATACAATATAAAGAATACAACATTAAAAATGTTGCTCGTGACGTCGCATTAAAAGAAATACTCAAAGAAATGGGTGAAAAACTCACATCCACAAAAGATGTGAACAATACAATAAAAAATCTTCGTTTTACGTATTACCAAAAACTCCAAAAAAATAGAATCATCTAAAAGATCTGGTATGGCAGGAGATAAAGTTTATAAACCGAAAGTGGGTTTATTATTTTACACAATTGTTTTCATCTTTTTGTGCGGTTAAGACCATCGGAATCAAATTTAGAAATAGTAAGTAATATTTTAAATATTATTCCGAAGTGGAAATTGAAACGTCAATAAACTTACTTCTAACGTTTTATTTTGGCTTATTCCCATTTAAATAGTAAATGTTTAGATAACAAATACGATACTAAACTAGTATGACATAAAAGTATGCACCGTAGTCATTAATAGATGTGTATATTTTGCAATACAGTCGTACTCAGGTATAAACGTCTACTTAATGCCCTTGGTACATAAATAACTATTTTAGATTATTTTTTATAGTTAATTGCCCACAGCGTGTACCTATAGGTATGATCAAGAATAATTTGCATTCTGCACCCTTTATTACATGCAGCATTTGAACGCTATCAATTACAAAGTAATGTCTATTTGCACCAACTTGTTGCCCTTGATGTGATTTGTATGATTGAAACGAATGAGAATCTACGTGCAGATATGCATTGGCAGAATCCACCATCTTTTAAGACAAAAATGTGCGTTTACCAATCTCGATGGGAAAAGTAAAGCGATCTCACTTTTTGATTATAAAGGTTTGCTTTGGAATTTAAAGAATAAATGCCACGCCGTTAGTTAAATGATGATGCGAATAGAACAAGAAATATTAAAGGAAAAAGAGAAATATCCGCAAAGATAAATATATAATAATATATATTATAAAAAAGGACTTCACAATTTTGTAATTCAATGTAGATCTCAGTATAAGATGTACATATTAAATGTATCTATAAGCTATTACCAAACTTCCAGCAGACGGAACAGAGAGAATATTAGGAAGATACTGGGCAGCTCACGCATTCTCTTGGTAAAAGAATTAACTAATTTATTTGAAGGCACGGTCTGAGAGACCGTGTGTCACGACTGCAGTGTTAAACTGACAGTCAATGTCACAAATACGACTATAGCCTTGTTATCGAACAAAAATAAGTCTACGACGTAATATAAGAAGAACAAGAAGAAAATATGATATAATTTTTTAATGAAATAAATTATAATTCTATAGGTAGCATTTTTAAAAATAAATGATTATGAATATCTAGGCCACATATTGAGACACGATAAGTACCGTTTGTTGCAATTGATTTTCCAGGGACAAATCGTGGCTGGACTCGTGGCTCCAAAATCTGCGGAAGTGGTTCGGGCTCACATAGGTCGAACTATTCAGAAGCGCCGCAAACAAGATCAGAATTGCCATGTTAATAGCCAAGGTTCGCAACGGACAGGGCACTTGAAGAAGAAGAAATAGTTACAAAAATTGACAGCGGTGCAAACTTGTTTTTATAAAAGGTAGTAAAATGATGTTTGTCAACCACTTGCTTACATAATTATATTAAACTCTCCCCAACGTAATTGATTTTTCCTTAATATCCCTTCATATACTTTTAACAGCCTATTAAACCTACTCAAATAAAAATAAACTTATCACCGTCGTTTTTGCAGATTTCAATCTAGATCAATATCTCAGAACATGAACACCACTATCTGATTTAAAATATTTATATTAATATACTTCTTGCAGGACTTATTTCAAACAGTAATGGTTAAACCGTTTTTATTTTAGGTAAGTATTGAGCGAGTAATGGAAAGTAAAATATAATCTCTTAATAGCTGGAAGCGGTAAGGAAATTGGATGGTAATCGATTAGAGGAACATATTCATCCAATTTTCTCTCTGCGTGTTCTGTTGAGTTCTTTTTCGTATTTTATAATTAATAGTGTAAACAACTAATAATTTATGTGAATATAAGTATGTAGAGATGTTTATTTCGTTATTTAATTATACAGATAACGACATAGTCAGAAAACTAGTTTTAAATTAGATAAGTTAGAAGTATTCAATTCTCCTAATTTTGACACAGTTGGTAAAAATGCTTTAACTTTCAATCAAAAAAGTTTTGGCTTACTTCATCAATATATACAATGTATATTAACAAGCATTGAAAAACTAGAGTTCTTCCTGCAGTGCGAAGGTCTACATAATATATGTGTCTGTTTAACTGAGCACTGGAAATCTAAAGAAAATAAACTACACCATATAAATGGATTTTCTCTGGCTTCATCTTTCTGCCGTGACCAAGGGGAACATGGAGGGTTTTCAATCCATGTGAAAGAGGGTGTGGTTTGGAAGGAAGTTTCTAATATATGTTCTCAATCTGAGAAATATAATTTTGAAGTGAGTGCTGTTGAAATAGACTATTGCCTTTTTAATTGTGTTGTGTTGTGTATTTATCTGCCTGAAAGTGGCTCTATTGATGTTTTTATGTCAAAACTGGATCTAATACTTAATGTGCTAGTCTCCGAAGGTAAGGCTATAATATTAACAGGTGATTTTAATATAGATTTCAAATCAAATGCACTAAGTAAGCAGAACTTCCTGAATGTTTTAGATTCTTATGGGTTAACCGTAACTGTGAATGATTATACAAAAGTAACTGCAACTACTAAAACTAAATTTAATTATATTGCTACAAACATAAATCACCCACAAAAAACAATGGTTGCATTAAGACACAATTTCCTATACCACGCTCTTTGTATACATTCTATCAATAAAAAATGAATTTAAAATCACTCTGCTGGATATGAAAGACAGTAAGTAATATTTTGAAATAAAAACTAAACCAATTGAACATTATACAATAATCAACAGAATTACCTACATATGGGAGACCTGAATATATTTTTAGACAAAAGGTAACAATGTTAATAAATATTTCGAGTAAAACTGTAACACAGACAGCCAAAGTTATGATAATGGTCGTGAAAACAGAATCTGTTAAAGTGATACATCTATTTTTAAAATACAGTTAGTTTGCCGGTACCTCCTATTTTTATTTAAAAAAATGTGTGACTAAAAAGTGTCAAGTTTCTTTAAAAAAAAATTAATTTATATAAGGTAGGTCGTAATAGGGATAGTGTGACAGAGATTATAAAATAAGGATTGTTTAGTATTTATATGATTATTTATTAGAATTGAAAGAAATTGGTCGCAAGGTAAATTATGGTATCAAAAAATAATAAATTCTTGTAAATATGGATTTCTTGATTATTAGGCTATTGATAACGTTGAAAAAATTGGACTAAAAGGAACTACAACGTAAAATTGGTTTTATTATTTTATATGGTTAATTGACCCTCAAATATGAAAAAACTACGGAGTGCTACCACTTAAAGGGGTGCGTTTTTGAGAAAGGGGTGAATTAGTCTCTATGCACTAGGATGTATTTGGGTGAACTCTATGCAGCTTTCGTACAAATACATCAATAGGCGCGCCGATTTTTTTGCATTTCTATCTCACCAAACTTTTTTTAGTCGATTTTATATATTTTTTCAAGTTCAAATACATTTTTCCATATGACCGGAAGTTATTATTAACAAATAACTTACAAATAAACAATTTCCGAATCGCTTTGAATAATATTTTTAGTATTATCTCATCGAAATAAATATTTTTTATCGTGTTAATTTTTTTTTAAAAAAATGCTTCCTTTTAGAGATATTTGCAATTTTTTGTTAAAAAATGCGTTAATGAGTGATTTTTGGTATTTTTTTCATCCATGGAAATGCCTGCCCAAAACATACAGGAATCTACTCCAGATGACACAGTTTCTCGTATACAATATTGAGCAATTCGCTCTTCTGGCCTTCTATAGACTCGACGTGTACTTTTGTCTGAGAATAATACCTGACTACATTGATAGTTGTCTCAATTCAGATATTCGTGAGCAAATTCTAATCTCCTTTGTTTTTGAGCTGCAGTTATCTTGGGAGCAGTAGCTGCATTTTTATGTCAGGTTGGCTGCCTTCAGTCTCCTTCTGACTGGCCAAATGTTGGTAGCCACAGCTCGGAAATCTCTAAGCTCGTCTTTGAAATTAGCACTAGTCAAAGTGCTACATTCGGGACACCAATTACATTCGGGACACAGCTGATTTTCTTAAATTTAGTCGACTTGCCACGGCCCTCTGGCTAAGGTTTTCTTTCAATAAATACTCCTGCTTGAGCGTATACATTTGTCATACACTTGCAAACTTCGTAAAAAGGAGTAAAAGGACTGATGCATTAGTGGGTTGCTATGCAAATTGATGCGTACGATGCTAATTGAAACAAGTCGGTGCGTGTCAATTTCTGACCCCCTCTCCACGTGTTACAATTTTTATTTTTAATACGTCATCCGATTTACTTACAAACAAAACTTTTTAAAATTCAATATTGAGGTTAATGATTGTACACTAAATATTTTTAATTAGTTTTGCCCTATTCGAGAGATCATAAACCACAAATATTCAGGTTAACCCTGAACTACTATTGTGGGGTCAAATTTGACCCCAGGACTTGAAATTTCGTGCGCCACTGGTAGACAGTTTGGCGAACGACCTTGTTATTCTATGTATTCTCCCAATTAAGTACGTAGTTTAGCATGCCGCTGAGTAGCAAACGATCAGTGGGATAGTGCACACGTGCTGCTGAGTTCCGGTTCTGGATTTGACCCCACCATAGTAGTTACGTTATTATTATTTAAGATAATACATTAAAATGGCTTTAAGAATTAGCGGAAGTACGGTGACAAGTGAGAATGTTTTTGACTTTCTCGAATCTCTGGAGGAACCAACCGAAAATATTGACACTTATAGTGACTCTAATAACAGTGATACTGACACTGAAAGTGAACATTCGGTTCACGACACAGATTCAGAAATTGACGTAAGTGACTTATCAAGCGACGAATGTGAAACAGCATCTAATAATGAAACAAATTTTTACTATGGACGGAACAGATATAAGTGGGCTAAAAATGCTCCGGCCCCATCAAAAATTCGCGCACAGAACATTATTACACACCTTCCTGGTCTTCGTGGACCTGCCTTAGAAACAAAACCATCCAGTCCACTTGAATCCTGGTCACTTCTTATAACTCCTGACATGTTGGCCTCTATTCTAGAGTACACAAATGAAAAAATTACCGAGCTCAGTGTAAATTATGGGGATACATGTACATTTGACGATCATCTAAACGAAGGTGAACTTAAGGCTTTTTTGGGTCTTTTATACCTTTCAGGTGTACTAAAGTTTAATCATGAGAATGTCGATTCATTATTTTCGACAAGTGTTTTAGGTAGGCCAATTTTTCGTGCTACAATGTCAAAAGAACGCTTCTTATTTCTTCTCACAGCAATAAGATTTGACAATCATGAAATAAGAGAGCAAAAGAAGTCCAATGGAGATTCAATGCAGACTTGCAGCAGTGTCCTATTTATTTAAATGTTTCGTATCTAACAGTACAGCAAACTACACCTGTTCCGAATATGTTACAGTGGACGAGATGTTGGTTGGGTTTAGAGATAGATGCCGTTTCAGAATGTACATGAAAGCCAAACCAGTCAAGTACGGCATCAAGATCATGTGTTTATGTGACGCAAAAACACATTATTTGGTAAATGCTTTTGTGTATACGGGTAAAACAAATGATCCTAATGCCCAAAAGCTATCCATACCTACAAGATCAGTACTTGCTTTAGTGGAACCAATTGCCAATAGTAACCGAAATGTCACTGGTGATAATTGGTTCACCTCAATAGAGCTAGTTGATGAACTAAAAAAACTTCGACTTACCTATGTAGGTACAATGCGTAAAAATAAGAGAGAAATTCCTCCACAATTTCAACCAAATAAAAATTACGAAGTTGATAAGTGTTTATTTGGTTTTACACGAGACAATACAATCGTATCATATGTCCCTAAAAAAAAAAATAAAAGTGTAATTATGTTGTCGTCTATGCATCACGACAAATCTGTTGACCAGAAAAGCAAAAAACCTGATATAATAGCTTTCTATAATTCGTCGAAAGGGGGCGTTGATGCACTTGATAAAAAATGTGCACTGTATCGTTCAGGTCGAAGATGCCAGCGATGGCCTTTAGTAATTTGGTATTCCATATTGGATGTTGCTATAGTAAACAGTCACATTATTTTTCACGCAGCTAATCCTGGGGCTAGAAAAAATCGATCGGATTTTATTCAAGAGCTGGGAATCAGTCTTATAAATGAACATTTAGAAGTAAGATTTGCAATGCCAAATTTGTCAAGAGAATTACGCTCGATAATTTCCAAAGCATTAGAAAATAAAATTACTCATCAAGATCAGACCAAACCAGAAAGGCCAGTTGTAAGACGTAGATGCTACTTGTGTCCCAGAGGTAAGGATAACAAAGATTCCACATTTTGCGCAGAATGCCATAGGACCATCTGCAAAACACATTCACTTCAGAGAGTTACCTGTACTATGTGCAAAGAATAGATAAACACTTACAATTTGTTCAAATATTTTTGTCGCAAGATTCTAACATTACGAAAAAAAAACATGACTATTATTTTTTTATATGGTTACTCTGATTATGATTACTGATTATGATTTTCTTTTGTATTAGGTTAAAACGTTACTATTATAAACTACTTTTCAGAAAATGAACCGTTAATTTCAATTTAAGATATATATTTTTTTGTTATAATAATGAGTTATGTTTTTGATAAAAATTTATTTTAAAAGTTCTATAACTTTTATTATAGCATCTTAATTTTCTTGAAATAAAATTTAAGTTTACAAAAAATCTCTTTTTTATATACACATTCATTTGTCAAAAATACAAAAACATTAAAAAATATATTTTTATATCTTGTTTAGAGGTTTTTAAAATTCGGGTCATCTATGACCCCACGATAGTAGTTATGTGGGTGTAAATACACGATAGTAGCTCAGGGTTAAAGATGGTATTCCACGTTGGGTTGGTTCACGTTTTTATATTTTGTCTTCTTCTAACTTGTATTTTCTCTCTCTCTCTTTGTACGCCACTCCACGTTCTATCAGATTGCAACAAGGATTTTACTGTAGCGTCTGTGCCTCATCTCCACAGACTCGTAGAATTACAAATCAATTGTAAAACTTGATCATTTTTCTTTTAATTCTTCATCTAAAAAGGCTACTAAAAAGACCAATTCTTAATTGAGGCTATGAGAGCAAGAGTGGCCTAACCAACATTTTGTTGATAATTGAGTTATAGAGTTTTAAAGCAAAACCGGTCTAACCAACATTTTCGTATATTATAACATAAATCTCTTTAGTAAGATGATTTTGCGTTATAGAAAATAACAAAAATTTGAAAACACGAATGGGCTAACCCACAAAGTTGTGGAATAGACCAAAATTGTTCAATACATAAATACGTAAAAGAATGCAAGAGTAGGCTAACTATCCTCTTTGTAGGATACGCCAGTTTTAGCTGCTAATCAAGGGTACGTATCACACTATCTAACCTTCCAGTGAATAGATGTTTGTGTTAAGGTGGAAATTAGACTGTGTAGTGCAGTCTTTTTCTTCTTAATCGTACCCCCTCTTTGCGCTTGGTGCTGCGCTATGGTACACGGTAACTACCTACAGATTCGTGCAAAAAATGTGATGTGCATAACAATAAAATAAACTTCTCAACAGTTTAAACAGAATTTAAAGCTTAATTAAAATAACACTAGAGGTTTACCAACAAAAAGCAGACCGTGCTAGATGGTATGAAACAAGATGCAGAGTATGCAAAACAAAATCCTGAATAAATTACAGTGATTGCATTCGACTTGATGTGAACGTTGCCCACATCAGTTATCGGCACTGGAATTTCTTCCTACAAATGTCAGTTGTGGACTTACGTCATAGGAGTCTATAATTTGGCTACTAATAATGCTGCTACGTATGTTTCGAACGAGACACAAGCATCACGAGGACCTCAAGAAATAGGATCCTGTTTACTGCAGTATTTTAAAACTGTGACAACAAAAATATAATACTATATTCCGATCAATGCGGAGGGCAGGATCGTAATATTAAAATGGCTGTCCTTTGCGATTTTATTGTGTCATATCCTGATATTGTGGTGGAAAATATTGATCATAAGTTTTTAGTCAGCGGACATTCTTAGGTTCGGCGCACACACATCTAATTTGGACGGTCGATATAAGTTCGATCTAACAAATTCCTTTGGTGGCGCGAAGAAAGAAATGCGAGCGGGTGCACACACATCGATCGCCAAACGGCACGGCATCGATGTCGTGTGGCGATCGATGAATATCACTGCATTCTTGGTTGCCGTGGTCGTTGCCGTCGTTTCAAGGCGTATAGTATCAAATGAACGCGCGCACACACATCGATCTTTATCGACCGACCAGAGGACCAGTTGCGTTTTTTTTACACTGCCATTGTGATTTTGTGTATAACTGTGCCATTGTGACAGTTGCTCATTGTGATTTTGTGTACTCCACCTAATAAACCTTTGTGGATTAAAAAATGTCAGCGAATAAATATCGTATAGTGTGTGCGCAAGGCATCATCGACAAAAGTTCGGTCGAACTTTTATCGACCGTCCAAATTCGATGTGTATGCGCCTAGCCTTACCTTGCATGTGACCAAGATTTCGAAGCAATAGGTGAGCAAAATTTTTTTTAAAGATATCTACGTACTTGACGACTGGATAAAGGTAATAGCACATGCACGAAAGAAAGCACATTTTATGGTAATAAAGATGACAGAAAACGATTTTTATTCTACTATACTAAAAAGTTAGAAAGACATATAACAAATCGCAAACTTGATACACAAAAATCAAAAGTCTAACGGTTACAGATTCAGTGGTTGCAATACAAGAAAACAAATCCATTTACAATTGACTACAAATACAGCAATAATGCAGATGTTTTCTTTTACTCACTAGATGTCAAAAGGAGGAGATCCAGGGAAATACTTTAGCTAGATTATTAGATTATCTTTATCCCGATGGACGTCCAATAACCAAAGCAAAAATAAAAGATCTTATGGAATTACTTTCATTTATACCTCCAATACATCATGGATATACACAAGCACCAGAACAATAAAATCCACTATACAGCAAGAAGAAGAGTTAATTAACGATGAAGATTAAGTAATTTTTAATAAAGCATATTTTCAACATTGATATTGTTTATTTTGGTATTGTACTCTAGGTCGAATCCATATTCATCTTAAAATTTTTAAGTACACACTGATATAAGAGCGGTCTAATCAACTTCTTCTTCTTCAGATGCAAATCCACTAATGGATGTTAGCGGTCACATTTTCCATTAATTCTCTATTTCTTGCAATATGTATCAGAGATTGTATGTCGTTAATCCCTGTCCATTGCCTTATGTTTCGGAGCCAGGACATTTTTTTGCATCCCATTCCTCTCTTGCCTTCAATTTTACCCTCGATTATAAGTTGGAGGAACTGGTATTTTTCATTTCGCATGATGTGACCTAGATACGCCGTTTTCTTTTTCTTGATGGTTTTGAAAAGTTGGCGTTCTTGGTTTATTCTTTTAAGGACATCTATATTTGTGATTTTCGGTGTCCATGGTATTTTTAGGATACGGCGATAAAGCCACATTTCGAAAGCTTCTAATCTGTTTATATCCCTCGTTTTGAGTGTCCAGCCCTCTACGCCATATAGCAGCACTGACCATACGTAGCACTTAGTAAACCTTAGTCTCAGTTGAAGATCGAACTGAATCGAAGTGATTACTCACTCTTTCAATGCATTTAGTATTCAGTGTTATGGTGGAGTTTTCAAGTGCATCCAAGTTTCTGGAGATAATCATGAATTTGGTCTTTTTGGTATTAATCTCTAATCCCATTCGCTTACTGTATTCTCCGATTATAGTGACAAGTTGTTGAAGATCGACTATGTTGTCACAAATTAAGACACCATCATCAGCAGATCGTATGTTGTTGATCAATACTCCATTCACCTTGATTCCCATCTCTGCATCCTCCACTCTTGAAATATGGCTTCCGAATAAATGTTAAATAAAATAGGGGAAACCACACATCCCTGTCGAACGCCTCTTCTTATATGTATGGGCTTGGATATAGAATTGTCTATTTTTAACTGTGCCGTTTGATGCCAGTACAAGTTTTCAATGCATCTTATGTCTTTTTGATCTATATCAACTTTCTTGAGAATCTGCATTAACTTGTGGTGTTGGACACGATCAAACGCTTTTTGGTAATCTAAAAAGCATAGGAACACATCCTTCCTCTGATCGTAACAATTTTGGACCAGCACCTGTGTTGCTACTATTGCTTCTCGTGTTCCTAAACCTTGCCTAAACCCGAACTGCGAGTCCCATTCACATTTTTTGTATAATCTTTCATGTAGTATTTTTAAGAATATCTTTAAAGAGTGACTCATCAGGCTAATGAGTCTGTGATCCTCACATCTTTTTGCATTGACTTTCTTTAGCAGGGGAATAAAGGTAGAGCGTAACAACTGTTGAGGATAGCAGCCAGTTTCATAAATAAAATTAAATATTTTGTGTAGTGCTGAAATTCTCCTTTCATCTAGTAATTTGAGTATTTCTGACGGGATCTCATCTGGTCCAGGTACCTTATTGTTTTTTGAATTTAATATTGCTTTTTATATCTCCTCTTTGGTGATTGAAGGGCCAGTCAGCTGGTCGTCACTCATGAGTCTTTCGTCATGGAAGAGCTCCTGGATATAATTTTCCCATATATCAATTTTCTTCTTTTCACCCAGCGCTATCTGGTTATCCTGATTAACTATGGTAGTTGGTCTTCGTTTTCTGTATATTCCAGCAGTCTCCTTAAGCTTTATATGTAAATTACGGTCGTTGTGCTGTCGTTGTAAATGTTCTAGATCGATACATTGTTGCTTAAGCCATTCATTTTTTGCTATTCTTATTTTTGCTTTTATTTGCCTGTTAATGTTTTCATACATATTGCTGCCATCTTGGTCATTCTTGTGTCTTCGTCGTTCTTCCATTAGTAATAGTATTTCTTCTGTCATCCATTTTTGTGTCTTGTTATTTCGTTTGTACCCTAAGTTGTTTTTCATGATGTCTGTTACAGCACTTGTAATTGTATTCCATGTTGGTGTTAGATCTTCGGTAATGTTCGTCGTCAATATTTGAATTTGTGCGTTTATTTCATTGCTTATTTCTGCTTGTATCAGTGGGTCTTTAAGTTTATCCAGTGCCATCTGTTGTTGAGTTTCAGGCTTGTTCTTGCATGAAAGAGCGATCTTTATGACGGCCACTAATAGTACGTGGTCAGAAGGGACATCTGCTCCAGGGTATGTGCAAGCTCTTTTGACAGTTGTGCTGAATCTACCGTTTATAAGAATGAAGTCTATCTGATTTCTTATTATGTTATGAGCTCTATCGGCTGGAGATTTCCAAGTATAAAGGCGACGGGGGTGGAGTTGGAACCATGTGTTGGTAACTCTCATATTTTCTTCTTGACAAAATTGTATAAGTCGGTCGCCCCTTTCGGTCCTTGTTCCAAGACCATAGGGTATAACTATGTCTTCAAAGCTGCCCTTCCCTATTTTGGAATTAAAATCTCCCATAATTAAGTTGACATCATGTTTCTTTGTCAATTTAAGTAGTTCTTTGATTTCACTATAAAAGTTTTCCAATACTTCATCTGATGCGTCTTTAGTTGGTGCATAAACCTATATGATGTTGCGATTATTTGGCTTCGCTTCAAGTTTTACTAAGGCTGTGCGGTCGGAATATGGTACAAACTCTGTGGCAGCTCTCACCAATATTTTAGTTATCATAATCCCGACGCCTTTTCTATGATAGCGGTCATCATTGCCTGAGTAAAAGAATGTTCCGCTTTCTGTAGTGCATTTACCGGATCTAACGGCATCTAATCAACTAAAAAGCTTAGATTTTTATATTGTTTAATATACTGCAAGATCTTCGAGTTTTTTGTGATAAGTTAATGATTTGTAAACAATGACTACTTTTTAGCATCATATTTTAATTTTATAAAATTTCAAAAAAACGTGTAAATCCATTATTCAATACATGAGGTTAGCCCACTCTTGCTCTCATAGCCTCAATTATAAAAAGGATTACTCACTACAATTCTGGCATATATTTGATGTGTTATCGTAGTTTCATACTTATATATTTTAAGAGGTTTAGGACATATCAAAATATTAAAACTATGGATACACGAAAATAAAAAAAAAAACAAAATAAAGTTTCGTAGGAGATATGTAATCAATCCGTTACCATTTTCAAACTACAAGTAAGATATCCGGTAAAATCGGAAGCACCTCTTCAAACATCCGCTCCCCAATATCACCACAGAAACGAGAAATAGAAACATAAAACAATGGCTTTGTCATCAAAGTCACATGGTTTAGGTTTCAAATTAATCATCTGTCACTTTATATTTTTAGACATATACATACAGGGGCGTTTTGTCGTAAGAGAAATTAAAATAGATTATGGAATTTTTGGAATAGACTAAATACAGTATAAGTGATAGATTTTTAATTTTTTTAAGACAAATTAATTTAAAATATTAAATAATATTGGTAGAATACGTTATTATTTAATTAATCCTCCTCAGTCCTAATCCCTTTTGGGATGTGATGACACCATCTCAGGCCTTCACAGTTTTTTTACGATTTCCCTTCATCCTTCTCTGTCCTGGTGTAGTTGTTCGGCTTCATGTAACCCTTGGTTAATCAATATTTTTGTTTGATCTACCCAACGGCTTGGAGATCTTCCCCTGGGTCTCTTTCCTTCAACTCTACCCTCGATTATCAGTTTTTCCATCGTGCCTGTTGTTCTAGCAATGTGTCCAAAATACTGCAAATATCTCTGTTGTATTTGTTTAAGCAATCTATCCTTTACTTTAAGTTGTTCTAATATCGATACGTTAGTGCGATGATCAATGCAGAATATTCTCAACATGCGGCGGTATACCCACATTTCAAATGCATTCAGTTTATTTTTATCCGCTTTCTTTAAGGTTCACGTTTCGGATGCATATGTGGCTATGGGAAAAACTAGCGCCCTTACCAGCCTTAGTTTTGTCTGTATTGTTATGCTAGAATTTTTCCAAATTGCAAATCAGTTTCATCATGACTAGCCAACCTTCTACGTATTTCTCTGTCACACCCTCCGTCATTTGTTATTAGGGACCCCAGGTATATGAAAGTATTTAGTACTTCAAAGCCTCTAAACTGTACTCTAAAAATCGAAGCAACCTCCCACTGTCTAATATATTGTTAAGTCAATTTTTTGCATTCATACTTTACGTCGACTTCAGTTGCTCTCAAACTAACCCTAATTATTATAGACAGGTTTGAGTGTGAGATCTGGATTATGCGATCAACTAAATATTCTATATAATTTCACATTTCATCAGTTGACTTCCTATACATCCTTACATCTCATGATTGTGACTGCTCCTCTAAGCTGTCATATGTCACATGTCACCTTAACACTTCCGTTAAGACCGGGAGCCATTTTCTCTCCGGATGCCGACCATAATGTAGCTTCGCCCATTCTAAAAAAAATTAAAGTCTTTGTAATTGTGTAGTGTAGTGTGATGTACAATTTTATGTTTATAATATTCTATATTTGTTGGATAGGACAAAAGTGACGAAGTAAGTTTAAAACGTTAATAATATTAAAACTTTTATCAACCATCAACAGAGTTTTTTATCGAAGTTAATTAATTTCTTTAGTTAAAAAAACGTTTCTTGGCTTATTTTAGATGCCCCTGAAGATATTCTAGAAAGCGAAAGTACTTGGGCAAGATTTAATTAATAAAACCGTACTCAATATCTGCCTTTTATTTGATCAAAGTTCATTTATTCGAGTATTCAACCTTATATCAATAATAGCAATAAGCTAAAAGGGCTGTAGAGGCCTTAAAGTCATCAAAAAAAGTGTTCTTAGAATCGTCTTTACTGAGGAGATAAATCTGATATCGTATGAAGAAGTCAGAATACATTCAAGACAAGAAAATGGTGGAAAGAGATCAAGATTTCATTGAAGCCTAACAATCGGTGATCAGGGCTAATATAAAAAGGCTCTCAAGCGCACGAATATTGCTTTGAGTACAAAGCTGGCAAAAAGCATATTCAAGCCGGGTTATTTGGTAATTGCATATCTAGATAGTGCTATACTGTGGCTGTACTGTTGTTTAAAAAAGTAGTCCCCAGATAGAAACTCTGGAAAGACGCATTTCTTTGTATATTCTCTATTACCTTCTTTAGCACTTTTGAGATTATAACATTCAACATCCAATTATGGCTCCTCTGCAGGAGGACACCGATAGACAGATATGTAACTATGGATAAGACACGTCTCCTGACTCGCCATGTTTACTAAATACCTCTTTTACTGTTTAGTAAATTGTAACATAATGATAATAAATAAAAAAAATCCAATAAAGATGCTTTTACTATATCTATATTACTTCAATGTAATACAATGAAGTACCAAAGAGAAACAAATATCGTTTAAATTCATAATGATTTATGAAGCTATAAATAATATTCTGTCAAGTCATTTTAATTACACGTATATAATTACCGACGCCACTGTTAATGAAGATGTTTCGTTTATACATAGCTTCCAGGATCCTCAAAAACAGATGCCAGGATATAAAGCTTAATAATAAACTTTAATTAAATCATGATGCTCTAATTCCTAATGCCTCCAGTAAGGACGTAAATCATTTAATAATATACCTCTTTACCTTTCCTTAATGCCAGGTTTAGTTAAATTGCTTTGTTTTTAATTTCACGAGATAAACATTAGGCGTTTTGTAATAAACTGCCGCTGGCATTTCTATGAAAGTCGTGTTGTTGTTACGTCATATTTGTAATGTATGTCTATCAGTGTGTTTATTGCAGGGGATTAAAGCCCCCTTATTGTTTCCTAGATAACGTTTCGCTTCATTATATTTATATCAACGTTCTTGTAACTCGAATGAAAAATTTTAACGAAATTTAAATTCTTTATTTTTAGGTAGCCCATCTGTCTGTTTGTCCGAGGATTAGTATAACCTAAACTTCAACACATACAGAAAAATGAATAAGCATAGACATAATATAATACAAATAGATCGACTGCTGCCATACAGTCGCGTTCCGAATGGTACTAATCACCGGCATCCGTTGGTGATAGGTAAACTCATCACCGCAGATAGGTTAAACTCATCACCAGCATTTTTGCCCCAAGGCGCTGGTTTCTAATGCAGAGGATTGAATGTTATCTGTTACAATTCTTGTTTATGTGGTAATTTATTAAAATCAGAATTATTTTAAGCAAATTGCTTTAAAATTGATATTAATATCGGATTTCTTACGGTGTGGTCTATTAAACGTATCTGCCAATTTAAACGGTTTTAAGATCTGAAAATTCAGTTGCATTGGTTTTCGATAGTGAACTTTATAACGAAAATATTTATTAAACCAGTTGGAAAAATAGGAATGAAAGGATTAGTATGGATTTGTGGTGAAATGTGTATGGCTATAGTGTATTTTTATGTATGAGAGAGTAATAAAACAATAAATTATGTATGCAAATCCCTAAACTGTTGATACGGGTGACTCAATGAAAAACAGATATTTGTCAACAAGTTTACAGAAGTATATAGGAAAACAATTTTAAATTGAGTATGACCACCAGGTATAAAGGTTGGAGCAGAATAGAATACAACAGTTGTGAGGGTTACTAATCCCTAAATAAGGTTGCCAGTGTCGGAGTGATGGAGGTTAACAGGTACTAATGAATTTGCAAGAAATGTAAGATGTTTATTTTATTGGTTATATATAACCAATAAAAGTTTAATAAGTACCTACCTATTTGCAAAATAAAGTTTAATTCTTTAGATAAAATAAAACGTTTTATTTTATCTGAAATGAGTGCATTCCACGAGGTAAGGGTTTCAACAATCAAACATTTAATTCTTTAATTCCAGGAATCTACGACAGTAATTGACTAGATAATTACCTTTTAAACTTATTCCACAGAAAATGTGATAGTGGGTTTTTCCATTTTGTAGAAAGGTCCAAGTGGCGTATTCAAAATTTTTAACAGTTCACTAAAAGTAGGTACTTCAGTTGCAAGGTGCAGTTTATTGTGTATACTAGTGTTATGGAAAATTTGGAAGTGCCGTGTAAACGCCGAAAAATTGGTCCTTTAACAGTTAATGAAAAAACATTAATATTTAATTGTTTTAAATCATTTACAGACAAAAGTTATGTGAAAGTGTTCATAAGACCGTTGAGTTAGTTAGCAGTACACTTGGTGTTGGGAAATCTACGATTTACAGAGTTATTAAAGAAGAGAAATGTGGTAGTTTTCAAATGCCACGTAATGCTCCAGGGAAACCAAAATTTCAAATAGAATATCGTTTTAAAGAAGGACTTTGACGGAAAGTGCATGAATTCTTCTTTAGACAAGAATTTCCAACATTGGATAAAGTTCTTGTCTCAGTTCGAGATGATAAGGATTACCCAGAAATGAGTCGAAGTACGTTATGGAAACTTTTAAAAGAAATAGGCTTCCGCTGGAAAAAGAATCCCAGAAAGTCTATTTTATTAGAAAGAAGCGATATTGTCATATGGAGAAGACATTTTCTAAGAACCATAAAGGAAATGAGAAACCAAAAAAGAAAAATATTTTATCTTGATGAAACATGGATCAACGAGGGTCATACACCAAATAAATTTTGGCAGGATGAAACTGCTACAAGTCAAAGGCACGCTTTTGTAAATAACTTATCTAATGGTTTAAACCCACGATCAGGAAAGGGACGCAGGCTGATAATAGTACATATTGGCAGTTCAGACGGTTTTGTTGAAGGTGGTTTATTAACTTTTGAATCAACTCGTACCGGTGACTACCATGAAGACATGAACGCTGATGTCTTTCAAGAATGGTTCGAACAAATGATAGATCTTCTTCCTAAGAACTGTGTAATAGTAATGGATAATGCAAGTTATCACTCCAGACTTATAGAAGGACTGTTCACAACCAAGTGGTTAAAAAAAGACTTGCAGAATTGGCTGAGTTCAAAAAATATTACGTACCATCCCGGATCTATAAGAAAGGAACTTTATTCGTTGTGTGCCCTTCATAAAGAAAAATTTAAAAAATACGAAATTGATGAAATTGCCAAAAATCGTGGAATGACAGTACTTAGATCCCTAGCATATCATTGTGAATTAAATCCGATTGAACTGGTATGGGCACAGATAAAGAGTGAAGTTTCAAGAAAAAATACCACTTTTAAAATTCATGCTGTTAAACAGTTGTTTTTGGAGGCCGTAAATAATGTAAATCCTGAAAACTGGAAAAAGGCAGTAAATCACACTATTAAAGAAGAGGAAAAAATGTGGAAGCTGGACAATATTACTGATAAAATGATCGAGCCAGTTATTATAAATCTTGGTTCTGAAAGTTCATCTTCTGAATCTGATTTGGATTTGTAACAAGTAGCTGTAAGTTTTATATTAATATTTTTATTCATCTATTTAACATACCTTAGACGGTTTTAAAAACTCTTTTTCTCTTTTGTAATTTTTAAAAATTAAAAAAATAATGAATTTTTTAAAACCCTTTTTAATGTAGGCCAGTCAGTTCTAATATAGTGTGTGATAAAAGAGGTCACTTTTGTTTACATATACATAACACTTCATAACACTGAAATAATTCATTTATTTTTTACAATATTATTCAAAGTAATTTTTCAATTAATCTTGAGCACGCCCATGAAGTGGTCGGAGGTACCAGTTAAAATTATGCTAATTACTCTCTCGTTCATAAACATAAACTATATACTGGGATGCCCAAACGGAAAAGAGACTCATTGCTTATGTAGTTCTCGACTATTTTCATAAATCAAGGCAGGTTAGGAATATCCGCATGAAATTGTTGACAAAACAATCGCCAACTCATTCTGGGTCCAAAAATGGCCAGCCAAATAAGTGGTGCAGTCACTTGCCGTTGAAATCTTCCCTCTTTTGAGTGGTTACCAATCCAAGTTTTTGGATTTTGCGAAACAAACTTTGAGTCAAGTGAAATAAACACCCAATTCGCTTCGCAGATGGCCGAACGGCAACTACGGCCTTGTGAATCGAAATTTTAAAATCAGCCATCATAAGTCTTGATGGACTTAAAACGAAACTTCGTCGGAGCAACGAATTAATTGATTAAAGACCCTGAGGTAGGTTTCCATACGTTTGTCGGGAAGAGGAAACATTTATCGCGGTCCATATTAAGATTCGTCTGTAAGATTGCTTGATGCGCTTTGGTACAGGTGGCATAAAAAGCAAACCATCGTTGCTCATATTCCTGTGAATACAAGAGATATCCGTTGTTGCCAGGTGTTTTTTGAAAGAAGAAGTTGAAATCTTTTGGTGAATGATTTTTGATGGGTCTCCAATAAGTCCTCTTGAGCTTTCATCTTGTAGGAGTTCAGTTTAAGCTGATGACTTGACGGCTTAGCTTTTGAAGGTTGCTTAAGTGATTCCTTAAGTATTCCAAGTTGCAGTGCAAAATATTTTCCGCAACTAGAAATTTCGATCATTTCAGAATCACTCCAATCATCTCTATTTAATATTTACAGCGAACACATTATGCGAAAGGTACTAGATGGAGGGAAGGGCGGAATATCAGTAGGAGGTCAAAAAATTAATAACTTGATATATACTGACGACACTTTAATAATGGCGGCAAATTAGGAAGAAATGGAAGACCTAATGAGATGTTTGAAGGAAAAAGCAAAACATATGTACTAAAGCTAAATAGGAGTAGGAAAGATCATGATAGTAAACAGAGCTCAAAATAAACTTCAACACAATAAAGAAATTTAGAGGGTTTAGATTACAATTTAGTATGTTGCTACATACAAGGTTTTGCCCCAAAGGAATCGTTTAGTATTTTCCTTCCTGTTTACATATAACAATCAGTGCAGATTTGGCGTACTGAAAATTAAACTGCAGAACCTTTATGCTATCACCTACCACCTTTATCAAGGCTAATAATTTACCTCTTGTGTAGTGTAGCGTTTACGCTACTGATTAATCCAATATTCAATTTAAAAATCGTATTCACCGAGCCCCTCACGAAATTTTTGTGTTCCGCCAGCGATCGATTTTTAAATGGACATTTTTCCCCACACGCGTAGTAGTCGCTTAAAAAGTAAGGTTGGTCGAGTTGGTAGGTGAACGATCAGTTTTGGTCAGAACTCGTCAACGCAGACACGCCAACCGGTGAAATTGTTCACATTCAAAGTGACGGAATTGGAGCAAGGAAGATAATTTGGGGAAGAATATAATTCATTAATAATAATAGTAATAATTAATTTTAAATAACAAGTATTAATTTATAAGAGTTCCATATAAAAAGGAAGAGTTTTTGGCGTGTTGCGAGCTCCATGTAAGTAAATCATTTTATACGTATTATCTCCTTATCATAGAATCAAATTTATCATTGTATTTAGTATTTCTTTAGAGATTTATTTTTGAGTTCCGAAATAATTTAAATATAAAATTTCCTTGATTTACTTGCAAAGAACAGAAGGTCATTTTTTTTATATAGTCAAACTTAAATTCCGATCTATTTCATATCTTATCATTAAGTTTTTTTGGTTCTTTTTTTTACCTAACTTTTTTGGTGGAATATAAAAGGTTCTACAAATGTGGACAGCCTTCTGTATTCTGCGCATGTTCTTTTCATGGCGCAAGCTTGCCATGCCTACGAAAGTAACTTCATAAATTTGACATGATGTTGACTTAACCTAATACCTAATGTTTTGATGTTTTGTTTTGGTGCAGTCAATCCATGCTGCTACACCTATTGAATTGTATTTATTAAATTAAATAATCATTTTAGATTCCGTCACGTGAAAATATTATTTTCACTTTACTTGAGGATATTCTCTTGAGAATATTCCCTCAAGGATACTAGTAACAGAATCCTTAGATACATAGTTAGCAAACCCGTGGATTTTGCTGTCACCCAGAGACCAGTGACTGGTTGTGGCTTTTGTGACCAGGATTCGTCTTTACAGCCACAAACTGATGTAGCCGTGCCAAGAGGAGTTTTTCCTATGGACTTATAGTGCTGTAAAGATAAGTTGTTTAACTATTTGACCTTTTGTATTACGTATTACTTTATATTTACTGTTAACTGATCATATGCATATGATAAGGTAAATACCTTTGTGATAATTTAATTAATTTAATTTTTGATAATCTAATTTTAAAATATTGGGGAGAAGAGAATACATTACATGTGTTATTAGGTTTTAACTAGGATTTAGAGAGTCTGACCAAACTCACTTTTTTTTGGATATAATATTTTTGTTAATATAATACAATTTGATATTAAGAGGGACATAAATTTAATGTGGTTTGTTTTTAAATATTATATAATGAGTATGGAACAACTCATTTTTTGGATGTAATATATATATTTAATATAATTGTAATAGAGATTTATCAAGTTTGATATCTTTACAATATTGTCATTAGTACCTCATTTTAGTAGAACTAATTTAAATTTAAATGACTACCTTTTTGTTTTAAGACTTTGGCTACCCTACGGACTATTCTTGTTGTATACTAATATTTCATATTTTATTTGGCCAGTGGTAGTGACTATTCATTTGTTGAGGGGCTATTAGGTCCTATTGTATCTGTACACCATCCACTACCACTGTTATTTGGCTTTGCATTATATGTAAATTGTTTATACACATATACCTATATACATTTGTTTATAAATATATTTATTGTTGCTATTTTGAGTTTTATTTCAGTTCTACTAACCAGTATATAACATAGCAAAACAAGATTAATATTTAGTATTTTTATATTTCAGAGTATTATCTCCAGATTCATTTGTTACTTCAAAATCTCAACTATCGTTGAGTTGGCGCCCTTCTTTTCTCTTCCTATTGTTCTCTTTCTATAAATTTATTCCCAGTGACCTTCTTTAGTTGTATCACGTTTGATATTACCAGGTCTCATTTTGTTTCTTGTCTCATTAGCTCAGTATCCTTGCTATCTGTTTAAATCTTTAAAGCCACAATCCAGTGCATTGAAGCTAGCCCGAACACTCACTTGAGATTTAGTGTCTCTTTGGCCATTTAAATTTGTTCCTCTGAGCTTAGCCCTATTTTTAGTATTTTTTTTCCATCACTTCTCTTTCAGTTCTTCTGAACTTTGTCAATTCACACATTTTATTCGTTTCAATTGGCTAGACCCAACGTGTGGCTTCTTTTCCACTTCTGCCTTAAAATATATATATATATATATATATATATATATATATATATATATATATATATATATATATATATATATATATATATATCTCCTTTAACTTTTGGTTTTGATCTTGGGTTGTTGTGGTTTTCACTGGTTGTGCTTTTAGATTTTCATTTTAACTTTTAGTTTTGTTTTTCAATTTTTTTTTGGACATTACCTCATATCTATATCTATATCTTAAATTGACTTGTTTTTGCTATATACTGTGTAGACTGAATAAATTGCTTTGTTTTTGATTGCTTAAATAACAATTTAAATTAATAATAAATTAATTAAAAATTTAAATAACTAAAGTTAACTATTTCACATATTTTACAAGTCCGGAGTAGTCAATAAGTTGAGTTACTACCTTGAAATAACAGTTTTTGAAATTTTAGGTTCCTTAGGGTGTTGTAGCAGTATATGTCATTGGATTTCATAACTGGACCAAAACAATTAAACATTACTGGTATAGGTATTCCCTCAGAATATTAATTTTGGAGTCAGAGAGTAAGTTAAACTTTACCTACTTTTACTCATTCTCTTGTATATTGCTCAGTTGTGTAATATGTCTGCTTTCAAGGTAGAGCATCTGTTAGCTCCTGAATTAGAGTATGAGTTGAGAGTCTGTCATCTAACCAGTCCCTTGTTAAAAAAATGTTTTATGATGTACAGAATGTACCAGGTAAATTTCCTGATTTTAAAGTTGAACATGGTGTTTTGTATAAACATGTCTTAAGTTCCATGGATGCCCTTACTGGAATGTCGGATTGGAAGATAGTGGTTCCAACTCCTAATAGAGCAGAGGTTTTGGCCACTTTCCATGACCATTCTACTGCAGCTCATTTTGGTTTCTACAAAACTTTCCGTCGAATATCTGAACTTTATTACTGGCCGAAGATGAGTCACACTGTACGTAGCTATATCGCTTAATGCAAATCTGTGCTACATGCAAACCGACTAATCTTCCCCAACCAGGTTTTCATCTGTGCTACATGCAAACCGACAAATCTTCCCCAACCAGGTTTAAAGGGGAAAACCTGGTTGGGGAAGATTAGTCGGTTTGCATGTAGCACAGATTTGCATTAAGCGATATAGCTACGTACAGTGTGACTCATCTTCGGCCAGTAATAAAGTTCAGATATTCGACGGAAAGTTTTGTAGAAACCAAAATGAGCTGCAGTAGAATGGTCATGAAAAGTGGCCAAAACCTCTGCTCTATTAGGAGTTGGAACCACTATCTTCCAATCCGACATTCCAGTAAGGGCATCCATGGAACTTAAGACATGTTTATACAAAACACCATGTTCAACTTTAAAATCAGGAAATTTACCTGGTACATTCTGTACATCATAAAACATTTTTTTAACAAGGGACTGGTTAGATGACAGACTCTCAACTCATACTCTAATTCAGGAGCTAACAGATGCTCTACCTTGAAAGCAGACATATTACACAACTGAGCAATATACAAGAGAATGAGTAAAAGTAGGTAAAGTTTAACTTACTCTCTGACTCAAAAATTAATATTCTGAGGGAATACCTATACCAGTAATGTTTAATTGTTTTGGTCCAGTTATGAAATCCAATGACATATACTGCTACAACACCCTAAGGAACCTAAAATTTCAAAAACTGTTATTTCAAGGTAGTAACTCAACTTATTGACTACTCCGGACTTGTAAAATATGTGAAATAGTTAACTTTAGTTATTTAAATTTTTAATTAATTTATTATTAATTTAAATTGTTATTTAATCAATCAAAAACAAAGCAATTTATTCAGTCTACACAGTATATAGCAAAAACAAGTCAATTTAAGATATAGATATAGATATGAGGTAATGTCCAAAAAAAAATTGAAAAACAAAACTAAAAGTTAAAATGAAAATCTAAAAGCACAACCAGTGAAAACCACAACAACCCAAGATCAAAACCAAAAGTTAAAGGAGATATATATATATATATATATATATATATATATATATATATATATTTTAAGGCAGAAGTGGAAAAGAAGCCACACGTTGGGTCTAGCCAATTGAAACGAATAAAATGTGTGAATTGACAAAGTTCAGAAGAACTGAAAGAGAAGTGATGGAAAAAAAATACTAAAAATAGGGCTAAGCTCAGAGGAACAAATTTAAATGGCCAAAGAGACACTAAATCTCAAGTGAGTGTTCGGGCTAGCTTCAATGCACTGGATTGTGGCTTTAAAGATTTAAACAGATAGCAAGGATACTGAGCTAATGAGACAAGAAACAAAATGAGACCTGGTAATATCAAACGCGATACAACTAAAGAAGGTCACTGGGAATAAATTTATAGAAAGAGAACAATAGGAAGAGAAAAGAAGGGCGCCAACTCAACGATAGTTGAGATTTTGAAGTAACAAATGAATCTGGAGATAATACTCTGAAATATAAAAATACTAAATATTAATCTTGTTTTGCTATGTTATATACTGGTTAGTAGAACTGAAATAAAACTCAAAATAGCAACAATAAATATATTTATAAACAAATGTATATAGGTATATGTGTATAAACAATTTACATATAATGCAAAGCCAAATAACAGTGGTAGTGGATGGTGTACAGATACAATAGGACCTAATAGCCCCTCAACAAATGAATAGTCACTACCACTGGCCAAATAAAATATGAAATATTAGTATACAACAAGAATAGTCCGTAGGGTAGCCAAAGTCTTAAAACAAAAAGGTAGTCATTTAAATTTAAATTAGTTCTACTAAAATGAGGTACTAATGACAATATTGTAAAGATATCAAACTTGATAAATCTCTATTACAATTATATTAAATATATATATTACATCCAAAAAATGAGTTGTTCCATACTCATTATATAATATTTAAAAACAAACCACATTAAATTTATGTCCCTCTTAATATCAAATTGTATTATATTAACAAAAATATTATATCCAAAAAAAAGTGAGTTTGGTCAGACTCTCTAAATCCTAGTTAAAACCTAATAACACATGTAATGTATTCTCTTCTCCCCAATATTTTAAAATTAGATTATCAAAAATTAAATTAATTAAATTATCACAAAGGTATTTACCTTATCATATGCATATGATCAGTTAACAGTAAATATAAAGTAATACGTAATACAAAAGGTCAAATAGTTAAACAACTTATCTTTACAGCACTATAAGTCCATAGGAAAAACTCCTCTTGGCACGGCTACATCAGTTTGTGGCTGTAAAGACGAATCCTGGTCACAAAAGCCACAACCAGTCACTGGTCTCTGGGTGACAGCAAAATCCACGGGTTTGCTAACTATGTATCTAAGGATTCTGTTACTAGTATCCTTGAGGGAATATTCTCAAGAGAATATCCTCAAGTAAAGTGAAAATAATATTTTCACGTGACGGAATCTAAAATGATTATTTAATTTAATAAATACAATTCAATAGGTGTAGCAGCATGGATTGACTGCACCAAAACAAAACATCAAAACATTAGGTATTAGGTTAAGTAAACATCATGTCAAATTTATGAAGTTACTTTCGTAGGCATGGCAAGCTTGCGCCATGAAAAGAACATGCGCAGAATACAGAAGGCTGTCCACATTTGTAGAACCTTTTATATTCCACCAAAAAAGTTAGGTAAAAAAAAGAACCAAAAAAACTTAATGATAAGATATGAAATAGATCGGAATTTAAGTTTGACTATATAAAAAAAAATGACCTTCTGTTCTTTGCAAGTAAATCAAGGAAATTTTATATTTAAATTATTTCGGAACTCAAAAATAAATCTCTAAAGAAATACTAAATACAATGATAAATTTGATTCTATGATAAGGAGATAATACGTATAAAATGATTTACTTACATGGAGCTCGCAACACGCCAAAAACTCTTCCTTTTTAAATGGAACTCTTATAAATTAATACTTGTTATTTAAAATTAATTATTACTATTATTATTAATGAATTATATTCTTCCCCAAATTATCTTCCTTGCTCCAATTCCGTCACTTTGAATGTGAACAATTTCACCGGTTGGCGTGTCTGCGTTGACGAGTTCTGACCAAAACTGATCGTTCACCTACCAACTCGACCAACCTTACTTTTTAAGCGACTACTACGCGTGTGGGGAAAAATGTCCATTTAAAAATCGATCGCTGGCGGAACACAAAAATTTCGTGAGGGGCTCGGTGAATACGATTTTTAAATTGAATATTGGATTAATCAGTAGCGTAAACGCTACACTACACAAGAGGTAAATTATTAGCCTTGATAAAGGTGGTAGGTGATAGCATAAAGGTTCTGCAGTTTAATTTTCAGTACGCCAAATCTGCACTGATTGTTATATGTAAACAGGAAGGAAAATACTAAACGATTCCTTTGGGGCAAAACCTTGTATGTAGCAACATACTAAATTGTAATCTAAACCCTCTAAATTTCTTTATTGTGTTGAAGTTTATTTTGAGCTCTGTTTACTATCATGATCTTTCCTACTCCTATTTAGCTTTAGTACATATGTTTTGCTTTTTCCTTCAAACATCTCATTAGGTCTTCTATTTCTTCCTAATTTGCCGCCATTATTAAAGTGTCGTCAGTATATATCAAGTTATTAATTTTTTGACCTCCTACTGATATTCCGCCCTTCCCTCCATCTAGTACCTTTCGCATAATGTGTTCGCTGTAAATATTAAATAGAGATGATTGGAGTGATTCTGAAATGATCGAAATTTCTAGTTGCGGAAAATATTTTGCACTGCAACTTGGAATACTTAAGGAATCACTTAAGCAACCTTCAAAAGCTAAGCCGTCAAGTCATCAGCTTAAACTGAACTCCTACAAGATGAAAGCTCAAGAGGACTTATTGGAGACCCATCAAAAATCATTCACCAAAAGATTTCAACTTCTTCTTTCAAAAAACACCTGGCAACAACGGATATCTCTTGTATTCACAGGAATATGAGCAACGATGGTTTGCTTTTTATGCCACCTGTACCAAAGCGCATCAAGCAATCTTACAGACGAATCTTAATATGGACCGCGATAAATGTTTCCTCTTCCCGACAAACGTATGGAAACCTACCTCAGGGTCTTTAATCAATTAATTCGTTGCTCCGACGAAGTTTCGTTTTAAGTCCATCAAGACTTATGATGGCTGATTTTAAAATTTCGATTCACAAGGCCGTAGTTGCCGTTCGGCCATCTGCGAAGCGAATTGGGTGTTTATTTCACTTGACTCAAAGTTTGTTTCGCAAAATCCAAAAACTTGGATTGGTAACCACTCAAAAGAGGGAAGATTTCAACGGCAAGTGACTGCACCACTTATTTGGCTGGCCATTTTTGGACCCAGAATGAGTTGGCGATTGTTTTGTCAACAATTTCATGCGGATATTCCTAACCTGCCTTGATTTATGAAAATAGTCGAGAACTACATAAGCAATGAGTCTCTTTTCCGTTTGGGCATCCCAGTATATAGTTTATGTTTATGAACGAGAGAGTAATTAGCATAATTTTAACTGGTACCTCCGACCACTTCATGGGCGTGCTCAAGATTAATTGAAAAATTACTTTGAATAATTGTAAAAAATAAATGAATTATTTCAGTGTTATGAAGTGTTATGTATATGTAAACAAAAGTGACCTCTTTTATCACACACTATATTAGAACTGACTGGCCTACATTAAAAAGGGTTTTAAAAAATTCATTATTTTTTTAATTTTTAAAAATTACAAAAGAGAAAAAGAGTTTTTAAAACCGTCTAAGGTATGTTAAATAGATGAATAAAAATATTAATATAAAACTTACAGCTACTTGTTACAAATCCAAATCAGATTCAGAAGATGAACTTTCAGAACCAAGATTTATAATAACTGGCTCGATCATTTTATCAGTAATATTGTCCAGCTTCCACATTTTTTCCTCTTCTTTAATAGTGTGATTTACTGCCTTTTTCCAGTTTTCAGGATTTACATTATTTACGGCCTCCAAAAACAACTGTTTAACAGCATGAATTTTAAAAGTGGTATTTTTTCTTGAAACTTCACTCTTTATCTGTGCCCATACCAGTTCAATCGGATTTAATTCACAATGATATGCTAGGGATCTAAGTACTGTCATTCCACGATTTTTGGCAATTTCATCAATTTCGTATTTTTTAAATTTTTCTTTATGAAGGGCACACAACGAATAAAGTTCCTTTCTTATAGATCCGGGATGGTACGTAATATTTTTTGAACTCAGCCAATTCTGCAAGTCTTTTTTTAACCACTTGGTTGTGAACAGTCCTTCTATAAGTCTGGAGTGATAACTTGCATTATCCATTACTATTACACAGTTCTTAGGAAGAAGATCTATCATTTGTTCGAACCATTCTTGAAAGACATCAGCGTTCATGTCTTCATGGTAGTCACCGGTACGAGTTGATTCAAAAGTTAATAAACCACCTTCAACAAAACCGTCTGAACTGCCAATATGTACTATTATCAGCCTGCGTCCCTTTCCTGATCGTGGGTTTAAACCATTAGATAAGTTATTTACAAAAGCGTGCCTTTGACTTGTAGCAGTTTCATCCTGCCAAAATTTATTTGGTGTATGACCCTCGTTGATCCATGTTTCATCAAGATAAAATATTTTTCTTTTTTGGTTTCTCATTTCCTTTATGGTTCTTAGAAAATGTCTTCTCCATATGACAATATCGCTTCTTTCTAATAAAATAGACTTTCTGGGATTCTTTTTCCAGCGGAAGCCTATTTCTTTTAAAAGTTTCCATAACGTACTTCGACTCATTTCTGGGTAATCCTTATCATCTCGAACTGAGACAAGAACTTTATCCAATGTTGGAAATTCTTGTCTAAAGAAGAATTCATGCACTTTCCGTCAAAGTCCTTCTTTAAAACGATATTCTATTTGAAATTTTGGTTTCCCTGGAGCATTACGTGGCATTTGAAAACTACCACATTTCTCTTCTTTAATAACTCTGTAAATCGTAGATTTCCCAACACCAAGTGTACTGCTAACTAACTCAACGGTCTTATGAACACTTTCACATAACTTTTGTCTGTAAATGATTTAAAACAATTAAATATTAATGTTTTTTCATTAACTGTTAAAGGACCAATTTTTCGGCGTTTACACGGCACTTCCAAATTTTCCATAACACTAGTATACACAATAAACTGCACCTTGCAACTGAAGTACCTACTTTTAGTGAACTGTTAAAAATTTTGAATACGCCACTTGGACCTTTCTACAAAATGGAAAAACCCACTATCACATTTTCTGTGGAATAAGTTTAAAAGGTAATTATCTAGTCAATTACTGTCGTAGATTCCTGGAATTAAAGAATTAAATGTTTGATTGTTGAAACCCTTACCTCGTGGAATGCACTCATTTCAGATAAAATAAAACGTTTTATTTTATCTAAAGAATTAAACTTTATTTTGCAAATAGGTAGGTACTTATTAAACTTTTATTGGTTATATATAACCAATAAAATAAACATCTTACATTTCTTGCAAATTCATTAGTACCTGTTAACCTCCATCACTCCGACACTGGCAACCTTATTTAGGGATTAGTAACCCTCACAACTGTTGTATTCTATTCTGCTCCAACCTTTATACCTGGTGGTCATACTCAATTTAAAATTGTTTTCCTATATACTTCTGTAAACTTGTTGACAAATATCTGTTTTTCATTGAGTCACCCGTATCAACAGTTTAGGGATTTGCATACATAATTTATTGTTTTATTACTCTCTCATACATAAAAATACACTATAGCCATACACATTTCACCACAAATCCATACTAATCCTTTCATTCCTATTTTTCCAACTGGTTTAATAAATATTTTCGTTATAAAGTTCACTATCGAAAACCTATGCAACTGAATTTTCAGATCTTAAAACCGTTTAAATTGGCAGATACGTTTAATAGACCACACCGTAAGAAATCCGATATTAATATCAATTTTAAAGCAATTTGCTTAAAATAATTCTGATTTTAATAAATTACCACATAAACAAGAATTGTAACAGATAACATTCAATCCTCTGCATTAGAAACCAGCGCCTTGGGGCAAAAATGCTGGTGATGAGTTTAACCTATCTGCGGTGATGAGTTTACCTATCACCAACGGATGCCGGTGATTAGTACCATTCGGAACGCGACTGTATGGCAGCAGTCGATCTATTTGTATTATATTATGTCTATGCTTATTCATTTTTCTGTATGTGTTGAAGTTTAGGTTATACTAATCCTCGGACAAACAGACAGATGGGCTACCTAAAAATAAAGAATTTAAATTTCGTTAAAATTTTTCATTCGAGTTACAAGAACGTTGATATAAATATAATGAAGCGAAACGTTATCTAGGAAACAATAAGGGGGCTTTAATCCCCTGCAATAAACACACTGATAGACATACATTACAAATATGACGTAACAACAACACGACTTTCATAGAAATGCCAGCGGCAGTTTATTACAAAACGCCTAATGTTTATCTCGTGAAATTAAAAACAAAGCAATTTAACTAAACCTGGCATTAAGGAAAGGTAAAGAGGTATATTATTAAATGATTTACGTCCTTACTGGAGGCATTAGGAATTAGAGCATCATGATTTAATTAAAGTTTATTATTAAGCTTTATATCCTGGCATCTGTTTTTGAGGATCCTGGAAGCTATGTATAAACGAAACATCTTCATTAACAGTGGCGTCGGTAATTATATACGTGTAATTAAAATGACTTGACAGAATATTATTTATAGCTTCATAAATCATTATGAATTTAAACGATATTTGTTTCTCTTTGGTACTTCATTGTATTACATTGAAGTAATATAGATATAGTAAAAGCATCTTTATTGGATTTTTTTTATTTATTATCATTATGTTACAATTTACTAAACAGTAAAAGAGGTATTTAGTAAACATGGCGATTTTTTTTGACCAGGCTTTTTCGCCTCTCGTGGGGGCACCTGCACGTCCCTAGAGAGCAAGTCCCTAGAGGAAAATAAAATACCTTCTCCTCAGACCAACAAGTACTTGTTCACCTTTCTGATCAATGTAATAAGTTAAGGCTCTTATGAAAGTGGAGAATATGAAACGAATTATTCCAGACGAGTAGAGATAGTGTGTTTCAAAATCTCGCACTGAAACCTTTGGCATTCTCATGCATTTTGCGGGGAGCACGACTTAGAAATTCCATAAGAAAAAACATCGCATGTAAAATAGATAAAACAGACGATAAGACCATCCATAGAAACATCACACAACTGAGTGCCTCATGACGTTGGGTCAACAACACTAACTTTAGAAGAAATACTGCTAGAATTAGAAAAATAAATTAAGAATAGTGACATATCATCATAGCAAATATTACAAGGGATACTACTAATGATGATAAAAATCGGAGTCCAGATCCACCAGAGGAAAAATATTACCAGACGACAAGCCTTCCTCGGTCGGTTGGTTTCACGTCATTCAAGAGATACCCGCCTGTTTTATAGATTTTTAAAAGACTTTTGACAGAGTATGTAATGCTATACTCAAATATATTATTGAGAGCAAAGGCATAGATTATAAAAATCTGTAAATAATCCTGAATTTACATTGGAATTAGCGAGTAAATATAAAAATAGAAGATGAAGTTTCAGATGTAATAAGAGCAATCGGAGGAGTGAGACAGGGATGTATATTGTCACCACTATTGTTTTGCCAGAAAGCTATATCGGGCGCGAATAAAGGAATAATCGTCAATGGGGAAGTGATAAGCAACATAGGTTGCCTAATGCACATGTCATTCTCTTAAACATGACTTTAACACTAACGGTAAGTCCACATCTTTTATACCCCAAATAAAAAGTTTTTAAATCCCAACACCTGGATTGCTGTTATTATTTTTAATATTATTAAAAAAAAATTTGAATCTTTTGGCTGTAGTAATACTATGTATAACTAATATAGTTTCATGTTAGATTGACATTTTGTTTTCGACACCGTTCATAGGTATCTTGTCAATCAGTTACCACATGTAGTCCGTTTGTAGAGGTTTACTCTCCGGACACTGGAACTCACTTCAACCATGGGTGTATGTTACCTGGAGTAAAATTTAATTTAATATTTAACATCACAGTTTTATAACAACATTATGTACAATCTTTTACAACTGCATGTAATTTAAAGGGTTTTTAACCGTGGTATTTAGGTGGCTCAGGCATTTTAACCTAGTAAGTCTAACCATTTTTGCTTTTTAACCCTAGTCAAAATTTTTTAAACCACGTTTGCTTTAACTAAATGGTTTATACTTATTTTAGTCAATTTTAAACCTGATGATGGACTGTTTAGTCCGAAAACGTTTGTTTTTTTGATGTATCCCTTTTAAGGAATTTAAATAAATATACCCATTTACGAAGATTAACCTCTTTTTTTTTAATTTAAGTTTTTTAACAATTTTAACAACTTAATGTTTCCACTTCCTTTTTGTATTTTTTTTTAAATTAATTTTTATTTAACAATACCTATATATGTATGTGCGTGCATAAGTGTGTGTATATGCGCATGTGTATATAGTATTTAATATTGTAGCAAACAGTATTTATTATAATATCGTCGCTGAATGGATAAATAATCCAAAGCCATTAAAAAAAAAGTAATGGTTTAAGAGAACAAACCCCCTATAAAATTTTTACGGGGTACACAAATTTCACTGTTATTTTTTTTAAAAGATGTTTCTGCTATAAAAAAGCCACATGTCTATTTTTAATATAAAATCTCTAACAGTTTTCGATATACATATTGCAAAAAATCGGCAGTCACTTTGTAACTTCAAAGTGCTGTAACTTTATTTATGTGCACATTTGTACAAAGGTTAGTTAGGTTCAACCAAACTACTTTTGGTCCCGGAATACGCGATTTAATGTATAACCTTCCCTTTTGTTACACCCTGTATTAAATTGTTTCAGAATCGTTATAAAGCTTCTTTACATACTCTCAGCTAAAACGCCCTCTTGACAAATATATGTATTCATTACTGGCGAACAAAACTCCTTTACTCACAGTTTACTCAAAAATAAAATTTAATATCAAACTTCAAGTCATAAACAGTTAATTTATAATTCAATAGCTAAAGTGTAGGTGTTTATTATTTGCTGCATTATTTTCTGCTCCAAAATCATATGCTACCTCTCTGGCGTCCCATCTTATCCATGCACAGATTATGACAGATCTTTATAATTAAAGTTTAGTATGGGATACACATGAAGCAAGCAATTAGTACATATACATCGTTGGAAATTCGAGCTTGTGTGTTCGCAAAAGAGAAGGCTGGAATATCCGGGGGATTCTAACATAATACCGAGATATTCATGTGTTGCTCTCTTGCAGAATTGCAATTACCCGCTTGCAGATATACGATCAAGTTGGTGATACTTTAAGGACTATGTACAGACGATCCGACAAATGTCGAGTAGGTATAAAAGTTAAAATATTTAAGTGCGTGTTTGTGTATATCAAAATATTTGAGTGCTATTATGTTGAAATGTATGTTTAATATTCTTTAATTTTTAATATACTTTTTAAATAAATATTTCATAAACCGAGAGTGTCTAAAAAGCCTTGTCAATTATTATTTCTGTAGTTAATATCAATATTCAAAAAGTATTATGCGTGTAATAACATACACATATTGGAAAATATCGCCTGCTTAAGATTTTCCGCTAGTCAAACGAATTTAATAGACCAGGAGCTTAAAAAATTGCATACAGTTTTACAAGACATACAAAAAAAAATTCAAATATCAGGACAAGACATTATACAAAAGAATAGACAAAGACCTCAAAAAAGCAATTAGAATGGCTAAGGAGACAACAAGGACATCAGAAGGGGTCCAGGGAAGAGAAGACACTCGTGGCTCCAAAACTTACGGCAATGGTTCGGATTGTCATCTGCTGAACTATTCAGATCTGCCGTAAACAAAGACAGAATAGCCATGTTGATTACCAATGTTCGGAACGGACAAGGCACATGAATAAGATGAAGAAGGACACATAGCTGAGAAAACAATGTGTCGAAATACAGCTATAAAAGCAGAAACACGATTCATTTAATAAGCATAAAAAGTTAAAGAAGCTGCAGTCTTATACAAGCCCAGAACAGTTACATGTTTAGCAGACAACCAAAGTAATCCACTACTAAGTGTGGAAGAGAGACTAGACACTGGAAGAAATATGTGGAAATAACATTGGCAGATAAAAGTCAGATTGTATAATTGTATATGATAAAGATGGTAAAGCTGTAGGGCCTGACAAATTTTACAAATAATTCCTGTATAAAAACTTATGGAAACTTATGAACGAACAAGAAATATCATGAATAACTACTATATTTAACAAAATACATATAACTGAAAATATTCCCCAAAGCTGGTTAAACTCGACTTTCGTAACTATACGATTTTTCAATTAAAAAAAAAATCGACATAGTGCCCTTTTTCTCCCAGGTACAGATCTGATAATAAGTGTGTACGGTCGCGACGATAAACGCACGCGGCGCTTAGAAATCTTTGTTTAAATTTAAAACTATGTTCTTAGCAAGACAGGGACCACTTATTCTTGTGAAAATATTCTTACTTATAAGGTAAGTAAGTAAATTTGAAGATTATAAAGCTTTTGTAAAATTCTAATTCATTTAGTAGTTTTTTAGAAAAACAATTCCCAAAAATCTCTAATTAAGGCAATTTTTTGCAAGATAGGAAATACCTATCAGAATGGATCCACTCAATGGAGCTTATCGTTATAAATGAAGGTAAGGTACCTACATTCGTGAGAGGTAATAGTGTATCCTTTCTGGACATCACACTGGATTCAACTAAATTTCTAAACAGAGTCGTAAGCTGGACTGTTTTGGAAGAAGAATTGCTTAGCTTACACAAGAGTTTTGAAATAGCTAGCAAAAGACAGAAACGTAAAAATGGGGATATCAATCTAAAGAGATATTTAAATGGGCAGGTTTTTGTAGATGCTTTTGGCTTGATTGGTCCGGGATGTGAGGATGTGTGTGAGTTAATTGACGGTCTGAGTGATGCACAGGAGTTGGCTTGTGTAAGATTAAATGGGAGGTATGAAAGAAAACAACCATACTGGTGGAACGAGCAGCTTAAAAATCAGAGGACAAACTGCATAAGAGTAAGAAGGGAGTGTAAGAGGTTAAGAAGAGTACAAGCAGTAGATTTGAAAGAGAGAATAAATAAGTTAAAGCGAATGCAGAATGAATACAGGAATGAGATAAGAAGATCTAAGAAAGAAAGGTGGAGTAATCTGCTTCAGGATCGCGAAAGGGATATCTGGGGGCAGGGCTTCAAGAATGACTGTACCGAATTAAAAGGGAAAAAGACACCCTACCCCCTGCCTGAGGAGGAGAAACTCCGTTTAATACGGGAACTTTTTCCTCAGGTGGAGGATAGGCGTGAAAGGGTTATTGGTTTCGTATATGCGGAACCTTTCACTAAGTTGGAACTTGGCGAGGCTGTTGGACGGATAAAGATCCGAAAAGCATCTAGCATAGATGGAGTCATACCGGAGACAGTAAAACTCGCCGCACTAAAATACCCGCAGGTTTTTCTAAGATTGCTAAACAAACTGCTTGAACAACAGCAGTTTCCAAAAATGTTGAAACAAGCTAAGGTTGTCCTTATACCAAAAGGTAAAGGTCAAGAGGAAGAGGTACGATTTCGGCCAATTTGCCTTTTTAGTTCGATAGCTAAATTGTACGAGCAGCTTATAAAAGGCCGCCTTGAGCGAGAGCTAGAAGAAAAGCATGCACTAAGCGATCGCCAATATAGTTGTAGGGCCAAAAGGTCCACCATAGATGCGGTCATAGAAATAACCTCTTTAGTTACGCAGGATATAAAAATATGAGTGACTCTCATCCTGCTCGGTATTAAGAATGCCTTTAATACGGCATCATGGGAAAAAATCATGTCCAGGCTTAGAGAATTGGACGTTAGTGAATACCTGGTCAACGTAATTGACAGATACTTTACTGACGGGTCCATAAGAGAAAAAGATACCAGCATCAGTTTGTCGCTAGGTGTTCCACAAGGTTCAGTACTAGGTCCCATTCTGTGGAATGTATGGTACGACGGGGTGTTGAGGCTACAGATGCCAAGGGGATGCACTCTTGTAGCTTATGCCGATGAGTTCGTACTGGTTGCGAAGGCGAGTCAGAAAACGGAATTGGCTACTGCGGCTAATACAGTAATGCGTCGCATTAGTAGGTGGATCAGAGAGAACGATTTACAGCTAGCACAGAAAACTGAGGTGTTAGTTTTCAAAGGGGCCCGGGAAAGATCCTCTCTTCGCTTTCTAGTGGAAGGTGTGAAGGTTGCACCGGTTAAATCAATTAAATATCTGGGAGTTTGATTATTGAAAGGTCCAAGGTTCGGAGTACACATCCAAAAGACAGTAGAGAAATCGAACCGAAACCTGGAAGCGTTGATACGGTTGATGCCAAACATTGGAGGCCCAGGAAGCACCAAAAGAAAGCTAAATGGAGTTTTCCAGTCGGTAGTAACCTATGCTGCCCCTGTGTGGTGTGGTATACTAAACACCGCGAAATACGGTAAGCTGGTGAAGACTTCGCAAAGACGAGTGCTCCTCAGGGTGTCTAGTGCATCTAGGACAGTATCTAATGAGGCTTTATATGTCATTGAAGCGGTGATACCGAATGTTTTGTTGTGTAAAGAGCGAGCGAGGATGTATGCAAGGAGGATGGATGTAAATATAGATGAGAATCAGAGAGAAAGAACGATAGTAGAGTGGCAGAGAGAATGGGCGAATGATAGTGGAACGGCAAGGTGAACGAAGGAGCTTATTTCCGATCTGGTACCGTGGTGGGAATGTAAGTTTAGGAAACTAGTATACTTCCTGATGCTTATTCCCGATCTATGACCGTTGTGGGAATGTAAGTTCAGGAAAGTAGTCTACTTCCTGATGCAGTTTCTGACCGGACATGATAGTTTTGGCACCTTCACAAATAGAATAGGCAAATCAGCCTCGGCAGACTGCACTGTTTGTCCGAGAGACATTATAGAGGAGCATTCTTAAGACATCTGTTATTACAGAAGACAAATGAATCCAAAAGTGTTCCTGAAATCCTCCAATGCTCAACAATGAAACATGTTGTTTATCGGTGTGCACAGTTCTGGGCCAAGACCAAATCTTAAACTTTGGAAACATGCTGGAACTAAATTTGCCTTAAGGTGACGAAATTAACTAAGAAGAGATACGTGAGTGGTTAGCAGCCGATGACTCAGAAAGTGAATTCATCGACCAGGACATCATTGATATGGTTCTTCATCCAGATGACGAAGATGACGACCCAACAGACAACAGGCAGCATGAGACCACCGACGAGATTTTCAATGCCTTAAGGATAAGAATTTTATACAGTAGGCCTAATTAGTTAGGGACCCGGTTAGGTTCTTAATTTTTGTTGTCATTGTATAAAGTTTTGTCCTTTTCAGATTGCTTTACGTTTCGTCGAACCATGAAAAGAGGCAAACTCACGACATTCTGCAAATGAACGATGGAGATATATCGCTGCAAAACATCGTTGTCAAACGGTAACGTAAAAGAAAATAGAAGAAAAAATCTTGTTAAACTTGTTCATTTTCCTTAAATTTATTACTTTATTCTGTATTTACTTATTAGAAAACATTACGAAATTACCTCATAGTAGTTTTTATTACCAATTTTTTAATACAATAGTATAAAAATCAATGTTATTTTTAACCGAAATTCTTTTTATCCGAAACAGCCTCACCCCCCCCCCCAATTATCGGTTAACGGAGGTTTTACTGTACATAAGAAAACATTTTAATACAAAATTATATATTCTATAAATTTTAAATAAGTTTTAAATCAAAACATAAACAAAATTCTTACTCTAAAAAAGCAGCAAAACTTTAAACAATTTTGTCACACGCTGAACTGTCATTGAAATTTTAAGTATATTTTCCATATCATTTGCGTACAATTGTCTAATCTATGTAATTAATATTATTATTTTGTGGAATATTAGACTTGAAGAGTTATTTCATAAAATTTATATTATTAATAATTACTAATGTTTTTGGTTATTTAATCAATATAATTCTAAAATTTCCAATATAATCATGATTACAATCTTCTGAATAGTATACCATGTTGACGCCTATGAAAGATCGAGCAGTTCCGTATGGGTTTCGTATTATTAGCTGTTAGGAAAATTTGAACTCTAAAGTGGACGTTTTGAAAATTTTAAAGTGACGACACTTTTTATAAATTATGACGTGCAACGTTTTTACGTTGAAAAATGTTATATATTAAATTTATCTTTATACCATTAATATAAAAATATATGTATTTACTTATTAAGAAAATATAATTTAAGTTAGCATTGCGTGACAGTGGGACGGGATGCAGGAGGGGACAGATGGAAAAGTGCGGTACGTGAGACAGTCTGTCCTGCGCTCCGCTGTTCATATTCATATTGTATGTAACAAAACTCAATTCTCAAATTTGAATGATGTCAACATAGATCCTTCACAAATACCAATTTCAATTGTTTAAACACTTACAGCTTTTTTCCTTATTGAATTGTATGTTGGAACATACCCAGAAAAGTTTCTTCTTTTTGGCACCTCGGCTCCTTCATAACGTCTCTGCAAACCTCCTGCACTACCCAAAAAACACCTGATTCACTTCTCCAAAAAACTTAGCTACTTATTTATGACACAAGGACCTCCTTTTGTCAACTTGATGCCGTAAAAATTACTTTCATATATAATTCACAAAATGCCCACGGTAGATACACGGACCTCTTTTAATCCTTGTTATCTCCCTGTGCAACACTATTCACTTCTTTTCACAATGCCGGTATCCAAACTCACGAACCACACTCTATCTTGAGACAAACGACTGTTTCCTTCGATGGCCAAATTATAACTAACTTCTCCGGTCCTCCTAATCGGCTCACAAATTCCCATTCAAAAAACGACTGTCCAATCAAAAGCTCAAATTGTGTTTATCATGATTTTGGAAAAGCCTAATTACTGTTTCAGAGAAAAACTAAATAGCTTACTTTAAAATTGGTTTTGTCAATACACAGTTTATACACAATTTCAAAATATTTCGATTATACAAACAATGAAAAGATTAACTTACAGGTAAAATGTCTTCTAATTCTAAACAACGGGTTTTTTGATAATTTTGTTGGAAACGGAAAAGGTCATTTGCCAAACAAATTTCTATTCTTATCCACACTAAATCTTATCTTAAATTTCTATATACAATTTGTTTATACTGATAGCTTAAAATTTTATTCCCATGGATCTTTTTATTTATTTTCTTTGGTTGGGAAAGAAGAAGTATGGTTATGGAAGAAATAAGTTCTTCATTTGTGGTAATTTCTGGTGTTTTCAGTTATAGCGTAGTTTGTTCTTTCTCTGCATAGAGTGTTTTAGGTAGTCAATCCACGTATCATTTTCTATGTGTTTTGGTTCTATATGGTGTCTTCGTTCTTTGACCTCTCATGAAGTGCATTTAATTTTTTGGATGTCATAAACCATAATTTACACTTTACAAAATTAAAGACAAATTATGTAATTAAAACTCTTAAAAAAATAAAACTTTCAAATGTCAAAAAAAAAACGTAATAACATAACATAATTTATTTTTTGCTGCTTTACATTTTGCCATATAACTTTTTGAACATCCTCGTAGAGTTAAAAATTAAATTTAAAAGTACACATATTTGTTTTGCAAAATTTAAAGTTTCCAAGTTTGAATCAATGAATAAATTTATGTCACTTGTGACATCATCCGAACCGTTTATTATTTGAGGCACGATCAAGTTTAAATAATATTTCAATCTAACCAACAAAAAGACAAGGAAAGTTCGATTAAACCCTCTAATCGCCTCTTCCACAGCGTTCGGCGTGTACAGCAATCAATAAATAAGAGACAATTAAAATGGAATTTTCAAGTGATGTAAGCAACACAAATACGATTTATAGGTTCAAAAGCCATTTCAGTCTCGAGCATCAACTCGCGTCCAAGTTTCGCGGAGGGGTGAGCGCCCCTATTTTCGTTCCAGCTCTCTGTTGTGAACTTGTAAGGAAAGTTAAATTTGTTAGAGGTATTCAATGGGCCGACCGGATGGTTTGGGGATATATTATTATCAAAAGGGTGTGGTGATATCGAGTTATATTGTCCAAATATAGAAATGCGGTAGACCTTATCTGATGTTTGTTTTTAATTGCTTTTAATCAATTTGTAAATACACAAATGTAAATTTAAACGACTCTTTAACCATAATGTAATATTATGAATTATAATGTGGAAGTTAATATGGTATAAAATATATTTTTATTTTCTTAAAAATTTTTTTTTATTTTAATAACGCATCAACCACGCAAGGTCATTAGCGTATTTAGATTAATGTGACAGTTGATACAATTAGCGTATATACATAATAATAATATTAATGTGTATTAGAATGTATGTTTTAGATCTTTTGAATAAGTTGACAGTCTTTAATCTAAGAAAATATTTTTTGGGTATCTGTATTTTCTTCTAGGGTATCTCTTAGGGAGTTGGGTATGCTATATTTGATTCTTTCACTGTTATATTTGGGATATTGTATTAAAAAATGTTTTACCGTTAGAACACTGTTGCACACTTCACACACTGGTTTATTTTTGAGCTGTAATAAATAGTCATCTCTCTTTTAAAGTTGGTTTCTTGTAAGCATATCAACCTAGGTTTATGTTTTGAAATTAGTAATTTTAACATTTCTAAATGAGTATAATACCCATTTATGTTGTATTGAATTAGAGAGTTCAAAATGATATATTAATAGTTTTCTGTAGATGCGTCGCTTTTTAAGTCTGTTTGAAGGTCTGAGTTGATTTGCTTAAACATTTTATTTTTTATTCGAGTGTATTTGACTTTAGTTTTTCGATTCTTCAGATAAGGGTATACCTATAATATTAGTTAATAGATCTGTAACCTCTGCTGTTTCTTCTGTATACATTTGGCGATACTTAACAGGTCTGGTGAGTTCTCACAGTTTTCAAAAAAGTCTAATAACTGTTCGTAAGTTATGGGGTAGTTGTAGTTTGGGTCTTCAAATAAAGTTTTACAGAATCTTAGCATTTCTTCTAGTGTTGTTTGTGGTTTGACATTTTGATCTGATTTTAATTTCTTCTCTTTATTTTTAGGTGTAGTAAAAGTAGGTTCCTCTGTAGATGTAGTAGCTGGTGGAGAGATTTGGAAGATTGTGCATTTGTTTTGTGTTTTGCCTGTTTTTATATGCGTTGCCTTATTTTCTAGATCTATTTTTGGCTCGTTTGTTTTTTGTGAATCTTCTTTGGTTGGTTGCATGTGTGGTTTTTCTTGTTGGGTAGTTTGTGGTTGGGTTTCTTGTTGTGTATTTTCTTCTTTTGATTGTTGTTGTTTAGTGTTTGTCTGGGTTTTTTGAGTTGATAGATTATTTGTAATTTCAATTGGGTCTATATTTGGAACTGGATTATTTGATGTTGAATTATCTGTTGTAATCGCAGTAAACATTGGGCAATTTTTTGTAAAGTGGTTGGTTTGCTCACGTGTTTGGCAATCTTGGTTATCTAATGATAGGTAAATCTTGTATATCGTTTCCTCATGTGTAATGAGAAAAGAATCAGGCAAGGGCTGGTTATTTAATGGAGATATGTATGTTTGAAACTTAAACTATGCTGGATTGTAGTGTTATTGTGCCTATTCTTAGGAATGTTATAGGTAACAGAAGATTTATTCCATGTGATTTTAATGCAGATATTGGGACTGAGTGTGGGATTGAGGGACTATTAATATATCAAATACTAATCGCTGACTGGATCTAATTAGTCTACGAGCTTGTAAGAGTTGTTGGTCTATTTGAATTTTTTCATTTTTATTTATAAAATCTTCAGCTAGTTTTTCGTTTGCTAAATACATACATACTCTATTATTTGATAATTTTGAACAGAATATGATCTGATTTGGTGACTCTCTCTCTCTCTCTTAAATCCTGACCCCATAGGGGGAGTGTAGTGGTCGACGTGATGTCGTGTATTGTCCGTCTCCAGAGATCTCTGTCTCTGGTCATTTCTTTTAATTCATGCATAGGTCTTTGGCATATTCCTGTAATTTGATCTATCCATCTTGTTGGGGATCTTCCTCGTGATCTCCGACCTTCTACTTTTTCTTGTATTATGAGTCTTTCCATGTTTTCTGTGTTTGCTCTCATAACATGCCCAAAATATTTTAATTGTTTGAGATGGACTTTACTAGAGAGTCGTTGGCTAACTTTTAGCTCTCTTAAAATTGAATTATTTGTTCTACGGTCGGTCCAAGGAATTCGTAACATTCGTCTCCAACAGAACATTTCAGTGGCGTCCATCTTTCTTCTCTCCGATTGTCTCAGAGTCCAAGATTCACATCCGTAGGTCAGTATTGGGAATATTAAGCAGTTGATCAACCTCATCTTTATCGCTCTTGAGATTTGACAGTCCTTTCATATTTTGGTCATTTTTGCTGTGGATCAGATGACTAAGAGCGGACAAGTAATCATCTAGTTTGGTATTTTCAATTGAATCAAAAATAATTGTTTGTTTTCTTGATGGAAATATATTGGATTGTGGTGTTTGATTGGTTACGGAAGAATATGTACGTGATCCATTAAATTGATTTGATGAGGAGCTGTTTGGTGTATTATTAGTTGTAGGAATTACAGATTGAATAGAACTATCCATTTTTAATATATATATATATATATATATATATATATATATATATATATATATATATATATATAGATATATATATATATATATATATATATATATATATATCTATCTATATATATATATATATATATATATATATATATATATATATATCTATATATATATATATATATATATAGATATATATAGATATATATATATATATATATAATAATATATATATATATATATATATATATATATATATATATATATATATATATATCCGGTTTTTTAGGCGTTACGCCCATCCGGTAGGGATCTATGGAGGAGTATCACCAAGCCGCAAGCCCTTATCTCTTGCCGTACTGCTCCACCATAGGCCGATCAGATCCCAGCATATCCTAGTCTAAGCCGCAGATTCATCTAGAATTTTAAACTGCTGCGTTAGACTTTTTGTTTTCAGTACACCGAGCTGGGGCTCGAACCCATGTCCACTGAACCATTCGACAGTGAAGCGAATGAGAGGCAGCCGCACAGCCCGCTGAGCTATCTGACCGACCCATTTTTAATAACCATTTGTAATTGGAATACTGTCCTGGCAAACAACCTACGTAGTCTGTAGTGGAACAGGTTTGATATACTTGTCCGAGCTTTTGTAGGTTAAATGATTATAATCCGAAATAATATTTTGATAATAGTAAAAACTGTTATGATTAAAGTAACTTATTGTCTCTGTAGTATTTATGTTTGTTATTACACTACTGGATCACTAATTAACGAAAAGATTTTTAGTCACTGAAGATTTTAATTTTATTATTATTCACTATTTACACGTTCAGAATTAAAGAAATAATGGTTTAAATATTTAAATTTTTAAGATAAATTTTTAAATGCGTCTAAACATTTTGACAGTTTTTTTACGTTCTCTCATTCTCTTAAAACTTAAAACATTTTTTTAGTATTTGTTGGCATAAAATAGAAAATCTGGATCTCGCGAAACAATGAAATTACTACAATATTGATATAGTCCGGCATCCCAGGCCCATTTTCACCCTTTATTACTAACAAGCTAATTTTTCGTGAGTAGTTTCACTTTGAAAAGACGCCCAACTTTTGCACTTACAACAATTTGAGCTTTTGGTAGCTAACAGAGATAGCAGAAATGAAATAGGATAAACCATACAGTTATTGGACACTTAAGAAAATTTTAGCTTTAAAAATTCGTAATTCACATTGTTCTCTGCAGATTTAATTGAAATTTATACAAAACGTAGTCTAAACAGTTTATTACAATATGGCTAAAAGGATTTTTAAGAAAGTGTTAAATCTTTTTTGTCAATATATATTTATTAAAAATAGTTACAAAAATGTTAGTTATTGGACAGTTTATTTAGTTACAGGACACTCAAAATTAGTTATTGGACAACTGCTTTAATATAATAAAAACAAGAAACATGAAAATTACAAGAGAAACCAAAGATTGCTGTGCGGTATGGGTTACCTATATAGAGTTGACACAATTAAATTTTATAATTGCTTCTGTGCTTCTTTGTATTGAGTGAAAAGTTCGCCAATGTCTTCATCCCTTTTATCACTCACTTTCTTGGTTACTGTTATTAGTATCGGAATCACTATCCTGCAGATTTAAGCAGTTGAGACAAATAAATAGATCAGCATCGTTAGGCATATATGCTGTCTATGCTTAACAGGAATACAACATTCGTGAAAATAAAAACTACAGTGATCGCATTTTAATTTATTTGATTGAATATTATTTGAACAAATAGAACATTTGACTTTTTTTGAATTCTTTTTGTTGGTACTTCATTTCTTGATATTGTGCAGATGTAATAGCATCGTTTCGTGTTACGTTTATTTTTCTTTCCGGTACAGTTAAAAGGAGAAGATGAAAAATTACCCAACAATTCGTGTTTAACAAGAATTTTACTTGTGGAGGGTAAGACATAAACATTAGTTTTATATTTTTAAATATGGATATCATTGGTAATACTAGGTACTCTCAGAAATATTTACATTTTCAATACCACTTTGTTATGATGTTTTTATTTCAGTATTTTTAGCGGGGGATGTGATAACTATATTTTAAATAATATTAATGTTTGCGTCTCTATTTTTTAGAACCATTGAATTATCCGAATGTTTTGGATCATGTTCAAAAACATTCCAAATTTTGAACAACAAATTCAAATTATCGTCGCTAGGTAGATTATTCTTTGGATTTTCTTTTAAATTCTCTAAGCTGTGAACTTTTTCAGGACCTAAGATATTTACAAAAGTATTGGGGTCCAGTATTAGATCCATAGGTGATCTAAACGCAAAGGTAGGCACAGAAGACTACATAATACCGGTGGCAGGAAGATATAGTCTACATGAAGTTACAAACGATAATGGATCACGTTTGGTCGATTTTGCGACAGGCTGCAACTTAGCCATCAAAAGCACCCAGTTCGCTAGAAAAAAGATCCACAAGGCAACATGGAGATCAAACGATGGAAGAACAAATCAAATAGATCACGTATTAATTGATGTAAGACATTCTAGCAGCATAATAAGTGTAAGAACTATGAGAGGACCGGACAGCGACACAGACCATTTTCTCGTAAAGGCCAAGCTCATAACAAGAATTTTAACACAAACAATAGATCAACACACAAAGATTCAACGATGGAATGTGTCGAAGCTGAAAGAAGAAAATAATTAAAGACAGTACCAAGTAGAATTAAGAAATAGGTTTCAGGTTTTGGAAATAAATGACAATGAAAGTAAAGATATAGATCAGAGATCATCAATCAGTCAATCAGCCAATCGCGTCCACTGTTGGACATAGGCCTCCCTCAGTTATTTCCAGTGTTCTCTACACTGGGCCGCTTGTATCCAGTTTCCCGCTACACGTTTTATATCATCAGTCCATCTAGTCGGTGGTCGTCCTCGGCTTCTTTTATAGTTTCTGGGCCTCCATTCCATAATACGTCTTGTCCATCGTCCATCTTGTGCTCTGGCTAAGTGCCCTGCCCAGTTCCACTTAAGCGACGTGGTTCTTTCGATGACGTCTTGAACTCCTGATCTTTGCCTAATTTGTTGGTTTTTATATGTGGTCTCGAAGGCTCACGTTCAGCATTGCACGTTCCATGGCTCGTTGTGTAACTCTGAGTTTATTCGCAGATTTTTGCGTGAGTGTTAAAGTCTCTGCTCCATAAGTTTGTACAGGTAAAACACATTGGTTATAAACCTTTCGCTTGAGACACATGGGAATTGAACTTTTTAGAACATGGCTTAATTTGCCAAATGCTGCCCAAGTTAGGCCTATTCGCCTCTGTATTTCATGTGTTTGATTGTCTCTGCTTATTTTGATTTCGTGTCCCAGATATTTGTGTCTGTTTGTTGTATGGTATTATTGTCAATAGTTCTATTTCCCCTCATTACGAGATTTGTTATAAGTTTAGTTTTCTCAAAGTTTATCTTTAATCCTGCTCTTTCAGACAGACTTTCAAGCGAATGATCAGAGATCAGAGATGGAACTCCATAAAAACAACTATTACAGAAGCAGCAGAGAAATCTATCGAAAGAACGAAAAAAGCAACAAAGAAAAAATGGTTCGACTACGAATGTGAAAGAACTCTAAAAGAAACAAACAAAAGAAGAATTGATTGTCTATCGAATCCATCAGAAGAAAAACGTATACGATTCCACAGAGAGAGAGAGAGAGAGAGAGAGAGAGAGAGAGAGAGAGAGAGAGAGAGAGAGAGAAAAGAGAGAAAGAGAGGGACACGCAGCTAGAAGAACACTTCTTCTAGCTGCGGAACAAGGACAAAAAAAGCTAGGACAAAAAAAGAGACAATATCTGCAGCAACAAATTGAAAACGTAGAAGGAGAACACAGACGAAATCAAAGTAAAAATTTCTACAGAGAGGTAAGACAACGTAAGAGAGGCTCGTATATAAGCACACCCAACTTTGTAAGAGATAAAAATGGAGAAATGCTGGCTGCCGAAAACAAAATAATAGAAAGATGGGCTGAATCTTTTAAAGATCTCCTGAATATCCAAAATTTTACTGATGAAATGAATGAAAATGGTGGAAACAACGAAGAACATGAGTATCAAACGGTCGAATTAGAAATAGCCCCACCAAGCATGGAAGAAATTTCGCATGCAATAAAAACGCTTAAAAACGATAAATCCCCTGGTCTGGACAATAATAATGCCGAGCTAATTAAAACAGGCGGTCATGAACTCATAAGTAAAATCCAGCAATTAATAGAAATGGCCTGGCAACAAGAAATAATGCCGAAAGAATAGTGTGGTAGTATTATTGTACTAATATACAAGAACGAAAAAAGGAATCATGCATGAGTTACAGAGGAATCTCAATAATCAACACTACATATAAAATATTGAGCAAAGAAGGGCAAATAAAACAATTATTTAACAAATCATATTTATTATTAAAAAAAAAAATAAAAAAACAATCAACCCTGTCAAGGCTTTACAATAAATAAATTGGGCGATACTTATGGCATCGATGGGTGATTGTGTGGCCTCCCAATTAGATGTTTAGGTTCTCCTGAGCTGCAGCTATTCCATATTATATTCTGAAATTTCCCATAAAATCTCCAATAGTCTTCTATACAGCCAATAAGTTCCTTAATAAAGCCAATAAAACTTGAATTCCGCCAATAAAGTCTTGAATACGGCCAATAAAATGTTGAATACAGCCAGTAAACCCAAGAGAATTCTCCAGGCCATAAAATGAATCAATCTTATAATAAGTTTTGCCTTTTTTTTATAAATTTCAAAAACAGGCAAAAAAATTATACTCCCACTACGTCAGAAAATATTATTTTTTACTATTTATTTTATTATTTTTCCCTCCCTTATTTTTCCCATTGCTACATATGCAGCTGAAACATGGACTCTCAAAAAAATCGATAGGAGTAATATCGAAGCCTTCGAAATGTGGGTATATAGAAGAATTCTACGCGTGTCCTGGACAGAACATAGAACCAACCTGTCAATTCTGGAAGAGCTTCATATAAAAGACAGGCTACTAAAAAAAGTAAACCAAGCATACCTAACTTACTTCGGTCACATAGCTAGAAGAACGGGCACCATGGAACTATTGGTAGTAGAAGGAAAGGTAGAAGGCCGAAGACCAAGAGGAAGATCTCCAATACGATGGGTAGACCAAATGAAGAGTTTGGTGGGAAAATCCCTAAAATAATGAAGCCGTCCATATGGCACAAGATCGCAGTCAATGGAGACAGCAGACTTACAATATTTAGGGTGTCACTACGCCCTGACAAGGGCTAAAGGATTGAGGAGGAGGACGTCAGAAAAGTTGATTGATAGAAAGTAGGGCGGAGACTAATATAAAGTTTGCACAGATGACATAGGACGTATGCCTATGATGTAATTAGCTTTTCTGTCAACATAGAACAGAATATTTAGTCTACTGGACAGAAAGAGAGAGGGCGAATGTTTATTCTACGGGACAGAAAGAGAGACAAAAGAAAGACAGAGGGCCTTAACTACGTTTTAAATAAAAAATAGTAAAAAAGGAAACTGGAGGTTAAGGAATTAATCAATTAATAAAAATGTGACGTTTATAAAGTTACAGTTTATAACGTCATTGGTTTCCTATTAATTGTGGTTCTTTGTGGGTAAATTATAATATTTAATTATTTATTAATCAATACACCATCATAACCTTTGTACAAACCAATTAATCGTAAATGATTTACCGTACACGTACATCTCTAAAATTAATTCAAGCTGCGCTTTAATTAATATACGAGGTGTGGCTATAAAATAATTAGATCAATACTGTTATACTAACTTTCTGAAGAGTAAGAACAAAATGCAACAAACAAATAGAACGATAGTTTAGAGATATAAGAAAAAACGTGTAAAGAACTTTAAATTATATAAGTATGTGATAAGTTTTTACCTAATATACAGTTCCTCCTCAAATTAGTAGACTCAGCATAGAAATTTTAGTTTTTTAAATTAAAAGTGTCTCAAAAATATCTTCGCTGCTGAATGGGTTGCATAGCAATTAGTAAATAAGTATGCTACATAATTGGATGCATAACAATTAGCTATAGTTTTGCAAAAACCGTTTAACTCACATTGGTTTACAAATAAGGTTAGGCGTGTCAAACTGTCCCATCATAATGCATACTACATCAAGCAAAAATGATATCTATAAGCCATATCTATACTCATGAAGGCGTTTGTAATCTAAGTTCTAAACCACATTCGTCAAATAATATGAAAACAGAAATTTGTAAAAATAGTCTAACCTATGTTTTCATTATATGTGGGTTAGACGCTTGTTGCAAATCTTTGTAAGCGTCTTTTCATTGTGTGCACCAGATGCAAAATATTAAATGGAACAAATCTTTATTTTGACTATTTAAATAAAAAAATTGCACCAAACTAGAGGCTTTATCTTTAATGGTAAAATACGAAAGTATATTATTTAAAACTGTGAATTTTTGTGTTGTTATAACTAAAGCTTACCAAAAACTAAAACTTCTTTGTCTCCTCTTGAATAATCCAGAAATTATCCAATAAATTATCCAATAATTTGTCCAGGAATTATCAAATAATCCCAAGAGAGTACTGGAGACGATAAAATGAACCTTATAATATTTCTTACCTTCTTTTATAAATTTCAAGTACAGATCCAAAAAACATACCCACTACGTTAGAGAAGCTGATTGACAAACAGTGGGAAATGACTGCAATGAAGTATAGCACAGATGTCATCGAATAGATATCTATGATGAAATTAGCTTCCCTGTCAACATATAACAGAATATTTAGACTAACGGACAGAATGAGAGTGAGAGCGAGTATTTATTCGACCGGGCAGAGAGAGAGAGAGAGAGCGCCAATTATATTTTAAAGAAAAAATAGTAGAAAAGAAACTGAAGGTAAGGAAATTCTCCTCTTCTTCTAGTGCCGTGCATCTATAGTGCGTTGGCGAATTATCTTAAGGCCAGATCGCCAGTATTATTTGTGCCTGTCCAGTTTTTTATGTTCCGTAGCCACGACATTTGTTTGCGACCTACTCCGCTCTTGCCTTCAATTTTTCCCTGGATGATTAGTTGAGGGATTGCGTATTTTTTTCCACTCAGAATATGGCCGAGGTATCCAAGATATCATTATAAACAAAATGTATATAGTAATTTAAGATAAGATTTAGTGTAGATAAAAATAGAAGTTTGTTTGGCAAACGACTTTGTCCATGTCCAACAAAATTATCGAAAAACCCCTTTTTTGTAGAATTAGAATACATTTTACCTGTAAGTTAATCTTGTGATTGTCTGTGTATTAAATGACCATATTCTAATCTTTGGAAACAGGTATAGATTGTGTATTAACAGACTGAGGACAAAAAAAAAAATCAATTTTTATTTATTCTTTCTCTGAAACAGTAATTTGGTTTTAGCAAAAAGAAGTTGTCTATGATTTTCTTGGTTCTTTTTCACTAATTAATATTAAATAATATTTTATTTACTTTAGACCACATGGTCATTTGCTGTGCTAATTTTTTATAAGTTCTTATATGTTGTTAGTTACTTGATTGTTTATACAATATCAGCGTATTATGTCCATTTACTTAAGTTTCATTCACATTATTGTAAATAACTTTGACTGCTACATGTCTTTTTAAGGTAACAATTAACATCATATCCATGATTGTGTGGTTCTCATATTGTACTTTTTAGATGAACTGATGATGCTTTCAAAACTCGAAAGCGAAACGTCTTCAAAATAGATAAAGTAGCCTATCAACTTTGTCTTTTATTTCTCCACCTTGAGACCGATATAAGAACCCACCACTCGTCTGAGTGATCCTTATATATATATATATATATATATATATATATATATATATATATATATATATATATATATATACATATATATATATATATAAAACTGTTTTTGATGCGTTGGAGTCAATAAAAGGGGCTATTTGTTGACTATTTTTTACTCGAGCTTTCAATTGTGATTACAATTTTTATCAAGAGCTTCTAAAAAATACAAAATATCTTACAAAGTTGAACTAGAAATAAAAAATTTTTTGTTAACTCACCAAATAAAATTAGTTTTTTATATAAAACTACTGCTTACATATTAAATACAAAAAATATTAATAAAAAAATGTCTTATTCTAATAAATGTTTCTCTGAAAAATTTTGATGAAGTTTCTTAAGAAAAAAATTGAATTTGTAAACAAAAATAGAATAGCTACAATCCAGCCTAAATGTCATAAATACTAACTTAAAAATTTTTATTTTTGACATATTGTCAAAAATAAAACTTTGTTTAAAAAATTCTTCTTTGTTTAGTAATTATTAAATAATTAATTCTTCTTTACTAAACAAAGAAGAATTTTTTAAACAAAGTTTTGTTTTTGACAATATGTCAAAAATAAAAATTTTTAAGTTAGTATTTATGACATTTAGGCTGGATTGTAGCTATTCTATTTTTGTTTACAAATTCAATTTTTTTCTTAAGAAACTTCATCAAAATTTTTCAGAGAAACATTTATTAGAATAAGACATTTTTTTATTAATATTTTTTGTATTTAATATGTAAGCAGTAGTTTTATATAAAAAACTAATTTTATTTTTACTATTTATTTTTTTATTAATATTTTTTGTATTTAATATGTAAGCAGTAGTTTTATATAAAAAACTAATTTTATTTGGTGAGTTAACAAAAAATTTTTTATTTCTAGTTCAACTTTGTAAGATATTTTGTATTTTTTAGAAGCTCTTGATAAAAATTGTAATCACAATTGAAAGCTCGAGTAAAAAATAGTCAACAAATAGCCCCTTTTATTGACTCCAACCCATCAAAAACAGTTTTATATTTTTTCCAAACGAGTCACAAGTACTTCTTTTTTCTTATATATATATATATATATATATATATATATATATATATATACATATTAAATAAAACAAATTAAAATAGCTAATAAATAAATTTCGCTTTACTTAAATTAACAATATTCACATCTAAATTGCCTGATATGTATATTAAATGTTAAATTAAACATTAAATATTTATCGAAGGTAAACCTCCAGGATAATGTGTCTCATACGGATTTCCCTCTGAATGAATTCTGAAATTATGTTTATTCACAGCCTGGTTTAAATGGAAACCTGCTTTGTAGGACATCATCAAATTGCAGTTCGGGAAATTCCTTGTCAAATACAGTAATGACTGGGGCATAAAAACTCGTTTTTAGTAATGGAAAAAATTGATCAAACGCTAGAGATCGAAAAGCATGTATTTGTATTTCATTTTAATGCTCTAATAGGTTAAAACGAAATTTTGGTAAAACGAAGAGAAACACTGTACGTGAACTTTATTAGAAATGAAATTGTAAATAAAACGTTTTCACATAAAATTCTAAAAAGAAACATTTACAATTTTTGTGGAAATAGTTCTTTCTATAATAAGAGAGGATATCCCAGTGTTAGCTGTATACAATGACTTATAATATATAGACTCGGTGAACGCTTTAAAAAGTGCCCAAAACCTGAATACCTTTGTTATTGTTTATTGTTTTGATACGAAGATGCACGAAGTTCATGATTTCTTACGAAGCATCACGAAGTTGATCTTGTGTTTGAAAACATCATGGACGTATGAAAACATTTTCTCCATTTTGTGTGTTTACATATTTTATGTGTCAAGCAAATTTTATTTTAAATTGTTGAGAGGTATTTACTTACTATTTTAGTAAAATGCCAGGCTATTTTATAAAAATAACTTTTTCTCTTATAGACGGGAACAAAAAAAAATCATAAATATTTAATTTTAATTAAAAAAATAATTATTGTCATTAAAATATAAATAAGCACGCCGCTGTTCTGGTAAACATACCTTCAACCTTGAGCAGAGATCTTTCGGACACCCGATAATATAGCGAGAATACGGGACTGCTCAGTCTATATATTATACGTCATTGGCTGTATACCATAGTTTTAAAAAACTTACATAGAACTAAAGAATTCTGATGCATGATAGTATACGCTTACTACAAAAATTAAGATTATCTAAAAGGATTTAAAATTTCAGAATATTTTTAGTCTTATCAAACTATCATATTATAAAAGACTAGAAGTAAGTAATTCCAGTCTAAATATAATAAATATAAATAATTAAAATATTAACTGTTAGCTAAAAAATGTAGTAAATACTTACAGCTTAATAGTAATTGAGAGAACTAAGTAAAATAATTGGAAAACAAAAGTTTAACAGTTTTGAGGCGAAATAAAAACAAAAGAACAACATAGGCAATAAAAATATGTACAAAATAAAAACAAAAACGGAATCATTCAAGATCAGCCCCTGTCCAAAATCACAAACCAGGGGTCAGAATTAACACCAGAAATAACTCCATATGAAATCAAAACGGCACTTATAGGAATGAAAAATAACAAATCCCCTGTCAATGCCGGAGTAGTGATCGACGCGATCAAACTAGGTGGAAATAAAATTATCCAGGCTTTTTCCCGAATTCATCTACCAAGGAAAAGCTCCTTCCATATCGAAGAATACAGCCATTACTTTATTACACAAGCAAGGGGACATAACAGATCTAAAAAATACCATCCTATCAGTTTGCTTTCACAGATATAGAAACTTTTCAAAAATTGTCAAAAAAAGACTGGACGTTAAATTACACTTTTATCAGCCTCAACAACAAGCTGGATTAAGATTGGGATACAGCACTAACGGCCATATACTAGTGATAAAGAACCTGATAGAGAAGTCTGCAGAACACAAAAAACCATTGGCACTGATATTTGTCGACAACCAGAAAGCATTCCAGCAGAGCAGAAAGCAGAGATAACCAGACTCATGAACTGAAGAGAAGAGTCGGCCTTGGGTGGGCAGCATTTGGAAAAGTGAGAGAAACTTTTAAAAGTGAGCTGCCCACATGCCTAAAGAGAAAGGTATTTGATCAGTGCGTCCTCCCAGTCTTGACGTACGGAGCAGAAACACTTACCTTAACAAAAGCAGCAGCTACCAAACTGAGAGTCACGCAGAGAAGAATGGAGCGGTCCATGTTAGGAATAACTCTCCGAGACAGAATAACAAACGAAGACATCAGGAGAAGAACCGGACTGACTGACATCATCGGGAAGATAGCCAGACTAAAATGGAGATGAGCAGGACACATAGCCAGAATGAAAGATGGGCGATGGACAAAGAGGTTATTGGAAAGGAGGCCAAGGGAAGACAAGAGAAGCGTCGGTCGACCACCTACAAGATGGACTGACGATTTAAGAAAACTCAATAAAAACTAGATAAGAGCGGCGCAAGATAGATGAGGTTGGAAACATGAGGAAGAGGCCTATGTTCAGCAGTGGACTCTTGAGGCTGGATGATGATGAGAAAGCATTCCATACCATAAGCCATCAGAAAATGTTATTGATAGACTGCCGAATAGACCATGGCTACACGAACATAATCAAATTAATCTACCAAAATGCCACAGCTAGCGTAAGTCTATCTGAACAAGTAACAAATAACATCTGTATACAGCGAGGAGTACGGCAGGGAGCCTTTTAGAAGCTATTTACGCGTCTTTTTTTAAAAAGACACATCTGAATGAGCATGGTGTCCACATAAATGGAGAGAAACTCAGTAATTTAAGATTTGCCGATGACATCGTCCTTATAGCCGATTTTATGGATCATGCAATAATATTGTTGAAAAATTATATCAAGTTTCCTCCATTAATATAAACGAGACGCAAATAATGACTAATCGCCAAATTATCAGACAACCGATGGACAAAACGTAGTCGAGTGGAGACCAAGACAAGAAGCAATACGGAGCAGAGGACGCCCACCAAATAGATGGTCTGACAACTTGAAGCGTGTTAGCAATAACTGAATGCAAGCCGCACAAGAAAATGCCGCATAAAAACAAGAATTTATTGATATTTATACATATTTGGATGTAGTTATGCATAAAAGAACCAACCCAAAATATTTGAAAATGAGCTATGACAGGTTTTATGTATTTAAATTGCAAAAAATGTAGTAGTGCAGTTTGAATTATTTTAGAGTTCATTTATGGATAAAACTAATTTATTGGTGTAAATCTAAGATAACTTAATGACCATATTATAAAAAACTTTATTTTGTTTTTGTTATGTGGCTTGGTTCTTTTTTCCATAATGTGAATACCTGGATTATAAAATTTGAATATTGGAACCACTCTGATATTTATTCAATATGGATAAAAAGTACCACTTTCGAAGGCAAAATATTTTATTTATCAAAACAACATGTATTATCCGTCAAATTCAAAATCTAAATTAGCGTCGTAACCACCAAGATAATCTTCAAAATTACTATCACTTGTCAGAGTAGTATAGTGGTGCTTAACGTCTTCAGGAATAAGATGTAGTAAAGATGAGATGTCTTCAAGTTTTTGGGCGATATTGGTTTGCCCGTTGGCCACAGTTGAGTTAGCGATGGCGAAAAGATATTCCTTGTGTTATCTAAAGAAGGTCTGCCTTTTGATTTTTTTGAAATCTCTACTTGAACATAGTCTTCCCTGTGTGTTTTTGACATAAATAATTCAAATGGTTTTTCTTTATAAATTTTTATTTCTCTCAAATGAAGCCAATTAATTTTTTCTCCAGACGTATCTACTTTGCGGTTGGTGATAAGCTTTTCTGTATCTTTGGTCCCAAAAAGATTTTTTTTACGACAGCTTTTTATGATATTTATGTAATCGTCTTCACTGTAGATTCTTTGCTGTAACTTTAATGCCTTTTCTATGTCTGAAAAATCGCTGTCGTTTTTTAAAAAACTATGCTCGGAAACCAAAAACCTTAATGAAATATCTTCTAATGTCAAATGGTTTTCCAATGCAGCCTTTAACATTAGTACAATTTTTATATTTCGGTTTTGGCCACCACAAGAATCTGACCAAAGTATGAGATGTTTTGTGGATTCAGGAACATGTCGCGCAATGTGCTTGAGCAAACAAGACCTTACCTCCTGAGCTCCTCTACCAGCTTTGCCTTCTAACCATGTATAACAATATCCTTTATTGAATTCGCATGAATGGATACCAGTATTATAAAACCATATCTGTCTCTTATAGAAAACTATATTATACAAACGTAAGGACTTCTAAACTGTCATCGATTTTTGCCTGTTGCATGTCTTTGTTCATTCTGTTGTTGCTTCTTCCTGATTAGTTAAATGTATTTTATGCTCTTGCAAAAACTTTTCTTTATCATCGTTACTCTTAGCACATTTTACGTTTGTCACATAGATTACAGATGTCCTTTTTTAACGGCTTACGCCGTAGATTAAAATTTGAATAAAAAATTTTTTTATACTTTTGATAGCTGACTGGATTTTCCACTTCTTCTGAATACAAAAAATGCATTTTCTCAATAGTTATGTGGCTTTCTAAATACTCAGCATCTTGCATTTCTTCCGGTCTGTAATGGGACTTATATTTTGAAAGTCTTTTTATGTGGTCAATAACTTCGTTAAAACGTGTACTGCTAAGTTTATTATAACCACCATACGCTCCTCTCTTATCAACTACACTATCCGACTTAATCTTCACGAGAGCGGTATTAACACGTTTTGTTGATATTTGGAGCGTTTTAACAAACATATCCTGGCAAACCTTAATACTACTTATTTCATATACTCGAGTAAATTGTTTCGCCCGATCACCAGAACTAACTCCATAATGACGCTTGACTGGTTTCTCGCTGATTAGTGTACCTAAATAAGTTGTTTGGGAATCATATGATCCTAATTCCCAGTACTTCTTAAACAGTTTTTCTCGTTCTTTCACAGAAACCATCTCACTGCACCTATTCTTACACTTGCACACGTAGTTATCAAATTCTCTGGAATTAACATGGATATCTCTATAATTTACGTAAGGTTTGTTGGTGTTCTTGAACTTTTTCCTGCTATCACGTGTTTGATTGTTATATTTGCGTTTTCGACCCTTTGGCCGTCTGCCTGTAGAAGTACTTTGATTGCTAACTACATATTCCAACAGGGCATTTTCATCTTCTGTATCTGATGAAGAGGGTACATAATTCGCATTAGCAATGCTCTATCATCGGTGTCTTCTGAAAAATTACCCGAATCTTATAACAGATTATCACCGTCAATGGTAGGTTCCTAAAAAGTATTGAGGTTAGGTTTCAAATTTTTACTTAATCTAAACAAATTTATTTTTGCACGCTTTTAATACTTATTACATACCTCATCTTTGTTTTCTTTTTGTGTTAGCTGCACCATACATCGTCCTCTGGACACAGACATAATGATATCACTCGTTAACACTTAAAATGTAACTGAAAGATAACGGTTTATGTAAACACAACCGGAACCAACAATAGAATAACTATTTACTACTATTTACTACTTACAACAACTAAAGAAACCAACCCGTTTGGTTCCTTTATGCAGAATTCTGTAACCGCGTTTTACTGTAGGCATAAGGGTACTATCCCACAGATGGCGTGACTATGCACATAAATAGGTTGCTTCTATTTTGCATTTTATAGAACACTAATTTTTATAATCGAAAACTTCATTATCTCAAAACTGCCAAAATATGGGTTGGTTCCTTTAAGCAGAACTATATCCATTTTTTCTACTATGAACGGCACTTTATAAGGACCCTTGTTATATTGTGCAATAAAAACTGCGATATGGTGCATTTATAAATCGAGAATACATCGCCATCCTTGTGTAAATAAAATCATCAAAAGTATCATAGAAACACGTTTATTAATTTTTCATTAAGAAAAACTTAACACTTTTTGCAAATACATACTATTCGATAAGCAAACTTGTTCTCTATAAATCAAGATACGCTATGAAAATTAATCAGTCAACTGCATGGCAAAAGTGCTAACGCTCCAAATAGGTTAGAGTAATAGTTTTACGTCATAAACATAAACTGATTATAATTTTAAATAAAAGCTCGAGTAAATTTTGCAGGTGTATTAAAACAACGACTTGTATCGCCAAGTTTTGCTATTAGGAGCAAATTTAAACGAACGGTGGAAACACTCTACGAAAATTAAGATAAGGTTCGAGAAGGCAAGATCAGCTTTCGTAAAAATAAAAAAATCTTTAACAATCACGATATAAAATTGGAAATAAAAGTTCGTTTATCAAAACGCTACATATTCTCTGCTCTTCTACATGAAGTGGAGTCACGAATCTTAACTGAAGCTTCACTAAAGAGACGCGAAGCACTTAAAATGCATCTGTGTTGGTGCACCGAGCCAATATTGGCCGGGGAGGAAGTGCTACATGCGATATCCGCCAACAGAACGGACAGGTGGTGCAAGCTGGTCACAAGTCTAGACATGAAACAAAACAGCAGACTCGCTTGGAAATTAATTCGGAGAATCTTGGCAACAATCCCGCCACCCCGGCACCCAATCTGACAAAAGTCACACATAATCAGATAGTCCATCGCCGTCTGACAAATGGTAAAACGGCATCAAGGAAGAACAAAGTGAGGTTACAACGAAATATCGACGAAGAAGATTCTAGGTAGCTCCTTTTGTCTGGAGGAGATGTGAGGTGCGATTCACCAAATTAAAGAGCGGCTGGCCTAGACGATATGCGAACAGCAGAAAAAAAGCAGTTTGGACCAAAAACCCCTAGAGTAGCTCGTAAAAATGATGAACGGTTGCGTCCGTACATTCCAAATCCCCAAAAATCTTTTAGTCTTAGTCTTTTCAGTGGTGTTTCACAAGTAGGGGTTTGCAATTTAAACTTTTTTGGTTGTGGTGGGTGGGGCCCAGGGGGTTTAAGGGGTGAGTTCTCCTTTATGTTATTTTAGTTCTGCCTTACTATCCTAGAAACGGTATCAAGCATTTTTCGATATAAGCTTTTGTTCGTAGAAATAGAAATAGAAATAGAAATAGAAAGAAAATAATAAGTTTTAAAATTGACACTTTATATAAATCAGCGCGTAGCTACATGTCAATAGTTTAAAACTAATTTAATACTCACTGGAATTAATGGTTTCACATTCCCAATGTTAAGTAGTGGTTGACATTTCTTTTTTATTACGGGATATACGTGATATGTACGATTGCTCTAATAGCATATCATATAAACAAGACATATCCTAGGGAAAACATATACAAATTTAATTTCATTGATATTATGAAACAATTCTTGTATAATTATTAGTTACTTTTGTTTGTCATCAAATTCTCACGTTATTACGTTATTATAGCCAATTGCAAACTGACGATTTGAAACTACTATTTAAATTTTACTTGGAACTTAGGCCAAGCTGTAAAATGTGCTATAAAGTTAATTTGATTTGAATCCAAGACCCAAATTGTAAATTTTTTTCTAGTAGGTACCTATGCTCTAAAAGTATTTTAACTATTTTTCTAAATAAAATTTACTTGTAAGTTATAAACTACTACCCACAAATATTTAGTTTATTCCTGTGAACCGAGCCACAAGTTCGGAGTAGAACAACAAAAAGCAAAGCGTTGTTCTTTAAAAAAATTAGCAGTTATAGGAAACCGGAACCCAGAACAATCATTGAACACGGTTTTTAAAGAAATATAGGAACTTAATCGGACATCAAATGCTGTACATATACAGCGATGAGTGTCTTACCATCCGGCTTTTTAACGTTAGAGATAGAAAACACAGTTACCTTGTGAAATAAAAAGAGATGAAACTCTTAGAGGTGGGAAATAATCAGAGGTGGGTAAAAATTTACATTACATTACATTACCACTATCGATAGTCTCACACCTTTAGACGTGGCTATTTGACTTCAGTCATAATTATACGAATAACCTCGAAAATATTTATTTTAATAATTTCTGATGTTAGAATAAATAATTGAATAAATTAAAATATATTATTATTATTATTATTATCCCAGATTTAGCCATACGGCTCACACTCCCTCTAAGGAAAAAATTCACTCATCCCAGATATCTACGGTATCAAAAGGATTGAGCTCTGGTGGGACTCTTTCCGGGTTATCGAGCCCTAGGTGACTTGGTATGTTGGAGTATCTCCCAGAAATTTTCGTACACATCTGGACGTCGCGAGGAGTACAGCTTTCTGCATGGCCTTATAAATATGTTCATTTAGACCCAGCTGTTTTATGTTCGCTAAGAGGTTTTTGGGAATAACACCAGTAGTAGATAGAACAATAGGTACTGTCTGGGTACTTTCCATTCTCCATTGTCTCTTGATTTGTATTTCCAGATCTCTTTACTTGGCGATCTTTTCGTTGTATTTAACACGCAAAATGTTAGTGTTAGGTATCGCCACATCAATAAGTGTTAACTATTAATATTATTATTATTATTATTATTAAAAACATTAATTAGTAGCGATTTTAAATTATAAATCTTTAAGGTTATTTATTAATAAAAATAACTCAACTGAAATATTTGACTAAAGTAAAGGTAGGTATGTTCAGTCCGAAAACAATTAATGTATGTGAAATTGGTGTATTAGTTAGAGAAGTGGTCTTTTGACAAGAAGGTTTGGAGTTCAATTCACACCAAAAATACAATTTTTAAAAATTATGTCAAATCCTTTATAAAAGGTATATAATAAAATGCCCAAACGGGCTATCACAAATATATTACAAAACGTTTTCGGATTGTTAAATCCATCATCAGTGTAAACGAGGTATACATGCTATGAGCCACCAAAATATATGGGTCAAAACCCTTTAGATGATATAAATTTACAGTTGTTTTACATTATATGTGGTTACAAATTATGATGTTTAAGTTACCGTTGGAATTGGTAACATGGCGACGTATGCCCTACATAGGTAAAATGGTCCTGAGACGAAGTGTCTTCGAGGACCTGTTGATAAAATTTTTGTTTTATCAATCAAAAAATAATAGAAAATATGATACATACTAGGTAACAAGTTTTCGAAAAACTCATTATTTACAATTTATTTTTATTCCAATGTTATAAAACGGAAATACAAAATAATTCAAATTCAATTCCAGTTTTACTGTCTTCAGTTGTGAATGCAAAATAATCCGGTGAAGACTGTTTGTGTTTATGTCAAATCCATCACTAAATTCTCAGTGTTAATATCAATTCCTCTGTACAGATAATTATTTTCAAAACAATTGACAATTGTAAATACGTTTATTTACAATATTTTTTTAATTTTGTGGAATTTTTACTTATTTATACATTCTTTAAACGTTCTTTTAATTTTGAAGAATTTTTACTTTATTTTCGAAAGTACGGCGACACTTTTTTCTATAAGATATTTATGTTTAACTTTAAACACATCTAATACTAGTAACGACTGACATAAATGTTCAAAAGAAAAACGATCTCTGCATAATTTCAAATTATTAAAAAAAAAAAAAAAAAAAAAACAAGAAAACAATAATTGTCTGCATTGCAGTGTCGAATTCTTACCAATAATCCACGAAGGATTGATAATTATTCCGTGACAAGAGTGTATGAAACTCCTCAAATTTTAATAGAAATTATTCTTGGTTAATAATTTAAAACTTTAGATTTAATAATCACTATTAATTAAATTATTTTATTCACATTTTTGCTTTTTTGTGCTTAATCAGTTTTTAGTTTATGCGAAATTAAAAAATGGAAACATACGTCAAACATAATAATTATGACCGAGGTGATTTAGCTCGAAGCTGATGTCTAAAGGTGTGAGATTATCGATAGTAGTAATGTATAGTAATGTAAATTATAGGTTTGTATCGATTATTTCCCACCTCTACGAGTTTCATCTCTTTTTATTTCACAAGGTAACTGTGTTTTCTATCTCTTACGTTAAAAGCCGGGTGGTAAGGCACTCATCCCTGTATATTTATAGGTGGCATTCCCTCTGTTACGTGTAAATATGGTGTATCTGAATATGTCCGGAGTAAAATTTGTTGATAATTTTGTATGAGTTCACGATCATTATTTTCACGACCGTTTGGTTTATGGTATTTTTACTCTATCATGAAACGTACAGATCTTAAAGTTATCTAAACATTGTTCCGAGCTACTTTTTAACGTACAAGTTTGTATACTGTGCAGAGAAGGAGATAGCAAGTAAAATCTTATTAAAGATAAAGAAATGTTTCGAATTCTCGAATGAATTAAACCATATAAACTGACTGAAACAATAAATGATCAATCTTACCACATAAAATGCAGGTTACACCGCAACTGTGCAAGCCATTAGTCATGAATATAGCCACCCTAAAGGGTTCCCATTTTTTTTTGCTCTTGGAACCCTAATTGACGATTTTTTTTTTGGGGGATCTCTAATTGACGATATTTTTTTGGGTGGAACCCTATTTTGAAGCTATTGAAGCTAGCCTATTTCTGAACTTGTTTTTGGTATCACCGTAACCTAAAAAACCAGTCTCGCATCGTTAAGTCGTCACAAAAGGAAGTAGAACTATGATGCTTTCTTAACGACTGCGGGGTATTCATCTTTAAGTGCAATCCAAAAGTCATTCAGATTAAAATCTTCTGATTAGAGTTTTTGCTTTAGAAGGGATGAACAATATAATGTCGATCAAATTCTCATACTATGGCGTACTTAGCATCGTTGGCTTCGTATGTTTTGTGAATGGATTCTGAACCTAGTCGATGTCTTGTAACTTTTTCAGGAAATAAACTTTTAAGGATTTTTCAAGGTTAATTAAATGTTCAATTATGTTTTTTCCACATCTGAGATTACTCCTAACTCATTCTCTTGTTATTTAAAAGAGTAAAATATTGGTAATTTTTGTTTGTTTCACACATTCTATCCAGAAGCAAATTTTGTTTTTAAGGTACGATATTTTGTCTTTTACTGTATAAGTTGTTACTGTTCTTCCTTGTAGGGACTGGCAGAATACGTTGAGTTTATCGAATATATCAGCTAAGTAAGCTAATATCACTAACCATTGCTCATCATGCAATAGTTCAAAATGCGTACTAACAGATACAGATTTATGGGTTCTTCAGCAAAGAATTTCGTAAGCTTGTTGCGCAATTCAAAAAATCTTGATAAAACTTTTTCTTTTGAAAGCCATCTTACTTCCGTGTGTAGCAAAAATGATTGAGGCTAACTTCCTACCGTTCTCCACGCTTTTTTTAAAAATCCTCGCCTGAAGTGGACGTAATTTAACGTATTTAACAATTTATACGGCTTGATCGAGAACTTTCTTTAAAGCCGATGGCATTTTTTTCGCGACAAGGGCATAGGAATGCAGAACGCAGTAACCGCTACTACAATTGGGTGCAATATTGTTTATTCTTTTTACAGTTCCATTTATTTTGCTGACTATAGCTGCAGCTCTATCGCTGCACACATCAATACATTTGTTCCGGTCAGTATTGCGTTTAGTCATATTTAAAAATTTCTTCTCCTGTTATGTTGGTCTTCAAGGGTGTATAGAGAAACAAATCTTCTTTAATTTATCCTTCGAAGGGGTATCTCATGAAAAAAAGCATTATTGATAACCCGGCTACATCTATACTTTCGTCAAGTTGTTGTGGATAGCCGGTGGCTTACCCTCACCACTCAAGCAAATGGTTTAAGATGTTTGCAGCGCACCATACTGGGGTTTAAGAGAAAAGTCGTAATGAGTTTTTCTACGAATTTTTTATTTATTTAGGATGCAGGAACCCCTATGCTCCTTCTACGGAATCCCAGGTTTTCGCGAACCACCATTTAGGAACCGCTGCCTTAAGCTATTTCAGCCGACAGGCTAGGAATAACATATCTCTGATACAGTAATCGTCTGTACAACTACTACAACTGATAATTGTTTATCAAACAAGGTAAAAAGTTGTGAAATTTAGTTAAGCTTCTCTAACCTTATAGTTATAAGCTACAAGCTAACCCAATAGTTAAGCTTCAAGTCTCGATCAAGTATTCTACGTTCTCGTTGAAATCTATTATAAATAAACCATTGTTATTTTATTATTTTCCCAAAATCTTACTAAAGAAAGGTTTAGTAATAGTAGTAAGAATAATATCATGGGTAATAGCATACAATTTTTAAAAAAGGCACTAAAGGGCGGAATTTAGGAAAAAATGCAAAATTGTCAAAAAATACCTAGAAAAGACAAAAGAGTAATTTTCTGAGACTTTGAAACAATCAAAATGACATAACGGGATTCATTATTATTTGATTAGTTTCCGTTTTCTCAGTGCAATATACAGTGTGTAAAAGCCAAATGGAATAAATTCATTATTTAGGTTACTGTACATATTTATAAAAAATCCCGAAACACGTCAAATTTAAATTATAACTTGACATTCTTTAACGTGAAAATGAAAACCCTACCTTCAACCTCCTTAGAATAACAGGTACAACCCCCAATTTTTATAATAGGAAGTATAGGCTTGTGATATATTATTTGAAAGGTCTTTTCATTCTACATTCAAAAATGTTGTCGCTTTTAAGTTTATTAGGATTAATTAAGATAAAATAAATTAAAATCATGTGGTTACCGAAATTCGCTACAATACAATCAAAAACTAAAATGTAATGCAAAACGTAATAAAATGTAGAACACGAAAAAGAACTATGAATGTTAATGAAGTAGATGTTTAAAAGGTTCACCGCGAACATCTTGGCAACATCCTAATCTCAAATAAAACTGTCTTCTAACATTATTTAACATAACAGGCGTGATCGACCTAATCGCAAGCGTTATTCGTTCTTTTAAGTCATTTAAATCAGAAGATTTAGTTTTGTACACATGGCTCTTCACATATCCCCATAAAAAGAAATCTAATAATGTAAGATCAGGTGATCGCGCTGGCCATTCAATCGATCCTCGCCTCCCTATCCACCGATTGGGAAATATTGTATCGAGGTACTGCCGGACATTAAGTTGGTAATGTGGTGATGCTCCATCATGCTGAAACCATATCGTATTCGCTGGAACTTGAGGGTTTCCTGGATCAACATATGAATTTGAAGTATTGCCAAATAATTGTTGCCATTCAAGTTGCCCTCAATGAAAAAGGGACCAATGATATTGTTTCCTACAATCCCTGCCCAAACCTTAACCTTTTGAGGGTATTGAGTGTGTTCTTCTCTCATCCAGTGATGATTTTCCGTGGCCCAGTAGCGGCAATTTTGCCGATTAGCATGACCGTTAAGTGACAAAGTACACCCATCAGAAAACATTATATCTTCTAATTGGATAATATTGTTATCCAACATTTCCATCATTTGCTCACAAAAAAAGTTCTCTTATTAAAATCGTCTTCCATGAGCTCCTGAGTAGGTATAATCTTATAGGGATGCAATTTTTTTTCTTTTAATATGTTTACTATCTATGTATGGCTAGCAATAAATGTAGTGGATGCCTGTCGATGTATGTGAATTTTCCTGAAACTCAAGCAACACATCTAATTTGAGTTCATCACTCAGTGCATTGGGAGCTGCTTTTTTTATCTGCCTCACATGACCAAACTCGAGAAACTGCTTCTCTATTTTACTTATTGTTTCCTGGGATATAGGCGGTAAATTAGGAAATTTCTCATGAAATAGGCGAGTTACTTCCTGTTGTGTTCGGGTGTTATCTCCGTAACCAATCATTTGTAAAACTGTTATTTTATGCATTTCCGTCAATCTAACCATTTTTCAGAATTGAATTAAACGAACTTTTTACTTAAATTAAAATACTGACAACTTAAAACAATTTACTAATGCGTGTTAAAATAACATTGCCACGGAAATTCTTTAAAGTTTTTTAATGGTTAACATCTAAAAACCACATTGCTATGGTTTTTGTTCACTTTCTCATTTTCAAGACCTAAACGGGAAATAAGTTTTGAGTATATTTTAGCGAATTTCGGTAACCACATGACTTTAATTTATTTTATCTTAATTAATCTTAATAAACTTGAAAGCGACAACATTTTTGAATGGAGAATGAAAAGACCTTTCAAACGATATATCACAAGCCTATACTTCCTATTTTAAAAATTGGGGATTGTACCTGTCATTCTAAGGGGGTTGAAGGTAGGGATTGCATTTTCACGTTAAAGAATGTCAAGTTATAATTTAAATTTGACGTGTTTCGGGATTTTTTATAATTATGTACAGTAACCTAAATAATGAATTTATTCCATTTGGCTTTTACACACTGTATGTATTTGTGTCTTCAGTTCACGTCTATAGTTCTTTTAGTGGATTAATAAAACAATTTTTGATATTGGCTTTTGTCTTAATTTTAGCAGACGGGGTAGTTGCAAAACATCAAAAACACTCCAGATAGCGATGTTTATATTAAAAGTTTATAATACAGTTAGAATGCAATGTACATCTTAAAGTTTAAATGAACACATATCTTCAATGTTATTTTAACTATACACAGAAATGGTATCGCAAAGGTGAAATAATAGGAGAGTTGGACTATTTCAATAATCGTATTTCCTACTGGATATAGAAACTGGGTCATGGAATACAAAGTAAACGCAACACTAAATATAAAAACTAGACTATCGTATTATATTAAGGAAGTAATCAATATTCGTTTATTAAGTCACTTAATAAAAATAGAAAAACTGATTACCGTAAAATAGGGTGAGATTGATCAAATTTAACTTTAATTGATTTATATTTTAAACGTTTTTGTGACTGTTCTATATTTAAACACTTTACGTGTTATATTAATATCTAAATAGTTATGATTTAACAGTAGTTTTGTTTTAATTATTAAAAAAATTCACTTATCTCATAAAAAAAAGAGTGATCAATCTTAGACCCGTACTGAGGTGAGATTGATCATGATGATTTTATAGCATGAAAGAGTAGTGCTTTTAAATAGAATATGATCAACCTTAACCCTGACTAATTCACAGTTTTTCGAATTTTTATAAAGGGGTGAGATTGATCATGCATGGTGAGTAGACTTCGGCAAATATGCAAATAAAAATGTAGAAAATATGCGCATAAATATGCACGTGTTTACCCGAAAATATGCAAATATTTTACAAAATATGCATACAAATAAATAAAAAAATCGTAAAATAGTAACAATTTTATTTAAAAAAAAGTGTACATAACTAAATATTTCCTACTATTCATTAAGATTTACATTTATTTTAAGTAACTACATCATTTTTAAGTATGAATAAACTTATTTAGAATTATGGTAACAATAAATGACCAAGTGGTGTTCAAAATTTTCTAACAAAAACTTGTGGCTTTTGTCTGAGCACATATATTTATATATGGAAAAACTTCAAAACTGGGAAAACGTTCAACATCAACTGATGTAACGGGAGCATTTTTCAAACTAACCAAAACATTTGGTTCTAAATTAATTGTTTCCGAAATATTTCCAGCTAGAACACTTGACTACTTCAGAAAGAATATGGTAACCTTTATTTTTTCCATAGTAGCTTCAAATTTTTTTAAAATATCTTTTCCAATATTACCTCTAACGTTCCGACAACATGACGCAAATTCTTTTATTAATGCTGTACTTTCGAACAATGACAGTTTTGGTGATTCTAACTGAGTAATTGTTTTTTGAACAAAACTAAAATTTGATTTTATAAATGAAAGTTCTTGTTGAAGCAAGTTACTCTGAAAAGTTTGTTTAGAATCCAAAAGAGATTGGGAACTTTCATCTGTTAACGTATCAAGTATGTTCTCTATTTTAACAAAATGATCTGCATAAAAATTAGCTGCTTCTAACCATGTTCCCCATCGCGTTAAAATAGGTTGTGGTGGAAGAGGAATGTTAGGTAGCATTTCTTTATAAAGTTGAATTCTTATAGGAGATTTAAGAAATACTTTTTTGACACTGGATATCATGGTATTTACAAGAGGAAACTTTTTTCGTATTTCCTCTGCAACTCTCTTTAATCCATGCGCTACACAAGTAACATGTATTAAATCTGGGAAAAATATTTTTAAATTTTGTCCTGCTTTCACCATATAAGGAGCAGCATCCGATAAAATAAGCAGTAATTTATTAGAATGAATAGTTGTCGGAAGAAAAAAAGTTGCTAATGTTTCTTGTTAAAGCCAATTATGGTTATACAGTGGTTAACACCAATCAATAAATGAGCAATATACTTTCCTGAGGAATCAGTGGTTTCGTCTACAGATATGTAAAAATAATTATCTGCAATTTCTTCCTTAATATTAATTAACACCGACGAGTATAGCCCGTTCACATTATTTCTTCTTAGAGAACTTGGAACATTAAGTTTGCAATATTTTTTTAGAGACGAACTAAAATTTACATTTGCTAATTTTGAAAGCGGTATGTTTGCAGACACTAATGCGCGACACAAGTCTTCATTAAAAGTTTCTTGCTCATCTAATTTTTTTGAAGTAGATTGGAAACATTTAGCCATTGAAGTTTGATGTTTTCCTCCTATTTTTTCCTTTTTTGCAATGTGTGAAGCAGTTCTCACATGTTGGTCTATCTAAAATTTCTTCTCACATGCTATCTATAAATAAAAATAAAAACCTTTATTTTAACCCAACCTTTAAAATATAAAAATATACAAGGTGTTTTTGGTTAATAAAATAACTGGTTTGGAAAAAAAAACACTCGCTAAGTGTTTTAAATGCAGTATTAATCCACAAATTAGTTTTTGTTACTAACCATTAGTACATCATATAACTTATTTTAAAATTCAACAAAAGTTTTTTTTTTGTTAATTCAATTACAATAAAAATAATTGTGTTTTAGAATAGCTGACTTCATAAAAAAAAGTAAAGGTGAAACATTTTTCTAAATACACACCATTGTATTGTACCATGGACAATTTTTTCTCACTAAAGGAAGCTATTTTTCATTTAAAAACAACCTACGAGTACTAAATTTCAAGTAAATACGTTTATTGGTTTTAAAGTTATTGTTGTTAATAACTAAAACAATTTAATTTTTTTTAACACCCTGTATCTCGAAAAGTAAATAAGTTTGACCCCTCATTAACTATATCGTTTTGTTCAATTTTTCGAGAAGTATCTACAGTCAAACGTTGTAAGTGTCATTTGGAAACACCCTGTATGTATGAAATATTAGATATTTAATAGAAAATATTAGATACTTACAATTTTGCCACAGACTAAACAGTAGATTTTTCCCATATCCATAGACAGCTCTTTATAAGGTTTAATCCAAGTTGAAGCACTGGTTGTTTTAGGCATTATAAAATCACAATCTTCCTTTTTGTTACACACAACGAGTGTTTACGCTTTGAATATCAAAACAAAAATGATTTACAAATCTGAGCATCAAATTAGAAATGTTTAGGTACCTAATTCAATAAACTGGGAGATTTTGGAAAATCCCTAAATTAGGAACAAAACTATTAGCCGTTTACCTGCTGTTAAGATACAATAAATTGTAGATAGATTTGGAGATTAGATCATAAAATGCAAATGAGCGAACGCTTAGCGATTATCCAATAACTGAATGCCTCAGAGACCGAGACTTTCTAAGAATGTTGAGGGCTACTTAAATTGATCTTCTTTGAAATTGTAAATGTTTTGTACCTGTAGAGATTAAGTACTTAGATCATTTCTTGATTAAAATGACTACAAAATTTTATACAAGAATTGAAATAAATTGGTATGTTTAAAAATTTTCAAATACAGTATAAAAATCTGAACTTTTATGCACTTTATGCAAACTTTTATACAAATATGACAAAATATGAAATATTTGCATAAAATATGCACAATATGCAAAATATGCAATATGCATATTTGCCGAAGTCTAATGCTGAGAATGATCACACAATTTTTATTGTACTATTCTTTATATATACAAAGAAAATATATTTTAACAACTAAAACTGTAATTCAGAACAATTTATAAAAAAAGAAAATTTGATTTAACATTCTTTTATATTAATTTCTTCGCGAAAATGATATTTTTGTATCCTATCAGAAATCGTTTCAAGTGTCGGATCTGGTAGTAAGGCAACTACTTCCTTAAAGGGAACAGTGGATATGTCATTTTCAATTATTTTGAAAAGCTTCCTCGATCCTGCTAATTTAAGGCCTTGAACTTCGATTTATTTCCCTTCTAAAACTCGTTTTAGCTGACAGACAGCGAAATTCCGTCTTTTTCCGAGAACCAGACTAAACTCTCACTAACAGGAATTTTCTCGTCGTGATGTTTTCTAATGAGGGGCAGAAATATTTAACCTCCGTTTCATATTTGTTAATATCAACATCACTGTTGCTGTCATTTAATTCCAGGTTTTCATTTGAATCATTATCACTGGACCCCTCTGATGGTTTAGGTGCTGTAACACTTTGGCCAGGTTCAGCTGCTAACAGTTTTCTTTTACGTGTAGGTTTTTCAGAGCCAGAATTGTACCTCAAGTCTTTCAAAAAGTTAGTAAGAGAGCATCTAAGCTTGGATTAATCAATAGCGTCTTGTGGTAGCTTTCCCAAAACTCGATTGGGGTTGAATGGTGCAATGCCACATCCTTTAAAACTAGAAAGTAAATTTCTTTGTACAGCACTTTTCTCTCCGTCTGGATTTTTAGGTGGTACTTTATTCATGATTTTAAGTGTTTGCTTTAACAGTTTAAGAAATTCATTTTTCGGAATGCCAGACGTTTTGGAATTTTGCATTTTCCATGATGTGTTCCTAGAGCTTTATTTTAAGGGCCTGAAGAATGCGACATCCAATGGCTGGCAAATATTAGTAGAGTTGGCTGGTAAGTATGCAAATAATACTGTTTTCTTCACATTGTCCCAGAATATCTGGATTAAAATGAGATGCTAGATTGTCCCCTATTAACACCTTTTTTCCATCGAGTCGCCTAGCATGTGATAAGAAGCAAGTGACAAACCAATCATTGAATGTTGACATATCAATCCCACCATGGGAAGTTCGATTATATCGCGTAGCCAGTGAGCAACATGACTGTTCGCAGCATGGGCTGCTCTTGGGACCATTTTCTGTGCAAGTTTTCCGTAAATTTTCCGCCCTTTATATGACGTAAGGTGGCAAAAGTATATCTGAGGCGGATCCACAAATCATTATCGATGTAGTAGACTTTGAATGGTTGCATATTTTTTCGGGATATTTAGTACCTCTTCGGTATGTGCACAATTTTTTTTCGGGGTCATCTGAGACGTTGGACTCATCGTAATTAAAAATATTTTCAACTTGAATATTTTGCGCTCAAATATTCTCAGTTGATTTTCATCAGTGATTGAGAGGGTTCACGTTTCACATCCATATGTGATCACTGGTCTAATTACTGTTTTGTAAATTCTAAGCTTAGACTCACGATTCAGTATCTTACTTTTCATTAAGTCTTTGTATGCATAAAAGAACTTGGGCAAGATTTAATTAATACCGTGCTCGATATTTGCCTTGAATATTATCAAAGTTCATTTATTCGAGCATTCAACTTTATATATATATATATATATATATATATATATATATATATATATATATATATATATATATATTATTACTACATTTATTATTACCGCTAAGAATCCGTGCTTGTATTTCTTGACTGATGTTGTTGTTGTCATTTATTATTGACCCTAGGTAGGGAAAAGTGGAAAAGTGGACCCATGGAACTATTGGTAGCAGAAGGAAAGGTAGAAGGCCGAAGACCAAGAGAAAGATCTCCAATACGATGGGTAGACCAAATGAAGAGTTTGGTGGGAAAATCCCTACATGAAGCCGTCCATATGGCACAAGATCGCAGTCAATGGAGACAGCAGACTAACAATATTTAGGGTGTCACTACGCCCTGACAAGGGCTAAAGGATTGAGGAGGAGGAGGGAAAAGTGGAGACATATTTGTAGGTATGGTTATCTACTTTTAGATTGTCATGTTGATTCGTTTTTGTGCACTCCATATATTTTGTTTTGCTTTCATTTATATGTAGACCAAACGTAGCAGCTTCCCGTTTCAGTTCTATAACTTGTTCGCTTCATACCCTTTTGTTGCGGCTTATTATGGCAACATCATCCGCATATGCGCATATTTACATTGATCTTGTACTAATACAGCCGTTTATATCCACTTTTATAACAACAGCTTCCAAAGTTAGATTAAAAAGTGTTGTTGATAAGGCATCATTTTGTCTAACTCCATTTTCAATATCAGAGGCCTGCGTCATATCTCTATCTATTCACCATAGCTTTGGAACCCTCCAGAGTGATTCGTATAAGTTCAACCAACTTATTGGGTATCCCTAACATAGATAGTTGCTCTTTTGTCGATCTACTCGATTAAACGCCTGTTTGAAATCGATATACAAGTTGTAAATAGGAATATTATATTCAACACATGTTTCATGTATACCTCTTAACATATGCATCTAGTATATAGTTGACCTCTTTGGTCTGAAGCCACATTGGCATTCACCAATCATCTCTTTCGAAAACGATTCCAGGCGGCTGTATATAATTCCTGATAATATCTTGTAGACGACATTTAAAACTGTTATGTCCCTATAATTTTCGCAGTCGTTTGTCTCCCCTTTTGTACATATGAAGTATAATTCCTACGTTCCAATCTTCTGGGATGACTTCTAGTGTCCATATGCGGTCGATTAGTTTATGGATACGCCTCCATAGCGCATGTCCACCATTCTTTATCAGTTCTGCAGTTATTCCATCTGTGCCAGGTGCTTTGTTATTTTTTAGATGTTTTATGACGTTTATCGTTTCTTCCAATATTGGTTACTCAATTAGTTGTTCTGCTGTGTGGTGAATTATTTCTTCGTCTTCGTTTTGTTCTTTTTCTGTGTTTAACAGCTCTTGAAAATGCTCCTTCCACCTTTTCATTATTTCCTCTCTCTCTCGCTGATAATTGCCCCATTTTTGTCCTTGCAAACTGTTGATTTTGTCATGTATTTTGGCGTGTATTGCTTGGTTTCCTTGTAAAATATTCTAGTCTCTCTTCTGTTATTATAGTCTGTAATTTGTTGTATTTTTCTGTTAGATATTTCTCTCTTTTTCCTTCTACATATTTTCTTTGCATAATTTCTGAGTTCTTCATATGCTCTTCTATTCGATCGCTAATCCCTTTGTAGATATTTCTGACTGGTTATATTTTTGCTATTTATTACTTGTTGGCAATCTTGGTCAAACCATTCCTCGTTTCTTTTACTTGAGGTTTCAACTAATGTTTCCTTTGCTATATTTGTAATTGTCGTTTGGATGACATTCCATTCTTCTTCAATGTTGTTTTGTTGTCCTCCTTCATTTAATATTACTTTTATTTTTCGCTAGTAGTCGTTCTTGTTTTTAGGATTTTTAAACATTATATGTGTTCCATTTTCTCTGTTTGGCACCTTTCTCTTTTCCTACCATTGATATATGAAATACGTTGTATTTATGTATAATAAAAATAAGAACAACTTTAATAACAACTATTTTATGTAAAAACTATCATTTATATATTCTTAATAAAATGCTTCTTCTTCTTCTGGTTCCTATCCGTTTCGGATGTTGGAAATCATATTGGCAATCATAACCTTGCTCGCTGTGGCTCGAAACAGCTCCGTTGAGGTTTTCTTAAACCATGTTCTTAAATTCCGCAGCCATGATATTCTCCTTCTACCGGGTCCTCTCTTACCTTTGACTTTACCTTACAATATAGATTGTAGCAGGGAGTAACGGTGCTGATTTCTCATAACGTGTCCCAGATATTGCAATTTTATGCATTATTTTTTTTCCTAGAACTTCCTTGTTCGTGATGCTTGCTGTCCATGATATTCTTAGCATTCTTCTATAAAGCCACATCTCAAATGCTTCAAGTTTTTTAATAGTGGTGTCTGAAAGCGTCCATGCCTCCGCCACGTACAACAGCACAGAGAAAACATAGCATAGTAAAACATAGCATGATAAAATGTAGGAATTCAAAATTATAATAAACTTTATACCTTAATAATTATTACAATTTATGAACTAACATATGTAATCACTTGTTTGTTTTTTGATTGTTTATTTTATTATGTGTCTGTCATAATAAATATAATATATTGTCAAGTAATCGTATCAGATTTTTTAGGAACCCGCTCTACATCTTTTAAAATTCTTCTGACATAATTAAATTTTCTAATTAGATTCGCAACCGGACTAAAACATCTGTTCAAAGAAGGGAAGTTAATAGTAGATTGCAATTACAGTCTAAGTACCCGTTTCTTATTCTGCTCTTAAGCATAACTCAATTAGCCGCTCGCGAGTGCCTTGCATTGTTTTAGAATAAGCAATCTCGAGTGGTGACCTCATGCTTACTTTTCTACCTTATAACAATAAGAGGTCTAAATCCAGCTGCAGTTTTTTGCAAATAAACGACAAACTTATATAGACATAACACGACATTGCTAAACTTCTAATATTGTAAAATTTTTAAGAATGTTAATCCCTTTCAAATTTGTTAATTAAAAGCTACTTAATAATTTATGTTAATGATCTAAAATTTGCACCAATTTTTAGGAGTATAAACATGATACTATAAAAGAACGTCATTCCATGGCGTTTTTTATTCTATCTTGTTAGGTATTTTCTAATTATTATTTTTTTAAATATCTTATCAGTGTGTCACATTTCCTTTACTTTGAACTCAATACGGGGTGTGTTTCTTCTATTAAATTTTACGGAAGTTTCTATTTTAAGTAATCCCATTCGCAGACATGTCTCGTTTAACCGTTTCACATTACATATTCACAAGTTTATCTTATTGGTATATATAGGTTAAATCCAGGAAAGATCAACCCAAGTTTTAGTCATAAAAGTTTCAAAAAGTGTTTTTTCCTTAACATCAGGGGAGAAGGGCAAAACGATTTTAGTTATGGTGCACAGCATGACGAAGAAATGTTTCTCCTACATTACCCGATATTTAAAGTAAAAATGAAAAAGGGTGGATTTATAGATGGAATTGCACCTGGTTCTCAAATTCCAAGTCAAGCAGAAAAAGTGTTGTTAATTATTGATGGCCTTACTTCTCTATCATTATATCACATTCTGTGGAAGTATTGGAGTTTTGCGAAGCTAGTTTAAATGGACATTTTAAACTGGAAGTTGATAGTGATATCGAGGCAACTATATTACCAACTGTTGCGTCTGTTTCTCTAAAAGTAAATCTATCTGAAGCATTAATCGCTTTTATTTTGCAAGCGTGTGAATTTGCAAGTATTGGATATTTGAAATATTGACGAGACGAGTATCACAACTGTTTAGAAGCCGGATAGAATAGTGGCACGACGTGGCTTCAAGCAAATAGGCAAACTCACGTCCACAGAAAGAGAAACCCTTGTAACACTCACTGTTAAAATTTCAGCAACTGCTAATACTGTTCCTCCGTTCTTCATTTTCCCGAAAGTAAACTACAGATGTTCTAAGGAGCATTCTATGATTTTACTGCTCGACAACCTTGAATCACATCTTTCTGTCGATGCGTTAGATATTAATAAGGAAAACAGAGTAACAGTTGTTTCTTTCCCTCCGGACTGGTAGCAAAAATTGCAGCCTTTATATAGGTATGTTTACGAACCCCTGATGATGTTACTGGCATTGTAAAATTGAGTTTGCTTTTAGCTCCTACGCCAAATAATATAATGGGTGGGCTCAATAAAACAGGGATAAGTCTTCTGAATGAGAGTATCTTCACAGAGAATAACTTCTTGCGATCATATGTGACAGTCAGGTCTACATCATCAAATGAAGAAGGAAAGGGCTGCCGAAAACAATGGAAACGTTTCAACAGCGGAGAAAACTAAAATCATGTAGACTATACCAAAAATTCTTAAACATTTTCCAGATGTCAACGACAATTTGTCTGCAAACACAGTCGCATCGACAAAATAGAACCTGCAGTTCGATATTGCTTTCCCCTGCAGAAGTAAGGCAGTTTCCAAAAGCAGGTCTTCGACAAAATTCGAAAAAAATCACGGGATAAAAGACAAATTGCTTTTTAACCCGATACTTCGATACAATACAGCCTACAGAAGAAAGATGGAATATTAAAGAAAAAAAGGTCAACATAAAAGAAAAACATACAACCAAAAGAAAGACATCTAAAAAACACGAAAATTGGAGACAGTCGAAAATTTCTTTTCCTAGAAGAAAGCCCGATTCCATCTACGTCTGCAGCTTATCATGCCCATACATCCCCAGAATCTGAGGCTGAAACTAAGTGCTTAGTATCTAAAGAACTTTATCGAAATAGCACTAGAGGCGATGATTGGGTGCAATGCACCCATTGCAGCAGATTTGCTCACATCAAATGCACAAACAAAAATAATATCACTTTTTTCATTTGCATCAATTATGATTTGTGAGTTTCATTTTTAGTTTTTAGATTTTCTTAATGTCGCTCGATGGTCAAATTAAACGTAAAAAATTAAATCTGCATTTCTTTTTGGATTGTGTCACTATTATTACCCTTATACTATTAGTAAGAAAATATTGAGTCAACTAAATCCTGGCCTTAAGGTAACTAAACCTGCACCCTGGGCAAATTGATTTATTTTTCAAGACAGGAGAACTCGAATAAATTGGAAATATATTTACAATACCTGAAGGAGTATAAAATTAGCTGATATACTTAAATTTAACTGTACGCAAAAAATAAATCAGTAAAAATGAATTATTAAAAAAATACGTCAACAAACCCCTATACAGTGGTTATTTCCCATTAAAGATAGTAGATGATATTAAAACGCCATAAGAAAATACCTTCCCAATAATATTTTTGGGTGATTTTCCAATAATTTTCCGAATAATATTTAGTTTTGTATACGAATAAAGACAGGTGTTTGACAGAGTTTCTGCCAACTTTATGAAGACGTGACCTGTAAATGAAGACACGAAAAAAAGTTTTTCAATCAATATTAGAACATATAAAAATTTGAAAAAGAGTAGTTTAAATTGTTATAAATACCACTTCGTATATCTCACTCCATATTTTCCATTAATTTAATCATCATCATCAGTAGTTCGACAACTCTTTCTTTGTTCTCGCTTGTTCTAGGATTTTTCGCCATTCTGTTCTGTTCCTTGCTTTATTTTTCCAGTTGGTAATCTTAAGTGTTTTCAGATCTTGTTCCACTTGTTTCATGTATATCAGTTTTGGTCTTCCCTTTGACCTTCTTTGTACTGGTGTTTGCCCCATTATGTTTTGGTATTTCAGTCTCTAACATCCGTTTAACATGCATCATCGCATAACAGGCTCTCATCGCTTTTCGACAGTATCCATGTGTCTGATCCATATACAAGGACCGGTTTTATCAGGGTTTTGTATATTTTGCATTTGGTTTTTCTTGTGATGTTGTTAGATCTTAGATGTTTAATTAGTCCGTTATATGTTTTATTAGCGATATGTATTTTTCTCTTAACTTCTTCACTGACATCGTTATTTCCGGTTACTAGTGAACCTAGATATGTAAAATTTTTCACGTTCCGATATTATAGTCTCCTATTGTCAGATTCTGCAGGGTTCTTTGGCCTGTCGTTTTGCTGGCCTTCATGTATTTGCTTTTTATTTCGTTAATGTTTAGGCCACTGTTTTGTGCCGCTCTTTCATCGCATTAACTGCTTCTATCATATCTCTTTAGCTTCTAGCTATGATATTAATATCATCCGCAAATGCCAATATTTGTACACTTTTTGTTACTATTGTTCCTCTGGTGTTGACTTTTGACTCTCTAATTATTTTTTCTAATGTGATGTTGAATAGAATACAAGATAGGGCATCTCCCTGTCGTTGGCATATTCTCAAATAGATTGTATCTGTTAGTGCGTTTTGAATTCGAATTTTTGTTTTGTACTCTGTTTCTTTTACTATATCAATGAGTTGAGTTGGAATATTAAACTCTTTCAGTACATGATCAGAAATTTTCGATGAATGCTATCATAGGCACTTTTAAAATCAATAAAAAGATGATGTGTGTCTACATTAAATTCACTAGTCTTTTCCACGATTTGCCTCAAGACGAAGATCTGATCTATTGTGGACATCTGCCTGCAGAAACCACATTGTAATCCCCTAACTATTTGTTCCACATATGGTCTCAATCGGTTATACACAATATTTGACAGTATTTTGTATGCCTCAGTTAGTAGCGTTATTGCCCGGTAGTTTTTTCTTTGAAGCTGATCTCCCTTTTTATGTAGTGGGATAATTACTCCGGTATTCCAGTCTTGTAGCAGCTGTTTATTATTTCATATGTTCAATTTGATCCAGTAATATTCCATCACATAGTGGCTCTTCGTTTTTTTCAAACTTTTTTTTGAAGAATTCTGTCCATCTTTGTAGTATTTCACTCTGTTGAGTTACTATATCTCCTTCTTTGTCTCTGCACATCATATTTTCCATTAAGTTTCAAATAATTATGTATCAATAAATAAATTCTCAAATATTTTACACAGAATTCGTATATTTCATACTAACATTTTTTAATATATAAAAAGAAATCTACCAGAATATAATATTTGTGTACGAGTATGTATGGACAATTTTTAAAGCAATAAAAAATTGTGTTTTCAAAGTTCTGATCCCATCTAATTCGATTACTTTGTGATATCCTTGCTAAATAAAGTAGAAACGATCGTTGGCTGATAATCTAGTTAATTATGTAAATATGATTTTAGTAAATATAATAAATTAGTTTTTGTCACGCACTTTTCCTTAATAATTTATGACAGCGGTCACATATTTCTGAATTATCTGGAACACATAGTTGTTATAGTAAAAGAAATAAGTAAGTCAAAAATTAGTAATTGGACATTATTTGCATATCAGTTTTCATATTACGTCCCTTTTCTCCTTAAACAATTTAAAAATATGAAATTAATTCATTATTTCATCTACTGTAATGTACCTACCTACTCACATGTAAGATAATTAAAGTATCTATGTATTTCTATGTAGTTTTTAGTCACCTGGTATATGTTATTTACAATTATGAAAAGTTCTCATGTATAATCACTAATAATTATTTGTTGTTAGAAATCAGAATCAATACTCTTCATAAATATTTTCCTATTTAGAATAAATAAGTTTCGCTAGTTTATTCGCCTAATACTTCGTATCTATGGAATAATAATAATTTATTTCTCTTATTTCTTTGTTCGATAAGCTATCCGTATTTGCTATTTTAATATTAATATTTGAGTCCAATCTCTTGTACTCAAATCCATCCAGAAACATCGTTAAATAATTGTAGATAACAGAACTTATAAATTCATAGTTTTAAGAAATAACAGGCAGTGTAATTTTCATCCTCTAATATAATAAATTTATACATGTCAATATATTCTGTTTAATTCCAAAACAAAGAGTTAGTCCGGAGAAGAAATAAACGCATAGTATTCCATAACAAAATTTGGTGTCAGAACGTGGGATATTAGTAGCAGAGTTCCTCTGATTGCTGATAGAAGGAGAGCTGAGGAATTTTTGAATTGACTTGTTTCCTTCGAGGAATCATTCAAAAAAAACTGTCAGTGTGGAAAAATCGCCACTACAACTAATTACATTGGGGTCCAGTACATCCAGTTCGAAATCCAGTTCCAGTCATAACCCAATTGTAGTTCCATCGGAAGTAGAGGTGAACCCGTGGAATAATAGACTATGCGACCAACAACAATATTCTACTTGTAAGTACATTCTATCTTAAATTCTGTCTCATATTTTAAAAATCTTGTAAACGTATGTCTACTTTATATCCTGATATAAGTAACTTATTTGACGAACAAATACCTTCTCCCGACTCAAATTCTCTTTCAAATTCTTCTACTTCTAATTCAAATAAAATGTCAGTATCAATTGAAATAGCTGAAAAACTTCTCATTCGATTTGATGGTACAAAATCAAAATTATACGAATTCATAGACAATTGTGATAAAGCATACAATTTAGTAAATCCGCAATCCAAACCCATCTTATTAGCCATTATAGAAACTAAATTAACCGATAAAGCTAGGGCCATAACTAGAAACAGAACATTTGACGAATGGAAAGATTTAAAAGACTTCTTATTAGATGCTTATTCTGAACGCCGAACTGAAGGTCAGTGGCAATTGGAATTACATTCCTTACGTCAGATGCCCAGTGAAAATGTAATGTCATTCGCAAATAAAGTTGAAAATTGCTATATAAAATTAATAAATACACTTGATCCAGACTTATCTCCAGATGCAAGAAATGCATGTACTAAACTCTTAAAAACTCAAGCACTAAATGTCTTTATTAGAGGATTAAACAAAGACCTCTCTATTTTAATCAAAGCCCGAAATCCAGATTCCTTAGAAAGAGCTGTTGCTATAGCAATTGCCGAAGAACAAGAACAGTTATCAAGACAAGAAATTTTCAGACCATTCTGTAATATTTGCAAACGAAACAACCATTCCTCAAATAACTGTCGATATAAAAACAATTCAGATAGAAATGTTAGATATCTTCAAAATTCTAGTTTTCAAAACCCAAAATATCCTAATTCAAATCTTCAAAGGTCAAATTCTCAAAATCAAAATTATAAACCTTCAAATTCAAATTCCAATTCTGATTTTCCTCCAAACTTAAGAAAAGAAAATACCAACACTTCCCAACGTTTTTGCAGATACTGCAAAAAACCAGGTCACGTTATAGAAGAATGTAGAAAACGCGAATTTAACAATAAAAACAAAAATCCAACAAATTCTTTAAACTTCCAGAATCCTCGACAACCAACGGTCGATTCTCGAGGAGTTCGTTCAGTTCAGGCCGTATCACAACCATCAACTTCTCAGTCACTTCCTATGTAGATTTACCCTTAGTAAATAATTCTAATCCATCCTCTTGCAAGTTTCTAATCGATACAGGCGCAGATATTTCTTTAATTAAATATTCAAAAATACTAAACATTCCAAAAATTTATTCTAAGTCTATTACTCTACGAGGCATTGATAAAAATGTCTTAAATCCAAATAAAACTATATGTAGTTGTAACGTAAATTTCAAGATAAAAGATTTTGTCCAAACTCATGTTTTCTATGTCGTAGAAGACGACTTTCCTCTTCATTTCGACGGTATATTAGGTAGCGATTTTTTTGAAATAAATAAATGCCAAATTGATTATAAAGAAAATAAATTAAACTTTAAAAATTGTTCTATTCCAATTGAATATATAAAATCTCCATTAAACAATGACAATGACGAATTTCTGAGAGATCAAAATATCGAGACAAGTTCTAATATCGATGAAATATTTCCTTATGATGCTAAATCCATAGAGGATCATTCTTATTTAGAAACCAATGATATCCAAATAACCTTAAGTAGTGAAGAACTACTATCCAATCCAATTCAATCTAAATCTAACTCTAAATCCAAAGAAAATTCAAGTCCAAAATGTGTAAAATCCACTGAGATATGCACAAATAAAACTTGTAACTCTTCACGAAATCATAAATCAAAATCTTGTTCAGAAGAAAAATCCTGTTCAGACGATCTTATACTAAATCAAAACTCTAATTCTAACTCAAGAAGTAATAAAACTATTCTATCCGCAAGAACTGAAACAATTGTTCAAATTAAAGTAATAAATAATGAATTAAGCGAAGGATTATGTCCCGAACGCGAAATCTTTAAAGGTGTATTTTTATGTCCTAGTGTTGTTAAAGTAAAAAATGATTTCTTTTTAACCTCAATCGTAAACACTACTGAAACGGATGTTGAATTAAACGATATTCAAGTAGCAATAGAAAAAATTCCAAATTTACAAAACAATGCAAATATACGAAAAATGTCTTCTTATAAAGATAATACGAATTCTAACAGAATTGCTAAATTAAAAAATGCCTTGAGAACAGATCATTTAAATAGTGAAGAAAAATCATCTTTAATTTCTATTTGCAAGGAGTACAATCATATCTTTTATCTGGAAGGAGATCAACTTACCAGTACAAATGCCATAACTTGCAAAATTCCTTTAAATTCTAATGTACCTATTAGCACTAAATCATACAGGTATCCTGAAGTACACAAACATGAAGTCGAAACTCAAATAAAAGGTATGCTAGATCAAGGTATTATCGAAGAATCAACTTCGCCATGGAATTCGCCCCTTTGGGTTGTGCCAAAAAAGGCCGATGCTTCAGCAAAGAAGAAATGGCGAATTGTTATAGACTATCGACGACTAAATGATATTACTATAGGAGATTCATTTCCACTTCCGAATATAGTCGATATATTAGACCAATTGGGTCATTCAAAATATTTTTCAACAATAGATTTAACATCAGGATTTCACCAGATCAAAATGGATCCTGAGGATTCTCCAAAGACTGCTTTCTCAACTCCGTCTGGACATTATCAATATTCACGAATGCCATTTGGATTAAAAAATGCTCCCAGTATTTTTCAAAGGCTAATGAATACTGTCCTCTCAGGAATACAAAATTACAGATGTTTTGTCTATCTCGACGATATAGTCATTCATGCCGATACATTAGAAAACCATAATAAAAGATTAAAAGAAGTATTCGAAAAATTGTCTACATTCAACTTAAAAATACAACCAGATAAGTGCGAATTTTTTCGTCGCGAAGTAATGTATTTAGGACATTTAATAACTGAATTTGGTGTCAAACCGGACGAAAAAAAGGTATGTGCTGTTACAGATTTTCCTATACCCAGAACACAAAAAGATATTAAGAGCTTTTTGGGTCTCACTGGTTATTATAGACGCTTTATAAAAAATTTCAGTGCTTTAACACAACCTTTAACAAAACTGCTGAGGAAAAATGTTGAATTTAATTGGACAAGCATTCAACAACAGTCATTTGAGAACCTGAAATCAATACTTTGTTCAGAACCAATACTTCAGTATCCAGATTTTACCAAACCCTTTGTCTTAACAACGGATGCTAGTAATTATGCAATAGGGTCCATACTTTCTCAAGGTAAAGTACCAGATGATTTACCTATTGCTTATGCTAGTCGTACCTTGAACAAAGCGGAATCAAACTATAGCACAACAGAAAAAGAATTACTTGCAATTGTATGGAGTGTTAAACACTTTAGACCATATTTGTACGGAAATAAATTTTTCATTTATACGGATCATAAACCACTCACATGGCTATTTAATGTAAAAGATCCCGGATCAAGACTCGTTAGGTGGAGATTAGCATTAGAAGAATATAGCTATGAAATTATTTATAAACCAGGTAAATTAAATCAAAATGCTGATTGTTTAAGTCGTCCTCCTTTAACCATATCTGAAACAAATATTTGCGAAGAAAACAAAAACCCGGCAACAACCACCTTACAAATAAACAAAATGAGTAAAGAAAATAATGACACTTATTCACAGTTCTTATCTAAATCCGAAACTATATTAATAACAAATGATAATATAAAAGAAACAAATGAAAAGATTACATCATTTTCACAAAATTTAGCATTGTTTGTTTCCGTAGATTTAAATTTTAATGAGATCGTTCAGAAACAAATAAATAAACAATTCAGTCATATAGAAAAATTGAAAGCCAAAAATCCAAGACTAAATGACATTATATATATTTCTGATCAAAATAAAAACTTTTATTACATATTTATAAAAAATAATTATTGGGACAATACCTCTTATGAAGATATATTTAATTCCCTAATAAAATTAAGAGACTGGTTATTAAACGATAAAATATTAAAAATTTGCCTACCCAGAATAACTTTTAGCTACGATAAATTAAGTTGGGGAAAAATTAGATCTATGATTAGATTTATTTTTAGAAAAACTGATATATCTATTATCATTTATCATGATATACTAACAAATCCTGAACCTGAGGAAATAACTACAATATTACAAGAGAATCACACTAGTCCTACGGCTGGACACTCTGGTTTTCATCGGACATACAATCGTATAAAAAAACATTTCAAATGGAAGAATATGAAAAATGATATTAAAAACTTTATAAAAACCTGTGAATCTTGTCAGAAAAATAAACTCGTTAGAAAAAAATTCGTAAAGCCCATGGAGATAACAACAACAAGCTCAAATCCATTAGAAAAAATATTTTTAGATATAGTAGGTCCTTTACCTTTAACCGAGTCAGGTAATAAGTTCATATTAACATTACAAGATGACTTAACAAAATTTTCTCAAGCTTATGCAATTCCGAATCATGAAACCAAGACTATCGCTGAAAATCTGGTTCGTGGATTTATTTGCAAGTTTGGAAAACCCGATATAATAGTTACTGATCAAGGCCGAGATTTTACTTCCAAATTATTTTCTCAAATCGCCAAGCTTTTTAAAATCAGACATATAAATTGTACTGCTTATCATCCAGAATCAAATGCTGCATTAGAAAGGAGTCACGCTACTTTAGCAGACTACCTTAAACATTATATTAAAGCTGATCAATCCGATTGGGACGAATGGCTAGATTTTGCTATGTTTTCATATAATACAACTAATCATACTTCAACCAAATTCACACCATATGAACTAATATTTGGATATACACCTAATCTACCTAGCAGTATAATACGACCAGTAGAACTCAAATATACATATGAAGATTATTTAGATAATTTAACACTTAAACTTAGAAAATCTCATGAGTTAGCAAAAACGAATCTATTAGAATCTAAAGTAGTCAGTAAAAAATATTATGACCAAAAGATTAATGACACCGTTTTCTTAGAAGGACAATTAGTATATCTCCAAAATGAGCAAACAAAAAAGGGTCAAACCAAAAAACTTACACAAAATTATAATGGACCTTATAAAATTCTAGAGATAAATTCTCCTGTCAATTGCACAATTTTAGTAAATAAAAAACCAATAAAAGTTCACATGAATAGATTGAAACATGCTTTTGTTTCAGGTATGCAATAATATGGCTGACAAATAGTGAACAAATTCACAAGAAATATACCAATACTCCTATCAACAAATCACCTGGAATCTATTACGAACACATAAAAAATGTTCAATTTATTGAAACTCATTGGAACATATTAAGTCATATTCCTTTACAACCTTTTACAGACAAATTAAATTTTGTAGATCTCACCTATCAAAAAACATTAAGACTGTGTCAAAACAAACCAGTTCTTATTGAATTACGATTATGTGATACTTCACTAAAACTCTTAGGACAAATCATACCTAGACTCTTTCAAGATGAACAAACTTTAAAAAACATAATTCTGCATGAACATTTTAGACCAAAACGCGCTCTATTTAATGCAATTGGATCTGTTTTCAGGACCTTATTCGGTACCTTAGACAGTGATGATGCTGAAAATTTCAATAATGCTATTAACAAAGCTGAAAGTAACGAAAATCATCTTCTTGATTTACTAAAACAACAAATTCATGTAGTAAAAGCCACGATTGCAAATTTTAATAACTCTATTACAAATCTAGACCGAAACAAAGTGATTTTTGATAAAAATTTTGAATCAATTACCAATTACACAGATAAAATGAATAATAAATATTTTAATTTAGATTTAAAACAAAAAATTGAAGAACATTTTACTTTACTAACTTTCTTTATAACAGAATTACAACAAGAATATTCTACTTTAATAAACGTTATTCTATTTGCAAGAAATAATAACCTTCATCCTTCTGTTATAACACCTGAGCAACTAATTCAAGAATTATCTAAAACGGTAACGCATTTACCTAGTACATCGACTTATCCATTTCCATTGACTATCGATTATGCTCATAAATATTTCGATATCATTTTACTTAAATATATATATTTTGATAACAAGATTTTAATTACGGTTAGTATACCTTTGGTTAGTAATACTCCTTATTCTCTTTTTAAACTAATATCTCTTCCTATAATTCATCCAACATTAAAGAGACTTACCTTTATTCTTCCATCTGTCAAATATCTTGTTCTTTCAGAAAATAGAAACATTTATGTTACTATTGATACATTAGAAGACTGTTATTCATTAGATGAAGAAAAACTTATTTGCAAAAATCCTGATACTTTCCGATTTACACACACTAATCCAATTTGTGAAACTGAATTGTTAACTTCAATAACAAACATACCATCTAGTTGCGATACTCGTATAATTCAAACAGAATATGAAATTTGGCATAAATTAAACAAACCAAATTCTTGGATATATGTTTTACCCAAACCAACAGATTTAACTTTAAGCTGTCAGACTAGTACGCCAATATCTATTGTTCTTTCAAACACAGGTATTTTTTCTACTTCGAATAATTGCAAAACTTACACCGGATCAACTATTTTGATATCTGTCTCAAATCCAAAAGAAAGTAATTTTCAGTCTATCATTCCAGATTTATCCCTTCCAGAAGTCTGTTGTGATGATATTAAGATAAATAATGAATCCAAATTACACCTTGTTCCCTTACAATTAAATAATCTCGATCGAGATGCATTAAATTTAGCAAGCCATAAACTAGATAATTTAGAGAAAATGACCTCAGAAACAAATATTAATTTTTCAGACACAATAAAAAATAGTTCTTATTTCACTTATGCAATCTTATTTTTGATAAAATGTATGTTACTTTATATTTTATACAGGATAATTAAATATTTTTACCGACGATTTCGTAGAAATCCGTCACATAGTTGTCAACAAATTACAAATTGTTTAACACTAAATATATGTCAAAGTAAACGAAAACATGTACATGAGACAGATTTAAGTATAGATTGTAAACATAATAAAGACAATAATTATAGTGAATCCAAAAAGTGTGAAGAGACTAGTTTCACAGAGACTACACCGATAAGACGAAGTGAAAGACTATCGAGACTAAAAGAAACTATTTAAATGTGTTAAAATAAAATAATAATGTATACAAATGTTTTATACCATTTAAATGAAAATTCATTTTACAATTATTTTCATTCTTACAAAAGGAGGTGTAATGTACCTACCTACTCACATGTAAGATAATTAAAGTATCTATGTATTTCTATGTAGTTTTTAGTCACCTGGTATATGTTATTTACAATTATGAAAAGTTCTCATGTATAATCACTAATAATTATTTGTTGTTAGAAATCAGAATCAATACTCTTCATAAATATTTTCCTATTTAGAATAAATAAGTTTCGCTAGTTTATTCGCCTAATACTTCGTATCTATGGAATAATAATAATTTATTTCTCTTATTTCTTTGTTCGATAAGCTATCCGTATTTGCTATTTTAATATTAATATTTGAGTCCAATCTCTTGTACTCAAATCCATCCAGAAACATCGTTAAATAATTGTAGATAACAGAACTTATAAATTCATAGTTTTAAGAAATAACAGGCAGTGTAATTTTCATCCTCTAATATAATAAATTTATACATGTCAATATATTCTGTTTAATTCCAAAACAAAGAGTTAGTCCGGAGAAGAAATAAACGCATAGTATTCCATAACACTACAAAAGAATACATCAAATAAACACAGCCATATGCAGAATGACACAGTTTTTAAACTGTTCTAACAGTATTTGTATACCAAAATAGAATATAATAGAACATTACTGGTAAATATAATACTAATTTTTGGTAAATATTTAAAATTAAAATTGTTTTTTTGTTCCCATGTGTTACATTATTTGTTTAAAAAGAGTTTTTATAACAACTAACTATTACCGTATTTTTCGATTTCGTAGTTTAAGTACACATTTATAAGCTACTAAGAGGAATTAATCTTCTAACCTTTAATTAATATTTTAATTTCTAATTTGATATTTCCAAATTATTCTTACATATAAAATTTTGGATCGCTCACAGTCAACTGTTGTTCATTTTTAAAAGTCAACTCATCTGACATAGATACCCTTTTCTACTCACCGAGATCTTTCTGATCCTTGATAAGTAGATTAAGGGCATTAACTTATGATAATGTTGTTGGTTTGATGTGTTCATTTTACTTAAGTGCTCAAGTACTTAAGGTGATAATTTTGTAAAGATCTTAATAATCTACCATGTATACATTTTTTTACCTATAAAGCTCAACAGGCCATTTTTATTGGTGTTTTAATTTTAATTGCTACATTTACATTTATTTTATGCACTTCTTTATAACTTCTTTGCATTTCCATTTGTGGAGTGTTTTTTCTTTCCTATTATCGATTTATGTACTATTTATTTTATTTTATATGAATTTAATTCTCTTGACGTCCCGTTTTTAATCCAATGTTATACTACAAAAAAAATGAAGCCAGGGAATTTTTCGAGTACCCCTAACCGGAATAATACCGGAATAATAAAAAAACATATATGATACAACATTATATATTAAAATAAAATTCACACTCAAATATCTTCAATAAAAAATATCTCATATAATGATTATCAAAATTTTGTTCTACGTACGTGAACCTTCAAAAATTAATGGTACAATATATACAATATAAATCTAATTTTTAAATCAAAATTGTTGTTTTAAATCTCCTTATAAAAATTCTCCTATCGGTTCTACAGCAATTGTTAAAAAAATGTGTTGTTAATAAAGAAAAACTGACGAATAGTAAAACTATCTCTCTGATGATGAGTTGTCCAAATCCTTGTTTCTTGTAGTCTACACTATCTATTCTTAGCAGTCCCCTAGGTTCTCAGCAATTTTACAACAAATTTTTGCGAGCCTATCGTCTTTAATGATCTCCTTCAAATGCACATATCGTTCAAATAATGCTAGCCTCTTCTCCTCTGGATAAACTAAATCTCTCGTTCTGTCCTGAACAGTGACTTGGAATATAAGTAGAAAAATATAGTGCTAGTACATTAATTTTTATAGAACCAACCTTGCACTCCATCTGATATAATGTTTGTGAATCATTTTCTCCACAAGACATCATGCCCTATCCCAAGGCAGCACTACGTGCTCAATCGTCTTGAGATAGAAATCGGGGGTGCTCTCGCATCCTAACTGATACCCTGAAAAGGCGGAAAGTAAAGAACTTGCTCTTAAGAAAGCCGCAACCAATAAGAAAAGAGCAGAAAAGCTTCCAACGCTTAGAAACACTGAACTTTTCGATTCGACCGATGAAGAGGACGATGATCTTCCCAGCCTTCCAGATAGTAGCGGTGGTTCTGATTTCCTTTTTGATGATGAGCTTATAGATGACATAATGACACGGATCCTGAGCCAGACGACTACGTTTTAGTTAAGTTTTGTACTAAAAAAACAATGAAGTTTTATGTTGGAAAAGTTTTGTGCCTGAAAGAAAATACTTCTTCTTCTTCCAATGGCGCTACAGCCCAAATTGAGCCTTGGCCTCCTGTAACTTCTGCCTCCAACAAAGGCGATCCCGCGCCACTCGTCTCCAAGCACTGACGTTCAATAAGTTGTGCAAAGAAAATAAGTAGTTTAATTTGTTTCATTGTTAAATTTAATTACCTTTCATAATTGGCAATAATTACTTATGCTATACATCATAGGTGGGATACTTTACCCCAGGGATCAAGTAGCCCCCTCACGGGGATCAAGTATGCGGCTACTTTCCAGAGTCTGGGAACATATCTCAATCTAAAAGCAGCATTTATTAGGTGTATTAGCTTAAATATGGCTTTTCTTGGTAGATTTTTTAATAATTCTTCTGTTATGAGATCATATCCTGGAGCTTTCTTAGGATTTATATTCTCTTTTATCTCTGTTGATACTTCTATAAATGATGTCAACGTTATTCTTTCTTCAGTTTGGAATGGTTCTTCCCATCTCAGTTCTTCACCATCATTGTCGTTGGGTTTGAACGTGCTTTCTAAATGATCTGCAAATCGTTCTGCTTTCTGTTCGTTATTTCTAGCCCAGTTGCTGTTTTCCAACTTGATAGAAGGAGAATGAATAACTGGTCTCTTCATTCTTTTTGTTGCCTTCCATAAAGAATAATCTGTATTCTGGTCAGCTGTTAAATAACTTAAAAAAGAATTAATTGCTGAATTTTTTATATTCTGTATCTTCCTTTTTAGTTTTTGTGTAGCATTATTTAGACTAGTTTTGTCTCGTGGAGCTCTGTATTGCTGCCATTTTTATCTTAACTTCCTTTTTTCTACTATAAGTTCTCTGATTTATTTTGGATGGGTGTTTCCTTTTGTTCTAGAAGTTACTGTGGGAGTATTTTCCCAAGCTGACTGTTATATATTTTTTATAAAAACTTCTAATTCGTCATCAACTTGCCTCGTGCTTCTCAATGGCACAGCAAGATTAATTTTGTATTCAAAGTTTATTTTAAAGCTCTCCCAGTCAGTTTTTTTATTAGCCAATATTGGATTGAACTCTTTTTAGTCACTGTATCACTCATAGTTAAAATTATCGGTGAGTGATCAGAGTTCATGTCCCAGCCATCGTTGATATCCAGATAGTTGGCTGAGATATTTTTGTAAATAAAGAAATCTATGTCTAGGTCTGGAATGTAAATAAGTCTTATTTATTATTTCTTTTACCTATTTAAAATTAGAAAAAGTTTATAAGAAAAGACTATGTGTGCCTCAGAATTTTTCGATATCCAGCAGCCTTTTGATAAAGTCTGGCACAACGGTTTGCTATATAAATTAAAATCTTTACTGCCTAGTGATATGTACCTTATCCTGAAGTCCTATATTAACAGACGTTCGTTCCAAGTAAACATTAATAATGATTTCTCAACCTATCACTTAATCTAATCCGGAGTTCCTCGGGGAAGTGTCCTCATTCACTTTCTGTACCTAATATTTACTGCAGATATAATATAACATACCTATTACAGATGATGTCACAGTGACGACTTTTGACGATGATTCAGCCGTTTTAATTTAAACAAAGACCCAGACATAGCATCTAAAAAGCTGCAAAATTACTTGCATACATTAGAGAATTGGTTGACAAAATGAAAAATTAAGGTCAATAACAAAAAATCCGCTCAAATCATATTTACAACAAGAAGACGCACTTGTCCACAAGTTAGTATAAACAATGCTGCCATTCCTGTTAGAGACGTTGTGAAATATCTTGGGTTGCATTTGGACCAAAAACTGACCTGGAAGCAACACATTTAGGGTAAAAAAAATTCAGCTTAATGTAAAATTAAAACAAATGAATTGGTTACTTGGCAGAAAGTCACAACTGTCATTGGAGAACAAATTACTGATCTACAAAGTCATACTAAAACCAATATGGACTAACGTCGTAGAACTCTAAGGCTGTAGCAAGCCTTCGAACACAAAAATTTTGCAGACCTTCCAATCAAAACCACTGCGTATGATAGCTAACGCTCCTTGGTACGTAAGCCGCGTTGGTGGTCATCCACAATGCACCACAACCAAAGTATCAGTGAATTATATCAGCCACCAATGAAGAAACGAAGACTGAAGAGGACTTGGCCAGAAGATCTGGTTACACAGGTGAAAATGAAGAACTGTCGCTGGACTGTACTTTATTACTGGAATTACTTAATGTACTGTTTATGAGTTAATTATAAATATGCATTTAAAAATAAAAAAACACCACATTTTAAAAATCATAATAAATGTACAAAATTATATTTTCCGGTTTTATGTATAACCACATAATATACAGGAATGTTGTGCCACCACCTAAACTAATGCCTCTAGCCGCAATAAAACAATTCGCTTTATTATGTTGTTTAAAAACCACATTAATCTTACCCATTATATGAAATTCAAATTAAAACATTATTCATGACATGCAAAAACAAAACAAAACGTCAGACCTAATCAAATTTATATATTTCAGGAAATGCCGACGGCTACGCTGAAAATATTCCATAAAAATAAATATAAATGTGCATAATTTATAAATAATCAAACTTTTGGATCTATTGTCATTAACAGTTGTCTGTTTATGTTGAGGTGAACGTTAAATAAATAATTTAAATTCCATTGCTACCCAATAAAATATAAAATAAAAGGCTTATTACTCTGTTACTTATTTAGAAGGTTTCTCGAACTCGACTGTGACTGTTTTGTGTAAAACTTAATGAGGTCGCTGGTTAAATGATTAGAATAATAACGAAAAAAATGCAATATTTTGATTGTTAATAATTAATTAGTAATTATTTTAAATATCACGAAAAATATCTGGCTTAACTCATTGCTGTTATCTGTCTGTAACCTCGAAAACCTTTTTTGGATGGTGCTAGAAAGGTCACTAATGGAGACACTACGGACGGCAGCCAGATGGTGGTGGAGAGCGAGTCATGGGTTCGAAACTAGCTTTTGGAACCTTGAATGGGTCCAACGGAAGAAATAAGTAAAGATTAGACAAGATAAGATATATTAGAAAAGATACAGAAATGAACAATAAGATAGATGGGTAAAATTATTAAAGAATAAAAGAAAAGAGGTAAGAAAAGATATTTAGGTTCAGAGATCAAACCCAAGAAAAGATATTAATAGTTAATTATTAAATAAATTTGGTCAACACACTATATAAACAACTAATAAATATATTAGGTATTACACGTACTTACCTATGAAACTTAATCAGCCTGATATTTCTACTGGTCAAAGGTATAGTACTAATTAAAGGTAAAAAGCAAATATTCAGAGTTATGGTTGTATCAGGAAACTTGTTAAGAGTCGACAAATAAAATGCGTACATAAAACAAAAACAATATATTCAACAACAAAACGATATCGGTAGCTGAATGTACACACAAGATAAAAATACACCATCAATTATGAAATGGTGGTATACATATAAAAATAAGCAGTAATATAAATAGAAAATACCTTTAAAAAGATATATAATATAATCATGCACAAATAAAGTGTTGTGGGTGTATCTCGAGATATTACAAAAAAAAATGAATAACAATTATAGCAAGTAACAAAAATTAATCAAATCTAAATTTACAAGAATACAAAAAGGTTACAGACATAAAACTTTAACCAAATCGCACTTGGTTAAGTCGAATATTTACTTTGCACTATTATTTAATGATAAACTGAGACGTAAATGTTCATAATTATTATTTATTGAAATTTCTTAGTAGCTGATGGAAAGTTCGTAAAAAATATATAGAATGTTCTTTAAATTGAATGCAAAAGTCAGTAGGTATGGTAACTTACAGTAATTCCTGATGGTTGCTGCACTAATTCACTGAAGCTAATACTATACTTGTATAAAACACTGAATTTAATTAACTTTGAAGGTCCTTTATAACTATATGTAATCTAATATAGTATAGGAAAAAAACTCAAATAGCAAGTGTATACACACTTAAAAAACAATTCACAGACGGTAAGATAACAGATACGATGTGAGCCTTTACTCAACGAGAGCCCACTCATAAGTAAATCTTTCTTCTGCAAAAATTTACCAAACTACTAAAAAAAAAAAAGAAGAAGGAATATCTCCCACTCAAAAATCATGGGACAGTATCCATTTCCAAGAAGGTAAATAGATCTCAACGTACATCGAACATAACGGTACCCTTCTAGCTACAAACGTGATGAAATATAAATCTTCTAGATTAGGTTTTTCCGAAAAATTACTATACGTGCCTTCAACGCTTTTGTTTGCCAAAGTATCAAACAGAAACCCGCCTTAAAACCGGAAATATTTGGTTCCATTCATACTCAGGATTACAAAGGAAAGGATTAAAATACCTTTGAAGTATGGTGTATTAATTTTAATAAGTGACAGAGGAGTAGCATTTACGTGTCGCGACTCAAGTGACTATTCTACCTAGCAAGAGCTAGGTAGAATAGGGGTAAGTGCACCCCCATAAACCAGCGCTTTTGTACGGCGCTACTGTAAAAGACAATAATTTAACCAAATGGTTTACAAAAATTTGATATTTCGTAGCGTTTTCTATGATTTGCGGGGTAGTTACCAAATATCAAAGACAAGTGAATTTCCTTAAACTTAAAAACAGATTACCATGTGTTAGCCAGGTAAACAGTGAGAGTTTACTAAATAGAACAAAATACTATTATAACAAGATCATATTATAATACAGTAATAAAAATATTAAATGTAAAATATGTAAATAAATAATACGATTACGGATTTTAATATCAGATGTCGCTATTTGAGTCCACTCGAAGCCATGTTAGAGTTGCTTCCTAAGACAGAAAAGATTTATTTTTACGTTCAAAGCGACTATGAATTGTAGGTCTGACGAAGTCTATTAGGCCGAAATACCTATAAGCGGCTACATAGACGCACTATCCGTGAAATAATATCTTAACTGTCTTTTTCTTTTTATTCCAATTACTCTGAACAAGTACAAGAAACCAATACGCTAAGGATTTTTGCTTAATTGAGGAGATATGTCGTGGAATGCACATTTTAGATTCCCCATGTCTCTAATAATATCTTTATTAATGTCTGTTTTGCCGTGCAATTCTTAGAAGACACAGATTAAAGCAAAAATCTGAATTTTGTGTCGAAAATTAGTTTACGGATTTTAATATCAGATGTCGCTATTGCGTCCATTCGAAGCCATGTTAGAGTTGCTTCCTAAGACAGAAAAGATTTATTTTCACGTTCAGAGCGACTATGATTTTCCATTCTGACGAGACCTATTAGGCCAAAATATGTATAAGCGGCTACATAGACACACTATTCGTGAAATCCAATCGTAACTGTCTTTTCCTTTTTAAGTACTACATACTTTCCTAAACAGTGACCAATTTTGGACACAATATTTATATTTAAAGATTAATATTCTAAATAATTGATGGATTCGACCGTTACTTGATGGAAATTCATTTTATGTAACAATAAAACACTGAAAACTTTGTTTTCAAACTTCCGCAAAATTTATTTTAACTCTTATCACTACAGCTGTTTCGGCTGATTGCCTTTCTCAAGTGATCTATTTTTGGCATGCGAAGAAGAAAAAGAAATACTCTAACTAAGATCTACAGAATTTTTCGAGCCGTTACAGTGTTGATCGTTACTTTACCTTTGCTTATTTCATCACGTTTTCTTTGGCTTTAATATTATTTGAGGTAATCATGCCTACTATTTTTTTGCATGAATATTAGTTCATAATGATTTTTTCAGCTACGGCTTCAGTATCTATATGGTCATTTTGGAGATGGTTCGGTAAATTTGTTTTATGACTGAATTTGGCTTGAAATAAAATTGAACTTAAGTTTCCTTCGATCTTGCCGAAATGTCGTTATTAATCCTCATTAAGGTACTGCACTAAGCGTATTTTAAATGGGTGGAATTTGTTATTCTTCAAAACGTTTTGGACACTACTTCGTTTGATTTTAGATATAGCAGCTAGTTACCTGGTACTTAAATTGGGATCTAAGTGAATATGTTTTAACACTGTTACTTCACTAGTTTCGTTAACTGTAGTCCCTTCAGTTTCCCGTTTTTTATTGCCTACATTCCCAGTTTCCTGAAATTTTGTCTCAATAATGTCTCAATAAAAGATATGACGGCATACGGTTACCTTTGACATGGAGAACTCTTATAAAGAAAATATCGTCCGCTCCACCCGGCAATCAAAATCCTACCGTCATAAATGTTTGCACCAACCCCCGTATAAATTAACCGTCCTTTGTTTCCAGTAGCAGTAATATACTCACACGTGGGATAGAACAAAAAACATGTACGAAAATCAATGGGAATGCATCCAAGTAAGTAAGCCTATCTTTGCCTCGATAAACCGCAATTAGTTACATCCCAATTAGTTCCGATTAATATTGAAAAAGTAAAAAAAATAATATTGAATTATTATGTGATATCTTTAGGTATTCATTATAAATGAAGCATTCACTCTGTAGTTCGAGAACAAAATTTGGAGAAAAAGAATTTCGTGATTTACTCGAAAAGTTATTTTCTAGACGTATAAAAACCAAAACGAGAATTTCTTTCAAGCAGGGACACAATCTTTTGGTAAACTCTAATCTGTCGAATGATCTGACAGAGACATAACTCCTTTATACCCTACCAATAAATCCAACCAAGGGAAAAGCCTTCTATATTGCGTAGAAATTTAGTTCATTTATATACAAGAACTCATTCCCGAAATTTTCACTTAAAACACAAGTATAAAGTACTTTTTTATGTTTTTTTTTTTATAGACAATGATTCGTTGACGATCTCCTTAATCCGTTTTTATAACTGACGTATCTTAGAGCATTTTTTTATGTACCATGTTCACCAAAAATAGTTTTAAATATTTTTACAAGCATATATTTTATTTTTTAGCAATAGAAAGTGAACTGCAACATAAAAAAGGAATAATATGTATATGCTCCAGCAGAGGAACCTACCGACTGAAATACGCTATCAGAGAAAAAATAAGTAGAAAACAGGATAAACGCAGAAGCCAGAAACATGATGACAACTAATACAAATGATGAAATTCATAGAAAGGATCCACCAGAAGAAGGTTGGTCGACAGAAGATAACAGTAGAAGTCGGTGAGTAAAACCAATTTATTATTTCTTTCAGAATGGCGAAAACAGAACAGGAAATCCGTAAGAAACGGTTTGATAAAAAAGATGCATCCTATTTAAAGGAGTATCTATCAGAATCAATAAACAAAGCAAAGAATCCACACACAAAACATCACACAAAATTATATACCACAATCTATTAGGGATGGATATAAAATACCACATCGTATCATTTTCGTTTCACCCCGTGTATAATAAAACACTAAAGAAAATCTTTTTTGTCCCTGAGATTGATAATATAAACATTTTTAGTCTGTTTATAATAACATAAATTGTTTTTTCTTTTGATCTCGATTCCGTCTATATATTACGCAGGAAATAAATAGGAATATTTCCGCTTATGTTTATACTCATTTGGGAGGATGATATGGCTACTCGATGGATCACCTACCAAATCAGTCGATGTCATTGTTTGAGTACTGCTTTTTTGTCATCGAAAACTTGTTAATATGTAGCAGTTAGAGAGAACGAATTGGGGTCTGGAGGAGTAAAGATTTTTATCGGCGATAGTTTCAAAGACCAGCAAATTTTGGTTATTTCAAATGAGTTTTGGTTAAAACGAAGGTAATTAGGATCAAATGCTACGTGGCAGGCTTTATGAAGTAAGACAATGACCGTTTATTGCTGTATTCTGTATCACTGGTTTTGATAACAGCTTTTCTGCGGGCTAAGTGATGGTTTTAAGTAAAAATTAAGCAGCCGAGTTTTGAAGATTACATATTGTTATCAATCAGGATAACCCGAAGCCCAATTCGATGTTTGAGCTCCTCCAAGATATGTACAGCTTCAATTTTTTTTCTCCCAAGGGTTGAATCTAGACCGTTTGAAGTTTGTGTGGGACATTGTTTTTTTTTATTCAGTTCCAAAGTAACAAACGTTTTTAATAATTTAAAAGGAAATAGTTAGACAGTGAAAGAAATAAATTTTCCTAAATAAACATTTTTCCTTAATATATTATAATTTGCTTTCATGACAAATTAAGAAGGTTATAAATAAATAAAAGTTTAATGGATCAGCTAATTGTCATATTTTAGTTTTCTTTTAAATAAAGTTAACCCTGATAATTATTTATTATTTCAGTAAAGTTTTGTATTTCTTTTTGACATATGACAGTCAGTATATATTTTTCTGTCATTTTTTACATAACCAAAAGCATTTGGTCTGTTTTGTTAGATTCTGGTTTGTTAGAAGGTTAAACTCAATGTAAGGTTTGTTAATAAATTTAGATATTTTTGTCAATAACCAGTTTATGTGAAATAAAAAAAATACGTAATGTTTCTCTTTAAACCATGAGTGTAAAATTACTTCTATTAAAAAGACGCTCACTCTTGAAATTTTCTAGAAGAGAACAACTTTTCTTTCTAAACAACAAAATGATTTTTTTTAAACAGGATACTAATAAGAGTTTAGGAATATTTTTGATTAGTGTTGCCCAGGATATCTCTGTATGTATTTTTTTTTAATTTCTTTTTCTTAGTTTTCTCAATTTTTCCTAAATAAAGGAATATTATCCTCGATTCAGATCTTCAACCAAAATACGAGTAATTGTTCGCAAACGTTTCAATTTATTTGCTTATCCTATCTTCAAGCCCAGTAATTCTTCAGTACCTCATTTTAACCCCCTATAAGCAAATTATAAATTGTTACAACTGTCGCCCAACGTGTGGCGCCCGTTAATATTGTTACAACTGTCGCCCAACTTGTTAATATTGATACAACTGTGGCAACTTTTTTATTCAATTATTATTGGATGAATTAGTTAAATTATAATAAAGATTTACTAACTGCATATAGGAATAACACATTGAAAAATAAACCGTGGTTTGTGGTTTTAGGTTAAGGCAAACACGAAATATACGAAATATAATATATATTAAGGCGAATATGAAACTTACCGCAGAGAAGATATATTATTATAAATGAACTTTTAATCCAAGCACCAGCTTAAGTAAGTAAAATAAAATATGAAAAAATATAATCCACCTCTACAGAAATGTGGCAATGAGAGGTGACATGACAAAGCAGAACTGCCAACTGAAATTTATATGTTCCATGTCTGTGGCATAGAACAGACTGGAGTCAAATGCAGGAATTAGAACTAAAATAAATGAACATTCTTCTTCTTCATTTGCTATCTCCTCTAATAAGGTTTTCAACTATCATGGCAATTCGCACTTTCGATACCGCTGCTCTAAAGAGGTCAGCCGAAGTGCAGTTAAACGAAGCTGTCAAATTGTTTAACTAGGAGATGCGCCTTCTTCCGCAACCCCTTCTACCCTGTATTCTTCCTTGCATTATTAATTGCAACAAGTTATAATGCTCCTCCTCATGACATGTCTCATATATTGCAGTTTTCTGACTTATAATTCTAACTATATATCTATCTAATCTAATGTAATTATATTTAAAACTTTTTTATCTTTTCCCATTCTTCTTAACACCTCGACATTCGTGACTCTATCCAAAGAACTTATTCTTAATATCCTTCTATAAGCCCATAACTCGAAGACTTATTACCTGTCCGAAACATCTTTCTTTATCGTCCAAGCCTCCAACCCATAAAATAATACGGAGAACACGTAGCATCTCATAAATCGTATCTTTAAAGAAATTGAAATGTCCCTGCTGCAGAGTACTTTTTTCAGTTTGTTGAAAGAATTTCTTGCCTGTCGTATTCTTGTCTTAATCTCTTCTGTATACTCATTATTTTCGTTAATTATTGTAACCAGATATTTATATTTTTGAACTTTTTTAATTTGTTTTCCATGTATTGTTATGTTTTCTTCTTGACGCTGTTGGGCTTTTGTAATTACCATAAATTGTGTCTTTTTTGTGTTTAGGGACAGTCCGTTTACTTCATTGACTTCTACCACTCTGTCCACCATTTGCTGTAAATCCTGAAGATATTCCGCTAATAAAATAGTGTCGTCGGCAAACCGTATATTATTGATTGGTCGGCCATTTACTTTTATTCCCATAATTGGTTCTTCTAGTGCTTCCTGAATTATTTCTTCTGAATACAAATTAAGCAAAGTAGGAGACAGGACACAGCCCTGCCTGACGCCCCTTCCAATCTATTTTTCATTTGAACAGACGTTCTCTTTTACCACAGCAATCTGAATATAATAGATAGCGCTAATGATCCTAATGTGTCTCATATCTAAGTTTTTTTAAGTAATTTGATAAGACGGTTATGTCTGACCTTATCGAAGGCTTTGTTGTAATTCAAGAAATACATATATACTGGCTGATTAACATTCATTCACCTTTGCATAAGTACATTCACAGCGAACAGGGCTTCCCTCATTCCCAGTGCATTTCTAAATCCAAATTATGTATCACTTATTCCTGCTCAAGTTTTTTTGTACTCTACGTTTCCGCTTTAGAACTTTTCCTGCTCTAGTACTATCTCAGTTCGTTCATCTTTAAATACCTCTTGATATTGAAGCCTGAATATATTCCTGCCGTCTTTTAAGCCTTTGACCGAGGTCTATAATTATTTTGCCATTTTTACACAGCAGTATGTTTGACTTTTTCTTAATATTAGTGCCTGTTATTTCCCTAATCTTTTTATGAAGGTTTAAGTTGTCATATTTCTCTACTAACTGTTCAATCTCTTCGCATCTGTCACTATACCATATTTCCTTTGCATCTCTGATCTTTGTCCTTATTTCTGTGTGCATATATTATACATGTTTTTGTCTTTGGTTTTATAAGATCTCTTTGCTTCTATGAGATTCAGAATCTCATCGGTCCATCATTCATTTTTGTTCTTGATCAGCTTAGGTGTTAGTGTTGTCTCACATGTGCTTGTAAGAGCATCTTTTAACATATGCCATTTTCTGCTCGAATCTTCAGTAGGAATAGTTTCTATTTTGGTGAGCTCTTCTTTAATTTTTAGTGTGACTTGCTCTTTTGTTGATGGATCTCTCAAACGGGATATTCGTATCCTCTCTACTTTAGTTTTAGCCACAAGCTTTTTTAGATTAATTCTAAACCTTCCTACAACTGGGTTGTGATCTGATCTCACATCAGCTCCGGGGTATGATTTTACTGATTTTATGGAATTTCGGTATCATTTGCAGATGCGAAGTTAGTCAATTTGGTTTCTGATGACGTTAGGTTGATTGTCTGTTGGAGATTTCCATGTAATTAGTCTCCTGGGCGGCAGATCATATCATATCAAGTATTCGCAATAATAAAATCGGTCTCTTGGCAGAATTGAGCCAATCTGTCTCCTCTCTCGTTAGGAGAAATGAACATTAAAAATAAAAATAAAGATAATAGGATATTTTGTTGACTGAAGAATTTAATGAAGAATTGGACGCCAACTATTTTTAGAATAAAAATATTAAAATGAAAAATAAAGTTAATACATAAATAAACTCAAAAGAAATTAAAATAGAATAATTATTAAAAGAAAAATATCAAACATGTGACGTATATAACGTTACAATGTTTATCTTGTATTAACTTCTCTAACTCTGTCGCGGATTTTGTCAATATAATCTTTCCAATAATTTTTGTTTTGCTCATTATAAAACTGCTTATCATTTTGACAAAGCAGTATATTTTGATGTTACTACTTTATTTCTTCCCATTCGCGCTTTTTCGTTATGGTAATCAGTATTCATATTTCCGTTTATTTTAAGTTCAGCAATTTAAAAGTTTCAACGTCAACGACAGTAAAAACTTTTGTTTTTAATTTTTTTTAATATATTTTATAACCTCCGGTTGGCAGTCAAAATAGGGAGATTTATAGACAAACAAGTAACTTTTATATCAATATACGAAGGTGCACAGGTTAGGTAGTACGTTTTCTAACTAAAAGTCGAGTTGAAACGTAAGTTGAAGTTAAAAACCGTCGGTCACGACAAATTTCAACACGACTTGATTTATTAACTGCTTGTTTCTTTTCCCGTGACAGTGAATAATAGGAATGTTGGAATAGAATTGGGTGAACCGGAAATCGCATCAATTTCGCGCAATCAATTCGTAAATTGATAAAGAACATTTATATTATGAATGTGTTTTATGGTGGTAGTTAAAAAACTATACAGATAACACAGGTCTTCAAAATAAAAAAAATGTTGTCATGTTCGTGACGAATATTAGCTTGGATTATCGCTACTTTCTAATGTGTATGGAGAAAAAATTACGGAAAATTGAAGTAATTTTATTTGTCTATCTACAGTGGTGTTAAAAAGTCCTGCTGCATCACCTTACCAAATACATGAAAATAGAAGTTTAACCCTCTAACAGGCAAGATCGTATAAATTATCTGTTGAAGTTGATATTTTTTTTTTCAAGTAAATATAGGCAAAAGTAACTTATGTTTAAATTCTCTGCTAAAACTCTTGTCTAGAATGAGTGCTAGGTGAGAAATAGTGAAGACCGTCTACAGACGGTCTTACCGGGTTATGAGTAAAAAATAACTTTGGTAAATGTTTATTATAAAACAAGTTTCATTGAGAGAAATGAGTATAGAACATGTTATTTTTGATGATGGTAATCCCAAAAACAATTTTTATCGACTGTACCGCATAAGTGGAGGTCACATTTGGAACAGACAAGCTGCGTATCAGATTGTTTACACAACTTACATCTCTTCTTGCCTTTTCTGTTTACCCAAACTGGGAAATGGTTTTCACCATCAAAACGTATATCCGCAACTTGATGAACCGCCCTTTTTCCAACACCAGATGAACTAGTTTTACCAGAAGAACCAGGTTCACCATTTCGAGATGATGATGGTCAGACAAGCTGCGTATCAGATTGTTTACACAACTTACATCTCTTCTTGCCTTTTCTGTTTACCCAAACTGGGAAATGGTTTTCACCATCAAAACGTATATCCGCAACTTGATGAACCGCCCTTTTTCCAACACCAGATGAACTAGTTTTACCAGAAGAACCAGGTTCACCATTTCGAGATGATGATGGTCAGACAAGCTGCGTATCAGATTGTTTACACAACTTACATCTCTTCTTGCCTTTTCTGTTTACCCAAACTGGGAAATGGTTTTCACCATCAAAACGTATATCCGCAACTTGATGAACCGCCCTTTTTCCAACACCAGATGAACTAGTTTTACCAGAAGAACCAGGTTCACCATTTCGAGATGATGATGGTCGACCAACATTTCGTTTCTCCTTGAAAGAAACAAGGCTAGGTGCTATCTCTTCACGGAATTCTGAAAAAGATAGAAGCCTTTCCTCTTCACAACAGTCACTGAAATTATTTGCCTTTTCGGCACATGTACGTTTATGTAGAATGAATGAGTTTGTGGCGGCCATATCGACAAAATGATAGAATATCCGAATCATAATATTTCTGTTTTAGCTCGAATGTGATATCGACCCATAAGTCCATCCATCAAATCGACTCCACCCATGTGAGCATTATATTCACGTATGATTTGAGAACAATTAACTTCGATGTGTTTTCTATGCTTCCTGTCATACCGAGGTACTTTCGCTTTTTGTTGATTTGGAGTGGTTTTTATAAAAGGTTCAATACCAACATATGTCGATGCCGTGCGGACAAATTTGTTATCCTTCCATAATACAGTGCTTACATCGATTCCATATCTTGGGGTCATGTATTCTATGGAAAACCCTCTACTTTCTTTATTTACTTCACTATCAGTCGGCAGTTTACACGCTGGTATACGATTAGCTACAAATAAAAAATTAAAACATGTATCATTTTGAATAATAGAAACCACGGAAAATTTATTTACCTCTTACTGTGCCTAAACTATAAATTCCTCTTGCACGTAAATATACCAAGAGGGGAAGCGAAGTATAGAAGTTGTCAAAATACAAGATGTGATGCACGAAATTAGGAATCGTTTGTGATAAACGAACGACAACATTTGATGTTGCTCCTAGGTCTGGTGTACCAGGCAAGACTACATTATCTCCGGCGCCATTGTAAATTTCGAAACGATAGGCAAAACCATGTGAATCACATAGAACAAACAATTTCACACCCCATTTGTGCGGCTTATTTGGCATATACTGACGCAAATGGTGTTTCGTTTTTGTAGAGCACATCTGTTCATCAACACAAAGTCTAGTCGTTTTGAGGATGGAATCAAACCTGTCATTCAGTTTGTTAGCTAGCGTACGAATCCGAAATAATGAATCATATTCTAGTTCACCTTTCTTCTTTCGTTGTGAGTTATCTTGAAAGGATAAATACTTCTTGATGGTAATAAATCGTTTCGATGTCATACAGTTCTGAATTGGCACAAAAGCATTGTTTCCCCAATAACTATCTATGTTAGGATAGCGATATATAGACATATAAAGCGTTATACCAATGTAATATCTTATTTGGTCTGCAGTTGTGCTGAATGTTGTATTTATATTTTTTTCCAAAGCACAACGGTTTGTCTCTTCAACAATCAGTTTAACGATATCGTCGTTAAAAAAATAATTAAATAATTGCATCGGTGTTTGAAGCTGTTTCGACTGTTCTAGGAAGAGATGAATCACCACGAAAAGCCACATCATTTACGTGTAAACGCATTGAGCGATTATGCTACGTCAATTTGGAAATCTCTTTCGAGTTTGTTGATATTGTATTCAAAGCTGTAATAAAAAAGACAATATACCTAACGTATAAATATGTTTTCTATATAATCTTACCTCCTCCAGTAAAACCACCATCATTAGGTTGAACTAATGGCCCAGTATCTTCAAGAGTTGGCAATGGAGATCGAGCTCTTTTCACTAGTTTAAAATATGCATTTGTAGAAGTGGACGTAGAGGGTTCTTGTACTTCAAATGTTTCGGTTGATACATCATCCAAAACTAATGTTGAAGAAGCTGCTGGTTGATCAACTTTGCTAATATCCAGTGACAAATTTATACAATTTACAAATGCATCGGTTGTCTCAGCTTCAAGCATTTCCTGAATGCATTCGTCAATAACTTGTGAGTTATCCTCTGATACCTCGGATAGGCTGTAAGGCTTCTCAGGCTCAATATCATCAACATAGTAGGGATCCACAATACTATCGTCACTACTATAAATGCTATCGTCGGTTTCAACAGAATCAATAAATTCGAATAATTGTTCATCAGACAATTCTTCCAAATTGATTTTGTTCTTATGGTTACGATTTAGACGATGCATCTATCACACAAAAGAAAAATAATAGAACAGGGAAGTAAGAGTGTTCCTACGCACAAAAAAATAACAAAAAATTTCATACTGAAGGAGATATTTTTTATCTGAATTTGATACTGAAGGATAAAAATTTCATATGTAAATCTGCAAGACCGTCTTGAGCCTTGACTGGTCTTAATATTTTTGTTTATAAAGCCTATTTGCACAAAAGTTTTTATTAAAAGCATATTATATTACTAAAACAAGAAATACAATGTACTTACCATAAAGTTATCAAGTTGATCACTTTGATCTAAACGTGTTTTTTGATGATTTAAAAATAATGGTTATGAATAAATAATTTTCACTGTCACTTTATGGTATGTCAGCACTTGACTAACGATAAGAACGTAATCGCGATGCTAGAATGTGTTTAGTTGTATAGAATAACGTCAAGTAAGGTTTTTTAAAGATGGACGTCGTTACTGTGGTAATAGCAAAAAACATTCGGTGTAAGTTTTATACGATAAAATGTAAGGGTTAAGGCATTTACTTTAAATAGGTTTTAACCATTTACTATATAGGTATATCAAACAAGCACTTAAACACAATATTATAAAATGGAAACACAGCAAAAATTTTGAATAATAAAAAAAATCTAGTACGGAAAATTTTTTATTGAATATTACAAAAATTAGGCTATTTACATCAAGACAATTTTGTACATCAAATTAAAGTAATTCAAACTAATTTTAATATTTAATTGGCCAGTTCTTATTTCTATCTAGTTCACATCTTTTGGACATGGAATTTATTAATTTTAGCAGTTCCTCCATGGAATTAGTGATGCCAAGTGTGGATTAGTGATTTGATTAATTTCGTTTTAGTTGTGGGTTTGCTTTTGGAAATGATGTTTGATATTCTTTGCCATAAATTCTCGATGAGATTGAGGTCCGGGGAATGCTCTGGCCAGTCCATTCTATCAATTTCATTACTCCACATCCAAGCTTAACCAATTTTGCTCTATGGCAAGCAGCCTTTATCATTCTGAAAAATAAATTTTTCTTTACCGAACAGGTCTTTTCCACTACGTACCATTCATCATCCCAGAGACAACGTGTAGACGACCAACTCCTCGAGCGGACATGCAACTTCATATCATAACAGAGGTTGAATATTTAATTGTAGGAAGAACACATTTTGGAGAAAATTCTTCACCAGGAAATCTTCTGACGTATACATTTCCAGCATGAATATTAATATTGAAAGTGGATTCATCACTAATGAGATACTCATCACATATACTCTGCCACTGCTCTGCTGTCCAGTTTCGATGTTCCTTGAATAAATGTTCCTCTAAATCTTTACTTTTCTAAAAGCAGTGGTTTCTTTCGTGTCCTACATCCTCCAAGTCCAAAACTAAGCAGTCTTTTTCTCACAGTGGAAGTGCACACGCTTACACCTGTAGATTCAGACCACAGCTTCGTCAATTGGGTGGAATTAAGGCTTCCGTCTGCCAAAATTGTTCTTCTTAACGCAGCGTCATCCCGAATAGAAGTTTTCTTTGGTCGGCCACTACGCTGTCTGTCGTTGATTTTTCCTTGTTCAGCTACTTCTTAAACACTCTAATTACTGTAGATTGATTACAGTTTACTGCGGATGCTATTTCGTGACTATATTTGTCGTTTGTATGGTGAAGAATATTTTCAAAACGCTTTTCCTCCGATAATTTAGTTTGTTCTGGGATGACATTTTGACCTTTTTATATAGTCACAGACATAGTCAAAATATGTGGCAAATTTGTCATTAATATTCAATTTAATAGTACCTTAACGACTTAATAATCACCTCACAATTTTCTTGGATTATGGGAAATCCCTTCAATCAGATTATTTTAATCTTTTCTGTAGAATTTTGAGCTAGTAATTAAAAAAACATTAGTAAGTATACCGATAATGCTAATTACAGTCACAAACTTAAAATGAATTAGCGAAAATATACAAAAAACTTGTGTTAAACCTCAAAAGCTATAAGGCTTGTTTACCGTTTGTAAACTATGCACTCTGCGCAGACGTGAAATTAGACTGTTTCCTGACCGTAGTCAAAATTTATGCTGCACGAACGATTTGTTGATTGTCGAAATTACATATATATATATATATATATATATATATATATATATATATATATATATATATATATATATATAAATAGAGTTTGTATAACGACGCTAAGAATACAATTCTTTGGAGGATAACTTTCGGGAAAGCGTCAAAACAAGGATCAGCTAGAGATGGTATAAGCCAGTTTGGTGTAGAACTTTATTCTAAATGTGAAATTTTCGGTGATATGTTGTCACCTTCATCAGCACCTAAATGGAAAACCTATTTTAGTACAAGTGGTGCAAGTTAACATATAAAACCTACATTGAAAATGTTCAGTTGGTCCTAGAGTTGAAGAATAAAGAGGAATATTCCAATAGAGAAGTTAATAAATTGCTATTCCAAGATATGCCAACAGTTAGAACACACCAACAAAGACAAACATTAGAAGGAGAAACAGTAGAAGTTTTCTATGGGAGATTACCTTACATCAGAGGTTTATCTCCACAGATCACAAACCTTTTCAGACAGTTCAACATAGTGATAGCAAATTCAGTGTACAAAAGATTAGGAACATACTTTACTCACCTGACAGAAAGAGTTAAAAAACTGGATAACTTCAATGTAGTGTATTCTATTCCATGTGGTTCCTGTTCAGAAGTGTATGTCGGTCAAACCAGCCAGAAACTTTCAAAAAGACTAGCTTTGCACAAGAGTGATGTAGTGAGGAAACCCACCTGCACAGCCTTTAGCCAACATATTAAGAATACTGGACACATTGCTAACTATGAAAATGTGCAAGTACTAAAGAGGGTTGACAACCAATTTAAGAGAAACTTCATAGAAATGTGCTACATCCATAACTGCAGTTCTTCTATGAACTGTAAGAAAGATGTTGAAAACTTAAGTTGTATTTATTCATTTCTACTTCAACAAGACTTGACAAGATGTAACAAACTGGAGAATGTAGGGAACTTATCATAACATACATAGATTGCCTACCTGTACTTGAGAAAAGACTCCATTTCCCTGCTGATTGTGTTTCCTGGGGCTCTTTCTTTCCATATCCATGAGGTTCTAACGTGAAAATTATAACCTCGTTGCATATGACACCCCGATATTGACAGAAGTCAGAAATATGTCATCAAAAAAGAAGAATAATTCTTCTTTTCTACCTTTAACATGAAGTTGCAGTTGTTGTGTAGGTTATAATTTTTAGATTTTTGTTGTGTTTGTATTTTAAATAATACCCTGTTGTGTTGTAATGTTTTTATTCAAAATTTTAAATGTAATTTTTAATATTTTTAACATGTTTGTGACAGTGTTCTTCAACTCTAGGACCAACTGAACATTTTCAATGTAGGTTTTATATGTTAACTTGCACCACTTGTACTAAAATAGGTTTTCCATTTAGGTGCTGATGAAGGTGACAACATATCACCGAAAATTTCACATTTAGAATAAAGTTCTACACCAAACTGGCTTATACCATCTCTAGCTGATCCTTGTTTTGACGCTTTCCCGAAAGTTATCCTCCAAAGAGAAGTATATATATATATATATATATATATATATATATATATATATATATATATATATATATATATAGCCTATATATAGCCTAACCACAGAATAATAAACAATCAGAAGGGCCACTCTCAGATGCCGCCTTTGAAGTTTTTCAGGAAGCGCGCCATGTTTTAGGAGGACACAGACATATGATTTGTGTGGTTATGTAATTGTTTCTATTTATGTTTAATTATATTATATTTATGTTCTTATATTTAACAATGTTAATATAATTGTATAGTATGTCTATGATTGCCGTAAGTCAAATAAACCTGGTTAATTTTTCCATGCACACCACATAAACAACACTAATTTCTTTAAAATCCTCCTAAAACATGGCGGAACGTCTGCGCGGAGGAGATGCGCGTACTTAATTTTCCGTGGAGAGTGGGTATTCTGTTTGTTTATTATTCTGTGGCCTAACCTAATATTTTTGGTTAATATCGAGATTCATATTTTTTTAATCAAACAAATCTATTTATAATATGGAATGTAAGTACTACTAACTTTTTTTCAAAACAATACCTTCGTTGAAAGTAAAAGATTAACAAAATAATAATGAAACATATTTTACTAAACCGTATTTAAAGATTACATTAGTTTTACATTTATTGGAGTTTATAATAATTAAAAACGAAAGCCCATCGACAAGTGTTTCAGTTAGTATATCTTGGACCCACAAACAGACACTGCAGTGACAGATTTAAAAAAAATACAGAGATAGGGTAAAGTCCTTTTACCCTATGACGGCCGATATGCAATTAAGATATGATCAGTGGTCCTCAAACAGTGGGGCGTTAATATTTAATTCCGATCGCTTGAAAAGTAAAAATATTTAATTTCCTTTATACTTCAGTAACAATATTGGATTTTACTGTATCAAAGGCAAATAAAATAAATATAATATGTATATACAGGGAGTGTTAAAAGAAGTGGGACGGAATATTTCAAATACTCAAAATTATTTGTCGACATCAAATGTTCAACAAGGTGTCTATAAGTTTCTATTTTGCGTAGAGTGTTAGCATTTATGTATTTAGTGACTCACCATTATCTTGTAGATATTTCGGCCTATTTAACTTGTAGTGGACTAACTGGAATATCCTACATTTTCTATTCTAATAATAAATAAAAAACTCATAATCCAATTTTCTAATAACTTTATTTGTCCCAATATTATGATTACTTAATCAACAAGACTGCATCTTTATAATTTTATCGAACAATTCAAAATCGGAGCAAAAACCATTAAAACGCCCATCATGACTTTAATTATCATAATAATAATGACATGTCAAACTGCTAGATTTTATTCAGATTCCGCAGGAATATAGTGAATCAAAAATGAAATCATCAGAGTTGCGCTCCCGCTAAATTCTACAATTTTGAATGTATAATTTAGCATTCATAATTAAAAGTGACATGAATTCGGGTTTGTGTTTAGACGAAAGTATAATTATTTTAATAAATTAATTGGCATTCAGCTGAAATTGGTGGTAGGAATAATATCACTCAGAAATACATATTCTGAATGCAAAGCAGCATATTAAATATTAATCGAGACATTAGAAACTTTTGGCCATAAGTATAAAAGCTTCCAAAGCTTAAATATGTAAGTAGTATGATTAAAAACTAGTATAGAATGGCTGATCCTATATTTTGTCTATGAAGCTCTGAAAATTATTCAGTAAAAATTGTCTGTATCTACGATTAAGTTAGTTTTAGTGATTATTTATGCAGCAAGAGCAAAAATAAATGTTTATTTCACCCGAGGTAAAATTATTCAACAATACCACCTAACCACGTATGTAACTATTATTTTGTCTATCACGTAGGGTATTACTATAGGGGGTTAAAAATTGGGGACAGAAATTACGGGGCTAGAGATAGGCCAAGCAAAATAAACAAAAACTTTTGCAAATGGCTACTCAGGGTTTATTTGAGAGCTGGGTCATGGACAAGTGAATGAAACAATGGGATTGGATTAGGGCAACTATAATCGAAATTAAATAATAAACTTTTATTTTTAAATTAAGATCTAATATTTTGTTAAACAGTAATAATATTGTTAATTATTCACATTTCTTTATGAACTTGACACCAAAGATGATTAAAAGTTAATACACAATATAGTTCATTTACTAACGGTAAAATATTGTAAAAACCTCTAAATTTTAAAGAACCACTGGGATTGACATGAAATTTGGCATACACATATAGCTAACGTGTCAAAGAAAAAAAGTGATTGTGCCGATGTGTATTTTTGCCCTGGGGGTGAGTACCGCACCTTCTTGGGGGGTGAAAAGATATACATCCAAAATAAGTCCGGAAGTGGATAAACTGACTAATTCTAGGTAACTTTTGTTCTATAGAGGTTTTTACTAAATCAATACTTTTTAAGTTATTTGCGAGTGAATATATTCATTTTTCATCAAAAACACCACGTTTTTGGACGATTTCTCGCAAATAACTCAAAAGGTAAGTATTTTATGGAAAAAATGTTCGTAGCAAAAATACAGTTTATAAAAAAGTGAAAACAATGGTATATGTATGAAGTCTGTATACCCAGTAGAAGCAGAGTTATAGCTAATGAAAAATAGATTCTTACCTATTCGTCAAATTCCATATCGAATAATTCAACGTGAAATAATAAAAAAAAATGTTTTTTTACTTTTTTTTTAATTGTTTAAAGAAATCTTTATTTTTAATTTTTAAAAAAGTTTCTAGCATCAAACGTAAGCAAGTTACGCTCAAAACAAAGTTGATCCCTTTTTTTGGTAAAAAATAATCATGAATATGATCTGTAAGTTTCATCGGTTTAAAGAGGTTATTTTTGAAAGATACTTACATGAAATCGGCCAATTCGTCTTACAGTCGAATTGTCTCTTGGGTTATAGATTAATCGAGAGATCACATTTACTTCGATACACAGAATATATTTTTGACAAGTTGTGGAAGTCTTTGTAGAAATATTCAAATAATTAAACACTATCACTATCCGTGTGTCTAGAACTTGAGTCGTCGTTTGTGTTTATAACTACCGGTTCAATTGGTGGTAAAGCAGGATATTCTTTTTCTTTTACTTGAACATGCGCTACACAATTTTTCCAAATGTCAGTTTTGTTAAGTTCTTCGATCACTGTTCTTATATTTTGGACAACAACGTCACTTCATTGGGGAGATTGATTCATTTTCCGCAATTTCTTTTTTACATTGGCCCATATCATTTCAATTGGGTTGAAAACACAATGATATGGAGGGAGCCGTAAAACCGTATGCCCGTGGCGTTCAAAGAGTTTATCTATTACATATTCTTTTTGAAAATTTTGTTGCTTAATTAATTGCAACAATTCCTTTTTGGTACATTTACTAGGTGTTGCCATGCATTTGTTCTCCATAAATTATATGATATCTCCCTTCTTGGAGCTATTATTTGGAATTTTGGTGTAGAGTCTAGAATGGTATGACGCATTATAAATTACTATCACGGAATTTGTTTTAATATTCGGTAACAGCTGTTCCGTTGCCAATTTTTCGAAAAGTTCAGCCGTCATATCCTCATGATAATCAGCTGATGACACTGTTTAATGTTTTTGGCCGATAATAACAAGGCATTAGGTACAAACCCGCTCTTAGTCCCAGCATGTAGAATTATAATTCTTTTTCCTCTCGAACAAGGAGTATTCAAGCAGCACTTTTTGCTATCATCCATCCAGCCATATTGAACTACATCATGGGTGTCAAACCACGTTTCATCAAGATACACAATGTCTCTATTGTCATCTAGATATTCTTTAATGTATTTACAACTTATTTTCTACTGTCTTAACTCAAACTTAACTAAAACACAACACTACTGTTTGCACAAAAATATTAAAAATATACGTGAACTTGCTGTCGTACACGACCATACTGAATATATCGTTTAGTATGAGAAACCTGAGAAGGCATTTTTGACCAGATAACGATCAAGTTTGAGCGTAATAACTTCCGAAGAATATGACTAATTACACTTCAGTAGTGCCCGATAAGATACGTAGAAAGTAATAAACCACAGCTGCAATGTGGACAATACCGTTAGTGATCAATTACAAATAATGTTTATATTTCTGAATTATTCGGGACTGGACCCTAAAAATTCCTTAACTTTTATTGAAATTTAAAATTGATGTTTAAAAGTATATACATACATAATGCAAATGAAATTTAATGTGCTTATTTGAGAACTACAAAATGAGACTACAATTTTACAAATAAAATAATTTATATAATAAGTTTAAAATAAAATAAAATAAGTTTATCACGACGACACTGTTATTGATGCTTGCCGCCTTTGAAACATGAGAAGCAATTTTTACCTGATAACGGCAAAGCCAGATTTGGTATCATTGTATTCACTTCCGAAAATTTTGACCAATTACATTTCAGTATTACCCAATAAGATACGTTCAAAGTAATAAGCCACACCAATATCCATGTGGACTAATACCAGGAGTAATCAATAATTAGAATTACAAAGAATTATCTTTATTTCTATGTTTGCCGTAGAATTACTGACCGGACCCCAAAAATTGTTCTTTCCCAATTAATATCGTAACAACTTTACTAACATGTCTCCCGGACAAACAAAATACAAGAAGGTTCTCAAGCTATTCAGAATAAGGACGCCGCTTTGAAGAATCTTCCTTCAGAAAGAAAAGGCTCTTCCTTTCTGAAAAATTAAATATTTATTGCTGTCTCACCACAAATAGTTTCACCATAAATAGTACAAGAAAATAATATATAAATAGTTACAAAAATAAATACAAAATAACAAAGAAAAACATTTACTATGTTCTATCCATTTACAAACACTAGAAGTTGAAGATACTTTAAAAATTACAATTTTTAATGGACGACAATTTGTAACGGACAAAATTAGAAAAAAAAAAGCTGTTAAATTAAACGATGCATGGTAGTTAAACTTAAAAAAAAAACAAAACAAAAACAAGATCTCTAAAAAAAAAAATTTAAAACTTGAGAACAAATAATATGATAGCTAGGCTACACCCTAACATCTACAATTTTATTTATTACAATTTCTTAAACTGTTATTAAAGCAATTATTAGTAGAAAATGTCTATTTTCTCTTTAAAAGTTCAACAAAAAAAGTTACTTGGATTTCACTAAAATTTCTTTAAAATTTCTGGGCTTAGGAACTGAACTTACATTGCAAACACAAATGCACATCCAAACTGCGGAAATATTTTGAAACGGCTTAAGACAAACAAAATGAGGCTGGAAGTTGGCACTGGACGCAAACTTGGAAACTCTGCTTCTTAAAAAACTGGAACACATGTGGGTATCTTTTAAAGTTGTAAACGCCACAAATCTCTTAGATACTTCTAAACATAGAAACAGTGATTACTATTTCAAAACTGACACATTACATTGAGTATAAATCACTTTTTCCGAACAAATTTGCCGATTCTTAACGCTGAAAATCGCCTGCGTCTTTTCTATTTAAAGATTCTCCCAAATCTCCTTCACTTCACAATAAGAAATATGCAACTTCCTTTTCAACTACTTTTCTATTCAAAGATTCTCCTAAACCTCATTCACTTCACAATAAGAAATATGCAACTTCTTTTTCAACTGCTTACTAACTAATTCCTGATAAAAAACGAACAACGAAAAAACATTTACGAATTTGCAGAAAACTCGGACTAACACGGACAACAACTGCCTTTGAGAGTGGCTCCAGCGAGAGTGATGTAATTATCTTTAAAATTTATTCGCCCAACTCGGTATAAACAAAACATTTACTGCTAAATTTCTATTTATTTGACAGGCAGAATATCCTAAAAGCGGCTCTCGTTCAAAGAATACTGAAGAATTACCGATCTGTGTTATATAAACAAACTTTAATATGTGTTTATTACCAACTTCAGCGACGCAAAAGGATTGAAAATACTTTTTCGGTGTTTTAATACATATGGGGTATTATGGTGGTTATAGGGGGAGTGTTACGGGGGGTACATAAAAATGCTACAGGTTAGATGCATTTTTTTACGCCGATTAAAAAACAAAAAAAAATTAGAAAGTAGTTAGTGTAGGGCAGTGTTTTTCTATCTGTGATTGGCGACCCCTAAGGGGTAGCAAAGCTTTATTCGGGGGTCGCCAGCTAAAAGGAAAAGTTAAGGTTCTTGCACAAAAAATTCAGTGGGAAGGATGTGACTGTTTATTTTTCAAAAGTTTTTCAAATTGTGGTGCTATTTTTGAAACGGTAATAATCAAATCATTTGCTAATTTCAGTCTATTTCTCTTATTAGTTTTAACGTTTACCATTTCTCTTATTAGTTTTAATGTCTACCATTGAAGAAGTCAGTTGTCAGAATGTCAGTTCAAATAAGTATAAAATGGTAAATTGCACTAATAATTTAAGAGCTTCCCTTGCTAGCTCTGGATATTCGTGTTTTTTCTTTTCCTCAAAAATACGTCAACACTTTGCGAATAAAATTCCATTTTATTCGTATGCCATCAGCAGCTAAATCTAGAATAAATTCTTTCATTTTTGTGGTGATATCAGCCAGATCTATTGATTTATCCAAAAAAAGTGTATAAAATCCATTTATACACATTGTCAGTTTCAGATCTCAAGTCTGGAAAGTATGTCAAAAGTGGCTCTGGTAAATTATACAAGCTCTATAACATGAAAAGAATATGAGCCAATACTACAAAACTTTGATCTGTTATATTATCTTTAACAATCTTCTGAACACATGGAAAACACTTAAACATTTTGTTTTGCAGAGAGGTTAACCACAATCGAAACTTTGCGTGAAATGCTATTACTTTATCTGTAGCTGTTAAAATATTTTCTTTCCTTCCTTAAAATCGTTAAGATGACTAAGATCTGATAAAAAAATGCTAATTTCAAGATTCAAATAGTATTAGAAAAACGATAAGCATACTCAGATTTTGCATCTTGTAAGAGCATTAACAATTCAGTTCTCAGTTCTAGAACTCTTTTCAATACCTTTCTTTTAAATAGCCACCTGACCTCTGCGTGATGAAAGAGATTTTGATGAAGCGAGCCCATAACTTCACAAACGATTCTGAATAGCTGGGTTTGCAAAGCTTTACTTTGATATAATTTACAAATTTTATTACCTCCTTGAGCACGTCATTTAAATTATACTACCTTAGCAGCTAGAGCCTGTCGATGAAGAAAACAGTGTGTCCAGGATATGTTTGGAAAAGTCCACCGATGATTGCCGGTATAAACAATCCCCCGTTTATTGGCCAACAGCTTCAGGTGGAGGAGTTAGTAAATGGTAGGGCACCCCTTTGTCCTGGAGTTGGGAAACTGGCTTCAAAGCAGGAAGAACCGTGGAAGCGGTCAACGGCATAGAGATGAGGAAGAAAGATTGGGACGAGACACCTCATTAAAGATCCAGACTGGATAAGTCCTAGGAGAATCAAATGGCTATGCTTGCAGCGAAATTCAATTCCGGAGTAAACTCCTCAATCGGATCTCCGGGAGGAGCAGTTACAAGTATAATAACAAGATTAAAATGCAAAGAAGACATCAGAATAGACACATAGAACGTGAAAACCATGGCACAGGAAGGTAAAATCCATAATGCAATACGAGAAATGGCACACATGAAATTAAATATGGGAATAAGCGAAATGCGTTGGCCAGGTTCAGGAACCGCAAATATCGGGGAACACCGCGTTTACTACTCTGGGACATATAAGGCCAAACATGAATTAGGTGTCGGCATTATATTGACAAAAGAAGTGGCACAATCTATTGACAACTTCATCCCAATCTCAGCAAGAGTGATGCTGATACAACTACAAGCAAGACCAATCGACATTAATATAATTCAAGAATATGCACCTACAACAGAAGGAGCAGAAGAAGAGATAGAAGAACTATACCATAGCATTAATCAAGTCCTGAAAAGGTTAAAAAAGCAAGACCTAACAATTGTTATGGGTGATTTCAACGCCAAAGTTGGAGCCTGCAAAACATCATCTGCAGTTGGACCATTTGATCTAGGAAACCGGAATGATCGGGGAGATACATTGGAGATTTTTGAGGAGGCAAATAAATTAGTAATAATGAACACCTGGTTTAAGCTACACACAAGGAAACTGTACACCTGGAAATCTCCACAGGATACTGTGGGAAAGATTGTAAGAAATCAGATTGATTACATTCTAGTAAATAAGAGGTATAGGAACAGCTGCACATCTGTCAAAACATACCCGGGGTCAGACATAAATTCTGATCATGTACCAGTTGTAGGTAATTTCAAAGTCAGAATGAAGAAGGTTACAAGTAAGTCGATGAAGAAGTATGATTTAAGAAAACTGAAAGATCCCAATGTTCGACTGAAGGTGAGTGGAAACCTCAATACAAGGGTGCTAACATGCAAAAATGCAGAAACTGTAGAGGAAAGTTTGACCATCATACAAGAAACAGTGAGAGAAATAAAAGAACAACACCTAAAGAAAGACACAGAGAAACACAAATCGTGTGACAAGAAAATCTCCAAGAATATAAGAGAATACATACAATCGTCAGAACAAAAATAGGAGAAGCCAAAGAGAAACAAAAAACAGAGCAATGTCAAGAAATAGAAGAGTATCAGAGTCGATATGATAACTTCAATGTTCAATGAAAGGTGAAGGAAATAGCTGGAAAGTTTCGAAAACGCAACAGCGGAAAAATAACAGATAATGAAGGCAATCTTGCCATAATAAAAGAAGATAAAAAAAGTATGGGAAGAATACTAAGGGGAAACTTTTCCATGACCTTAGAACAGTACAAGAGCCCACCGTTGAAGAAAATTCAGGTCCCGAAATCCTACCAGAAGAAATAACGGCAGCGGTCAGACAAATGAAGGATGAAAAGACACCGGGACTTGATGAAATTCCTGCAGAACTGCTGAAGCTATTGGATACAGAACAAATAAAAATAATAACTGATATATTTAATGAAATATACAAGGCAGGAAAAATACCAGTAGAGTGGCTCAAATCGGAGTTCGTACCATTGCCCAAAAAACCAATATGTACCAGGAGCAAAAGTTTGTGAAGATTATAGGACAATAAGCCTAATGAGCCATCTGCTGAAGCTGTTTTCAAAGGTCATCCACAAAAGAATTTACCGGAAATGCGAGGAACAAATTGCGCCCAATCAGTTTGGATTTGTGAACGCCGTTGGTACGAGGGAAGCTTTATTTAGCGTGCAGATCTTGTTTCAAAAATGTAGAGATGTCAGCTGTAATGTTTTTGCATGCCTGATTGACTACAAGAAGGCTTTCGATAGAGTCAGGCATGAACAAATGATGGAAGTGCTGAAGAGGACAGGGATTGATGAAAGAGACTTAAAAATTATAGCTAATCTGTATTGGAATCAATCAGCGGTACTCCGAATAGATGCAGAATATACAGAACAGGTCAAAATCTTAAGAGAAGTGAGACAGGGGTGCATAATTTCATCACTGATATTCAATCTGTACTCGGAGCATATTTTTGAAAAGGCCCTAAAAGATATTGATGAAGGCATCTCAATAAATGGAGTCAAGCTTAATAACCTGCGGTATGCAGATGATACAATAGTGTTTTCCAATACCATAGAAGGGCTGCAAAACTTAATGAACAAAATAACAGAAACAAGTAGAACCTATGGCCTGGATATAAACATCAGCAAAACCAAGCTAATGATCATCAGCAAGCAAAACATAACTGGAGCAAATCTGTATGTGAACCAAATGAGAATTGAACGTGTCTCATAATACAATTACTTGGGAACTATAATCAATGGGTCGTGGGACAATACCCAAGAGGTTAAATGTCGCATCGGAAAGGCCAAAAGTGCATTGTTGGCTATGAGCTCTGTGTTCAAAAGCCATGACCTCACCCTGAAAACAAAAATAAGGCTCCTTAAATGTTACGTATACTCAGTGCTTCTGTATGGAGTAGAAACGTGGACATTGAAGGCGAAAACTCTATCAAAACTTCAGGCGTTTGAATTATGGTTATACAGAAGAATCCTGAAGATACCATGGACAGACAAAGTCACCAATGAAGAAGTACTGCGGAGGATGAACACAACCGCGGATTTGGTCAATATTGTGAAGAGCCGTAAGCTGGAGTACTTGGGACATATTATGAGAAATCAAGGCAGATACGATCTACTCCAATGCATTTTGCAGGGTAAAATTGAAGGAAAAAGAGCCCCACGACGAAGAAGAATATCCCGGCTTGCTAACCTGAGAGCATGGTATAGAAAGACCTCAACACAACTATTTCGTATAGCAACCAACAAAATCATCATAGCCAGAATGATCGCCAACGTTCGGAACGAACAGGCACCCTAAGAAGAAGAAGAATTGAGTCCGCTATTTTTACCAGTCATAGCTTTAGCGAAATCACTACAAATAGCTTTTTGAATCAATATTGAATGCCACTTGAAGAAGAATAAGAAGAGAATTTGTATGTTCGTCTTCCCAAAGAATCAAGTAAAGATTAAAGAAAAAATATTTATCCACATAAATTTAATTGAAGTACTAATTTTCACTAATTTTTTCAAACCTTTAGTAATTCTTTATTATTCTTTTAGGTTCTTATCAGAAAAAGATTATTTTATTGAGATTTATTATATTTTGTTTCAATTGTTTAAGATGTTATCTTAGTTTTTTTTGCTGTGTTATGGTTATATGTTTGATTGATTAAAACCATTTAAAACAAATAAGGACGTGTTTATAAAACACTGTCTACTCAGATAAGGATATCGATTATATTGTTATATTAACCACAGGGTACATTCTAATTGTGGAGGGGAAACCGTAAAACATCGATATACACAACTAATCAACAATCGGAGCCTTCAGGATAGCGCCTGGAGACTCATATCCTATCTCCTTACGCCTTATTTTCTGAAATGTGACAACCCTAAAGTTAATTCCTTATTTCTTCTGCGGCAGTGTCTGCTGAAACGCTAACGTGAAATAGTGGATATTTTTATTAAGTTATAAGGCGACCTTAGGTTTTGAGAATAAGTTTTATACTTTTACAAATTTTTTTCTTTGAGATTTCAATCTCTTTTCTGAGTGCGTTAAATGGCTTGAAAATTACTACGGAAGTTACATCCTTTTATGTTGAAACGTTAAAGCCTAATTAGTGATTTTATTTTTAATTTCTATTTAATATAATGTAAATGTAATGAAAATTAAATTTATTTTTATTTACTTTAAAATACCTTTATTTGATGTTTTAATTTCGACTTTGGAAATCACTCAGTTAACATAGAAATCATTAATAAATTCAAAAATTTTGTTTTTGTTACTCAGTAAAAAAATTATGAATTATTAGTCCTTTTCCATCATATTGATAGCACATAATGTATGCAAATCCTTAACAGGTCAAAAAACCATAGGCGTCACCCTATGCTTGTTTTGAAATAAATAAAAAAAAATTAATATTTTAAGATGCCGTCAACAATTCATTATCTTTTAAAAAACCTTCTGTTAAATAAGTGTCCACTAATCTCACTATACCTTTTTTTTGTGCGTAAAAAACGTTGGTATATATGCCACACGATTATTGTTAATTATACACGGGTGGTTAACGAGAAAATTCAATGTTTTACGAAATAAATTAATGTAAACAGTAATTTAAAGGTGATTATTGTTTTCTATACAAGTTATCGCCTGACACAAAAAGAATACCTTCTTTGAACGATTACATGGAATTACTGATAAGGCTTCACTTATGATAGTTTAAGTAGTTTTTATGCCACATTACAGCTTATGCCAATAATATAAATTAGAAATTGTTTGCATCTTCCATTTAGTTTGTAGATGTACATTGTTCATGTCTTACCTACCTACGTTTTTGGTGTCGATATTTTGTTATTTGCAGTTAAAAATGACGTCCACAACAGGTTTTATCCCGGTTAAGTGTAGTTTTAAAGGTGCCTTCAGTCTAAGAGAGAAAAATATAATATTAAATGTACACGATGCACTTGTACATCAACGCCCTTTAAGTAATGTTCGTAAAATCATTAACATGTGTTCAAATATGACAGGGGTTGGAGAAGTAACAATTAATAGATTCCCAAAAGAAAGAAAAGGAGGAACTGTTTCATCTCCCAAGAAGAGTGGAGTGAGTAAACTCTTGGAAATTGAAGAAATACATAAAAACATGATAAGACGCAGCGTCCACTCATTTTTTTTAAACGAATTTCCAACATTGGACAAAATCCAAACATTAATGAGAGAAAACGAAAAGTTACCAATCATAAGCAACAAGAAATTATGGGGACTATTGAAAGAGATGGGATTTCATTGGCAAAAGAATAGAAGAAAATCCGTTTTAATTGAAAAAGATTACATTGTATGTTGGAGACGAGATTATCTAAGAACTATTAAAAAGTACCGAGAAAAAGTGAAAACAATTTTTTATTTGGACTTGGCTAAATGAAGGTCATACTGTACCATATCTATGCATGGGTTGATACAAATGTGAAAAGTTCCCGTCAGGCATTCATCGAAGGTGTATCTACTGGAATAAACAATATTCGCGTTGGAAAAGAACGCAGACTCATAACAACCCATATTGGAAACGAATACGGTTTTATCAATGGTGGATTATTAAGTTTTGCCTCAACATCAATCAAAGATTACCACGAGGAAATGACTGCTGACGTTTTTGAAGAATATTTTGAGCAAATGTTGCATTCAATTCCAAAAAATTCTGCCATAGTCATGAATAATGCTAGTTACTAGATAAGACTAGCAGAAAAAAAGCCAACAACGGCATGGAAAAAAGAAGAGATAATCGAATGGTTGGATAAACACGCATTGAGTACAAGGAGAATTCGACAAAAAAGGAAGTATTACCTATTGTAAGGCAACATAAAGCAGCTGATAAAAAATATATAATTGATGAAATGGCATTAAACCGTGATGTAATTATTTTACGTTTACCCCTATACCACTGTGATCTGAATCCGATAGAAAATATATGGTCTCAAGTAAAGGGTGAAGTCGGACGCAACAACAAAACTTTTAAATTTGAAGACTTAAAACAATTATTAGAACATTCCTCATGAAAAGTAACTCCAGAAAATTGGAAAAATGCTGTTAGTCATACTCACAAGGAGGAAAATAAAATGTGGAATTTGGATAATATGACTGATGCAATGCTGGAACCGGTAATAATTAACATTGGAGTTGAAGATTCCTTAGATTCTGAAGAAAGCAGTGAATCTGAAATGGAATTTGATTAAAATAATATTAATTTTTTTACAAATCGGCCCCTGTTACGACCACAAATTATTTTATACATAACCAATAAAATAAACATCTTACATTTCTTGCAAATTCATTAGTACCTGTTAATCTCCATCACTCCGACACTGGCAACTTTATTTAGGGATTAGTAACCCTCAAAACTATTGTATTCTATTCTGATTCAACCCTTATACCTGGTGGTTATTCAATTTAAAATTGTTTTCCTATATACTTCTGTAAACTTGTTGACAAATATCTATTTTTCATTGAGTCAACCGTATCAACAGTTTAGGGATTTGCATACATAATGTGTTATCAATATGATGGAAATGGACTATAGTTCATACTGAATTCAGGCATATATTATACATTTTTTAGTATATGACTTTAAAATGATTGAGGGAAATTGTTAATATTCTTGAGTTGCGTTCCGGAGACTTTATTGAAAGATAGTTCATACGATTACATGAAATCAACTTTAACTTAAGAATATTTGTCAGAAAAATCTTAGCAGTAAAATTCTCCTGTTAGTGATCCAATAGAAATTTAACTAAGGCTTGCAGAAGTAGTGGAGAGTCGGATAAAACCGAGTGGTTGCACAAAACCAGGAATTATCTGCGGTTGGACAATATAGATCCCGATGCACGTCATTCGCGTCATATTAAGTGACGTCACATTATAGCAACACAAAATATTTAAGTCGCAAGTCTGTTCCTCCTTAGAATCTTTAAGCCAAGTACACTGAAATTACAGCTACTAGACATATTCTATTAGATACGTGTAGAAATATTATTTGAACATTTGTATCATCGCCTTTGTTGGTTAAATGACCCAATTTAATTTGGTAAGTTAAAAGGCATTTATTTCTTAATCATCCTCTTTATTTCTCTTACTTTCACCTTTCACACCTTTTACTTTAATCTTTGTCTCTCCGTCGATCCAAAGCTCATTGTTACTATATTATAGGGTTAAGGCTGATCCTCGCGATTCTGGGCATATCAAAATTATATCAAATAACGCAAAAACTATGACAGATATTGAGATGATTCCTTTTATACGAAAGGTCTTAAAAAGTTCTAGTGCACTATTTGGTTGTAAATTAATAAATTGTTTAAACAATTTTTTTTTCAAATATTTTTGGTTAAAATAAACGTAATTTTTTTTTAATAGGGCACTACAGAATTTAACCCACTTTCTGAATCTGTTTTTATTTTTGACATAAAGTGTAACACAAAGCAGCTATTTGGTATAAACTTTTAAAAAATTTCAAAGTTCTGCTAAATGTAATTCTCTCTCCGTCAGCAGAAGCTGTCCTTGTCGGTAGCTTCTGAATTCTCGTCAACAGGTAGGTAAGACCCTCGCAAGAGGATAAATAATGTTGAATAACATTATTAGGGCTTATTACGACTTTTGACAAACCAGTGTGTTTATTGTATTCAAAATAGGAAATTTTATATAAATAAGCAGTATGTAGGTACCTATAATTTGATTAAATTTTTGTATGGATAGAAATATTTTGTGTTAATTTGTGACATTTTTCTTCTAAATATTTATACTGTTTTTATAATAATACTATTGTTTCAGTATTTGCTTATATAATAATAATTTATTATATAGAAACAGTGTAGAATTTTGGTCAATCAGCCAGTACATTTTTTTTGTGTTTAATCAGAATTATTATTTTCTTTTCTTCTTTACATGAGCTCAGAGTAATAACCAAATATTTTGCAGTGTTTGAATATGAAATTTAATTATTTATATTTATTGGTTAGCAACCTACCAATCGTAAAAACAAATACTGCTCAAAGAAACAATGTACAGCCTCGAAACCGGATTGACACTATGAAGACGACTACGGCAAGAAGTAAGGACAAGCGAAAAATATCCAAAACCCAGATGAGAATTACTACGTGGAATATCAGATCACTCAACTCAAGGGACAAAGAAATAACCCAAGTGCTGAACGAGAAAGAAATAGACATTTGTGCTCTACATGAAACAAAAAATAAAGGAGAAGGTCGATCAAAATTAGGTGAATACATACTAATTTACAGTGGAGTAGCAAAAGAAAACAGGGCCAAAGAAGGTGTTGCCTTACTAATACACCAAAGGTATCAAAATTACATCAAAGAGTGTCAATACATATTAGAAAGAATAATATCAGCAAAGATAAAAATGGAGAAGGAAAACCTAAACATTATCGGAGTATACGGCCCAGAAAATAATAAGCCTCAAACAACAAGGGAATCGTTTTACGACCAACTACAAGCAGTAGATCATTTCAGAGAAAAGATGGTAATTCACAGCTAATTTGATTATAATAATTAAGGAATCTCATTGATGCCATGTTAAGGAATTGGATTTGTATTTTTTGTTAAAAAATTTGCACAAACATTGTACCTTTACAGGACCCTCTACGAATTTTCAAAAATGTAGTTCAAATGGTGACTAGGAAGAACCTACAAATCCATTCTGTGATCCATACCGAACAATCAATTTCAAACTAATAAAATTTTCTATATCTCCGGATCTACTCAATGGATTTTGATCATTCTTTTTTTAATTTGTAAGTAATTTCTACGTAAATTACAAATATGTAATTTCTTTATATATTAATTAATTAATAAGTAGTCTAGTTTGTTTAAACAAATCGTGCAAAAATAATTTTCTTCCAAAAATCTATTTTTTTTAATACTAGTATCAATAATCAGAAAAAATCGCGTTTTTGCATTAAATTGTTAATAATTAAAAAACAGCTCCAAATTCAAGGCAGGAAACACGTAGGTTTTCTTCCTATAGGTCTATAATAACTAAAAAAGTTGTCGGAGACGTGGATTATTGAGTGTCACGAACATGGTCTATTTTTTGCTTATTTCCCTGGAGTATATATTTGATTAACATCTGTATAATTTCTTTGTCACCTTCTCGCTGGTTTTGCATATTGCAATGATAGCACTATCATCGCTAAATGTTGCGATCGTATTATTTTCTAGGATAATATTATAATACGTATACAAAAGGTAAAGACACTTCTCTGTGGCAGTCCTGCTGTAATTTCTTTCAGTTTCGTGTATGTGTCTTCCTGTTTAGTTCTGAAATATCTTTCCAAGATGCAGGAGTCAATTATTTGAGACTATCGTTTTGGTAAATGTAGTTATAGTTTATAGTTATGGCGTCTTTGTCATACTTTATCATATACCTGAGTCACATTCTAAATTGTCCATCATATTATCCTTCATGATCCATGTTTCACATCCATATAAATAGTAATACAGTATATTTCATCATCATCATCATCATCATCATCATCATCATCATCATCATCAATGGCGCTACAACTCTTCATGAATCTTTGATGCGATTACTATTGCCTCCCATGTTTGTCGGTCCTGTGCCAGTAATTCCCATTGTCGTACTCCCATTTTCTCTAGATCTAGGAGAGTATTTACATATAACAAATTAAATCCTTAGTTGTAAATTTTTGAAATAAGTACTCAGTATACATCTAAGTTTCATAAATGCTCCTCATAAATCTCATAAATTTAAACATTTGTAATCCGTTCTTTGTTGATAATTAGTTGCATAGGGCCGATATTTACTAACCACAAGTAAATTATCTTATTTCTTTCATTTGACAATAATTGTCTCTTAGATTAGTATTGTAATAAGAAAATTAGTCTTTTACTGAATGATAATAAACAACACATCAAACTTAATATATGTACCTTTGTTACATTGATCTGTTATACTATTTACTCAAAACACCACTAAAGAGAAATTTATGGTTTTATTGTAAGCTCCAAACCTGTCACTTCAGGGGTTGTCCCGATTGTATAATCGGCTTGAGTAAAAGATTAACGCATTTTTGACCTGAGCTTGAGAGAGATATCTAAACGAAGTTTAGAATATTACTTCATGAACAAATTTTTTTTTCGTAAAGAAAGAAATATTTGAAATAGAGATAGCCCACTGAAATTTACCGTTAGGATTTTCGAGGATGAGTCTTAAAGATTTTCTGGCATACAAACTAAATTCTTTTCTCTTTATTTATAAGAAATCCAACTATATCATAAGAAAAGTTCAGTACAATTTAGTTCAGTTTTGACACAGCTAGGTCAATATCCAGTCAATTCGCTTTACAGTTTAATAGGAGGTAATGTACCTTTTTAAAAGGGGTACCTTAATGTACTCCTTTTTTTACTCGGCGATTTAAGTGAAGTTTTTTTTAAGAAAATTACAAATAAAAAAATAAACAAAATATATTTATCTAATTGAGATCAATGCTCAAAATCTCATATTAAAACAGTGAATATTTCCGTATTTTTTATTATTATGTAATATTTTATGTATTCTCGTACAGTCCTAAGCTTAAACATGTTTAACACAAGGTGGATTAACCAAACACTACATTTCTTTTTTCTGTTAGCATATTTTAAACTTAATAGTATATATATATATATATATATATATATATATATATATATATATATATATATATATATTTTTTAACAAAGTTAATCTATTAAAGACAGGACTCAGGTAATTATCTAAAGATATCAATAAGACATCTCTCATGTTCATCTCTCAATGTCTGATATGTTCCATTATAGATTTATTTACCTTATTTGAATATTTTACCTGGATATTTATGGATAATTTGTGATATTTATGATTTTAATATTTTTGAATGTTGGTGGATTTTTATCTTTTTTACTTTAATGATATTTGCATTTTTTGTCTTTGATTTGTGTATAATCCATTTCTGTTCTTTGAATTTCAAACATTTAAAAACAGTGGCGCCTTTTTTTGAAGAGTTGTTCTCTTCCTAAATTTTCTTCCTTTGTTGTTTAATACCTTTTAACTAGATCAATAGGTATGATACAATATTGCCAGGGGAGTTTACTGGTTGGATACAAAGAGTTGGATATTTATACAATTTGCTTATTCAACAGCAGATAAATCCTTTTTTTCCCAGTACTGGATGGCCATGCAACATATACTAAAAGCAAAAAACTAAAAAAAGATTGGAAACTGCGATTGATGGATTTAAAAAACCGGAATATATCCACTGGATTCAGGAGTACTTTCAGATTGGATGCTCGCTTTATTTGAAACCACAAAGAGAGAAAAATTAATTGTCAAAAAGATCCAGGATCTATTTCAAATGAACATGAAGGTATATTTCAAGTACATTAAAGTCGTCCTAGCATTACTATAACTTTACATAAATCTTCCACTAAAAATATTTCAAAAGAAACACGGTCTCCAGAATCTACACACATGGTCAAGAAATTTTTTAACTCTTTTAACATCTTGTGGTTTATCTCCAAAAGCCAGTTGTAGTTTTTTGGTCTCTCCAAAGAAATATTTCTATTTCAGATTCCAAAAGTGACAAAAAAGTAATAAGAGGAAAGAAGGTAAAGAAGCAATGTTGACCGCTTATACAGCTGAATTAAAGAAACTTATAAACAAAATTCAAAAAGGAAAGAGTGTAAAGAAGTTAAATATGAAAGATAACGATAATTCCAAACAGTCGGTGTTAAAAAGAAAAGCCGTTTCTAAAGGAATTTAAGAAGATTCAGATAGTTCAGAAAATGATGATTTGGATGAGGTTCTCCCCTATTGCAACGAATTATTTTCAAACTTTAAATTGAAAAAATATTGAATAAATCATTTAAATTGTAAAAAATGTTTCCATGAGGTTTGCTGCGGAAGCGATAAAAATGACGATTCAATTAGTTGTGATTTTAGTTCCTTATAGCACCAATAAAACGAATCTTCACCATTGCTTTTATATGTATGTATGTATGGGTTTGTATTTTTTCCGTAATGACTTTTCCACACCTGATGATGATGATGATGATGATAAGGATGTTTTAGGTTCCATAGAGTTTGCATTTAAATTTTTCATCAAATAGTCTGTCTGCAGATTCTGACTGACCAGTAAGGTAAGTAAGTAAGGAAGGCTGTTATGATTCTAAGTTTATTTCTGCCCGGTTTTTCGGTACTTCAGCTGTTAACCTATGTCCCTCGAACACACCATTATATTGCTATGTACTAAGTGACATGAATGTCAAATTTATGAAAATAATAGGAGACGAACTCTAAACATGACATACTGGGTTAAGGAACACATGTCTGTGTAGAGATTAATATTGGTATGATTCCAGATAAATCTCATGGATTAATACAAAGAGAAGAGCAGATTGCGCATTGCGATAAAGGCAAAGAAAATAATGACAAATATATAAGGAAAGGTTAGACTGAGACACGCATTTTTAAAAGATAGACCAAAGCAGAACTGATAAACATCTTAGTAAATGGTAATGCTATTGGTATAGTCCAAAATGGTCCAATTTATCATCCAGCTGGTCAGTAAAATCGCTAATATTATTAAATAAAGGTCATGGATCTAGCGTAAGAAGGGGAAAGAAAAATTTAAAATTGTTATCGAGAAATACGAATATATTTAAATATATTTGTGTTCGTATATCTGTTTGTCTCAAGAAGAAAAAACATCTAAGACAATTATTGTTTACCTATCCCTATGTAGTATAAAAAAGTCATCAGTGAACAGATTCATTATTAATTTTGAAAAGATGCGTATACTTTTATATAACAGAACACATAGGCAACGTCTTTCCAAACTCTTTTAAAAATAAAAACAACGTAAGATAATTACATGAAAAATTTTATTTCAAATCTTTTATAAAAGGTATATAATAAAATGCCCAAATGGGCTATCACAATTACATTACAGAACGTTTTTGGAATGTTAATTCCATCATAAGTGTACACGGGGTATACATGCTATGAGCTACCAAAATATATGGGTCAAAACCCGTTAAATGTTATAAAAATTATAGTTGTTTTACATTATATATAATTACAAATTAGGATATTTAAGTTGCCGTTGGAATTGGTAACATGGCGACGTATGACCCTACATAGGTTATATGGTCCTGAGACGAAGTGTCTTCAAGGACCTGTTGATAACAACTCGAGTTGAGTTGTTATTAATATAATATATAACCATATAACCTATGTAGAGTCATACGTCGCCATGTTACCAATTCCAACGATAACCAATTATATATAATGTAAAACAACTATAAATTTATAAGATTTAACGGGTTTTGACCCATATATTTTGGTGGCTCATAGCATGTATACCCCGTCTACACTGATGATGGAATTAATATTTTGAAAACGTTCTATATTGTAATTGTGATAGCCCGTTTGGGCATTTTATTATATATCTTTTATATAGGATTTGAAATAAAAATTTTTGTGATATATGGTATACAGCCAGCTGCAGGAACTTAGTTTCCTAGTGGAGTCTAATTACATGAATTATCTTAAGTAGCCTGGACGCATGGGTGTGGTCTGAAACATATATGTGATAACCAACTGATTACACACTTAAATAATTCCTACCTTTACACTTTTGTATTACATATGTATAAACAACTTTGCAATTTATACAGCATTTAACGTCAGACTGAAGCTGATTCTTTGAAACACACTTCATGTTCTATAGTTAACTATGGCTGTACAGACTTCACAGTTTTTTAGTTTAGTCTTTCATACTACACTTTTGTGTCACTTGATACTGTATATACATTGCAAACCATCTTTTATATTTTGTTTGTTGCTTTTTATGTAACTGACGGTTGACTCATCATCATCATCATTAGCCATTTTGCGTCCACTGCTGAACATAGGCCTCCCGTAAATAATTCCATTGCATCCGATCTTGAGCAACTTGAATCCAGTTAGACTGGATGCGCTTTAAATCGTCCGACCACCTTGTTGGAGGACGTCCTCGACTACAATAAGCATCGTGTCTAGGCCTCCACTCTAAAATTTTCTTTGTCCATCTTCCATCTCTGACCCTAGCAACATGTCCTGCCCAGTTCCATTTCAGGGTTGTAATTCTTTCAACTGCGTCCGTCACACCAGTTTTTCTCCTTACTATCTGACTCGAAACTCTGTCCCTGAGTGATACGCCCAACATTGACCTCTCCATCGCTCTCTGTGCCACTTGTATCTTATTTGACTAGACAGTTGACTAAGTTCTATATATTTATAGTACTACTTTTAATGGCAAGTTTTTAAGTTTTTTGGTTGAATACATATTGGCTTAAATATATCGTCTATTTCAGTCTTGAGGGACTGATGATGCTGCATAACTTGTAAACAGCGAAACCGGTCGCCCAATCTATTGTCTAATACAATTCTACAACCTAACACGGATTGTGAGTATGAGACCTAGCCCCTAAGTATGCCTAACAAGGCGCCGACAATAGGATGGTACCATCGCCACGTAAAATAAATGTATAATTTTAAAAATTCCAGCGTTCACCGTCAAAGCGCAACGCCCAGCCTCGAGCCAGGTATTGGACCATAGACTTGGACCATAGTATTCCAGTTTAGTATTTTTTAGATCCGCTTCCCTAGTACTCTACAATCGACACTACGAGGTGCCGACCACCGAGCCCCGCTGCGATCATCGTATCGATCTCCAGGTAAAATAAAATCATTATTTTAAATGCGAGCGTTCACTTCACTGTTAGTGCTATGATCTAGGAGAGGATACCATGTGATGGTCTCCGTAATGAACGCACCCTGCACGTCATACACAGTACGGTCTACCGGAGAGGTCTACCTGTTCAGGTATGCCTGTACCGTATGCCGGTATGCCGGTCTTCAGTTCCTTTAACGATGACATCGATTGAAGACGATGACGCGTTGGCATTGTTAGGCCTTGTTTTAATTTTGAAAACAAAAATTAAAAAAAGCAGTGAAAAATAAGCGAAAAAAGTGGTATAAGCATTGGTTGTTGAAAAGGAAAACATACAGTCGTGTTAACTTCAAATCAATTCAAATGTGAACCAGAAGATTTTAAAAACTATCTCCGGATGGACCAGAAAACAAAGATAAAATTACGTGAAATGGTTACTCCCATGATAAAAAAGAAAGAAACAGTTATGAAAAATAGTATTTCTGCACATGAAAGATTATCAGTTACGTTGAGATTTCTCGCAACTGGAAGAAGTTTTGAGGATTTAAAATTCTCAGCAATTATTTCATCACAAGCGCTTTTTTATCTCGATTATGGTAATCTCTGTTTTTGATTTTCCAAAGACATGGATAAATTCTATAAATTTCGATAAATTCTTCAAGCATTTTTTCAGTTGAAACTGGTGACACCACTTTATAGGGTAATTAAAGAGTGGTGTGACAATACGGTGCAAACGAAAAGACGACCTTCCCAGAGAAACACTAGAAAACAACTGCCGAGACCTGCGCAGGCTCTAATAACAGATCAATTAAAGCACTTAGTAGACTCTGGCTTTAATATAAAATTTATTTGGGTTAAGGCACATATTGGACTCAAAGATAATGAATATGTAGATTACTTAGCTAAAGCCAGTATAATATCAGGCACTTTATTACCATATTCTTTATGTGTATCAGATGCCATTAGGATATTAAAAAAAAAACCAGCTAGCGACATGGAAAGATCAATGGAATCTTTACTGCCTTACAAACCAAACAAGATACACTACTTTACAACCAGTTATTCCACAAACTACTTGGTTTAAGAATTTTAAATCTCCACGTAAATATATAACCACCATAAATAGACTACGCTTTGGACATGCGTGTTATCCAAGTCATTTATATAAAATAAATGTGATTGAAGATGATAATTGCAAACATTGCGGAAAACTGGGTGATCTTGATCACATCTTTTTTGAATGCCCTAAGTTTCAACAGCATTCAAACTCTCTCTACAAAAAATTAATCGAATTTAATATGTATGCACCATTCAATATTCAGTCGCTACTGGCGACAGGCTCACAAAATATATATAATATCATTATAGATTTCTTGTCAGACACATGCATGGTTCTATAGAATTTGTACTCGAGCATGAAATGTTTCATGATCGTGTGGAAATTTAGATTTGTACCCTTTGTTTACCCTAAATGTTATAACACCTTATCCGTGGTCCAGTTTTGTTTGTCTACTAAGAATGTCTTGATGGGCCCCTAGACGAGAAGCAAGTGACCCTGTAAGTTTCCTTGTCGTATATTCTTCTATTAATTATCCGTTAGTTTTCGATTAGGGATAGAGTTGTGCATTTGTCTGATTGGAGAATCTATTGCAACTGGCTGAATGACTAATGTCAATGCCATTAAAAAAAAAATGCCTGCACAGGTAGACCGTAGTGTGTATGGCGTGCATCTCTACAGTAGACCGTAGTGTGTATGGCGTGCATAACCTTCATGAATATGTACTCACACCATCAACTTTCCCATTATTAGTACATATGGATTTACGATTGATAATATTATAGAAGGGCTATGAAACCAAATGACATAAATAGTATGCAACTTCTGTGTAAAGTCCTCAGAATTTGTTAAAAAATATTTAACAGTTTAGCAGTTATTTAAATTAATTATTTAAAGTTGCTTTTTTTCAAATAAATAAATGCGATTATTGAAAATAGGCTGTAGTGCTTTAAAAGGGCCCAATTGATTCTTTTTGAGAATTACACTGCACCAAAAATGCCATTAAAAAAATGATAATTTGTTTATATTTATTTTTTTAATGACGTCGCTGGACATAAAAATTCTTCAATACTTTTTTCATATGCATGTTCCTGATAATTTCTCACAAATTAAAAAAGTCAAAGTTGTACAAAAGAGAATAAAAACAGGATCATAAAATTACAACAGTTAAAATATATTTGGAAAATGTGCAACGTTGGAATGTTAAAAGAGCACAAAAATTGGTAACTAAACGCCTCATGAATTTTGGAATCCGTCCTTATATTTGGGGTATAATTAAATTACGTGTATAGGCATTATAGCTGGCGTTGTATAGAAATTTTAATGGTAGGTCCTTTAGAGGAAAATTACTCTTTACATTGTGACCCTACTATAACAATTTATCCTCTCCGATTTATAATTTTCTTAACATTTCCGTGGCTTTAGATACGACCATTTTCCGAGAGTGAAATGTTACACTTCCATTCTGCTCGTGTAGTCGTTAAAGGCCGACCCCTAAGTGTCACCATAGGGTGACTCCACGCCGCTATTAACACAATCCATACGGGTTCAATCAATACTTAGCTTAACATAAAATCACTGAAGATATTTTTTGCTTTCAATTTTAACGCCCTATCGAATTGCTTTTTATTTCCAGATACAAAAGTTTACTCAGAAAATTTAACATAAAGCCTTAATAAAGATCTTATGTTTTTAAAAGTAAACCTATACTACTAAATGTTATTATAGACTATAACAATTAACAGATTTATTAGTGTTCAAACACTAACAAGTTTGTTATCAAAACAATAAATTAATTAAACCAGGGAGTTTATATTGATACCTTCCTAATAGATTATACTAAAGATGAAACATCACAATTATTATTAAAATCGTTAGTATTTCTTAATGAGATAAATACAACGACTATATAAAGATAAATACAGATGAATCTGGTTTTCTGGTTTGGTCAGTTTTAACTACTATAACATCATAGCAATGCAAACTTTTCGATTACAGTAGTTTATGCACAAGTGAAATGTGCTATACTTCAAAGCTTTTACATTCAGAAAATATTCCGCTGTTTCTAAAACTCGTATAATAACAGAGTGTTTCAAGTCTTTAAAACACGTTTGCTGCCACGTGTCGTTAAAAGGCGTTTTGCATGTGTAAGTAAGGTACCACTGTTGCCAAAAGACATTTTGCCTTACTTCAGTGAAGTGCCACTGTCGCTTTCTGGCGTTCATAAATTGTGGAAATAAATACGTTCTTTTGCCAGTCAGCTCTACGTACAATTACTTCTTGTTTTGCAAGCACCAAGGTAAAGGTTCATTTTATACAATTTTGACTTTATGTCTTTTATGTTGTTTAAGTCCTTCATTTCCTATTCCAACATTTATCCTAACAATACACTCTGGCAGTACGTAACAGTGATTTATAATGTCAAATATTACAATAACAACAAGGTTTTGGGTCAGAAAGATCATGCACTGACGCTATATTTATAATGAAAGTTCAAGAGAAATCATTAGAATACAGACTCTCCAATAGACACTCCACAGAAAATGCATTGGTTTTTAAGGCAACAACCTTCATTTCACAATCAATAAACGAAAGCAAACACGTCATGGACATATTTCTCGACGTCCAGAAGGTATTTGATCAGGTCTAGCCCACAGACCTGATTGAAAAACTCCACCTCGCTGGACTGTCAACACATTTCGTTAAATTAATTAATTCCTATCTCTCTCATCGGACGATCAGGATCAAAGTAGCTGACCACCTCTCCACCCGTTTCACTTCACAAGCTGGAGTGCCCCAAGGCTCAATACTTGCACCAATATTCTACACAGTTTACAATAGTGATATTCCTTGTCCACAGCCTCCTACTTTTCTCTGATGATACGGCCATCTCACTTCAGGCTCGCACAGAGAATATGAGCGACGGTCTGTATTCGAAAGATCGCAAGAATACCATGACAGAGTTGTGAAGTGGTGCAAAAAATGGAGGGTAACCATAAATCCCTCCAAAACACAAGCAATTTTATTTAAATCTCCTTATTGTCGTGACGTCCACTTTTGGGAGAAGACTTTATTCTTAGAAACTCGGTTTTCTACTTAAGAGTTCGTTTTAGAAGAATTCTCAGATGGAAGACCGTCGTTCAGGAATCCTTAGATAGGATGAGACAAAGGTTTAATCTTCTGAAAGTGCTAACCGGTAAAATTGGCGGAACGTCTTCCAAAACTTTATTACACACTTTCAAAACTTTTGTCAGACTGATAATCGAATACAAGACATGCGTTTACATCTCTCTCAAGAGTCACCAACTGAATGCCATTGCAGCTACCGAACGTAGAATACTAAAATACTGCATAAGGAAAGATTGGTCGTATCCATCAGCCCACATACACATATTCGCCAACATCACGCCAATCAAGGACAGAATCCTAACCCTCAGCAGAAAGTATGTCCTAAGAGCCATAACTGGCTCGAACAACAGAGCAAAACGAACACTAAAGATGCCTTGCAATCATAGAGGGCAAATACTCACCAGGTTTCCCACTAAGAAAGTTCCGTTTCCTCCAGAAAAACTTCTGCACAATACTGGACATGAACTTCCTGATGAGTATTTTGAAATTCTAGAAACATTCCCGATACAATATTGCAGATAAAGACTGCGCGCCAAAAACGCTGATAAAGAGCCGTTTCTACTGTATGGCTGGTAACCCCTGAAGTACCTCAACTGGCATGCTAGGCAGTTCCCGCTTCTTTTGTGCGTTTCTATCGATCACACATATGTCACCTTCTTTTCTCCCTGCTCCTTAGAAGTCCACTACTTCTTAACATCGGGCATCTTTTAATTGACGTTTACCACACCCCCACAACTACATCTTATATAGTTTTGTCTCATATGTGCCAGCAATTCTGGCCTGTCAATAAAAGCGTTCTACGCTTCAAACATGTCATTGATAATGTAATCAACGAATCCAATCTGGGATTTTGGTATTGAGCAAGTATACCTGTCGAACATTGGCATCACTACCGGTAGACCTTTCGATTTTTCTTCGTCAGTTTGATGGAAATATTCCTCTGTGATTCTCCTTGCTCATTCAACGCATAATCTTAGAGGTCTCGTGGGGTTGGATACATCGGCACATTTGATCATCATCCTCTTGACTAGGGTTACATTTTCAGGAATCGACAGTGGAGCGAAATCAGAGACTTCAGACTTCAGACTCCAGCTGAAGATTTGGTACAAAACACGTTGACGAATTTGGCGAGATGCTCAAAATGCTTTGTCATTTCCGTTGCTAGGATCATATCGACCACATTTGCTCTAGCTATTTTGTACGTTTCTCTATCTAAATTCTTAAAAATATTTATTCTTTCATCACCCAAAGTAAGTTTAAACGTAAGAGCAGCATGATGTGACTCTAAAATGGTCACATCATTATATAAAATTGCTAACTGATTGTCTGAGTTGGATAAGAAGGCGCTAGATTTGCCTGGATGATCAATATCGTGGGCAGCGGCTGCTATCAAAGTAGTCGCCTCATCTAGTTGCTCTATTATAGATTTCATTCGAACTTTTTCCAAAAATCCCGCAGTAGCCTGCATAACGTCAGCGGCATGACATGTCAGAATTGCTGGCACATGAGACAAAACTATATAAGATGGAAAGAACTAGATGAACAGGGTCATACAACACTTTCAGATATACAAAAACTCCAGGCTACTGCTTTTATGAACCCAATGTTTCCCCAAAAGCCTACCAAAGGCCATAGTGTTGACAATGGTGACATAAGACATTTTTTACCCACAACTCCGTTAAAAAAAGGAGTAACCCATTCCTTGAAGAGGCTCAGGCCTAAACAAGGTTAAAACTCGTATGTCTCTCGTTAAAACTCGTGTGTACGACATTGTAATATTCGCTACAAGTTTCGAGGAACTACAGACCATGATGACGCAATTATTTCAAGCTTCTGAAAAAGTAAGTCTTAAGTTGAACTTGGAAAAACAAAAATAATGACAAATACACCGAACATTACAGAAATAACGTTGAATGACATAAATTTAGAAATAGTAAGCGAATTCATCTATCTGGGACAGATAATGAAAGGTAACAAAGAAAATCAAACATGTATGTATGGTTCACAGACGTGGACACTCACCAAGTCTAATAGGGATAAAATACTAAAGGCAGAAAGAACGATAAAAAGATCAATGCTCGGGGTGAGACTTGGGAAGAAGCTTCTCACGACACAATTCCCGACTGAAGGATAAAAGATAAGGAACCACGAAATACAACAATGGAGACCATGGTTAGGAAAGAGAAGCAGAGAAAGACCATAAATGGGATGGGCTGATAACATTAAGAAGAAAATCGGAGGACACAGCTGGCGCAAGATAGAAAACACTGGATTGATTTGGGGGAGGCATATGATGTCCATAGTTGGATTACTTAAGGTTGAAGAGAAAGAAGGGAGAGATTATTTAATATTAATTAATCTTTTTAATATATACATCTTAATAATTTCTTTCATTAAACCACATCATACACATCAATTTTCATGTGTAAAATAATGGATAAAAAAATTTACTCTTGATCTGAGTCTTATAATAAATACATTCAGTACTTTTTATACTTCCACAATAATTGTTTTATACTAAAATATCATGTAATACATTCTCTCAAATTAAGTGTCCTGATTAAGTTTTTTCCCACGTTTTTGTGTCGTACAAGTAACGGTTTGTCATTTTCAACAATTTATTTTAACTCTCTGTTGTTTAATTTAAAAAATGTTTAATCTACTCGTTATAATTTTCCAGGAAATGTTGCTTTTTGGATTCAATTCGTCATAGAAATACCTGCACCAAAGTTGAAGTTATCGACACTGCCATTTAACCGTCGGAATGTGAACGTAATTTCAATATAGCAGACAATAAATAACAAATTGATGTCACAATGGGAGCCGCAGATGTCGGATCGAGCCATCGTGGTAAGCAGAAATTCACTACGATTTTGAGATATTTCTGTTACCCAGAACATAACGATCTGTTTAGTTTTGATGTCAAAGAGCAGTCGAAAGGACGCAGAGATTAATGCTTTTTCAGAGAATTATTCGTTTTTGATAAATGTTTGGAAATTTTATTAATTTCTTAGTAAAGCTCCAATAATTTCGATCCTTGAATTCAGTACATATACAGAGTGGCCCAAAAGTCTGAAAACGGCTAATTACCTCGTAAATTACTAGACATAATTATACAAAATTTGAGATACGCCTATTTTGGGATACGGAGATTCCATATTTGGTATTTGCAATGTTGTCAGATTTTCAGTTTCTCTTATATTACTAGTAACTTTGGTTTTTCAAATGCATCACACTGTATGTTCAGTCATTATTGGAATCTACTATTAAATAAGAGTTCAACCATATGTAACACTCATGATTTTATGTAGTCTGGAAGGTCTTAAATACACAAAACAGAAGTCTGGCAGCGCCTAAATTGTTTCAATACATTTTTTAATACTAACTATTTTCAAATACATTATAACGTAACAATTGATAGTTAAGAATATTTTTTAACATAATAGTTACGTTATTAAGTGTTCAAAATGTGCTCCATTTGTGAGTTGACAGCACTCTAATCGATGGTAGAATGCGTCTACCACATTTCTCTATGATTGTCTAGAAATTATTCGAGATTTATCGATAATTCATTGCCTTAGCTATGCAAGACTTGCTGGTTAAGTTTTGTAAACTGAATTTTTCAAGTATCTCTAATAAAAATAATCTTTGGGATTGAGATCGGGTGAACGTGGAGGCCATTCAATTCTACCTTGTCTACCAATTTATCGTCCGGCAAATATGTCATCTAAATAACGCCGAACATTTACACCGACTATCTCACTTAGTCCCTTTTCTGACTTTTTCCCGCTTTTTCAACAATTTTTGGATGTACAAACGATATAACACTCCTATCATATGTGCCTAAAAACTATAAAGCTGCCATAATGCTGTCTTTACTACACCATACAGCTACAATCGAAAATAATAAAAAAAAAAACTTCAACAAAATAATTCAACAAAAGGAGGAGTTGAAAGTTTGGACCAAAAATGCGCCTGTTATAATGTTGGTCGAAGACATACGTCTTCGACCAACATTATAACAGGCGCATTTTTGGTCCAAACTTTCAACAGACGTTGGCTACTGACGATATTTTATGGAGTGATAAATATTATGGTTGTAAATTCTCACGTTATTTATAACAGTGCTGTAGATACTAGTAAGACAATGGACAGGCGACAATTTATTATTTCTTTAGGAAGAGAACTTATCAAGGACCATCTTCAAATGTGGGTTGAAATAAGAATTATTTCAATTGACCTTCGAGGTATAATAAGGCGTTTTATTGGACTAACTGCAGAACAACCCAGACAAAATAATACTCATGACAAGAAAAGACGGCGATGTCACGTGTGTTCTAACGACAACAAATATCCAAAAATGTGCTCAGTAGGTACTAAGGATATTTGTAAGGAGCATAGCATTCCTGTCTTAATGTTCTTCATGTTTTATTTCTTTTTTTACAGGATGAAAAAAAAATAGGTTGGAAAAATGAGTCTTCTTCTTCGCGTGCCATATCAGAACTATCCGACGTTGGCGATCACCATTGCGAAGGCTTTGCAATCTTCTGAATAAGGAAAAAGGAGTACCTAATTATATTTAGGTTTTTTTAAATATTTCAATTATTAAGTCCGTAAAATAGTTTCGAAATACAATTCAGATTTCTGCTTTAATCTGTGCCTTCGAAAAATTGCAAAGCAAAACAGACGTTGATGAAGGTGTTAAATTTTATTATCAGATGTTGCTTCTTAAAAGACAGAAAATATTAATTTTTCACGTTGAGAACACCTATGACTAACTGTTCTGATGAGACCTATTAGGTCGAAATACGTATCAACAGATACATAGGCGCTGTTTGCGTGAAATCAAATATTTGCTGTCGATTCGACTTCGAGCGTTCAACGAAGCAACACCTAATTACCTTAATCGCACCTAGTTTTTGTGGTTTTGTTTAAAAACATTGAAAGCTAAAAGTGTAATAAAGTGTAAATTATTAACAAATAATTATGTATTGTTGATACTGTTGACATTAACTGTAAGTAATTTAATTTATCTAATTACATCGAGTTATTATCAATGATTTCGTATTGGTGCCAGGACCGTACTCAGGTTCCGTAGATCAACATGAAACAAGCTTCATCATCAAATGTTTTTTCACAACAAGAAATCCCCAAAAATGATACTACTGCACCAAAGTAATATTCAACAGTTTTAAATGAACCTACCAACATATTTCCTTCCAAAAAACAAGCAATTGTAGTAAATACAGTTCCAAATTCAAAAATCGAGGATTACCTGAATGCTGTAGCCAACTTAGTTGACCCAAAAATATACTTGCAATATCCAGAATTGTTAATGATCGTATATGCATCTACTTAACTTCGGAAAATATTGTCCAAAAATTTTTGGAAACGGATAATGGGATAATAACAGTAAACCAATATCGTATTCAAGCTAGAAAACTAATTACTCCAAATGAAAAATTAATTATTTCTAATATATCTCCTTCTGTACCACATAACATAATAGAAAATGAACTCAAAAAGATAGGAATCCATCAAATAACACCAATAGATTTTTTACGGATCGGAACATCAAATCCTAGTTTTAGGCATATCAGTAGTTTTCGGCGTTTTACTTATATAGCCCCTACAAATCTTGAAAATATCCCCGATTCAATACTAATTAACCATTATCAATCGAACTATCGAATATTTCTCTCACTAGAAAAACAAACGTGCTTTATTTGTAAACAAACTAATCATTTAGCATCTCGATGCCCAAATCATAATAATCAATCCACTGATGACAATATAACACACATTTCTCAATCACAATGTGACCAGACTGTTAGTTCACAACAAAATACAACTCAATCTACAGTACATTATCCCGTACTTACCAAACAAATCAGTAATCCACAACCTACTGAAACCATCACTTCACCCACACCAATAAACTCCACCTTTTTCGATAACTCTCAACCAATGGAGGCAGTATCGGGTAAAATAAATGAAACTCTAATAGAAACTCAAACAAAAGTACAAATACCCAAAACAAATGCTTCTGAACCTGGTAAAATAAATAGAACTATAAATGAAACTCAAACAGAAGCTCAAACACCTAAAAGAAATGCTTCTGATATAACAAATTCTCCTGAACCGGAGGGTGTAAATCCTTTTAAAGAACCCAATACAAAACACAAAAGAACAAAAACGGATGTCCAAACCCACCACAACATAGCTGAAGATATTACTAACTGTACAGTTGATTTTTTTCAAAATAAGTCAAACAGTAGCTGTTTAAGTCAAGAAGAGATAATAGATTTATTTGAAAACACCCATGCAGCTGCAGATCCGCTTAGTATAGCTACAACATACACGGAAGATATCGAAGGGTTAATAGATCTCCTAAAAAAACTTCATCCAGTGCTTTCACAAAGATACTTGAAAACACGATGTACAAGACTAAGGAAGAAACTTTGTAAACTACTGGATGACTATTCCTCTACAGATTGCAGCGATACGGCTATTAATTAAAAATTCAACTCCATAATTCAATGGAATCTAAACGGGTTTTACACCCGTCTAGAAGAATTTAAATTACTAATGTCCAAATTCATACCGTCCATAATATGTCTACAAGAGACACATTTTAAACAGCAGAAATTTTACAAACTAAAAAAACTACACACCATATATTAAAAATAGACTTAATGCAAACCAGGCTAGTGGAGGGACAGCTATTTATGTACATAACCAATATGATTCAGAAATAATTGATTTAAATACACAATTAGAGGCTACAGCAATAGCTTTGAAAGGACCTCAATAAATAAATATTTGCAATATATACATTCCTCCAGGTACTGATCCTTCAACTCGCGAATTATTAGACCTTTTTAATCAAATTCCTCAACCACGAATTATTTTAGGTTACTTCAATGCACATCATGTTCTATGGGGATCAAATAAATCCGATAGTTTTGGGCGTAAAATCGAACAAATTATCACTAACCTTAATCTCAACTTACTTAATGATGGTAGTTTTACCAGATTTAATGTTTCTACAGGTGGCGGTTCGGCAATTGATTTAACTTTATGTGACCCAGTTTTACAACCTGGACTGTCTTGGCAAGTCACATCTCATCTACATGGAAGTGACCACTTTCCAATATTAATAACGAATAACAATACAGCTCCCTCTTCCGCTCCGTCTAATAAATGGTATCTAAAGAATGCCGACTGGTCTTTATATTCTTCTTTAATATCTCGATCCATATCAGAGCTAACTCCTCCTAGTGATGACCGTTCAAATATTAATTATATTGTTTCCAGTTTTATTCAGCTTATAATAACAGCTGCAGAATTGTCCGTAGGCTTTATAAATTTCCAAAAAAAAAAAACATCCTCCAGTCCCTTGGTGGAACCAGGAATGTAACGTGGCAATCAGAGAGTCAAAAAGAACTTTTTACAAATTTAAAAAATTCCCCACACTCCAAAACCAACTTGAATTTAAGCAAAAGAAAGCCTACTGTAGATATATATTGAAGAAAAGCAGAAAAGAAGCATGAAAAGCGTATGTCTCGTCCTTAAATTCATCTACTCCTATTTCCGAAGTTTGGCAAATGATTAATAAAATGAATGGAAAAAAGTCCTTCAATACAATCCATTATCTAGAACATAACAATCTTACTTGCTCGACGAAAGAACAAATAACTGCTATACTGGCTAATATATATCAAAGACACTCCAGCAATGACATTATCTCTACAAATTCCGTAATACACAAACAAAATCTAGAGAACACTTATATAGATTTAGAAGATCATACTAATTCTCCTCTTAATGTCGAACTCTCAATGGACGAGTTACTATATTCATTAAACAATACAAAAGATACCAGTCCTGGACCTGATAACATTCCAGTTGCCTTTTTAAAATCATTACCCGAAGAAGGTAAACAATACCTTCTAAAAATTTACAATTTTATCTGGACAAAAAATGTGTTTCCTGACAGTTGGCACCAGTCAATTATTATTCCAGTTCTTAAGCAGGGAAGAAGAAAATCAGACCCGGAGTCTTATCAACCGATCTCGCTAACATGTTCTATATGTAAAATTCTGGAAAAAATAGTAAGCAATAGACTACTGTGGTACCTAGAAGACAAACAACTTCTTACCCCTATTCAAAGTGGTTTCAGGAAATCAAGGTCTACTTTAGATAATCTAGTTGTCATAGAATCCGAAATTCACGAAGCATTTGGATGCAATCAAGAGTGTTTAGCAGTTTTCTTTGATATAACCCATGCGTATGATACAATTTGGAGATCCGACATATTACAAAACTGAGTATATTTAAAACGTTATGACACACCACGTAGTATATTTAAAAAGAAAGCAGTAGAGAAATTAAACTGCCCTCATAACTTCCTCATTTTTACAGACGCATCTAAATCTGACAATGGGGTAGGGGCTTCTTTTACAACTCTACACCAAGACTACTCCTTCTCACTTTCCCCACGATCAACCATATTTTCCGCACAACTTCTTGCTATTTTGCAAGCAATAACATTTGTGAATAATAAAAACATAAAAAACCCTTTGATAATAACTGACTCTTTAAGTGCTCTCAGCTCTATGAAACAGTTATACACAAACCATCCCATTCTATTGCTTATAAAGTCAGAACTAATGAGATGTCAAGAAAACGACCGATTTGTTAAATTCCTTTAGGTTCCGTCACACTGTGGTATAACTGGAAACGAAAAAGCTGATTAGTTGGCCAGGGAAGCAGCAGAAAATCCACAATCAACATTATTCACTAAATGCGTTCATAGCGACCTGAAGCAATATATTAGAAACAAAATAAGCGAGGAATGGCAACTACACTGGAACAATTCAGAGACATCCATGAAAAACATTAAGCAAGCTATATACAAATTCCCATTCAAGCGACGAGACCAAGTGTGCATCTCTAGATTACGTATAGGCCATACGAAGTTAACTCACGATTACCTTCTAAGTAATGAACAAATTCCCATGTGCTACAGTTGTGATTGTGTAATTTCAGTGGACCATGTGCTAGTGGACTGCCCTTTGTACACCCTAGAACGACTTCAAGCTGGATTACCCACTTCATCCAAAGAGTGCTTAAACAGCTTCAATAATGATAAAACTATAAACTTTTTACAAAATACAGGACTATTTCACAAAATATAGAGTAACATATTAACATTTATGTAATTTATTGTACCATGCTAATAACCCCTAGTGGTTGAAGCAATTTTGTAAATAAAAAAAAATATTTGCTGTCTTTTTCATTTCAATTATTATTTCTTAGTTTTTGTATAACCGTACACGAAATACAATGTTTATAAATAATTCATAATAATTAGATACATATTTTGTTTTCATTTATTTTCTTGTTTTATTTATTTTCTAAAGGTTTAATAAATAAAGTAATGTAATTAAAAATAAACATATCTTGCGTATTTAAAATCATGTAGGTTTTTATTCGTGGGTCACCATTGACCCAGCACACCTTAAGAAGATAATTAAATCACCATACCAGTTGTGGGTTAAAATTGTCATGTTGTTTATCTAACTTTCTATTTCTTCACACTTTTCTGATAGCCACAGTTCCTTAGATTCTTTGATTTTCTATTTGATTGTTTTATTAATTGTTTTGTACTGTTGTTCGTTTTTATTCTGGTGTGTCCTTCTTTCCGTCATCAATTCTTTTATCTCTTGTGTGATCCATTGTTTATTTTTAGATGATGTGTCTTTCTGAAGTTCTCCTCTACTTTCCTCCATGTATCTGTTGCTGTCAATTGCTTTTGCATTTCTACTTCCTGAACTTCTTTGTGCACTTGTTCTTTGATTTGTTGGTATATATTAGTTTCTTTTAGTTTTCTTAGATTGATTCTCGGTGTTTTGGCAGTTGTTTTTAACTTTTTTAACTAGAGTTTCATGTTTGCTAGAACTAGATTGTGGTCACTTGTTATCTGCTCCTGAATACGCTTTAGCCGATATTATGGCATTTCGGAATCTAATTAATATGATTTATTATTATGTAATCAAAGAAATAATTTGTTTTAATTATGTATTCTTGTATTTATTTAAATTTTAAATACGTATTTATCTATGCTCTACACATAATAAATAAATCATAAATTATCTTTACGTAATAAAAACAATTTTTATGTCGTGTTTCTAACCGAGAAGTAATTTTCTAAAGCAATCTAAACCGAAACAACTTGTTAAGTAGAATACATTAGGTGGACGTTTTACAAAAATAAACTCAGACACCAGCTGTTGCTATTGCAGAGTGATACCAACTAGCAACCACCGCAGGTGAAGCACAGTTCGACCTGCACCATATTACCACCCCGGGCAATGTTCTCCGGTTATTGTCCTTTTTTCCCCTCGACGACAGCTTCCTTTTTACAAAATAATAATCTCTTTGCGAGGGATTACATATTTGTGATTGTAAAATGATTTTTACATTTTAAATTTTAGAATTTATTTTACTCAACGGTTATATATTCTACACTTGAGTGCAAAATAATCGACTCAAAATGAATTTGCGAAAGTCCGTCTCCTATTTCAATCTTGTATAATCATTAACCTCATTATTGAGTTTTAAAAAAGTTTTGTTTTTTGGTGAATCACATGACTTATTATAAATAAATATTGCAACATGTAGAGGGGAAGTCAAAATTTGACTCAATAAAAATGAACACGCATCGACTTAACGCGTTCGGTAACATCGTACGCATACATTTCCATAGCGACTCACTAATACATTAGTCGTTAAAGTTCGCAACTGCATAACAAATGGATACCACATCCGTCAAAGCCGCTTTTGCAGTAGCTTTATTGAGAGAAGGCCTGAACCAAGAGGGCCGTGGCAAATCGACTAAATTTAACCCAATCTGCTGTGTCCCGAGTGTATCGTCCGTACTAAGATACTGGTGAATATGTCCGCCGACAAGGAGGAGGCCGTAAACGAATAATAACGGAGAGAGATGATTGATTTCTTATATCGAAATGCCTGAGAAATCAACATTTGACTGGTGCTAATCTCAAAAAAGAGCTTAGAGAGCTCCGATGTGTCGTTACCAGCGTTTGCTCAGTTAGAAGGAGACTGAAGGAGACTCCGACGAAAGTAGGATCTGTCTATAATGCAACGACAAGAGGTGTAAAGCCTATAGAAGGTCAGAACAGCGATTTGCTCAATGTTATATACGAGAAATTATGTCCTATGGAGACGATTCTTGTATGTTTTTGGGCACGCATTTCCATGGATGGAAAAACCTTTTTTTTTATTAACATTTAAGATTTTTACAATCTGTTTTGCAGTGAAAACAATAAGTAAAATTTTTTGTCTTTACATGACAGAGAGATGTAAGGTCCAATGACCAAATCATCACGACACAGATTGGCTTGCTTACCGGTAGGATGCGCACATACATTGATACGCGAGCACTAAAAGCGGCACTGATCACAATGGCTGGGGCTGTTGAAGGCGTAACTCCCACTGTTGTAGGCTCTTTTAGGATCGGTGAGGTAGGTCCAAGGGGTCATGTCGCTTCAATCTCTTCGCTTGTTGGTTGTTAAGAAGATTGTGTGCCAGGGTATTAGGATGCACCCTCAACCTGTTTTGATATTGTTCAGAAGATTTTTGCGCTCTTCAGAGACTGTTAGTACCTGAAGATCTCTATGTATTGCATCATTCTGGATATACCAAGGTGCATTAGCGATTGTTCTCGAGAGTTTTGGATTGAAATCTTTGTATTACCATAATATTAGATTTGCTAGCTGAACCCCAGAGCTGCGAGCCATATGTCCAAATGGGTTTTATTATTGTATTGTATATTAGCAGCTTGTTGTCGATCGATAGGTGAGAGTGTTTTCCCAACATCCAGTAAAGTTTTCTGTATAAAATTCCCAATTGAAGCCTTTTCGTCCATATATGTTTGGTCCAAGTTAGACGTTTGTCAAGGTGAATACCTAAGTATTTTACGTCATGCTTTTGGGGCAAAGGATGTCCATTGAGGTTAACTTGTGGATATTTACCTCTTCTTTACCATTCTTCTTTACCAATTACCATTCATTTGTTTTCTTCAGATGTAGTTGCAGTCTCTCTGATGCTATTATTGGGTTGCTATGAGACACCAAGAAAGAGAGGTTGCTATTCAGGTACAAAATCTGTCCGAGCACACTACCCTGAGGTACACCAGATAGAATGGGGTAGAGTTTGTATAGGCTTCACTATATTTTACCAGATATCTCCCTAACAGTTTATGCTTTTTTTCCATGTTGTTTGTTCAGGAGTAGAAATCCAACCTGCCTTTTGTATGGAGGTAGTAAGTTGTTGTACCGCATTTTCAATTTGTAATTCTGTTTTAAATGGCAAGTTCGTTGGTATTTGTTCTGCTAGTGCGCTTCGGATTATTTTCCAATTTGTTTGATTATTGGTTAGGACTGGAGGCTTATTTCTGAGTATGATTTTGGAGTCTAAGTCAATTAGAATGGGAGAATGATCTGAAGAGAGGTCCCAGCATGATTCTATTGCTAAATAGTTAAAAGAGATACCTTTAATCACACAGAAGTCTAAGAGATCTGGTGTTTTATTTGGATCTGTAGGCCAATAAGTTGGTTCTCCTGAGTAGAGGGCAAATGAGAGTTCTAGCCGCACCGTTCGTATACCCCCCACCACCGACCCCCCCACCATTATTATACCTCCCTCCAATGGTAAGGTAAGGGGTGAGAGTTCTAGCCGCACCGTCCGTATACCCCCCACTATTGACCCCCACCATTTTGTATACCCCCCACCACACCTCATACCCCCCACCACTGACGAGGTCAACGACCGGTCAAGGTCAAGGGGGCAACGACCGGTAAATGGTCAAAAACCGGTCCAGGGGGTCAATGAACGGTCAAGGGGTCAACGACCAGTCAAGGGGTCAATAACCGGTCAAGGGGTCAACGACCGGTCAAGGTCAAAGGGTAAACGACCGGTAAAGGGGTCAAAGACCGGTTAGGGGGTTAATGAACGGTCAGGGAGTCAATGAACGGTCAAGGGGTCAATAGCCGGTCAAGGGGTCAACGACCAGTAAAGGGGTGAAAGACCGGTCAAGGAGTCAATGAACGGTCAAGGTTAACGGTCAAGGTTAATGGTCAAGGGGTTAATGAACGTTACACACGAAGAATAAAAATATACATTACCAGTGAAAGTCAAACAGTTCAGGTATGTAAAAACAAGAAATAGTAATAGATAACTTTATTTTATAAGGTAAAATAAGGAAAAAAACAAGAAGTAGGTAAATAGTGAAACAGAATAGTGAAGTACAATAGTGTTCCAAACACGGTAGCTTTATTTGGATAAATTCAATATATAGAATATGTGGTGAAAACAAGATACATTTTACACTCACACCTTATTAATAAATGCTAAATACGCAAATAAAACAAATATTATTAGTACAGAAATGCTTTTATTAAATACATTATACCGTTAATACAATAAAGTCTAAATATAAGATTATTAAGTTTGTGATTTACTTGAACCATCTTCAACCATACCATCAATGTCTGTATCAATAACTTCATTATTGGAAGTATCATCTTCGCTATTTTCTTCTTTTTCGTATAAAACAGATGGAAGATAGTCTTTTATTCGAATTAAATAACCATCCAACTTTACAGCTTTTAGTAACGATACAAATCCATATAAACATATTTGGTTTTTAAGATACAAGTCACAGATTTCAGCACCTTTTTCATATTTTTTAGCTAATTCTGTACAAAATTCTGGAGAATAAGATGATGGACGCACTGCGCACCATAAACGGCTTCATGAGAAGCATCAAACTCCAGATTTGAAAAAAGTTGGTGTAAGTTTTGAACACCACTTTTTAAATCCGTAACTTCAATTTCGGTAACGTAACACATCCACATTGTAAATACTAGCAGTAAAGCTGATGAAGAACTGTAGGAATTAGCTCTACAACGTGTTATTAAACAAACACCCCACCAACAAACTCCCCCACTACGATAAAAAATCCATTTCAAAACTGTCTACATAAAATTCATCCCCACCATCATTTTTTGCTTCTGGTAGAAGTAGTTTAGCTTGCTGGATTAAATAATCGAGATTTTCTTGTTGTTGGTCAGGTGTAAACGTATCTATTTTATAATGACCCCATGCTAATGTGTTAACAGTTCCGGGTATAACATACCTCTTATCATCGCGGGAAGTTAAAGCCACTTTATTTTTTAATTCAGTATACATTTCATGTAGATGTGACTTAAATGTATACATTTTACGATAAATTTTCGCATTAGTATTATCAACTACTTGTTTATAATCCGTAAATGTTAAAGATTTATTTATAACGTTTTTGGAAATTCCCTTAGCTTTTTTAAGGTTATCATTGTTACTTAATGTCACACAATAAGCTTTGGCACCAGTACCACAAAAATTTTTAATTGGTTTACCTTTAAACTCATCCTTCAATTTACCAACCACTGATGGTGTTTTTGGTATATTAAAGATATTATCGGCGGGGTAATTGGATGTATCAAATAAATGAAGGTTTTCTTTGATATCGCGGTAAACGTTTTCTGTTTGAATGTGTAAAATTAATGAATCAGTGTCGGTATACAAAAGTGAGGCATTATCTACATATTTAGCTTTAATGTAATTGTAAAAAAAATCATACATACGAATTTTGGATATTTCTAAAATTGAAAAACCGACATACACCGGTTTGTCGTAAATTATTTTTAGGATATTCATTTGAATTGCAACTAAATTATCAGAAAATATTGAAACAGAGTGAAAATTCGGCATACTAATAAACCCTTCAGCACCGACGCTTCCAGGCAAGTTTTCCCAGTGGGATAAAAGTTTAATATCAACCCTTTTATCAACGTTTTCCATAGTTTTCCCGTAAATGGAGTTTGTGTAATTTTTATATGTACTTTTATCAAATTCATTATTTGAAGAATTACGTAAATTTGTGTTTAATTCAATATAAGGTTTTAACCACGGTGATTGAGAAAATTCTAGAATTCGATGAATTTTAGTTATCTTTAAACCTTGTTCAGTACACTGTTTCAAATTTCTATAATGGATAATATATTTATTTTTCGGTAATAACGTTAATACAAGCTTGGGATCTTTACTATTAGGAGGAATCAGATTTTCAGGACAAAACGGTAAGTCGTTATGGAAATCATGTAATGTTTCAGGATAAGCTAAATCAACTTCTAAGACATACCCCTTTGGAGATTCATCATCGACTGATAAACAATCAAAATGAGTGATTTCTACATCATCTAACCATCGAAAATCACCATGCGGAAGGAATTGACTCATAGCGTAACCATAAAGGTTTGTAGCATCTAAATAAAGAATATATGAAGTAGGTTTAGAACAATCATAATTCTCACAATACTGATTATTTGCAGCAGCAAATCTAGTGCTACACTGACTTATACCTCCACGTATACCCTTTTTAAAAAAATGGAGCATGTCTATATCCGTCAATAATTCAAGCTGAACATTAGTTTTACGCAACATAGCATCCCAGCTAAGTGATGGAGCTGTTAAATATTGAGCAGGATCTAGTTTATAGTTAAATAAACAATTATGTCGAAAGTTTTCGAACACATCAGCTAATAATAAAATATCTGATTTTAAATAAACATCTGAGTACTCTCCTAAGGTGTTACAATTAAAAACTTCCCAAACTCGCTTAGCTCGTAAGTACTTTTCATCGAAAATGCCTTCACCTTTTAAAATATCGAAAAATTCTTCTTGTGTGGGTAAAGATACCTCACCAAGTTTTGAAAAGTTATCCAGGTATGAATAAGGGAAAACACCTTTTTGTCGTAACAATCCGAACTCTTCATTTGATCGACAATATTTTTGTAACTCTAGACATTGATCATCATTAAGAGTTTTACTTAAATTATCCAGTGAATGAGGTAAAAATCTGAAAGAATCTACAAACCTTAATTTTAAATATACATTTTGCTCTAGATCACCACGATCAACTAAAAGTAGTTTGGTGAATGATATATATTTTTCTTTAGTTTGTGCAATAACATCAATTTTTTCGTTATTCTGAGCTAATTTTGTTATAAACAGATGTGAATCGTAATTGGTTAAATTATGCATGAAAACAGGTATGAACTTAGGTAATTTGTAATTTAAATTACAAGCGTTATGAGCCGCGCCAGAAAACAACCCTGTTAGATGTGAATGATCTCTAACTTTAATTTCGTTAATATCGAACGGTTTATCACAAATGTGACAACATTTACTAGTAAAAAATTGTAATTCCTCTTCTGGTGTAAGTTTTTTCATAGGTTTAATATGTTTAAGATATTTATGATAAATAGTGTAAACTTTTTCTTCTAGTTTTTGAATAAACTTTTCAACCACGTTGTCACCGCGATAAATGATAAGTTGTGATAAACTGTCATCAAAATAACATTTAACATAAAAACCGAATGAATATGGTGTATGCTGATAGGTTTTGACAGTAAACGAGGAATTATCAGAAGGTGTTGCATATTGTATCGGTTGCAGTATACTTTCAAAATCAGCATATATAACAAACGGAACTTGCATTTGTTTCTGAAAGTTGGAAAACTGTAAGATATTTTCTTTTTGTAGATGTCCATATTTATTGAGAATCATGTCGGTAGTTGGAAGCTTAGTATATACAAAGTTGCAATCGTTGTCTTCATGTTTGCGAAGACGTTCTAAGGATGAGAAAAATTGTAAACAACCATTACAAAGAAAAGTCTGACCATTATGGTGTGATTTTTGTTTTGATATTAACCGCGATAAATTTTTAATGTAACAATAATGACTATTCCCGTACTCATCAAAAATAAGTAATAAGTTAACATGTGTAGCTTTTTTAGATTTTGTATAATACAACGGTCCAACGATTTCCAATTGTGTGATATTATTTTTAAAACATTCACTAATTCCAAAAACGTTAATCGAAATATTATTTAGTAATTCAAATTTTGGTATATCTGAGAGTTTCATAGGGAATTCTATATTATCGAACTGTAAGAGACTAGTATAATGCGGATAAGAAGTAGTAAGATTGGATTTACCTGTTGGATCAAAAATTGATGCGTTTACCGCCCAACCAAAACATGCTTGATCTTTATTCATTATATTAATAATTGCTTTCTTCATCTCGATTTGTCGTGGTAGCTTGATATATGAAGAAGATCGTAGAGGGTTGTACTTATTAATGTTAACTTCTAATGATTGAATTTGTAAAAGACTCCATCCAGATTCCTTTTCTTGTATTTCCGAAACCTTGGGTAATATCTCCCTAATAAAATCTTGATATGCTTGTTTCAAATTAGTAGAAATAGTAATAATCTGATTTTTTGTATTAAATGATTTTAAATCATAAGTATCTTTTTCAGGTATTGTGTACATAGAGTAAAGTTCGAAATTAACTTTTAACACTTTAAATTTATGTAAATAGTTATGTAGAAGCTTCAAAACGCTACCTTCAATTTCACTAAAAAATTCCAAGTGATCAGTATGATGTTTGTTGCTAGAAAGACGGTAACTACCGATACGATTTTTAAACGCACTTGATAGTTTCTCAACTCCGCTATCTAAATTATTAATAACACTTTTGTGTGAATTACTACGTAAATGTCCTGTTAGTCCTCTCCCAGAAATTTTTTTATAACAATCTTGACATTCGATAACATTGGATGTAGTGGTGACTGGATGAACAATAGATCTAAAGGGAGTTGCTTCTACAATGGTTGAATTGTAATTATTAGCGTATGTAACCACATCTGGGTTATTATTAAGTTTCAACTTTTTCCCTTTATTGAATCGTTCCGGACAACTTTCCCGTTTATGCCTACTTACACTGCTTTTGTTGGATAAAACTTTTAAACAAGAGTCGCACTGCATGGTTGTTGACTGAAGCTAGGTGACTGTACGACACGAAAATGAACAATAACGAAAGAAGTGTGGGGTATAAATATAAACTTGTTTTGATTACCGGTTTTAAACTGGAAATACCGGTTTTAAACTAGAAATACCGGTTTTATGGTATTATTAGAGTAAATAATTACAAAAACTAACAATATATCCCAAGTATAGATAATTACCGCATTTATGACATATTATATTAAGCATGGTTAAAAGTAAAAGTGTAACAAAAAATAGTTTTTGCAGCTTTAACGCTATATACGTGATTTTTTAAAAAGCGTTATAGTAGATTCGTATTCCTGACATCAAAACCTTTCATTAGAGTGGTTGGAAAGTAGAATACGACAAAAAAATACCCTTTTTACCGCTTTTTACCGCTTTACCGCTATATGCGTGACTTTTTCAAAAAAATAATAGCATATTCATATCTCTGACGTCAAGATCTTTCATTAGAGTGGTTGGAAGGTAGGTTTATAAAAAAAAACAGTTTTTGCCGCTTTATTGCTATATGCGTGATTTTTTCCAAAAAATAATAGCAGATTCGTATTCCTGACGTCAAGACCTTTCATTAGAGTGGTTGGAAGGTAGGTTTATAAAAAAACAGTTTTTGCCGCTTTACCGCTATATGCGTGACTTTTTCAAAAAAATAATAGCATATTCATATTCCTGACGTCAAGACCTTTCATTAGAGTGGTTGGAAGGTAGGTTTATAAAAAAACAGTTTTTGCCGCTTTACCGCTATATGCGTGACTTTTTTTAAAAAATTCTATCGGAATCACTTTCCTGGCGTCAAGACCTTTCATTAGAGTGGTTGGAAGGTGGGTTTAAATCAATAGAACCAGTTTTTAGAGTTTTACCACCATATGCGTGACTTTTTCTAAAAAATTCCACCGGAATCACATTCCTGGAGTCGAGACCTTTCATTAGAGTGGTTGGAAGGTGGGTGTAGGACTAAAAATAAAGAAAAAAAAAACCTCAAAAATAAAAAAATATAAAAAATGAAAAAAAAAAAAAAAAAAAAAATTAAAAAACAACTGATGCAAACCAACAATAAGTGCAAAGCTGTGCAGACATAAACTCAACTATAGCCGTATGTATATAAAACCGTGTAGCCGGTCAGTACCCTTTCTTTGTTGTCTACGTAGGTCATGGAAGAGTATTCACTTCATTTGCGAGAGCTTACATCGCCTTCGAGTATTCACCTTTCTTTGTTACAGCAAGTGTAAATCCTGTTTCACCCACCATTTCGAGTTGCTTAGCTTGGGTTCGGTTTGTTGTATATAATCCCGTTTAAGTTGTGCAATTTCAAACAGTCGCTTATTTTCGCAATGAAAACAATACAAAGTTCTGCGCGTCGCGAGCCGGGGTTGTTAGCAAAAAAAAGGATTTTATTCGAAAGTGGACTTTTATCTTCGATCGAGTCGCCGCCGCCGGTGTTTGAAAATTCAATTCCGTCCGCGATCACACCGCCGTCATCAAGATCGGTCCCGTTTTCGATCTCTTCTCCGGTCGTTGAAATAAGGGATAGGCAGCGTGCACCGTCGGAAGAGAGTGTTGTTTTTGTAAATAGTCAAAAAATTAGTGAGGCCCAACGCCTTATTTTTAAAATAAACAACCAGAAAAAACTAAAAACTAAAGCGACGGTGCACTCCGCGGTTAGTGAGAATGTCGTTAAGTCATCCACATTTATTAAGGATGACATTCTTCATGCCGCTGAAGAGGCTGCATCCAAACATGGAATGGTGAAGCAAGTGGCGGCGGAGGTGCACGCTCCTCCAAGCACCTCTACAGCTTTCGAGGATATCTCCGACCCTGAAGACGGACCTGATGATCACTACAAACCCTCTATAAAGGGTTATCCCTCTATCGGGGATGAATTAAATATATTCGAATGGGGATCACCACCTAAAGAGGGATCTACAGGGAAACCTATGACTAAGGTTCAAGTGTGGGAAAAGAAACTAATAGAGACAGAGCCGTTATTTAGTAAAGTAGTGGCCAGCGCTCTCCAAATCCCAAACAGAGTGAAAGCTCAAAAACAGTTGTTTTGTGAGGATTTTAAAGAAGGGCTTGTGTCGGCACTTGAACGCCATCAGGACCGTCTCCAGGACAATTTGAACAGGAGTTTAGCAGATAGTGAGCTCCTTAAGAAAGCTCTCCAAAATATTTTTCAATACGCGGAAAAACTGTCGGAGGCTTTCCACGAGGAGCAACACCGTCTAATAGACAATTTGAAAGATACGAAAACTTTCCTGACCAACGCTAGGAGATCAGATTCTGAAGGTGAGAATTTTTATCATAATATGTTGCAACAATTTTACTAACAATGCTAATAATGATAATTACAATACTGATAATGTTTTTCGTTTGTTACAGACTTGCTAAACAAAAATGCTGGTGGTGATGTCCTGCGATGCTGGGGGACAAGTAAACCGTGAGTTAACCAATTTTTTACCTTACCTTTCGTTTTTTAACACTATAATAAAACAGTTTTCCATGAATTTTTACAAACGAAAATTTAATTTATTCTCTATTACGAAATTTTAATTTATTCTTAATTAAGCGTCATCATTAATTTTTGTACACCATTATAATATTTTAATTAGTTTTACATTTTGCTATTTCTTTGTTACAGATCCCACACCGACGACCCTGATAACCCACCCCGACGACCCTGTCACCCCGAGCACCCTGTATAGTTAATATTAATTATTTTTAAGTGTACGTTTTTGTAAATAATATTTAGTTTTAGTTGTGTATATATAGTTTATTTAGTTTACTTTTTTTATATTATTTTCGAATATATTGTTTATTTTTAATAAAAAAATATATAAAAATATTGTTTTTATAAATAATTTACAGCCAACATTTAGTTGTAGATAATTTATTAAGATTAACACAGCAATAAACTTAAAAAAATCTGTTTATTTAACTAAGAAATCTAAAGTTATTCTCAAATATAAATATAAAATACTAAAATACAATATTTATTTATAATTATATTTTGAGAACAACTTCAGATTTCTTAGTTAAATAAACAAACTTTTTCAAGTTTATTGGTGTGTTAATCCCAATAAACTATCTAAATATTAAAATGTTACATCTAGAAAAATTCAGAACAATATACATACCTATTCAGTCTTTTTTCAAAAATTTTATATAACATATAATTATTAAAATGGAGTATAAATAGTTCAAAACCAAAAATTTTCAAAAATTTGTTTTTAAATATCACTGTTGAAAAAAATTGTAAAATACGTAGAAGAAATACAAGTTTTTTAGAGTTTGGTAAATATTATAAATAAGTCGAAAAAACCTACTAAGGCATTTATTTTAAATTTTTGAATGAAACTATTAAAAAGTTTTAATAAAGTTTTATTATAAGCACAGTTTTTTTTGTAATGTTTTGATTAAGTTGTTGACAAATAAATCATTTGGTTCATGATTTTTGTTGAAAATGAAATAAATAGAAATGAATTAAAATATGTTACAAGAGAGAACTATTTAAAACTAATATAATATTATTCAATAATTATCAGTTTATTAATTAGTTCGAGTGGTACTATAGCAGGTTCGCAAAACATGTCATTTTTCGATACATCCTGAATCAGTTCGGGTGGTGCTATCACAGGTTCCAAAAACATATCATTTTCCGATACATCCTGAAATTCCACGTCACTATACAATAAGCTGTCATTTTCTACATCAGACATGTCACTCTCCGACAAAGAAGATAAGTCCTCTGACAGCTCGAGTGTTGACAAACTCCATACAGATAGATTACAATTCGTAGTAGAATCGCATGGGCCATCATCACTAATGATGCTATAATTATCCCAATCTGTACTAGAGTCACACACACCACTCTCTACCATGATACTTGGAAAACCAACTTCCATGGTTGAATGTGTAAGGCTTACTGTCTAACAAATATTTTTGGATAGAACTCAACCGAAAGTAGCATCTTTAAGACTGAGCTAAACAGGTTTAACAACGATGGGGGTAATTGCCCCGTCAAGGTCTTGTTGGATTTTTTCTTTTTATTCTATAGTCCGACCATAGACAAGAAAAGGTGAATATGCGGTCACCAAACCGGTTCAAACAAAGATAGGTGAATAACCGGTCAAGGTTTTATTCTTTTTATCCTATGAACGTGGGTAACAAATGTGAACAAACGGTCAAGGTCTTATTGGTTTTGTATCTTGTTGTCAGTCTATTTTGTTAATATAAATTTTTTCTTTTTATAGCGCAATTAGTGTTATTAATGTGATAATTGTTTAAAAATTTCAAGCTTATACCTCCCTCCAATATAAGTTTACATATATAGATTATTTTCCGAACTAACTTATTAGTCAAATATGTGTCTTGACGACGGTAACAATGATAGTATATCTCGTACTGGGTGGAAATTTGAAGACCGTTTACTTTCTTTTAAATATTGGAAGGGTACAGTTGAACCCCTGTTATTAAGCAAAGCTGGGTTTTACTATACAGGGGTTAGTGATATAGTTCGGTGTTTCTACTGCAATACTGAAATATATAAATGGGAACCTTCCGATATACCAATTGAAGAACATTTAAAGTACAGCGACTGTTTTTTTGCAAAAATGTTGGCGACGAAATATCGAAGTTCAAAAAAAAATGTGTTCAACGAAGTTTTAACAATGTAATACCATATATTTTAATAATATGTATAATTAATTTTTTTATTTTGTTAATAAATAATTAAAATATTTTTATATATATTTTAATTAAAAATGTGTCTTGACGATGGTAACTTTGGTAGTATACATCTGTTTTAAGATCGTTTACCGTCCTTTAAATATTGAAAAGGTGCAGTTAACTCGTGTTGTTAAGCAAAGCAGGGTTCTAGCATATAGGGAATGTCGATGTCGTTAGCTGTTTCTACTGTAAGGTCGAAATACATAAATGGGAGCCATACGATATACCTATTGATGAGTGCATAAAGCATTCTACATGTCTGTTTGCAAGACTGATGAAATGTAATTCTATCTTTTTATATATAATTTGTAATAAATTATAAAATATTTTTGTACTACTTATTATAGAGTTGAATATATTATTGGTAACAAATAAAGGTGGGGATATTAGCGACACGAGCTTTAAAACCGGTTTCGATATGGTTTAGTGGGGGTCGATGGTATATAACTTCTTTGATGTAATTCCAAAATCAGTTTAGACTATAATCATGTTTCAAGAAAGTATTAAAATTACTATGGAGAAAGTGAAATTACTTAGTGAAAAATCAACACCTAATTTAACATCTATTGAATATTATACCAACAAAAAAAAAATGAATAAAATTTGTGTATACTGTTGGGTGGAGACACTATGTGAACTCGGTCAAAACAACATGTTTGATGATGTGTGCCTACCCATAAAATTACGTGTGTTCGTTAACGAATACCTGACGAAGCGTTATTTATTAGACACAGCTTTGGAAAGAATTTTCAAATTTTCCGATGTTTGGTTGTGGGTGGACCAATTCTTAAAAAAGACGTCAACTTTCGACATTCTTTTTCAAAAACTTGTCCAATACCAACAATTGGAATCTCTTAAACCAATAGAAGACCTGCTACCACCAAGGATTCTGAAACGGTTGCAGTTTAAGGGGTATCAACACCCCTTCAAATGTGAAGGTTGTTTAGGTTCTGTAAGTAGGTTATAGACAAAACTTATAGTTGTAGTTTGAATCAAAAAATAAAAAAGTAAAAAATATAATGTTTTTATTCAAATTTACTCCATTACAAAATTTTCATAAATAAAAAATACATTTGAAAGGGCGCATATACATTTCTGTTTAGAGTGGTAAAAACATTTTGCTTCCGATACTGGTAGTGGTGGAAATTCACCTACTTCAATTACAGGTGTGGAAGAATATTTTCTTATGTAATTCGCTTTTTCCATTCCTTTTACATAAACAATTTCAGCTTTGTCTGTTAATTCCTTTATAATTTTTTTTAATTCGTATAAGGGGGTATAACCTTCACTCCAAGAAATGCAGTGGTGGTGTTTGCTTAACCATGTCGCTTGCTGAATTAAATTAGGAGGTAACATTCGTAATGGGAAAGGTGGTTTAAATAGATATACTACACATTTATCTCCTGAATAACACGCCAATTCTTTACAAATAAACCTATTATTCTCAATTTTAAAACCTTGGATGTCAATAACAAGTTTCATATTTGCAATTGTTTAAATTTTTGTATAACCTCTTTAAAAGCCTCGTACTGCTGAATTTGTTTTTTAAGTTTTTTTAAATTATCTATAAAGTTGTCTATTGTGTTTTCGTGTAAACGTTTCATCATGAACTAACGTTTTTAATTATTACTATTAATTAATATACAGTTATAACACATGCGTATTAATACTGCTTTACTATTTTTGTTAATGGATTATATGTAAATTCCTTCTCATGTAAAATTAAACAATATGCTGATACATCAGGTGTTGAAGGTGTATTTGTTTCAAATTCGATACGTAGAACAATGGACCCATTTTGGATCACTTCTTTCTGCCTAGAGCAATCTATATGTATGAGTGGTGTTTTAGTTTTAAAATCTTGAGGACTAAATATCGGTTGGTTTAAACTTAAATTATAATAACTTGTCTGAAAACTTCCAAACATCTCATAAATTTGAGCGAACTTGTTGGTGTCAAAATCAATGTGTAAGTCATTATAAGGGTATCTTTCAGAATTTAAAAATACCTTTATATTTTTGAGGTCGTTATGGTCAAATTTGCTCATATCTTTAGTAATTTTGGATTTTCTTCCTTTTTGGAATGCGATAATGATATGTCTTGGTGTCTCAATGTTAGTACTAGTTTTTACCGCCCACGTATGTCGTGTTGTATTATTTAATGATGGATATTCAATCATTTGCCACGAACGGAATTTAATTGGTAGCTCAATATTTTTATGAGCTATGCCATTCAATCGTAGTTGTTCACGCATGCTTGGACTAACATGGGCGACATTCCATTGTAATTTTGTAATTTCAACTTTAGGTCGTTCGCTGTCGTCTACACTCACAACTGAGTCTACATCATCATTCGATCGTATTAAAATAAGCTCTTGCTTTACATTCATAATAATTTTTCTAAAATCTTCAAAAAATCCTGATAAGAATCGTAATGGGATACACACGTTAAAGTTTCCATGGGCGTCCACAATTATTTTTTCATCTCCTGCTTTTGGAAACCATCCCGCATTTTGGAACAGAATACTTTCGTTTTCGTTAAGACTTAAATAATTTTTAATCGTTGATACCAGTCCAACCTCTCGAACAGAGTCTATAATAACTCCATTTAACTCATATCGTAGCTCTCGAAATAAAAAAGAAATAGCGTTATTTATAAATTTAAGTTTTGTTGGTTCCTTATCGTCGTGGGTGAGTAGCTTTCCTTCTATATCTAAGTATGATGTTGAAGGGAGCGTATATGTGTCAAGGTCATATATGGGAATTTTTATCTCGTCGTTATAGTTCAACTTTCCGGGAATGTATGGTGAATAGCTGTGAAATTGATATTCCTGTATAGTTGTATCGTTATAAGGTTGACCCGTTACTTGTAACACTTCCATCACACTAAAAGTTTAAAACCAAGATTTTTTAATAATAAGCGATTAGATGGTGTTAATATTCCAATCGTTTTTTTAAAACTGTTCAATTTTTGTTTCTTGGCGGTTCTTTTATAGTTTTTTATGTAATCGGGTTGTTGACGGGAAAAGTTTAGAACCATTATAATCGCTGTCGTAAATGTAAATTAATAGTTATCTCTTCTTGTCGAAAATTAAGTAGTTTACCGTTTTGATCAACAATTTTTACACTAATGTTGTTGATTGTCTTAACGCTGATGGGGTAATATAAAATATTTTGAGGTGACTCGACTATTTTATACCCACTAGGTACGGTTGGAAAAAATTGGTAGATTATATGAACCGGGTCTCCATTTAAATACGAGCCTGAAGCGATATTGCAATCAACACAGATTGCATTTGTCACTGAAATATTTACTGGCTCATCAGAAACATGAATTTTATTTGCTTCCAGTTCTCTTTTCTTAAACCCAAAAATTTTACCTATAGAGTTTTTAATACCGAAATATAGTGAACAATTACTTTTAATAGATACTTTAGATGTGTTTTTATCTGGAATAATATCTATATAAGCATCTTTATCTCTTTTTTTCATCAACCCCGTTAAAAGCTGAATTATATCTTCCAATTCATACGAGCCCAGTGGGATAACAGTTGTATAAGTAATGTTACCGCGACCAAAGAGAAATACATTATTAGATTCATCAATGTTGGGTATGGAATTAAAAGAATAAAAGTTCGTTAAACCAACTTCATATTCAAGACTTTCATCCAGGTAAATGGGAGGATTAAAATTATAACTTAAAATACACGACTTCCCGGTCAGGGTGAAATTATACGACATATTTGCTGAACGGTTCTATTGTTTAGACTGATTCACACATCCTTATTATAATGGTTATATAGAAACTGTAATGCCAATTGACCGCAATTGTAAGAATGATGTTGGAACCTTTTATAATTATAATTTATATTTACAGGACCACCAGTTTTAAAGTATTTGATTACATTACGTGGTGGTGATAAATCACCATAAGAATCAAAATATATTATATTGTTGTTCTCTTTCGTATAAGCTGTCCAGTGCGTACCTTTACCTTTATTTAAATCCATATTTATAATACCGCTTTCATATTTTTGAATTTTACTTGGTAAGGTATCTCTCATGAATACATCTCTAAAATATGGGATTTTTAATAATTTTGCGTATTTTCTTATATCGACATCTGTTAGTGGGTGATGAGGAAATATTAGTTTTTTGAATACGGTTTTAAATACATCCCATACCCTTTAGCAGGTTTCAAATATAACCCCTTACCTCCTTTTTCCATAGCAAGATTGTGACGTTTCTGTTCAGCTATTTGTTCACGGTTGGTTTTTGAGTCGTTAATAGCCTTCATAATTGATGCAGTACCCCCTCCAATTGCACTTAAAGCTCCGATTAACGGTAATAATAAAGGTAGAAAACCTCCTTTTTTGGGGGTTTTAATAATACGTTTTTTCAAATTTATTCTTTTTCTTTTAAGGGATCCACCTTTTTTATTTAACCGACGTCTAATCTTACGTAACCCCATCCCCAATTTACGTTTACCCTTCATCGTCGTTGTAACTAACCAAGCTGCTGCTTTTTCACCAAATGTAGCGTCCTTGGATTTTACTCGATCCCAAGCTTTGTTCTCTAATATTTTATCAGCTTCGTGCCTTTTACTAAGTTCTTTATGTAGGGAATATGCGATGTCGTGTTCTTTACAGGCTTTATCTAATAAATTTATTCCTGAATTACCAAGTGCAAGTCTTTTTTCTAGCTTAGTCCCCGGCCCACAATACGAATAACCTGGAATGTGTACCTCGACTGGTAGTGTATTGATGACGGAATTTAATAATCCGCAACCTCTTCTTTCAACTGTTCGATGTCTACTAATCCTTTTTCGCCTCATTATACTTTCTTTTATATATAATCTGATACCCTATATATACTCACATCATTCCCAGATACAATGAAGATTGAAAAACAACAACTGTCGCTACCTATTACAAACCATGATATAGTTGCACAAGATAATAAAATAAAAAAACACGGTAATTTATTTGGTGGTGATTCAAAACGGTGTCTTATTATTGGACCAAGTGGATGTGGTAAGACTAATACATTATTATCGTTGATTGAGTATCCTAATGGTTTAAGATTTCAAAACATATATGTTTATTCTAAATCACTTCACCAACCAAAATATATATACCTACGTAACTTAATTAAACCGATGTCTGAGATTGGGTATGAAGAATATGGTGATTCTGCAAACATACCTACTCCAGAAGATATTAAAAATCATTCAATAATAATCTTTGATGATGTTGCTTCGTGTGATCAAAAACTTATTCAAAGTTATTTTTGTTTTGGTAGACATAAATTTACCGACTGTTTTTACTTATGTCAAACTTATAGCGCTATACCAAAACAGTTAGTGCGGGATAATGCCAATCTTTTAGTGATTTTTCAACAAGATATGACGAATTTAAAACACATATATGACGACCATGTCAATATTGATATGAGTTTTCAACAATTTAAAGATTTTTGTTCTTTTTGTTGGAAAGATAAATATGGATTTGTAGTGATTGATAAGGATTGTTTGTTATCTTCAGGAAAATATCGCAAAGGGTTTGATACATTTGTACATATATAAAAGAAGAAGTACACCTTTTTATTGTTAGTAAAAATGGATACTCGAATCGCTAAACAACTGTTAAAAACCCGCCAAGCATTAAAACGAAAATATCGTAGTTTAAAAAGTGATATTATCAAGTCTCAGAGTCAGTTAGAAAAAAATTATCAACCCATAACAAAACCTCTCAAGGAGTTGTTGTTAAAATTAGAACCTACAAGTAATGTAAAACAAGAACCTACAAGTAATATAAAACAAGAATCTGTCCCACTTAAACTACCTAAATCACCTAAATTAGGATCTCCCAAGTCTAATTCTCGTCGATTAAGCACACCAAATCTTAGTTTATATCAACTTGCGGCTTCATCACCAAATAAACGTTCTCCTTCATCTAAAACACTTGCCAACTTTGGAGAACTTTCTTTTATCCCACCTAGCGGGATCGAAGAAACATTTGAATCACGACTTGGAGAAAATAGTGCAGAAGATACCTTTACATCACAACCTGTAAGGGGTAATAGTAGTGAAGATATAAATCGATATTTTGAAGAAACTGTATTAGAGTTTAACAATATGGTTAATAATCCTGACGTAATGGGTGCATATTATGAGCAATTTACTGAACCTTTACCTCGTGGGTACGTTAAAGCTAATATAGAGGATACAAAAGGTGAATTTGATCATATATTAGGAGTGTATCATGATTTGGCCAACGAAAAATTTTCAATCGGTGATTCAAATATCGACTTTGTCGGATCAGATATGATTATAAAAGGGGTTAAGTATATAGGGACACCTGGTCTCTATGAATTAATGTTTAAGGCTAATCCCGTTAGTTTTAAACAGGGGGATGTTAACGAATACGTGGATATTTTACGACGAATCAATGCTCTTCATAGAAACAATAATCCTGAATTACCAATTAGAAAAATGGAATCTAAAATAAAAGATAAATATTATTTTATTATTAAGCCAGTATTGGAAACTAGACCTCAACCTCACAGACAAAGATTAACTTCTTTACCTTCAAGTCTTGGTGCGACAACTAGAAATCGAGCCAAACAATTTACTGGTAAAAAAGGTGGGGCTTTACTAACAAAACAATACACTACGAAACCAACTGAGTATAAATACTTTGACAATTTTAATGAGATAATAGATAGACTTCGACTACTTCTAGCATCACAATCTGCGGGAAATAACGGTCACGGTAACGAAATCATTTCCATTATCGAGAAACTTCGAGAAGGTGGTATAATTCAATAATAATGCCCATTAATAAATTTGGCAACCATTTTCAAACTGATTTAAAATCTCACGGTAATTCTACAAATCCACTATATTTTATTTGTGATCCATCTTCTTACCACACCAAATGTATAATAGCTTTAAAAGGAGAAGAAAAAACAAGTTTAAACAAGGACTTTTATGTGTTGGATCATGGAGGGACGTCGTATGTATTTTCTGTAAACGCTAAAATTGAAACAGTACAACATTACAGTTTTAATGGATTAGTTTTAATAAATTCGATAGAGTATAAATATCATGAATTACCTGGTTTACATGTAAAGAAAGGTGATAAACTTTCGTTTAAACTTGATACGAATCCTAACGTTTTTGTCCATATTACTCTTCAGTGTCCACTAGAAAAAAATGTCTAACCCCAAAGAACAAGTCGTTAATGAACTTCATAAACCCGCAAAAAAAAACTTTAAACGGAGGCATGTTATTATTAAAGGTTTGCATGATTTGTGTCAAGCAGATTTAGCTGTTATGACTCCTTTTGTTAAATACAACAGCGGATATAACTATATTCTTATTGTCATAAATGCATTTAGTAAATATGTTTGGGCGTCACCGATTAAAAGAAAAACGGGGTCTGAAGTTACCAATCGTATGAAGAAAATTTTATCTCAAATGCCTAAAATTCCTAAACATTTACAAACAGATAATGGGACTGAATTTTATAATTCCCACTTTAAAAACCTAATGTCATCTTATGGTATAAATCATTACAGCACATATTCTAATTTAAAAGCAAGTATAGCTGAACGTGTGACACGAACTCTTAAGTCAAAGTTGTGGAAACAATTTAGTTTGCAAGGTTCTTATAAATGGGTTAACATACTACCATCTATCGTTGAACAGTACAATAACACCAAACATTCAACTACGGGTGTCATTCCAAGTAAAGTAACTAATCGAAATGCAAAGCAGATAATTGCTTACAACTGGTTAAAAACCGTTGATAAACGTAAACCAAAATTTCAAAGAGGGGATTATGTTCGTATAAGTAAATATCGCCACGCATTTGCTAAAGGATATACACCATCTTGGAGTACTGAAATATTTAAGATTAAAAAAGTTCAGTTAACCAATCCAACTACTTACTTACTCGAGGATTCTAAACAAGAGGAAATTAATGGGGCATTTTACACCGAAGAACTTCAAAAAGTTAAATTTTCAGACGTCTATCTTGTGGAACGGATATTAAAACGCAAAGCTAACCAAGTTTATGTTAAATGGTTGGGATTGGATAAAAGTCACAACTCGTGGATTAGTAAAAATAATGTTGTATAAATATAGAAAATTTATCTAACAGAATTTAGTTCGCGATAAAATAATGCCTGGAGCAGGTCTACTTATTTTACATGCTGTTTTGCAGGGAGTACTTTATATTTACCAACCTTATGCTGTAAACGATATTTATATATGTTTTGATAGAAATGGAATAAAAAATGATAGTTGGCCATCGCAGTGGACTAACATGAGTCTTTATAAGCTAAATGGAGTAGATCTTAGATTCGCTTATATACCATATAACAGTACAGTATACAAACTACGATTACCTTTTCCCAATTACCTTAATGATGAAACAGAATGGCGTCAGCTCTACATCTCTTCTGGTGCTACTCAAGTTGGTGGGGAATATCTATCAAATATTTGTTTATCCTGGTATTTAGTTATTTGTGTTACTTTTTTACTTTTAAATGTAATTATAAAATATGTTAAACATTTTTTATTTAATAAATTTTTAAAATAAAAAACTTTTGTGATTTAATATTTATTTAAACCTACTATTGTATACAAACATTCTATGATTTATATTTAAAATCGGAGATAATATTTTCGAAGTTTCTTCGATTCGTTTTTTAAACCTTATTGAATCTATTACAAATATTTCCCAGTACCTTTGTCGTGCTTGACGATATGCGTGGTTCCAAACTCGTAGAACATGTGTTTTGTTAAGATGATCATTAAAAGTTACTCTTTTTTCCGTTTGTGCAGACATCTTTTAATGCTTCTGGATACACGTACACCAATTCCAAAATATTACTTATATCTTCAAAGCAAACTTGAGTGTTTGCGTTGACACTTCTTAACACGTTTTCATAAAAATCACCTTTGTTGTTTTGTAATCGTGGATATATACTCTTTAAATATTCCGAGAAATTTCCTTGTTTCAAATGGGTAATATGATGTTGTATAAGCGGTAACACCTCCCATAATTTACAGATGGTTTCATACCCTAAATAAATGTAGGAGTTACTTTGTGATATTTTTATTACTTTCGCTTCCAGTACCTTTTCAAATTCTATACTATAGCTTTTTCTTCTTATAGACTCACTGCTTTCTACCGTGTACAGATAATTAGTAATTACTCCTTGGTAGTATAAAAATTCTTTCCAATCTTCTTCCGTGAATACTACTCGTTGTCCTTGATTTCCATATAGTGATATCACTTTAAATCAGCTATTCCCATGTGCTTGAAGAGAAAAGTTTTTGATCAGTGTGTACTTCCAGTTCTGACATATGGAGCAGAAACATTGACACTTACCAGAAAAGTAATTAATAAGATACAAGTGGTACAGAGAGCGATGGAGAGGTCAATGTTGGGCGTATCACTCAGGGACAGAGTTTCGAGTCAGATAGTAAGGAGAAAAACTGGTGTGACGGACGCAGTTGAAAGAATTACAACCCTGAAATGGAACTGGGCAGGACATGTTGCTAGGGTCAGAGATGGAAGATGGACTAAGAAAATTTTAGAGTGGAGGCCTAGACACGATGCTTATCGTAGTCGAGGACGTCCTCCAACAAGGTGGTCGGACGATTTAAAGCGCATCCAGTCTAACTGGATTCAAGTTGCTCAAGATCGGATGCAATGGAATTATTTACGGGAGGCCTATGTTCAGCAGTGGACGCAAAATGGCTAATGATGATGATGATGATGATGATATCACTGATGTACACTCCGCACCGTACTTTAACCCAATAGACACAAATTTGCTTTTCGATCTGTTTAACTGAAAACTTTTTTCTCCTATTATTACATCTTTTTTATTCTCTACCCGATATTTTTGAACGGGTGTGTTATCACTAAAGTCGTATTGAGACATGTTTACTAACTCGATACACAGGTTACTTTACCTTATATCATTTATGTCTAGTAAGTGGGTGGTCTCAGTGAGTTATCAGTAAGAGGGAGGTATCTGTGAGTGGGGGGTATAACCAGTTATTCTTGCGGTAATATTTTACATGTAATCAAACAGTATTCAACATGACTTCTTACAGTAAACACTTTCCTGCTGTTCCATTGAACGCATTTTCTTTCGAAGAATTACGAGATTTTCCATTACAATATCTCCGGTATATGAAAGCGTCAGAGTTACGAGATATTGAACATAAACTGCCAGATGAAGTGAAAAATGATCCGCATATTCTAACGAAAATTACTCGCTGTTTTAATCATTGGCCTCCCACCTTTGATGGAGTGATGTACCCACCTTCCGTCAGAGACTGCTATATTTGTATTCTAAATCTTATTCAACACGATCCTTTATTAGAACAAGTGACAACGGATCATTATCTTCGCCGTAAAAATTTTTGTTTATTTAACAAACAAGAGTTAGAACGATTTCCGGCGTGGTACCTTCTGAATCATGTTGATGGGTCTGATCTATTGGATAAATGGAATGAACTTCCACCACATATTCGACGTAATGAAGTCGTCCAAATGAAGCTACCTTGTTTGGAGCACTATCCAATCTCGCTATTTAACACTTACCTACCATACAAATACCAATGTCATAAATGTATTACATAAAATAAATATGGAATATTTACTTTTTGTTTTTTACCTTATGAAAACAACGTTTCACCCCTTTACTGGTCGTTGACCCCTTGACCGGCTATTGGCCCCCTGACCGTTCATTAACCCCCTAACCGGTCTTTGACTCCTTTACCGGTCGTTTACCCTTTGACCTTGACCGGTCGTTGACCTCTTGACCGGCTATTGACCCCTTGACCGTTCATTGACTCCCTGACCGTTCATTAACCCCCTAACCGGTCTTTGACCCCTTTACTGGTCGTTTACCCTTTGACCTTGACCGGTCGTTGACCCCTTGACCGGTTATTGACCCCTTGACTGGTCGTTGACCCCTTGACCGTTCATTGACCCCCTGGACCGGTTTTTGACCATTTACCGGTCGTTGCCCCCTTGACCTTGACCGGTCGTTGACCTCGTCAGTGGTGGGGGGTATGAGGTATGGTGGGGGGTATACAAAATGGTGGGGGTCAATAGTGGGGGGTATACGGACGGTGCGGCTAGAACTCTCACCCCTTACCTTACCATTGGAGGGAGGTATAATAATGGTGGGGGGGGGTCGGTGGTGGGGGGTATACGAACGGTGCGGCTAGAACTCTCATTTGCCCTCTACTCTCCTGTAGATATATGTTGTAGGTTGTTTCCTGTTATTGACTTCAGCAGTTGTCTACCCCTTGTTGTAATTACCCTAGAGCACCAGTGATGATGTTTACAGTTAAAGTCTCCTCCTGCTATGAATTTGTGTCCAAGAGAACTGAAATAGGTGCTAAAGTTGATTTCGTTGATTGATTGACCAGAAGGACAGTGGACCGCAGATAAGGTAATGTTGCCTAGCCAGTCTTCGATGACAATGCTAGTTGATTGCAGGTACTTTTCACTGAACTTATTTAACTCGTGGTGTTTTATATTAGATTTGATAATGATAGCTGTGCCACCGTGTGCCTTGTCATTTGGATGTTTTGTGTAGTGGACAATGTATTTTGGAATTTTGATATAGTTTTTGTCTGTTAGATGAGCTTCTGATACAAGCACAACATCAATTTTCTTCTCGTCGAGGAAAATTTTTATTTCTTGGATGTGGTTCGTTAGGCCATTTGAGTTCCAGACGGCTATTTTAAGTCTGTGTTGCATTAGTGCATTTTGGAAATCATAGTCATAAGAAGATTAAGCATAGTGTCCATTCTCTCTACTAGTTTTGTCATCAGGTTTTCAAGGTTGGCAATTTTCGTTGAATGGTTTGAGCCGACATTGGTTTGTTGATTTGTGATTTCATCCGCTTGACTATTTCCTGAAGTTTTTTTAGCGTAAGAAACACCAGGGGTTACTCTTTGACTATTAGTTTCGTAGGTGTCTGTTCTGTGAGACTCTTGATTCTTTCTGAGCCCTTATAATTGGCCGGATGGTTTCCCATACAAAGTACACATTTTACGTTATTGCTGCGTTCTTTTCGTGGACAGTGTAATGTAAAATGATTACTTGCACACTTTACGCATCTTGGAGGCATATGGCAGAATTTTTGTGTGTGACCGTAGCGTTGACATTTGGTACATTGGGGAACCTGACGTTTGGGATATCGTGGTTCGAAGGACACAATCATGTTCTGGAGTGCTCTCACATCATATATGTCTTTATTATTTGGCTTAGTTTTTAATTCTATATAAAAGAGCGGAAGCGCTATTTTGGATCCATTATTATATATATTAGCTATGTTGGTTACTTCGTGTCCCATTAATCCTAGCTCATGTACTAAAGCGTCTTTATCTGCTGTCTGATGCATATTACAAAGCACAACTCGGAATGTTCTTTCTTCCTTAGTTTGGTGGGTGTAATAATGTGTTTTTTCTCATTGAGCGCTTTGGTTATGTTTCGGTAATATTTAGAAGTTAAGGGCTGGATCTTTACTTGGTCGTTATAGAGACATTTGATGGAATATCCCATAGGGGATATTGTTTCTAACAATTGTCGAAGAGGTTGTATATCACCTACATCTGAAACAAATATGGGTGGGGGTTGAATACTTTCTTTAACTGCATCAGTTCTGGTTTGGTTGGTCTCATCAGGTACTTCATCTAAGCTAGCAAATCTATTAGACGTTGGTGTGGGTGCTTTGAGTCAGTAATCGCTCATTATTGTTTGTTTTAGTTGTTTATCACCTCCAGGGCTGTCATTTCTTGCTCGTTTGTGGGCTTGAACAGTTTTCTATCCTTGATCTTGGTTTCCTTGGCTATCTTGTGGATTAGCGATGTATATTTGTGACGGTAGATAAGAAGAAGAAGAAGCATGATTAGAAAGAAAAGAGTTACCTGGTTGTTCATGTCGATTCTCAGTTGACTCTGTCTCTTGGAGTAGTATATTGCTTGAGCAATTTTCATTCCTTTGTTGTTCGCTAGACAAGGTTCTGTTGCTCGATGGTTGTTGCATGCTCCTTTGCTGGAGACGGTCGCATAATAGTACATAACGCATAAAAGTACAAAAATATCTATTATTATAGTAACCAGTTTTTATTGGAAACTATATCGTTAATTACTAATATTAATTATCAGTGTTCTAAAAACGCAAACAAAATAAAACAAGTGCTATTTCCAAACGCCAAATACCGGCAAATAAAAGTCATAGGCGTATCATAAATAATTGATCGTGATGTATAAAATATTTAATCGTGATACAGGATGGATGGAAAAACCGAGTTACTTTTCGTGCCTGGTAAAGGACGCGAAGGAGGTTTAATGGTAGATCGTTACATCAGAGACATTTTGAAAGAACATGTGGTTCGATACGAGGGATTTATTGGTAAGGCTTTTAGTTTAATGCACGAAAATGCATAATGTCATACCGCTCAAGTCACCACCACCTATCTGACTGAGATCGGTATACCTACAATAAATTGACCTGCGTTGAGCCCGGACATAAATCCAATAGAGCATGTTTGGGATGAGCTTAAACGAAACGTGAGGGACAGAAATCAAGCACTAAGAAGCATAACGGTATTGAGAGCTGCGCTTAATGATGAATGGGAAGCAATGCCTCAAGAATTTATTAGAAGAGTCATATGATCGATGCAAAATCTATTTCACCAAAATGTCACCAAACGATGTTTTGTCATTTTTCTACCAATATATAAAAAATATACTCCCTAAAGATGTTTTATACCTTTTCTCCAATAACGCTGCTGCACAAAACAAAAACTCAGTAATGATTTAGTTTCTGTATTTGCTGGTGAAAACTAGATCTATTAACAAGATAGAGCACCGCTTTCTTGAGCCAGGACATAGCTTTCTTTTCTGTGATTGCTGCTTTGATGAAGGAAAATTTATTATCTCAGATACAGAAAAGCAAAGATTCCAAATACCGAATTTTCCAGTATAGCAATGAACATTTAGATGGTATTAAAGTCAGTATATCTACTGGCCTTCTGAGTTTTCGCTTATTCCAAATCTTAAGAAACCTTCTGATATTCTTGTCGGTTGCAATCATATACCTGTCAAAAAAGCTAAATATGCAGATATAATCCAGTTTCCAACACGATTCGTTCCTATGGACCAAATGGCTTTTTACACCCATCTCACAAGTGATGCAGCCATGGATGAGAACCAGAAAACCAAATCATCTGGAACGGATGATGACGACCAGGTTTTTGTCGTTACCAAATAATGTTGTTACCAAAACCAATAGTTAATGTTTTATTTTTTTTCTGAATGCTATTTTTTGACACCACCTGTTTCTTTTTACAGATTTTTTCGTATTTGTGTAGTAGGAAAACCATATTCGTTTGATTTTTGTAACCGAATAAAAGAGTTTTTGTTGGAAATTTGTTTTTTTTTTCAAAAATGATAGTAAAAAAGTATTATTTCACGTTTTTGGTGCAAGAAAGATGCAGGTCCAACATTTTTTCAATTTTTTTCTTATTTTTTCAAAAATTATCTGCTTGAAAATAGTCTCAAGTATTGACTAAATCTATTTGTCATCGATTGATATTATGTCTTTCAGGTTAAAATAAAAAAAATTATTAAAAAATAGTTTTTTTCAATTTTCCAACAATTACCAAATATGGAACTGCATCCTTTTTACAGCAAACTCCTCAATTCTGGAATTAAGAGATTAAAAGTTGGCCGGTGATCATTTTGTGTAAAGTTTAGAGAGAAATAGATTTTATCTACCTATTTTATCTATCTATCCTCTAAGTATTTTTTATAAGGCAGCTAAAATAACGTAAATAAATTTTAGAAACAATAGAATATAAAATTGTCCTTAATTAACCATTTAGCTTTAAAGAAACATAACACTAGAACGTACATAACCCTTTCTATATGTACAAAACGAACAAAGCGATATTTCAAGCAGTGTTATATACATTATATGACCACGAGTTTATAATAAATCAACTATAAAGCTCGTTTTACGGGTGAACATATCCGAGTTTAATGCTTCTACGATTTATTTAAATTGGAGTGTATGTTGCTAATTTCCAAAGATTTTTGTACAGCTGGTTTTGTTTGGTTTTTGTACCGACTGTGGAATTAATGGATAGTACAATATTGTGAAATTTATTTGTCGTTGCTTATTCGGTAGTTTGTTTTTCTTTACTTTGTTATATTTTATTCGTTGTGAATAAGAGTTTTTCAGCTAATTAGTTTACAGTTAATAAAAAAGTTCACTTTTTTCATTTTTCAGTCATATGTTTCTTTAGTTTTTGCTGTAATTACCAAAAACTTCTTATTCTTAAATTATTCTTTCTTCTTATTCTTCTCCTTCCTTTTCTAGCCCCATTACTATCTGAGATTGGATACCATAATAGCTGGTCTAACTTTTTTAACTGTCTTCTAAATTATCCACTTGACCCACAGCCCATTAACGTTCCATAGCTAGGATATTTTTTGTTCCGATCTATACTTCGTTTTCCCTAGATTTCATCATCGTTGGCACGCCAATCCTCTTCTGATCCTAGCCTGCTGTAAGATTATTTTGGTTCTGTTTCTGGCAACTGTTCTGTTCGGTCCATTCTGTTCGGTTTCTGTGCCATCTTCTAATCTCGAATCAACCAAGTCGGACTCAACTCCACCTAACCACCTAAATCGTGGTCGGCATCTACTTCTTCCTATAGGTGTTTCTGTCGTTTATAAAATAACTCATATGGATTCAAATATAATTGATAGAAATAAACTCAAAAAACAAACTTAAGATAGCCACAAATAAACTTGACCAAAGTTTCCCTAAAGCAATTAAAATCTTTGATATGCCAGGAAGAAATCTTCTCAGTGACTACTCAAGATATACTTAAGTACCAGTGGGGCAGTACGTCTTTACTTCGCTAAGGAAAAATCATTCAAATTATTTCAAATCATTTAATATGAATTCAAATGATTTGAAACGGCGCCTGAATTATGTTTTCATTGTGAGGAATGGAATAGAACTGATAAGCAATCATCTTATAAAGTGTCCTTCTAATTAGCCTTCTTCGGTCCATCTTTGGACATAGGCCTTCCCAATCCTATTCCATTCTTCTCTGTCTGTCGCTACAGTCATCCATCTAGAGCCCACGTGCTTCTTGATATCATCTGCCCATCTCATTTGGAACCTTCCTCTGCTTCGTGTATATTCCCACGGTCTCCAACTTATAAGAATTTTGTTCCATCGGTCTTCTTTTTGTCTTATATTGTGTCCGGCAAATCTCCATTTCAATTTTGCAACTTCTTGTCTAACATCCCTCACTTTTGTTTCCTCTCTTATCCACTCGTTTCTCTTCTTATCCATTAGTCTTATGTGCAACATTTGTCTTTCCATTGCTCTTTGGGTTTTTATGATTTTGTCCATGTTTGCTTTTGTAAATGTCCACGTTTGGGAGCCATACGTAAGAACAGGGAGTATGCATTGATTATATACTTTGGTCTTAAGATGCTGTGGATATCTTTTGTTTTTAAGAATGTAGCTTAGTTTGCCAAATGCCGCCCATGCCAGTCTAACTCGTCTCTTGATCTCTACTGTTTGGTTCTCTTTGTTAAGTTTTATAGTTTGACCAAGATATATATATAATCCTTAACTTGCTCTATTTCATCTTGTCCGATTCTAATTGTGATGTCTTCATCTGTATTTGTTATAGTTTTTGTCTTGCTGTAATTCGTATTAAGGCCTATCTTTCCAGCTTCTACGTCCATATCTTGCATCATTTCAAATAATTCTTCTTTTTTATCGGTTATCAATACGATGTCATAAGCGTACCTTAGATGGTTCAAGCGTTGTCCACAAATTTTTATACCTTTTTTTTTTCCATTCTAATCTTTTAAAAGTAAAGTGTCCTTAACTTAGTGTATATATATATATATATATATATATATATATATATATATATATATATATATATATATATATATAATATATATATATATATATATACCTGCAGCAGAGACACGGGAAGAAAATTCTTTTGTAATCAAACATATCGGTACTTTACAAAACTGTAGTAGACATTCAGCAGTCTAGATCGAGACTACAGGAAGTTTAGAATTTCCTGAAAAACTAATTTATATTTTGATTAGCGAAAGCCTGGTGAGTATGTTCCATGTTAATGATCAATGTTTAGGAAATAAAGTATTTGATTATAGCGGTCAGTATATCAGTATAAGCTTAACATCAATTCAGCAAACGCCAAGTGTTTGCACTAAAGCATTACGCAGAAGGGTATCTTAAAAATGCGGAACTTTTTATCCGTGCTAGACTGGAACATTTTTAATGATAATCTTGATGTAAATTACCTAGCAACTATTAGTTTTTATTAGATAATTATAATCTTGCAGTATTGCAATACTTTACACTAAAAAAACTGATTATCAAAGACAGAGGATGTTCAGTAAACTGGTTCAATAACAATTTAAAAAATATGAGCAATAAGTTGCAAAGATATAAAATACTAGTAGAAGTTTTCAGTAGATTTTATTTGCAGATGACAATACTTTTGTTTTTTCTAAGAAAAATTGTTCAGTTTTAGAAACTATGTGACTATGTTCTGTCAGTAAGGCGATCATATTGTTATGAACATGCATTCAGCGTGGCCCGCCTAACGGTCGCATCTCGAAGCACCGAGAAGTTTCGGCGATATATCGAGCGCTGTAAAATTCCACCCGTCAAATAACGAATTAGAGGTGGGACTACTCCCGAATATTCTCGAACATAATACTTTGGTATATATATGTACCGAAATTAGGAGTTAAGTTTAGTTGATAAGATACTATCGAACTGTGTAAAGTTATAAATAAATATAGTTATATAAATTCGAACAGCTCGTTTTATTTAATCTCGCTACAATATGTACTTTAAAGTCTTCATTTTCGCTATTATTTGTGTTTATTTAGCGATATATTTTTCTTCCATTTTGTATTCCGTTTCGTCGCTGGTTTCTTTACTATTTTTCAGTTCTTTCAATTTATAATTTTACAATATATTTCAATTCTATTCGATTTAATTTATTTAAGGGCGTTATGTTTTTAGTATTTTACCAAAAACTGACAATAACAAAAGTAAACAATACTTTTATTATTTAATATTTAAGTGACTCATTAAATACATGTTTCATGAGTTAATAAGAGTTATTTCTGTTTGTGACTATTAATAAAATCGTAGAATCGTTAATCCTCGAGGATGGAAAATAAACGAAATAAACTTAACTAAAACGATTATATGTCGTTACATAAAGGAGAAGGCGAGCACTGTAGCCGATGAGGGTTTCTTGACAAAAGGACAATAAGACGAGGGAATATTGTCTGGGGTTGATGCCGAGCGATGGTGGAAATTGGAAATTGAGAATGTATAAAAACAGTACTGGGAATATTCTCAAAATCCCAAACCTTGTATACGACAATTTTTAGTCGAGAATTGTTTCTACCACAGAACAATTTGTATTTTCATAGAGCACAAGATTAACAGCTTATCAAGTCGATCTCATACTTTAACAGTTCATTTTAATAATAAATGTCATCAATATTTTTTTATATATATAATTAAAAGATCTCTTAAAGTACATTAGTAAAAATGGGCCGACTATGGTGTTAGGTGAATTTAACTGCTAAGATAGGAAAATCCAGAGTCGAAATTGTTGTTAGTGAGTATGGTTTGAAAGAATATAATATGCGAAGCTTATTCTTCATCTTCTACTTTTACCTAGGTATTTTGCCTACCTGGCCTACCTTTTGCCTGGCTATATATGGTTGATGTATTTATATCTCGCGGTAGACTATATTCACGAGACATATGCACGTAACACAAAAATATTAAATAATATATCCAAATAATAAATTATTCCCAAAGAGATAATAATTATTACTGTAAAATAAACAAATGTCGTGAAATAAAAGAATAAACATTCGATCTACTACTGTTATATTATATATAATAACGGATTAATTACGGCTGTCGCCGCTTCTCCGCCACCAATTTCTATCTTTTTCTGTCATATGCAGTTGCCTTTTCTAAGTCTCTTGCCGCCATCGCTTCATCAATATCGTTGCACCAACTTCTCCGTGGTCCTCCTCTCTTTCTTCTGTAAGGAGGGATCCAATCCAGTACTTTTCTTGGCCATCTGTACTTTGGCATTCTTTTAACATGTTCGAACCAGATTAATTGCTTTCTTTCTATGTCATCGTTGATATTTCGCTCCATTTTCATTTCGTTTCTTATTTGCTTAGTTCTAACTCTATCCAGTTTCGATCTACCGCAGCTTCGTCTTAGATAATCCATTCCTGTCGTCATAAGTTCGTTTCTATTAGCTTTGGTGACGTCCTATACTTCCGAACCATAAAGTGTAATACTTTGGACTATACTACCGTAAATGTGTTTTTTGGTTTCTCGTCGAATTGTTTTTTGCCAGAGAAGAGAGTTTAAGGCACAGTCTACTACTGTTATATTTGATTAAATCTAAAGCGCAATGATACATATATACAAAGTGGACCAAAAATCTGGAAACGGTCAATTATCTCGTAAATTGCTAGTTATAATTGTACAAAATTTGAAGTACACCTATTTTGGGATACGGAGATTCCATATTTGGTATTTGCAGTGGTGCCAGAGTAGCCGTTTTACTTATGTTATTAGTAACTTTGGTTTTTCAAATTCATCACCATAAATATTCAGTCATTAGAATCTCCTATTTAAAACGAGTTCAACCGTATGTACATTATTAACTAAAACTGACAGTAGTTGTGTTTCGGAAAGTTCTGCAAGATAAATTGCTTCTCTAAAATGACTCTAAACGAATTACTATTCTAATGACGAGAGGGTACGGTGACAGAAAAAGATCTTATTATGAAGTAGCCAACTTGTTCAATGATACTTTCCCAAACCGTTCTCCTATTTATAAGGCGACTGTACAAAAAAACTGTAAAGCGATTTGAGGAATCTGGAGAAGTAAACTTGGATTTCAGATTATAATAATCAAACAACCGAAATGAGAGCTAGGATAGAAATAGCAAGAAATGCGTTTGTAAAAATGAAATCAATTCTCTACAACAAAGATCTTAGATTAGAACTGAGAGTAAGAGCACTGAGATGCTACGTGTTTTCGATACTGCAATATGGACTTGAAAGCTGGACATTGAAGCAAGAACACATAAATAAGTTAAAGTCCTTTAAAATGTGGTGTTACAGAAGGATGCTTAGAATAGGATGGGCACAGAGGAAAACTAATACGAAAGTATTGCGAGAAATGGGCAAAGAATGCGAAATAATAAACACAATGAAAATAAGAAAGTTACAATATCTGGGACACGTAATGAGGGGACAGCGATATGAACTGCTAAGGCTAATAATACAGGGAAAGATAAGAGAAGGAAGGAGTATAGGAAGAGTATAGAACTCTATAGAACTCTTTAGAGCAGTAGTAGATAAAGTAAAGATAGTGATGATGATATCCAACCTCCGATTGGGAGACAGCACTTAAAGAAGAAGAAGAAGTAAAATATGGATACCGATCAGGTAGATGGAAAAGAGTTTGCTGAGGTAATGATGAATAAAAATGATGAAAATTTCGTTAACAGATAGTGGAAGTGTGGAAGTGAAAGTGTAAATCGACACAATTTAAGGTACTGGAGTAACGTAAATCCACACTGGATGCGTAAAAACCATACTCAAAGACCACAAAAATTAAATGTATGGTCAGGTATAGTTAGGGTGACCATAATTGTTCAACAAAAAAAAAAGTACATTTATAATTTTTAAGAAAATATGTACACTGTTAATGCCCTAGGAAATTTTTCTGGTCAAAATTTTACGAATCTTTAACGAAACAATGATAAGAACGATTTTTTTAATCAACATAAGTACATAAAAAATTGATGATAAATTTTAATAGTTAATTTTCTTTAGACGTTCCTTTCTGAACATCTTGATCATTATTTTGGTACCAGTCGTACTTTTTGGAACTATGAAGTTCCTTCAGAAGTTGTGGTTTACTGTTTAAGAACTGAAACATTTCATTACACGAAACTTTGAAGTTTGTGTAGACTTGCATGATGGCTTCCAGAGTAGATATTTTAAACTGCGATTTGTTGGGATTCCAATAGTTATTGGTATTTGAGAACAACTGCTCAATCGACGCACTGGTAAGGAAAAAAAACAAACTCACATAAAATTTTGAGATTTTTCAAAGCCCTTTCTTTTTGGAAGATTTCGAGCCATCGATCTTCGGTAGAAATATTTTTCGAATTCCAGTCTGTGATTTTATTTTCTGTAACGTAGGTTCGTATTAGACTAACTTCATCAAACAGTTCGTCCTGATTCAATATCGGACCTACGTAGTATTTGAAAGCCTCACACGACGATAAAATTTCAGCCCAAGAAACTTGTTTTTTCAAGTTAACTCATCTAAATAGCTTTAGTTCACTTAAATTTTCACTCCAGTTTTTCAAATATGTTACACAATTTGAATAGAACTGCTTGTCATGCGTGATAAAGATATTCCGATAGTTCACACTAAGGTCAAGGTCTTCCATATTTTCAAGTTTTGAAAGGGACACTCTTACTTTAAGCGGTAACAATAACTTAAGCTTAACTTGAAGCTTATTTATGAGTTTGAAATACGCCAAAGCGGCTTCCGTTGCGCATATTTTGTCACCTTAAAAATCTTGACCACAATAACCTCGATGTCTATGGGTAAGACGACCGTCGCATTTTGTAAACAGTTATTAAAAATGTGTGCCACACAACCAATTCCAATCACGGGTTTACCACGAGAAGCATTTAATTTGCTGAATAGATTATTCACTCCTTTTTTTCTCATTTCACCAAAATTTGTACTTGTATTATCAGCAGACATTCCGATGAATTTTTGTAGTAAATTATGGTGGTTCAAAACATTGACCACGTAATCTTTTAACTGCTCTGATGTTTCACCAGGTAAGTCACGTAGCTGAAGTAATTTTACTTGGACACCATTTTCTCCATCAAGATATCTTACCATTAAGGGTACAACTTTAATTTCTCTATGATTCGACGAATCGATTACGATGTTGACGAAATTTGCTTTTCGAAGTCAATTTCTAATTGGGATTGAGCCTCTTGAGCTAAAACATTTTTTACAATCGCCCCAGTCTTGGTTCGAGCTGCCGCAAATTTAGGTTCAAACATGCTTACAATTAGTTTTGACGTGCAGTCTAAGGATCTGAAACTTTGCAAATGCTTAATTTTATGGTAAGCAAAAGTACCTTCCTTGGCAGCAATCAACATATTTTCAGAACTTAAATTTTCTTTTTTAACAAAGGTTTCCAATTTGCTGATCTTCGAGTTCGCGTTAGTAGCCAACATGTGTTTTTTCTTTTACAAATGTTGTTTGATATTACTGCGACCACTGTTAGAAATATCAACATCACTTTTACAAACTTGGCAAAACACAATATGCGGTGAAACGTTTGATTTTTGTTTCATAAAAGGATACTCTGCTTGCAACTCGACGTTAAAATGGCATTTTCTTCTAGGCGGTGACATGATGAAATTGTTTATTTTTCCACACAACACAAAATAATATAAAAAACGAGAAAAAGTGTCGGAATTTAAGACAACAGGCTAATAGACTAATTAGCGCATCAATTTGAATCATAATTATATTTTGTTTGGACAAAGTGTAGGAATTAATTTTGTGTAATTAAGAAAAAGAGTACATTTAGGTGTACTTCATAAATTTTAAAGTACAATAAGACAGCGTTTGAAAAGAAAGTACTGTCCTACTAAAAAAAGTACATATGGTCACCCTAGGTATAGTAGGTACTCAGTTAATTGGGGCATTTTTTATCGAAGGAAATTTAACGTCAGATACTTATGAAATGTTACTTAGAAATGAAATTGTACCTACACTGAGAAGCTTATTTGGGGCCAATGTTAATCAAACATAGTTTCAGCAAGATGGAACTCCAGCTCATTTTGGTGTAAATGTTCGGCGTTATTTAGATGAGATATTTCCCGGACGATGGATTGGCAGACGAGGTAGAATTGAATGTCTCTACGTTCACCTGATTTTAATTCTAAATATTATTTTTATTGGGGATACTTGAAAAATTTCTAGACCATGATGGAGGTGATGAAGAAATGTGGTAGACGCATTCTATCATCGTTTAGGGTACTGTCAACTCACAAATGGAGCACATTTTGAACACTTGATAAAGTAACTATGATATTAAAAAAGGTTGTAGTCTATCAATTGTTACGTTTTAATTAGATGAAAACAGTTAGTATTAAAAAATTTATTAAGACAATTAGGCGTTGCCAGACTTCTGTTTTATGTATTTAAGACCTTCCAGACTGCATAAAATCATAAGTGTTACATATGGTTGAACTCGTATTAAATAGGGGATTCCAATAATAACTAAATCTACAGGGTGATTAATTTGAAAAACCAAAGTTACTAATAATATAAGAGAAACGGCAAATTTGACAAAATTGCAAATATCAAAAATGGAATGTGGTAGAAACGTGAATTCCTAAGTTACATACTGCAAGATGTTGTGAATAGTATATTTCGGAGTAGGTTATTTGGATAATGTACAATGTAAATGCTGCTGCATTTCGTACGAAAGAACATGGCAATATACTTGTACATACACTTTTAATCTTTAGTTTACATTGCTTTTATAGCAGCCTCTACTCTTCGATAGTGAAGCCCCTGTTCTGTTCCAGCAGCTTTATCTTCTAATTTTATTTGAACAGCCGAACTATCACATGTGGAGCATGTATCTTCTTTAGATCTTGCAGAAGATAAGTTAAATTTTGATATAAAAATTTCGTTATACCATTGCCTAATCACTGGTGTTTAAAAGTGAACGATACATCTCAGTGCTAATGTGTCTGTTTCGCCATATAGTGTTATTAAGGCATCCTGCCAGTCTATTTGCTTTTTGTACTTGATCTCTCACTTCTTTGTCTATGTCTCCATAGCTAGACAGTGTAATTCCCAGTTATTTTATTTCCATTATTTGTTCAGTACTGATGCCATCAATTTCTATTTTACATCTGGTTGGTTCTTTGCTGACTACTATTGTTTTAGTTTTCTAAGATGAGATTTTCATATTAAATTATTTTGCTCTTATGTATAAGCTGTAGACCAGTCTTTGCAAACTATCGTTATCTTGGGCTATCAATATTGCGTCTTCTGCATAACAGAGTATTTTTATGTCTTTGTTTCCCATTTTGTATCCTCTGTTTTCTTTTATTCTTTGTTTGCCTGCGATTCTGTGATTTCTTATTTTAATCAAACTACCGGTAGACATTTCGAAATTTAATTATCTATAATTTTTAGAAAATTTATTTCCTTTAAAATGTCTTTTAATAACATGGTATAAAGTTAAATAAAAGGTAATTCAGTGCCGATACGAGCAGACAAATAGATAAAATAGTTACAAAATGTTTTGTCGGATAACCAATGTAAGATTGTATCTTTAACATAGTGATTATGAACAATAATAAAAATCTACAAGAAAATCGTTTTGTATTAAAAAATATGATAGTCATAAATTTATCAAAATGTTTAACAAACAATATCATCAGGTTTGGAGTAATGATCTACCCACAAGTTTTAAGTAATCTTTTATGCTCATGTCTTTAGGAGTCGGTACTTAATAATGTTCTGTGCAGGTAGACATATGCTTTCTTGTCTCCGCGAATATAAATACTACACAGGGATGGATTTTCTAAATTAACTAAAACATAAAAATATATTGCTAGAGTTGCAAAAAAGACCATTTGGTACTTTACTTCCACATTCGTGTGTTTCCAATATTATAATTTTTAAAATACTGTTTTTTTAATAAATATTACAAAAATGGCTTTATATGTATTTAGAATATGATATTGTATGTCAAAATACCTTTAAAATTAAGAACGAAGGTATTTAATGCATGCGTCCTACCTGTTCTGACATATGGTGCCCAGACGTGGAAGTGTACCAAGAGCAACTTAGACAGAATAAAGAAAAGTCAAAGAGCTATGGAAAGACAAATGTTGGGAATATCGTTGAGAGATAAAAAAAGAACGAGTGGATAAGATGCAAAACCGAAACAACAGACGCTGTCGAACCTGCATTGAAATTAAAATGGAAATGGGCTGGACATAACGAAAGATATCAGGATGGAAGATGGAATAAAGAAATTGGCCGCTGGAGACCGTATACTGCAAAAAGGTCAAGAGGTCAACCGCAAATGAGACTGAAAGATAACATTGAGCAAAGCGCAGGTCCAATGTGGAAAAGACAAACAGAAGACAGAGTCAAATGGAGACAAATGGGAGAGCCCTATATTCAAAACATGAATAGATTTTGGGATATAGATAGATATATTGTATGTCAAAATGAGTCGTTGTGATATTTGTTTTAGGTGGTTAGTTCTGTGGAAACCTCTTATCGGCAAGCGTTCGAGTTAGAGTAGGTCCCAGAAGTACTTTTCAGTGCGTCATTAATTATGACATCATAGAATGAATTAGGTGTGTCGAGAATTATTTCATATAATTATTGAAGAATCTGACAGATGCCAGGATCGTACTTAGCCACAGATGAAAAGCTTGTGGAATAGGACTTGTTAACTATTCTCATATGACAAGTGATCGAAACAAATGAGTATAGTTAACAAGCCCTATTACTAATAGTTTTATTGCAAGGTCATCTGAGTAGATTTGATTTTTACAAAATATGTTAAGATATATTTTTTTTGTAATAGGGGTAATGGGTAAAAAAATAAAAAGTGATCAATATTATTTATTAGATTTATAAATATGGAAACATTTAAACTTGACGACAAAATGATTCATTTATTGAATTTTTGTATCTTCTTCTTCTCAAGGGGCTGTCATCGAATCGTGGTAGTCACCAGCTTTACTTCTACTTTTGAAAATGAGTTCACAGTTATTAATAAGTTCATGTTCAGAACCTGTATGAAGTATAATGTATCGTACACCTTCTCCACTCTTCTTTTGGACTGCATAACTACTGCCATCTTGCCAGCTCTTCCGGAATCCTTCCAAATACAAAATAAATACAAAACCTAGAACTAACTGGTTGCCAAGAAATTAGTTAAAATAGATAATACAGTTTGTGTGCTGTCCATAATAATTTGGCTACTTACTGTATATTATACATGTCATAAATGAGAATCACGTGTATATTTTAACCTCAATATTGTGTATTCTATCTACAACAAGCTGTACACTGAATTATAATAATCATAAATTAATAACAAATATTATTAATAACATAACATATAAAAAAAATATGTGCAATAGAGAGTGTATCTGTATCTAAATTTATGTTGACGTGACTTTTTGTATCCATGAGATATATCAATAAAATATATTTGCAAACATTTTTATCTTATTTTAGCTAACACAAACCAATTACTTCAATAATAAAATGTACACTAATTATATATCTATTTATTATAAATAAAATTTTAATTTGACTATGTATAATACTATTAATATAAATTATATGCAATAATGATTTTATTTTATATATATAAATTCTATAAAGCTTCATCTTTGTAGGACGGTCGATGAAACAACACACTTTTTTTATAAATCTTCTTTCATTGTTTTTTTTTAAACGAGTCCAACATTTTTACGAATTAGTTGTTACCATAATTTTAAATTTATTTTTTCTCTTAATTTGATAATCTTATATTAAATTTTTAAAGACTAAAATATGCTTAAATAATATAAAAAACACTCTACAGGGTTCATTAGTATCTAATGCTTTCAGATAAATCTGCCCCACCACTAACAGGGTTTGATCCGAAATAACTGTTAACCTGACAAGTTACGCTCCGTCACGATTTGACATTTTTCTTTGTCATCTTGAACTTAACAGTGTCCTTCTTACCCCTTACGATACGAAGGATAGGGTTTTCGAATAAGATAATTAAAAAACCTGTGAAAAGATACTTTAGACCATAGTTCATGGGGTTCAATGTCTAATGAACCAGAACCATTTATCTGAAAGCATTAGAATCAATTGGGCGTAATGTAGTTCAAGCAGTTACTGCTTAGCAGTGCATTATTCATTAGTATCATTTCAGGAATGTGCTTTTTATGACAGGAGACGTGGATAGTATTAAATGAAGAAGACTTTCTTAAAGAAAATTTTAGAAAGCAACAGAAAAACCAGTTATTATATCAAAAACTTTTAAAGTTATAAACTTATAAAGGGTAAAGAAATATTGTGTCAGTTCAAATATTGAAAAAATCTTAGGAAAGGGATTGGAGAATAAAGAGACTTAATCGTGGTGAATCAAAACTTGGGAAATATTAAAAGATAAAACAAAACTGTATGTGCAGTGGCAAGTAAACATACTACTGCAGTAGACGCATAAAAGCCTATACAATGGACCTGAAATTTACAAAGCAAAAGAAAATAGCCGAACATTGGGCAATGAAACCAAAATATTTAGCCTAGCTCTTCAGCATTTTGAGATAAAAAATTACGCCGATACAACCGTTTTATATAACCCCCCACATATTCTCGACTGGGATTAAATCTGGACTGTAGCTGGGCTATGCTAAGGTTTCGATGTTGTTATTCTGGATCCACTGGTTTATTATATTTGCAGTGTGAACAATTATCTTGTTAAAGGATAAAATTATTTTTTGGATAAAACTCTTCTACACTGAAAAACATTATGTTTTTAAGAATACTCAGGTAAGTCTACCCAACAAACCTGCCATCTATACGCCATACCATTCCCATTCATCTAGATGAAATCCATTCCCATATATTGGCGCTAAAATGACCAGCTGCTCGATTTATATAAACATTCAATTTATTATTACTTGTTTGTACACCCCACTTTTGCCTTTTTAGAAGATTGAAAAATTTTCTCATCTGTAAATATTATCCTGTCCCAAAAATCCTGTTTTTGTAGCTGATGGTTTGATGGCTGCGCCAAGTTGTTGTCTTTCTTCCCGGAAACTGTGACATAATTAGGTAAAAAAAAATAATAAATAAGACTTACTAACAATCAGTTTAATTTAATTATCTAGGGTAAAACCATCTTCAGGTCTGTCGATACAAAGTTAATTAAATGTTAAAATAATAAAACCCATATTAGGGTGTTGTCTTACTTGGGTTGTTTGCTGAACGCGGGTTGGGACCCCGAGAATGAAATAAAGAGCAGAGTTGAACAAACAAGAAATGCTTTTTTGAGGCTTCGTAAGTTTCTAACTGATCGCAAATTGGATTTCAATGTCCGATACAAGATGCTTAAGTGTTACGTGTGGCCTGTTCTCCTGTACGGAATAGAAGCATGGACGTTAAAGGCCAGTTCCATTAACAAACTTGAAGTGTTTGAAATGTGGTGCCTGCGTTAAATGCTTAGAATATCATGGACGGACAGGGTCAGAAATGAGGAAGTACTCAGAAGAGCGGGCTTACAGGATAGGGAACTTTTTAGTTATGTAAAAAGTAAGCAGACTGCATACTTGGGCACATATTACGAGGAGAAAGATACACTTTTCAGCAACTGATACTCGAAGGGAAGATAGAAGGTAGGAGAGGTCTGGGACGTAAAAAATGTCATGACTGCGCAATATTCGACAATGGACAGGAATCCACAGCTATAAAATGCTTCGCAATGCTGCTAAAAACAGAATTATTTAATCCTGAATATTTAACATCTCACCTGACAAAACGATGTACGGTGGACGCCTACGCAGAAATGCACGGCACCTTAAGAAGAAGAAGAATGGTTTAGGTTCGGGAAGATCAAGTTGGTCGCTAACTACTTCTTTTTCAAATCCACTTTCTTTGAATGCTCTGCCATCACTATTTCCTCCATATTCCTTAATATCAACCGACAACAATAGCCCGTCTGTGTCAGCCACAGCTAACAATACAATAAAAAAATCCTTTGTACCTAAAGTATGCTGACCCAGTTTTCAGAGGGGCCTTAATCCCGATATGCTTTCTATCAATAAAGTCACAGCAATTGGGTAAATTGCAAAGTTCCCAGTATCTACTTGCTGTTTTAAGCCATAATTTTGTCGTATTTTAAAATTATTTGGTATGTATTGAAATCCCCTGAAAATATTGAAGAATATTTTTAGTGTATTTTATTTCCTATCGTACATATTAAAACACCTATTGAAAAGTATTTTCAATCCTCTTTGGGTCGCCGAGTTGATATAGAAACATTTTAAGTTTGTTTATGTATCATGGCCGCGTATTTCTTTGGTATTTTCTTTTAATCGAAGCAGTTTCGTTCGTTTTGCTTGCCCTATCTCCACCCCAAAAGTTTCTGTAATGTTTTGGTCAGATATTTTAGCTGGAATACTGTAAAAATTTCGCCGGATACATTCATATTTAATTCTTTAAATGCATTAAATCCACTATGCCCTTGAATCTCTTTCCAATAAGGGTGTAACCAAAACTGACGTTGCAGACCATTTTTATTCATATTGTTTGTTTAACAGCGTAAGCATAACTTCATCGTCAGAGGATGACATTTTGAATTTAAAAGCCACCTGCTACACCAGTGCCATGCTCGTGCCGTTACTGCCATGTTACATGTTAGGGTTAATGGATTTTGGGAACAGCTATGACCTTGAAAATGCCACAAAGAATATAACTAAATATCTCTTTTCTTACTCATACTCTTTAAAGTCTTTTACAATATTTTAGAATCGAAGATATGTAATTATATTATTAATGTATTGGATTTTGACAAGAGCTATGCATTATGCCTATTTAGTACACAAGTTTATGTGAAATGTTCAAGGTCATAGCTGTTCCCAAAATCCATTACCTCTACGCCAGTTTGGTGGGCGCTCTCGCTTACAATACCAAAAGTGTATAAAAATTATAAATCAGGATAACGTCTGTCTTCGTAATAAAAAAAATATTTATATATAAGGCTGTTTTATCGGTGCACCAAAATTTTTTCTCTGTTATTTACCGACGAAATGTCTCGAAATTTGGACATGTTATACGAAATTATGTTGCCTTTAAACTGATGGTTTTACTTTTTTTATTTTTTGAATTTTCCGTTGAAAAATTGGATTATACTGTTTAACGTTCTATTATAACCAAACTTTTCACGCCCATCAGTTGAAAGAGTTTTTTTTTCTGTAATCGTTGATTCTTTTTTCACCTTTCTGTGTCCAGTAATAATCGAGAAAAGCGTATTCAAACTTTGAAGAAAATTGCTAAAAAATACTGAAATCTAATAGTGAAACGTGTTCCTCATCATTGTCGCTGAGATTGATCGTTATCGCATTAGTGACGTCATATCTCATGAACGTACGGTACGGTCTTATTTTTATTTTCTATGGGTACGGTCAGTTAGTTCGCTTGAATTAATCCATTTTAGTTCTTTCATTCTTGTATTTTCTTTATCAACTTGCTTAGTTTTTACAGTTTACAGTATTCTTATTTATTTTGAAAACATTGAAATTATTTAGTTTACGCGTATGTTAAGTAATATATTATTAGTTTAGTGGTATAAGTTAAAAGTTCTTTAGTTTACGCGTATTTTTAAGTATTACATTAGGTTAGTGATATAAGTTATAAGAGACAAGATAAAAAATGAGTCCCAGTAAACGTCCTATTTCAAGGAAAACGAGAGCAATTGCACTACAGTAAGTATTTATTATTTATATTACAACCGTTTTTAAAAGCTTTTATTTAACTTTACATATATGTATATATATATATATATATATATATATATATATATATATATATATATAATATATAAATATATATAAAATATATATATATAATATATATTATATATATATATATATAATATATATAATATATATATATATATATATATATATATATATATATATATATATATATATATATATATATATATATATATAATATATATAATATATATAATATATATATATATATATATAATATATATACATATATATATATAATATATATATATATATATATATATATATAATATATATAAAATATATATAATATATATATATATATATAATATATATACATATATATATATATATGTATATATATATATATATATATATATATATATATATATATATATATATATATATATATATATATATCTGACATTCGAAATGTCAGTTTTTTGTATGTGTCAACAAATAATCTTTAATAAAATAGTTTGGAGATATCCTTATGTGTACAATTATTGTAATTATTGAACCTCTTAACTTATTTTCGTCTAGTAATTTCATTACAGAATGCATACAAATCCCATTTAACTTTAACAAGAATTCAAATTCTACTCTCCAATGACAGCATGCGCGAACACGACCGATTTTGTGATACGGGAAGAGCCTATCTTGTTATTCATAGTATCATGGTTCACTCCATCAAGAATTAGCAGAAACATCTACTTTACCTAGTTGTAGTGTCGATTCGTAAGTAACCCTTTTTACTTTTTTTTTATTTACTTACCGTAAAGTAAGTAAATAGAGGGTTCATGACCTTACATATTATTTGTTTATGGTCAAAATATTACCAATGTTTTACTCTTAAATAATAATAATAACAAATAATATCATTTGCAGAAAATACTTTAAGTTTTATCGTTATTTCTAGTAATAGCTGTCATTCTCAGTCAGTTGAGATTGCCTCTCCGCAAAAACCATCTTTTTCGGTAGAAGACAGAAGAATAGTGGACATAAACTTTTTCATTAAATCTATTCAAGGTTTGAATAATCATTCTCCATTTTCATGCAACTTTTCTAATATGGAGATTATCAAAGAAAAAATGGACGGATTGATAAGTACATTGACTTTTAAATGTTAAATGAGGAATATTGAAAAGGAGATAGCAACATAGGATTCTGGTAACAATTCACTGAACTTGAATGGTTCTGGTTATTCAGACATACAGCAGCAGCACGCTGCATTAAATATACCTGTGATGTCCTACAAACAGTATGCAAAACATACGGAAATAGTTGCAGATATCATCAGCCAAACACTTTGTGATTCCTTAGAAGAGGCTGGACGGGAGGAATTAGCTTTATCCAAAGAAATTGGCGAAGTAGATTCCGACGGAAATGGGTTAATAACCGTTATAGCTGATGGTGCTTGGTCAAAAAGATCGTATAAAGTAAACTATGATGCTTCTTCAGGTGTAGTACCTGACGTTGTAAAATTTATTAAATTAGTACGCCTTTGATGGATAGGACATGTAATTAGGCGAGATGAAGATGAAACGATCAGAAAAATTTTCGACCGAAGAGGACCAGTGGGAAAACGATCCAGAGGAAGACCAAAACTTAGGTATCAAGATAACATAGAGGATGATCTAAAATCCATCGGAGTTAAAGCATGGAGAAAGTTGCCAGAGGCAGGGGCGAATGGAAGATTGTTCTGAAGAAGCCTTTGGCTCATGACGAGCTGTAATGCCACTGATGATGATGAAATAACTATCCACGATTTGTATTTTATTCATCAATTGGATACTTTTCTTATGTAACTGCAACCTATAAATATATTAAAATAATGTATATTCCATTCAGAGAACTTTTTCCTCGCAGTGCGTCGCCTCGAAATACTTGCCAAATAAATACATTTACTATTATGATGGTTTCGCAGGTACCAATTTTTTATAGATAAATAAAAATATTTTTTGTTTAATTTTTACCACGCTAATATCAGTTTTCTCTAACAAATAAATAATTTATTGAAATAATTTTCAAGCTATAACTGCGAAATTGTTTATTTGTTTGTGACAACAAATTGTAATTTTTTTGATAATAATATTCGTATGTTCTTTTAAATTTATTATAAATAAACACCATGGTGTTTTTTGCAGTCACGTTTCACAAATTTTTATTTAATACTATGTTTAGCTAAGACATATAAATTAAAAATGTGATTAATTCTTTTTAAAACATTATCGACGATAATTAATAAAAAAAAAGTATTCCGACAAAACTAATTTGAATGGAGAATAATGCATTTATTGTCATTAAACAACCCGTCGGCCGGCGCCACTGAATAAACATCCAAACTTTTAAATTCGGAAGTCACGTACGGTCTGACATAAGCAAGTATTAGAAAAGTAAGTGATACGCCCACTTCAAATCGCAGTATGCTATAACTGCGAAAACAGCCATAATATAATTTATTAACGAAGAAGTTCAATATGCCGGCAACAAGTCTGTAAGTAAAGATTATTTCAAAATATTCAGCAACACCGTTATTCAAAAAACGTTTTAAAATATTTAAAAATAGAGTGTAAGTCCTATCCTGGAAGATAACAAAGCAGAAACCGCAACGACACAACTGCAACACAGATACCTACCTGTTTTACCACAACACAATGAGGACCGCATATCCCGCCCCAACATAGGTATCAGCTGATCTCTCAACTTGGCATTTGCCAGACGTCTAGTATTAAATTTTTTATGTGCCACATTTGAAATCTTTTTTATTGGTTTATTATTATGCAAGCAATTTCTTTAGAAATAGAAATAGTATAATTTTATTTTATGTATAATCCATTATTGACAAAACCGTATTCATTTCCAATATGGGTTATTATGAGTCTGCGTCCTTTTCCAACTGGAATATTGTTTATTCTAGTAGATACACGTTCGATGAATGTCTGACGGGAACTTTTTACATTTGTATCAACCCATAGATATGGTACAGTATGACCTTCATTTAGCCAAGTCTCGTCCAAATAAAAAATTGTTTTCCCTTCTTCTCGGTACTTTTTAATAGTTCTTAGATAATCTCGTCTCCAACATACAATGTAATCTTTTTCAATTAAAACGGATTTTCTTCTATTCTTTTGCCAACGAAATCCCAATCTCTCTTAATAGTCCCCATAATTTCTTGTTGCTTATGATTGGTAACTCTTCGTTTTCTCTAATTAATGTTTGGATTTTGTCCAATGTTGGAAATTCTTTATTAAAAAAATGAGTGGACGCTGCGTCTTATCATGTTTATATGTATTTCTTTAATTTCCAAGGGTTTACTCCCTCCACTCTTCTTGGGGGATGAAACAGTTCCGCCTTTTCTTTCTTTTAGGAATCGATAAACTGTTGCTTCTCCAACCCCTGTCATATTTGAACACACGTTAACGATTTCACGAACATTACTTAAAGGGCGTTGGTGTACAAGTGCATCGTGTACATTTAATATTATATTTTTCTCCCTTAGACTGAAGGCACTTTTAAAACTACACTTAACCGGGATAAAACCTATTGCCGACGTCATTTTTAAATGCAGATAACAAAATATCGACACCAAAAACGTAGGTAGGTAAGACATGAACAATGTACATCTTCAAATTAAATGGAAGATGCAAACAATTTCTAATTTATATTATTAGCAAAAGCTGTAATCTGGCATAAAAACTACTTAAACTATCATTAGTGAAGACTTATTAGTAATTCCAGGTAATCGTTCAAAGAAGGTATTCTTTTTGTATCAGGCGATAACTTGTATAGGAAACAATAATCACCTTTAAATTACTGTTTACATTAATTTATTTCGTGAAACATTGAATTCTCTCGTTAATCACCCGTGTATAATTAACAATAATCGTGTGTCATATATACCGATGTTTTTTACGCACAAAAAAGGTATCGTGAGATTAGTGGACACTTATTTTACAGAAGATTTTTTAAAAGATAATGAATTGTTGACGGCATCTTAAAATATTAATTTTTTTTATTTATTTCAAAACAAGAATAGGGTGACGCCTATGGTTTTTTAACCTGTTGAGGATTTGCATACATAATGTGCTATCAATATGATGGAAAAGGACTATACAAGAGTAAATTCTTCACATTTTTAAAAACCTCTTATGACAGATATAAACCTTAAATATAAAGTTTATAGAACAGTTGTAATTCAGATTTTGAAGTATATAATTACTATCATTGAGTTTAGTATTGTAAACAAGTTAGTTTTTGGATTAAGTAATTTAAACGAAGTGTAATTAAGTGATTAAATAGTGTAATTTATTAAGTCAAATATTCAATCAGTATTAAAAAACAAAAAACTTACTTATTCTCTTATTCCAAACTAACTAACAAAGTGAAATATTAGATTCTTTTTCTAGTTTCTAAACCATCGTTTTGTCAATTTCTTTTCATTTATATTAAAAATAGTATATTTCTTGTTATTGTAGTTGTAGTGCCCAATAAAGTAATAAAATTATGTAATATCAAAGAAACCCGGCATAGCACGCCTTTTTGGTGTTTACATTTCATGGAAATCCAACCCAAATGTCTGATGAACACATTTGGCTCATAGACTTTATTGTATTTATCTGCAGGAGCGTTTGCGTACAAATTTTTGTTATTTTCAGATTAAATTTCACAATACATTTTGCGTCTATCTGAACATCTATTAACCGAAATAATTTTAGTTTAGATGTCATTCTTACAGTAGATCCTTTTTATTGGAATAATAATTAGACCAATTTACTTTCATACTTCTATTTGGACAGTAAAATATTTATTGTCGCAATAATCCAAAACAGTCGTATATTCGTGGAATAACCTTTTACACCCAATTTTTGTTTTGTTAAAAGAGATTCATCAATGCTAATAAGGTGTCTTTGATCTCTAAAATAATCAATAAATACTTACGGGGAACTCAATAGAAAGCTTCCAAAATTCAAAATATAAATATAACATCCACTGATTGCTTCTTGTCGACAACCAAATAAAGTCATTTACATATTTATTACCACTAAGCCCCCAGATGCAAAACCATGCTCGGTAGGAGGGATTATCTGATTTTTTGTAGATTATATGATGAGAATCAAGCACCAGTTTAGCAAATTTTAGAAATGCTGTTAGTAGTTGGTGTACAAATTACTATTGTTAGTTTAAATGTTAATATGTTTTTTTGTAGCCGATATCTTACATAAAAGAGCATTTTAATGGAATTTGGTGCCAATAAATTTTTAAAATTATGCTGGTGTGTAGCCATACTGTACCTAAAAGTATTGGAAAAGATTGACCATTAGTAAATTCACTCTTTGATTTAGCTCTTTGCTATTTTCCTAAAATCACCTTAAAATTAATTATTGCAAAAAATAAACGTGGCTTACATTAGTTCCATGTAAAGTAAGTATTTTTTTAAACTCTGATGTTCTGAATGAAAATAACTATCTTTTTTTCTGTGTCGTGTCGCTAGAGTTAACCAATCAAAGCGGAGATTGTGAGTCTGGCCGATCAAAATCACAACAAATATCATAATTTTTGATTTCATTATCCCTTCCACTAAAAGATCGCTGCGCATATGCAATTACAAAGTGCATCAAAGAAAGGACAGGCTTGTTCCTAATCTTAACGACCAAGACCTATTTTGGCTGAGTAGCCCATTTCAACGAAAGTCAGCGTTTTAGTTTCTCTTAGAACAACATCTCTTCTCTTAGAACAAAAAATACTTGAGATTTAGGTTTGGTATCAGGTTTCCAAGCTTCAAACAACATCTTATAATTTTCAATCACAGTTTTAATATAAGGCTCTAATTGAAAATCTTATTAGTTAGCGATTAAAAAACCATAAATGGATTAATTTTAAACTGCAAATAACTGCGTTCTTTAGTTGAGAAACGACACGCTGTTCCAAAGATTTAGATGTCGAAGAACAAAAGTGCTTTTCTAGAGTATTTTTTGGCGCTAAAACCAAATCCGTTGAGATTTATTTCCTATAACGTACAGGTTTTGCTTCACAGAATACATAAATAGGAATTATATTTAGACAAGCGACTTTAAGTTTCATCATGTGGTGATGAAATTGTTGTGACTTGTTCAAAATTGTAAAAGTAAATGATTTTAAAATTATTATTATTTCGAAATATTGATAAGGGATCTACTCGACGGCAAAGTGTATCTACATACAGTTCGCAATTCTATTAATTACGGCGGGAAGCATTAGCCTCCTGATGATAAGCTTGGTCGAGATTGAAGGAACAAAAAGTGCGTCAGTTTCAATTCTACTGTTGTATTGTATGAACAAATAAAGTTTTTTTATTTATTTGTGCTAAAATGAGTCAGTCTCGTCAATTGTGTGTATATATTTTGATGTAAAACTTGGCGATGACGACAAGGAATGGGCCTCTCTTACTGTGTGTCGAGGCATTGCGACTATAGTTAACAGGTAAATACATATGATCGGGAGAGAACCATCAAATCATGTGGATGATTGTTACTTTTGTTTGACTAATATATGTGGCTACTCAGGGTGTCGAATTTGGGCTAGCTATTTTAATTTCCATTTCCCAACTTCTTCCATTCTTTTCTGTTTCCTGCCATTATTTTTAATTCCTCGAGTGATTTTTGTTTAAGTTTTCCCGCCTCTACTACTTGCTGTATCCATTTTTTTCTTGGTCTGCCTCTTTTTCTTTTTCCGATGTTCTTTGCTTCATAGACTTTTCTTGTTATTCTATTGGATTGCATTGTCATCAGATGCCCATACCAGTTCATTTGTCTCTTTGCTATTTTGTTCATTATCGGTTCCTGGTTGGCCATTCTCCTAATAGTCGCGTTGCTTAATCTATTCCATTTTGTCTTTCCAACTATCCTTCTTAGATGTCTCATCTCCATTGGGTTTATCCTGCTCTTATGTTTTCCAGAATTGTCCAATTTTCACTTGCATAGAGCACGGTGGGTATCACCATTGTGTTATATATTTTTATTCTTGTCTCTCGTGTAAGTTCTCTTTTTTCCATTATTGGGGCTAACGCATAGTATAACTTGTTTGATTTCTTTGCTCTATTTGTTATTTCCCAGTCTATTTTGCCGTCATTAGTTGTTATACTTCCCAGGCATTCGTAAGTTGTTACTATTTCCAATTCTGAGTTTTTACATTTTATCTTTATTTGATTATTTTCCTGATCTCCTTTGCCACTGATTATCATTATCTTACCTTTTTCCTCATTTATCTCCATTTTTAGTTTTTCTATTTGTTCTACCCATATATCCATTCGTTTCTGCATTTTATTCTCGGAATCTGCTGTTAGTACTATGTCGTCTGCATACATTAATGACTCTATTGTTACCGGTTGTAATCTGTGGTAACCTATTATTGTCTGTAGTTGATTGGTTCTGACTCTAGTGTTTCATATCAATTCGTTCATTACTAATATGAATAGCAAAGGGCTGAGACTATCTCCTTGTTTAATACCTCTCTTCCAATTAAATGCTTCCAATCTTTCCCCTGTTATTTGTACCCTTCCTTTTATCTCTTTGTAGGTACCTTCTATAATTTTTATCGATGCATTAGGTACATTTATTTTTCTCAAGCATTTCCCTATAATATGTCTTTCTATTTTGTCAAATGGTGCTCTTAGGTCTATGAATACTAATACTAGTTTTCCCCCGTTATCTATGCTTCTTTCCATTAGGTTTCTAATGATATATATATATATATATATATATATATATATATATATATATATATATATATATATATATATATATATATATATATATATATATATATATATATATATATATATATATGGTTACCTTCTACATGGAGACCTCTCATAAAGAAAATATCGCCCCCTCCATCCTCGAATCAAAATTTCACAGTCGGAAATATTCGCGCCAACTCTCGCGCCAACTCCAGTGCCAACTCTCGCGCCAACCTTGGTTGTTTATTTTATCATTTTTTGTCACTGCATTCATCCCTCTAAGCATTATAATTTCCGCTACATACACTATAGCAGCTTTTATAGCTGTTTTATAGAATTTTTCCTTTAGCTTCATTGGAATTTTTGTGTCACACAACACACCGCTGGCTTCCTTCCACTTCATACATCCAACTATAATCTACTGCATACATTTTCATCGATTTCTTTTACTTAAAACTATTAGAACTAGTTTTCATAACCATTTCACCGATTCCATAATATCTCGTAACTCTCTTTAATATATTCATGGTGTACCTAAGTAGTTTTATGGTCATGTAATTTTTACATTTATATCTCCCTTATTTTGTAAACATGTACTAATATACTGAATATTCATTCATCTACCATTTGTCCAACTTCCATAATTATATTAAACAAACCGGTTAACCAATATGTTCCTGTCTCTTCTAATGTTGTCTCTTCCCTAGGAATTTCATCTAGTCTAACTGCGTTTCCTTTCATTATTTTTTGAAGTGCTTGAACCACCTCATCGTTTAGTTATTTTGGCGACCAATGATGTTACTGTATTCGTTAACTTAACTGGTTTTCTCTTGAACTTTGCATTTAATAAACTATTAAAGTACCTTTTTCATATCGTTTGACACCTTTTTTGTAAATTAGTATTTCATATGCATATAATTTAATTAAAATTTTTTGCTTTCTTTGCTCTATTGGCTATTTGGCTATTTTATATATCTTTGTTTCTTCTTCCTTTGTATCAAAATGATCGTATATATTTGTATATGCTTCTGCGTCAGTTTCGTCTACTGCTACTTTTGCTTTCTGTTTATGTCCGACCTATTTTCTGGCCACCGTTTATATAATTTTCTCTTTTCGTCTTATTTGAACTTCGTTTGACCATCACCAGGTCTCTTAATTTTCAAATTTAAGAAGTATTTTTAAAGATCTTTCCGCAAATTTTATTATGACTTCTTCCATTTTTCAACAGATTTTTCAAAATGGTGCCCTGAGTAGATGTTCTTTCTCATCTTTCAACATCCACCACCACCTAGAAACAAAAATAAGGCTGCTTAAATATTATGTGTACTCACTGATTCTGTACGGAGTAGAAACGTGGACATTAAAGACTTTTAAAGATACCATGGACAGACAAAGTCACCAATGAAGAAGTACTGCGGGAAATGAACATAACTGCGGATTTGGTCAACATCGTAAAGGGGAGTAAGTTGCAGTACTTGGAACATATATTGAGAAATCCAACAGATACGAGCTGCTTTAATGCATTTTACAAGGTAAAATTGAAGGAAAAAGGGCCCCAGGACGAAGAAGAATATCCTGATTTAGTTTTACTTTTTACTTTGATTCGTAGCACAAACAACTTATATGGTTGGCTTATTCTCTCAATAAATATTACTATGAAGTCCTCACATTCACGTATATCACTTTTTGTCATGAAATGACAAAATAATCTATTTGGAGGTAATTTTGTCTACTTTTGTTCATAATAAGTTGAGTTTCTTTTAAAACAATGTGCTCAAAGTTGCCTTATCTAATGCTATTGGTAATTCAAACATGTCATTTAGCCTATTGTATTAGCTTACATGTTCATTTAAATCACCTCCTATTAAATCATTGATGGATTTGACTGTTACATGATGAAAATGAAAATTCATTTTACGTAACAATAAAACACTGAAAACTTCTGTTTTCAAAACGTCCACAAAATTTATCATAAAATCTTATCACTACACCTGTTTCGGAAGAGTGAATTTCTCAAGTTCCCCATTAAAACTTTCACCTCTGGTGGAATATAAAGGTTAAATTCCGAAAGTGGCTGCAGACTGCAGACCGCAAACCGCAGACTGCGACAACAGCATTGCACGATGGGAAATTATAATAGTATAATATTAAAAGTCATATAAGTAGGGTGTCAGACGCAATGAACAACGATGAATTAATGTTATATCTTTTGATGGAAGAAGAAGATGGCGACGATCTTTTACTTTTGCATTATAAAAAAAAAGGGAAGCCAACTAGGTCTGTATTTAAAACTAGATAATTTAAAGGAAGTTATTCAATACTCATCAAAAATCTCATCTTCTTCATTTGAAAAACTCATTTTCAAAAGATATTCAATTCTTTTTACTTTTCAGTCAATTTGGAAACAGCAAAAATACGTATTGTCACTCTGCGGTCGGCGATACTACTGGTTCTGGTACAGTCCTGCGGTCTGCGGTGGCGACGTTCTACTTGCGGTGAACAGTGCCGGTCTACTCGACATACAGCTCATAAGAAACCATATGAACCAGTAGGTCTGTCGCTGCGGTCTGCGGTTTGCAGTTTGCAGTTTGCGGTGGTGTTTGTTGCGGTGGTGAAAAGCTTTTCTTTCATTCTCAACCAGTCTGTACGTAACGCCCACTACGTACTTCTTTATCAAGTACAATTTTCACTAACATTATCGTATCACTCGTTCTTACATCTTGTACTACGATATCTTTAATATTACTATCAGAAATTATGGAAATTCCATTCCTAGTGTGAAAAGTCAAGTAAATAAATATATTTTTTTATAATTTGTAATTTATCCTCAGAAAGATATTTTGAAAAAACAAAGATGTCACAAAGAATCAACTTCAGTACAATATCTATAAATATAATAATTTAGTCTGTTCGATTGTACAAACCTTAATAGTGTTAACAGACCATGTTCATAGTCCATTGAACGCTACTCATCCATCCATAAATCACTTAAAGCTATTGCTTTAATAGTTAATTGAATCGATTTCTTATTCAAGAAACTGTCATCCCATTATGATATACGTTCCGGTGCGAATTAAATAATAAGACGTTTATTTTCCTATCAACCAGGTACAGTAATTACCTGTTGTAGCAGCTAAACAACAGTTTAATACTATGTATATACATTTAATGCCAAAATCAATATTCATCGGCTTATTTAGTCGCTACTCTGTTTTGAAACTCAAACATTATGCATCTGTTTTATTGATGGATTTAGGAAACGCTATAACCGACGTCTCTTAAATGTATTCGATCACATTAATTTTTTATCGGATTAAAGTTAATGGTACAAAATGCATGAAAAATCAATTAGACCATTGTAAAAACTTATTTTTCTCTTGAATAAAGAGTTTTGTGCATTTGGTATTTGTCAAACTACTAAAGCTCTACAAGTTACTTTTAAACGAGTTACAAAATTAAAACTAACCTTATTTTTTTAAGTTTTTTTCACTTAATCATTTTCACTTAATTTTATTTAATTAACTTAAATTTATATTTAATAAATAAGCTATGCAGACGATCCAGTAGTGATTGCACAAGACAAAGAAGACCTCAGTTAAATAATAAAGAAACTACAAAAAGAATATACCAAGTCAAATCAGAGTACCTCTCTACAAGCGAAGAAGACATAGAAGATCTACAGATTGACGACAACGTGACAATCAAAGGAAAGGATAAATTCAAATACTTGGGGTTTATAATTACAAAAAAGGCAACAACAGAGGAAGAAATTAAGATTAGGACCAACAAGAACAGCAATCCGACAACTTAACATAGTACTGTGAGATAGACACCTAAATATGAACACAGACAAAAACACAGACTTATAAAACATATATATATATATATATATATATATATATATATATATATATATATATATATATATATATATATATATATATATATATATATATATATATAAACGAAGAATGATCACAGCTGTCCGATTATTAATTAGTATAATGGTAAGTTAATTGGGTTAGCAGCTGAATAATGAAAGCCAAAGTGTGCTCTTTTCAACGAATTCGCTATATTTCGTTAAATTTCTTTAACATCTTCAGACGAATGTTGTGTGAGGTTGCAGGCAAAAGTGGTATTTGAAAGTTCCATGTTGAAAAACTTTTTTGAAGATTTTTTTATAGCAAAAAAATAAGTTGTATATATATATATATATATATATATATATATATATATATATACATATAAAATCACACACGCATATCATATTGGCATAATTGCTATATATTTTGTACCAAACACCATCCTAATATGGGTTATTATATTTTGAGCATTTAGTTTACCATCTACCGTTGACCTGAAGATGCATAGCAAATTATAGTATTCGAGAGCGGTGGTTGGTGGTAGAATAAATTGATTGTGAGTCTTATTCTTATTTCTTTTTACTTATTTAAAATGGACTGACACGGGCAACATATTCAAGATTTAAATCTTAACATTTGATGAATTCTATACAGTTCTAATACAAGTCGAGGCTATCCCAAATTATCTGCAGCCATTTACGCCTGGATATTTTTTGATATTTAAATCGTTAAATAATTCGATTCCTGGACCCGACTTAAGTAATTTAAGCGTTAATAAGTTAAGTCAGATCAGGGATCAGAGCGGTAGAGACAAGATCTCTGTATCGGTCTGATACCGGATAGTCACGGGCGGTAATCAAATTATGATTTAACCGGTTGTGATACTGCGGTGCAGAAAGCAACGGGAAACTACTGCACTATATTTTCCCTAGTAAAGTAACCTATGCAAAACAAAAATTTAACGGCCCCTAGTCCGCGGCAGACCTTAAGTGGTCAGGGGGTGCAAAGAATTCCCGCGAGGAGGAACCACCCGAAAGTGGAATACATTAATAACCAATCCTTGGTACGAATAGGCACTTGGAACGTACAAAGTATGTTTGAACCCGGTAAAGTTCAAAATACCATTCGTGAAATGAAAAGACTTGGAGTGGACATACTAGGTATAAGTGAGATGAGATGGTTTGGTTCTGGAAATGTATCCATGGATGACTACACAATATACTACTCGGGGAACGAACAGCAGAGACACTGGAATGGTGTAGGCCTTATAGTAACAGAGCAGATAAAAAAAAGCAGTACTTGATTTCATACCCTATTCTGATCGAATGCTTCTTTTGAAATTACAGAGTAAGCCCGTAAACATAAACATACTCCAAGTTTATGCACCAACTGCTGACAAGTCGAATGATGAAATAGAGCAGTTCTATGAGAATCTCCAAGAATTACTTAAAATGACAAAGAGTTATGAAACAACATTAATCGTAGGAGATTTTAATGCCAAAGTGGGTTGTGGAAAAGTGGAACCTATTTGTGGAAATTACGGACTGGGCAATCGCAATGATAGAGGTGACAGACTACTACAATTTTGCCAGGAGAAACAACTAACTATCATGAACACCTGGTTCAAGCTACCACTACGGAGGCTATATACGTGGAAATCACCCGCAGATAATAAAAACAATTGTGTCCGAAATCAAATCGATTACATTATTATAAACCAGCGATATAAAAATGCAGTAACGGATACAAGAACATACCCAGGCGCAGATGTTCCATCGGTTCACAACCTACTAGTGGCTAAATTAAAAATAAAGTTCAAAATGCTAAAAAAGACTGTCAAAAGAAAAACCGACATCAATTTACTTAAACAAGAAAATATACAAAGTATGGTAAAGACTAAATTTAACGAGGAATGTGAAAGACTCCAAAGAGAGTTATCACCAACTACAGAAGGCTTATGGACTGAAGTCAAGAATGCTTTTACTAGCGCCGAGAAATATATAAAAGACACTAATAACAAAAGAAAATCTAAACCCTGGATGACACAAAAAATTCTGGGAATGATGGATACTCGAAGATCCTACAAAAATAAAAATAATGAAAAATATAGGGAGATACATCGTCAAATCAAGAAAGAAATAGCTACCGCAAAAGAAAATTGGATGATAGAAAACTGCCAAGAGATCGAAGAATTAATAAAGAAACACGACAGTCAAACGCTTCACAAAAAAATAAAAGATCTAGCTGGAATGACAAAACAAAGACTCCCTTGTAGATTAGCAAACGACGAGAATTAAACGATATGGGAATTAAGCGATCTAAACAACGTATGGGGACATTACATAGAAGAACTATTCTCGGACACATCACTAAACAACATAATATATAAAAACCATGAAACCAGTCCTCCTATATTAAAACAAGAAGTAGAGAGAGCAATCAAAAACGCAAAAAATGGGAAAGCCTCTGGCCCCGATGACATACATACGGAAGTCATAAAGCTCCTGGAAGAGAAACATTTAAATATAATCGTCAAATTATTTAATCAAATATATACAAGCGGTGAAATTCCACAAGACTGGTTAAAATCAGTCTTTATTCCCCTTCCAAAAACTAAGGGAGCAAAGAAGTGTGGTGATTTCAGACTTATTAGTTTAATGTCGCATGTGTTAAAGTTATTCTTGAAAGTTATTCACCAACGCATTTATAAGAAATGTGAACAGGATATCAGTGATGAACAATTTGGCTTCCGAAATGGATTTGGGACACGGGAAGCATTAACCAGTTTTATTATACTGCTGCAAAAATGTCGAGACCAAAAAAAGGATCTCTTTTTATGTTTTATTGACTATCAAAAGGCCTTCGACAAAGTAAAACATGATAAGCTGATGGATTGCCTTCACAAAAAGGACTAGACGAGAACGATTTTAAAATTATCCAAACGCTGTATTTTAACCAAACTGCAGCAGTTAGAACAGAAGCCGGTGACACAGAAATATTCAATATCAAGCGAGGTGTACGACAGGGGTGTGTATTGTCACCACTACTTTTCAATTATATTCGGAAGAAATCTTTGCACGAGCACTAGAGCAATCAAGAGAAGGTGTTAAAATTAACGGCAGAGTTCTAAATAATGTACGATACGCCGACGACACGGTCCTAATGGCAGAGAGCCCACAGGATCTCCAGACACTCTTAGATCGCGTCAGATCAATCGGGGAACAATACGGCCTCAGCATTAACGTCAAGAAAACAAAAACAATGATTGTCTCCAAAATATCCATCCATCCACCCATGGCTTTAAACGTGAATGGTAACATTATCGAAAATGTCGAGAAATTTCGATATCCAGGGTGCTGGATAACGAAAGATATAGATCCAGACATAGAAATAAAATCGCGAATTGAACAAGCAAGAAACGTCTTTTTAAAAATGAAACGAATGTTTACGTCCCAAACACTCAATCTCAAAATCCGATACCGAATGCTGAAATGTTACGTTTACAGCACCTTACTATATGGAATGGAGGCCTGGACCTTCAAAATCAACTCACTCAGGCGTTTGGAAAGTTTTGAAATGTGGTTATTTCGAAGGATGCTGAAAGTCCCCTGGACAGCGCATATGAGCAACGAGCAGGTCCTACATAAGATGGGTACCGACAGAGAACTCTTAAAAATAATGAAAACACGGAAAACCTCATATTTGGGACACATATACAGAAATGAGAAATACCAGCTACTGCAGCTTTTTATATAGGGGAAGGTAGAAGGAAAACGTGGTCCTGCTAGACGGCAGGCGTCCTGGTTAAAGAACATTCGTGAGTGGACTGGTTTGGATTCTCAATCTTTAATAAGAAAAGCCAGGGACAGAAATGATTTTGCTGAGGTTATCGCCAACCTTCATTGAAGACGGCACCCAAAGAAGAAGAAGAAGTTAAGTCATTAGCAGCCATTTCAACGCATCCAAAGCGATTTCTGGAAGCGTTGGTCTTTGAAGTATATTAATATTCTTCAATCAAAGACACCAGTGGACTAAACAATCTCCTCCGGTTTCTCAGGGCGATCTGGTAGTCATTAAAATAATGAGCAAGCTCATGTGCATAAGATGATGTAATTCACGTGGTCGAGGTCAAAACTTCTCGTGGCACAATGAAAAAGCTGTGGTCAAGAATTTAGTTGGGTCTTTAGTTTATTTGTGGTCTTTAGTTAAAAATTTAGGTAATTTTGGTTTTAATTACTGAGCAACGATGAAAAAAAATCATAGAGGCCACTTTGTAACATTATTAAATCCTTAAGTACCATTTATTACACATTTAAAAGAAAATGATTATCTCTTTTGAAAAATTTTCTTAAAATATATTAAATTTTAATGAAGCTAAATTAAAAAAGGATGTTTGTAATAATAATTGCTCTCTTTCTTTTACAAACACGGCATCACGTTTTATCGTTACAGATTAACCAATACCGAGAAATAAAAGACTATCATATTTTACCTGTTTCTACTCATGACGAATCTTTGACTTGAGAGAGATATTTTGACGTTCCTAACGAGGAACTTACTCAAATAACACAATATACTTTACAACAAAAAAACATGTGGTAACAGTTATCACTTCGACGCCACCCCAGTCACGATATATTTTGTTTTTTTTTTAACGTAGGAAAACATTTTTAGGGAAAAATTGCTAGTTACAATACAATCAGTGGGAAGAAAAAGCAGATATGTCACAAAAATCAAGTTAGCGGTAAATAAGAAAAAACTTCCCATATTGAAAACTAACCAGTGTTTAACAAAATTTTAAATACCACAGTATAGAGCAATCTTGTGTTTAATTTTAAGTTTATCACATTCTGCGATTGTTCGATAGTCCAAAATTGACGAAGTAAGTCTAAAACGTTAATCACAAAAAAAAAAAAATAACTTTTATCATTCAATAACTTCGAGTTTTTTATCGAAGTTAATCAATTTTTTTATTTAAAAACAAACGTTTCTTGGCTTATTTTAGAGTTTTCTGAAGATGTTTTAGGAAGCGAAAGTACTTGGGCAAGATTTAATTAATAAAACAATGCTCGATATCTGCCTTTCATTTTATCGAAACTCTAAAAGGCAGTTAATTTCTTTTTTTTGATTAAGTCCGCTGCTGATTGGTAGTACCACAAATCCAGTGATGCTGTAATCATTGTAATAAAAAAATCGTATAATCCCTCAATATCAAACGGTATTTTATAATGTAATTCAACATATCGCGCAAAATTCTACTCGACCCAACATAAAGTGATGTTTTATTCTGTACTAAAAACGACATCAATATTTAATATTCGTATTTGTCAGGTGAGTGGATGGAAAACTCAAATTTTTGTTGGAAGAAGGTAAAGCGAAAATGGAAAATATTACGATAAAGTCGCACAGTCGGAAAATCCCGCGGATAAATATACTGTTCAAATTATACAATACAACTTGTTTTCATATATATTTTAACAATACTCGTTTTCTTTTATTAGTATATGAAATTTCACAACTTTTAATTTAAAAAGGACTAAGTTAGTCCATCTTAAAATGTGTTACTTCAATTCTTTCTATTAGAGGAATACAGTTTGCTGTTGTCTTTTTAAAAGAAAAGATGCCAGGGTGAAAAATTTAAGAGAAAAGAGGATAATATTATTTTTGTATCGAAATTTTGGCAATGTAGTTTAGTGACAATTATTGTCGCCTTATGTTTAGAGGTGGCTGTTTAGCTAGAACTTGTCAACTACTAGTGGGACTAGTTCTAAATGCACCAAGTGCTAATCTCAAGGTTGTGGATTAAATACTGTTAAGCTTTTTTAAGGTTTTTGCTTGCGGAGTTATAACAAATGCGACCGAAATTTAAAGTAAAAAATCTAAATTCTTTCAAGTAAGTAAGCTAAAAACCGAGATCTATTGTTAATATATATATATATATATATATATATATATATATATATATATATATATATATATATATTGTTCTGAAGCTATTTTCTTGTGGCATTGTAAATTAATTACTATTTATAACTGGGAATAAGCCACATTAAGATAAAAATACATTTATTGACGTTTCAATTTCCAATTCGGAAATCATTCTCAAAATACAAATAGTAAATTAAACAAATTTTGTTTTTTGTTACATAGTGAAAAAATTCTTCTGATAATTTAATTTTATCTGACTCATTTATATTGACAATTCAGACATACATTATGCATTTTAAAGTAGACGACTTTAAAATGATATTGCCAATATTGTTGAGTTGCGCTCCTGGGACGACTTTACTTATAAGATAGTTCATTCGATTACATGAAATCAACTTTAACTTGAGAATATCCGTCAGAAAATTGAAACGTCAATAAATGTATTTTTATCTTTAATGTGGCTTATTCCCAGTTATAAATAGTAATTAATATATATATATATATATATATATATATATATATATATATATATATATATATATATATATATATATATTGTTATGATATGTAAAATAATCAAGAAAAATATTGGTTTGCTTAAAATATTTCAAAGTTCAAAAACATTAAAATAATTAAATAATTCAGATAAAACAAACTTGAATAAACCACTTGAATAAAACCACCAAATATTTCATCATAATAATTTCTAATATTCAAACATAACAAAACCCAAAACCTTTTAATTTCCATGTATTATTTTCAACTTTATCTTGAGATAGAAGATTTTATTTTTCTCGAAAATGAAAAAGACACAGCACAGAGAGCCGAGATAACTGATATTCCAAAAGAAAAATTCAGTGACTTTACCAGTCTTAGGTTTCTACTAAAACATTTAGGCGTCGAATGTCGCTGTGAACCGAGCGCCGGCGATTGGCTTATTACTAAAGATTTTTTCTAGAATACCATTTATCAGCTGTCTGTGAGTATCTATAGGGTCAGATATTTAATATAGAAAAAAGGACAAATTGAAACTTTTTTTATTTAATATTATTAATGACGAAATCATAAGAAAATGCCTACAACAAGGTTATACAAAATCAAAGAAGTATGTTTTAGATACCAGCAACAATATTGTTATGCAGTAGCTCCAACACCAGTTGAATAAAACCACCAAATATTACATCATAATAATTTCTAATATTCAAACATAACAAAACCCAAAACCTTTTAATTTCCATGTATTATTTTAACTTTATCTTGAGATAGAAGATTTTATTTTTCTCGAAAATGAAAAAGACACAGCACAAAGAGCCCAGATAACTGATATTCCAAAATAAAAATTCAGAGACTTTACCAGTCTTAGGTTTCTACTAAAACATTTAGGCGTCGAATGTCGCTGTGGACCGAGCGCCGGCGATTGGCTTATCACTAAAGATTTTTTCTAGAATACCATTTACCAGCTGTCTGTGAGTATCTATAGGGTCAGATATTTAATATAGAAAAAAGGACAAATTGAAACTTTTTTTATTTACTATTATTAATGACGAAATCATAAGAAAATGCCTACAACAAGGTTATACAAAATCAGAGAAGTTTGTTTTAGATACCAGCAACAATAATGTTATGCCGTAGCTCTAACACCACTTGAATAAAACCATCAAATATTTCATCATAATAATTTCTAATATTCAAACATAACAAAACCCAAAACCTTTTAATTTCCATGTATTATTTTCAACTTTATCTTGAGATAGAAGATTTTATTTTTCTCGAAAATGAAAAAGACACAGCACAGAGAGCCGAGATAACTGATATTCCAAAACAAAAATTCAGTGACTTTACCAGTCTTAGGTTTCTACTAAAACATTTAGGCGTCGAATGTCGCTGTGGACCGAGCGCCGGCGATTGGCTTATCACTGAAGATTTTTTCTAGAATACCATTTACCAGCTGTCTGTGAGTATCTATAGGCTCCGATATTTAATATAGAAAAAAGGACAAATTGAAACTTTTTTTATTTAATATTACTAATGACGAAATTATAAGAAAATGCCTACAACAAGATTATACAAAATCAGAGCAGTATGTTTTAGATACCAGCAACAATAATGTTATGCCGTAGCTCTAACACCATTTTAATAAGACCACCAAATATTTCATCATAATAATTTCTAATATTCAAACATAACAAAACACAAAACCTTTTAATTTCCATGTAGTATTTTCAACTTTATCTTGAGATCGAAGATTTTATTTTTCTCGAAAATGAAAAAGACACAGCACAGAGAGCAGAGATAACTGATATTCCAAAACAAAGATTCAGTGTTTTTACCAGTCTGAGTCAGAGGGTCAGAGAAGAATGTTTTATTAAAAAACAATATTGTTATGCACTAGTTTTAACACCAATTCAATGAAACCAATAAATACTCTATCATGACAATTTCTATTATTCAAACATTACAAAACACAAAACCTTTTAATTTCCATGTAATATTTTCAACTTTATCTTGCGACAGAAGATATTATTTGTCCCGAAAATGAAAAAGACACTACACAAAGAGCCGAGATAATTGATATTCCAAAGAAAGATTCAGTGACTTCACCAGTCTTAGGTTTCTACTGAAACATTTAGGCGTCGAATGTCGCTGTGGACCGAGCGCCGGCGATTGGCTTATCACTACAGATTTTTTCTAGAATACCATTTACCAGCTGTCTGTGAGTATTTATAGAATCAGATATTTAATATAGAACAAAGGACAAATTGAAACTTTTTTTATTTAATATTATTAATGACGAAATCATAAGAAAATACCTACAACAAGGTTATACAAAATCAGAGAAGTATGTTTTAGATAGCAGCAACAATATTGTTATGCCGTAGCTCCAACACCAGTTGAATAAAACCACCAAATATTTCATCATAATAATTTCTAATATTCAAACATAACAAAACCCAAAAACCTTTTAATTTTCATGTATTATTTTTAACTTTATCTTGAGATAGAAGATTTTATTTTTCTCGAAAATGAAAAAGACACAGCACAGAGAGCCGAGATAACTGATATTCCAAAAGAAAAATTCAGTGACTTTACCAGTCTTAGGTTTCTACTAAAACATTTAGGCGTCGAATGTCGCTGTGGACCGAGCGCCCGCGATTGGCTTATTACTAAAGATTTTTTCTAGAATACCATTTACCAGCTGTCTGTGAGTATCTATAGGGTCAGATATTTAATATAGAAAAAAGGACAAATTGAAACTTTTTTTATTTAATATTATTAATGACGAAATCATAAGAAAATGCCTACAACAAGATTATACAAAATCAGAGCAGTATGTTTTAGATACCAGCAACAATAATGTTATGCCGTAGCTCCAACACCAGTTGAATAAAACCACCAAATATAACATCATAATAATTTCTAATATTCAAACATAACAAAACCAAAAAACCTTTTAATTTCCATGTATTATTTTCAACTTTATCTTGAGATAGAAGATTTTATTTTTCTCGAAAATGAAAAAGACACAGCACAGAGAGCCGAGATAACTGATATTCCATGAGAAAAATTCAGTGACTTTACCAGTCTTAGATTTCTACTAAGACATTTAGGCGTCGAATGTCGCTGTGGACCGAGCGCCGGCGATTGGCTTATTACTAAAGATTTTTCTAGAATACCATTTACCAGCTGTCTGTAAGTATCTATAGGGTCAGATATTTAATATAGAAAAAAGGACAAATTGAAACTTTTTTTATTTAATATTATTAATGACGAAATCATAAGAAAATGCCTACAACAAGGTTATACAAAATCTAAGAAGTATGTTTTAGATACCAGCAACAATATTGTTATGCCGTAGCTCCAACACCAGTTGAATAAAACCACCAAATATAACATCATAATAATTTCTAATATTCAAACATAACAAAACCAAAAAACCTTTTAATTTCCATGTATTATTTTCAACTTTATCTTGAGATAGAAGATTTTATTTTTCTCGAAAATGAAAAAGACACAGCACAGAGAGCCGAGATAACTGATATTCCATGAGAAAAATTCAGTGACTTTACCAGTCTTAGATTTCTACTAAGACATTTAGGCGTCGAATGTCGCTGTGGACCGAGCGCCGGCGATTGGCTTATCACTGAAGATTTTTTCTAGAATACCATTTACCAGCTCTCTGTGAGTATCTATAGGGTCAGATATTTAATATGGAAAAAATGACAAATTGAAACTTTTTTTATTTAATATTATTAATGACGAAATCATAAGAAAATGCCTACAACAACGTTATACAAAATCAGAGAAGTATGTTTTAGATACCAGCAACAATAATGTTATGCCGTAGCTCTAACACCACTTAAATAAAACCATCAAATATTTCATCATAATAATTTCTAATATTTAAACATAACAAAACCCAAAACCTTTTAATTTCCATGTATTATTTTCAACTTTATCTTGAGATAGAAGATTTTATTTTTCTCGAAAATGAAAAAGACACAGCACAGAGAGCCCAAATAACTGATATTCCAAAAGAAACATTCAGTGACTTTACCAGTCTTAGGTTTCTACTAAAACATTTAGGCGTCGAATGTCGCTGTGGACCGAGCGCCGGCGATTGGCTTATTACTAAAGATTTTTTCTAGAATACCATTTACCAGCTGTCTGTGAGTATCTATTGGGTCACATATTTAATATGGAAAAAAGGACAAATTGAAACTTTTTTTATTTAATATTATTAATGACGAAATCATAAGAAAATGCCTACAACAAGGTTATACAAAATCAAAGAAGTATGTTTTAGATACCAGCAACAATAATGTTATGCCGTTGCTCTAACACCACTTAAATAAAACCTCCAAATATTTCATCATAATAATTTCTAATATTTAAACATAACAAAACCCAAAACCTTTTAATTTTCATGTATTATTTTCAACTTTATCTTGAGATAGAAGATTTTATTTTTCTCGAAAATGAAAAAGACACAGCACAGAGAGCCGAGATAACTGATATTCCAAAAGAAAAATTCAGTGACTTTACCAGTCTTAGGTTTCTACTAAAACATTTAGGCGTCGAATGTCGCTGTGGACCGAGCGCCAACGATTGGCTTATCACTGAAGATTTTTTCTAGAATACCATTTACCAGCTGTCTGTGAGTATCTATAGGGCCAGATATTTAATATGGAAAAAAGGACAAATTGAAACTTTTTTTATTTAATATTATTAATGAAGAAATCATGAGAAAATGCCTACAACAAGGTTATACAAAATCAAAGAAGTATGTTTTAGATACCAGCAACAATATTGTTATGCCGTAGCTCCAACATCAGTTGAATAAAACCACCAAATATTACATCATAATAATTTCTAATATTCAAACATAACAAAACCCAAAACCCTTTAATTTCCATGTACTATTTTTAACTTTATCTTGAGATAGAAGATTTTATTTTTCTCGAAAATGAAAAAGACACAGCACAGAGAGCCCAAATAACTGATATTCCAAAAGAAACATTCAGTGACTTTACCAGTCTTAGGTTTCTACTAAAACATTTAGGCGTCGAATGTCGCTGTGGACCGAGCGCCGGCGATTGGCTTATTACTAAAGATTTTTTCTAGAATACCATTTACCAGCTGTCTGTGAGTATCTATTGGGTCACATATTTAATATGGAAAAAAGGACAAATTGAAACTTTTTTTATTTAATATTATTAATGACGAAATCATAAGAAAATGCCTACAACAAGGTTATACAAAATCAAAGAAGTATGTTTTAGATACCAGCAACAATAATGTTATGCCGTTGCTCTAACACTACTTAAATAAAACCTCCAAATATTTCATCATAATAATTTCTAATATTTAAACATAACAAAACCCAAAACCTTTTAATTTCCATGTATTATTTTCAACTTTATCTTGAGATAGAAGATTTTATTTTTCTCGAAAATGAAAAAGACACAGCACAGAGAGCCGAGATAACTGATATTCCATGAGAAAAATTCAGTGACTTTACCAGTCTTAGATTTCTACTAAGACATTTAGGCGTCGAATGTCGCTGTGGACCGAGCGCCGGCGATTGGCTTATCACTGAAGATTTTTTCTAGAATACCATTTACCAGCTCTCTGTGAGTATCTATAGGGTCAGATATTTAATATGGAAAAAATGACAAATTGAAACTTTTTTTATTTAATATTATTAATGACGAAATCATAAGAAAATGCCTACAACAACGTTATACAAAATCAGAGAAGTATGTTTTAGATACCAGCAACAATAATGTTATGCCGTAGCTCTAACACCACTTAAATAAAACCATCAAATATTTCATCATAATAATTTCTAATATTTAAACATAACAAAACCCAAAACCTTTTAATTTCCATGTATTATTTCAACTTTATCTTGAGATAGAAGATTTTATTTTTCTCGAAAATGAAAAAGACACAGCACAGAGAGCCCAAATAACTGATATTCCAAAAGAAACATTCAGTGACTTTACCAGTCTTAGGTTTCTACTAAAACATTTAGGCGTCGAATGTCGCTGTGGACCGAGCGCCGGCGATTGGCTTATTACTAAAGATTTTTTCTAGAATACCATTTACCAGCTGTCTGTGAGTATCTATTGGGTCACATATTTAATATGGAAAAAAGGACAAATTGAAACTTTTTTTATTTAATATTATTAATGACGAAATCATAAGAAAATGCCTACAACAAGGTTATACAAAATCAAAGAAGTATGTTTTAGATACCAGCAACAATAATGTTATGCCGTTGCTCTAACACCACTTAAATAAAACCTCCAAATATTTCATCATAATAATTTCTAATATTTAAACATAACAAAACCCAAAACCTTTTAATTTTCATGTATTATTTTCAACTTTATCTTGAGATAGAAGATTTTATTTTTCTCGAAAATGAAAAAGACACAGCACAGAGAGCCGAGATAACTGATATTCCAAAAGAAAAATTCAGTGACTTTACCAGTCTTAGGTTTCTACTAAAACATTTAGGCGTCGAATGTCGCTGTGGACCGAGCGCCAACGATTGGCTTATCACTGAAGATTTTTTCTAGAATACCATTTACCAGCTGTCTGTGAGTATCTATAGGGCCAGATATTTAATATGGAAAAAAGGACAAATTGAAACTTTTTTTATTTAATATTATTAATGACGAAATCATGAGAAAATGCCTACAACAAGGTTATACAAAATCAAAGAAGTATGTTTTAGATACCAGCAACAATATTGTTATGCCGTAGCTCCAACATCAGTTGAATAAAACCACCAAATATTACATCATAATAATTTCTAATATTCAAACATAACAAAACCCAAAACCCTTTAATTTCCATGTACTATTTTTAACTTTATCTTGAGATAGAAGATTTTATTTTTCTCGAAAATGAAAAAGACACAGCACAGAGAGCCCAAATAACTGATATTCCAAAAGAAACATTCAGTGACTTTACCAGTCTTAGGTTTCTACTAAAACATTTAGGCGTCGAATGTCGCTGTGGACCGAGCGCCGGCGATTGGCTTATTACTAAAGATTTTTTCTAGAATACCATTTACCAGCTGTCTGTGAGTATCTATTGGGTCACATATTTAATATGGAAAAAAGGACAAATTGAAACTTTTTTTATTTAATATTATTAATGACGAAATCATAAGAAAATGCCTACAACAAGGTTATACAAAATCAAAGAAGTATGTTTTAGATACCAGCAACAATAATGTTATGCCGTTGCTCTAACACTACTTAAATAAAACCTCCAAATATTTCATCATAATAATTTCTAATATTTAAACATAACAAAACCCAAAACCTTTTAATTTCCATGTATTATTTTCAACTTTATCTTGAGATAGAAGATTTTATTTTTCTCGAAAATGAAAAAGACACAGCACAGAGAGCCGAGATAACTGATATTCCAAAAGAAAAATTCAGTGACTTTACCAGTCTTAGGTTTCTACTAAAACATTTAGGCGTCGAATGTCGCTGTAGACCGAGCGCCGGCGATTGGCTTATCACTGAAGATTTTTTCTAGAATACCATTTACCAGCTGTCTGTGGGTATCTATAGGGTCAGATATTTAATATAGAAAAAAGGACAAATCGAAACTTTTTTTATTTAATATTATTAATGACGAAATTATAAGAAAATGCCTACAACAAGATTATACAAAATGAGAGCAGTATGTTTTAGATACCAGCAACAATAATGTTATGCCGTAGCTCTAACACCACTTAAATAAAACCACCAAATATTTCATCATAATAATTTCTAATATTTAAGCATAACAAAACCCAAAACCTTTTAATTTCCATGTATTATTTTCAACTTTATCTTGAGATAGAAGATTTTATTTTTCTCGAAAATGAAAAAAACACAGCACAAAGAGCCAAGATAACTGATATTCCAAAAGAAAAAATCAGTGACTTTACCAGTCTTAGGTTTCTACTAAAACATTTAGGCGTCGAATGTCGCTGTGGACCGAGCGCCGGCGATTGGCTTATCACTGAAGATTTTTTCTAGAATACCTTTTACCAGCTGTCCGTGAGTATCTATAGGGTCAGATATTTAATATGGAAAAAAGGACAAATTGAAACTTTTTTTATTTAATATTATTAATGACGAAATCATAAGAAAATGCCTACAACAACGTTATACAAAATCAGAGAAGTATGTTTTAGATAGCAGCAACAATAATGTTATGCCGTAGCTCTAACACCACTTGAATAAAACCATCAAATATTTCATCATAATAATTTCTAATATTCAAACATAACGAAACCCAAAACCTTTTAATTTCCATGTATTATTTTCAACTTTATCTTGAGATAGAAGATTTTATTTTTCTCGAAAATGAAAAAGACACAGCACAGAGAGCCGAGATAACTGATATTCCAAAAGAAAAATTCAGTGACTTTACCAGTCTTAGGTTTCTACTAAAACATTTAGGCGTCGAATGTCGCTGTGGACCGAGCGCCGGCGATTGGCTTATCACTGAAGATTTTTTCTAGAATACCATTTACCAGCTGTCTGTGAGTATCTATAGGGTCAGATATTTAATATAGAAAAAATTACAAATTAAAACTTTTTTTATATAATATTATTCATGACGAAATCATAAGAAAATGCCTACAACAAGATTATACAAAATGAGAGCAGTATGTTTTAGATACATTAAAAATTCAGTGACTTTACCAGTCTTAGGTTTCTACTAAAACATTTAGGCGTCGAATGTCGCTGTGGACCGAGCGCCGGCGATTGGCTTATCACTGAAGATTTTTTCTAGAATACCATTTACCAGCTGTCTGTGAGTATCTATAGGGTCAGATATTTAATATAGAAAAAATTACAAATTGAAACTTTTTTTATTTAATATTATTAATGACGAAATCATAAGAAAATGCCTACAACAAGATTATACAAAATGAGAGCAGTATGTTTTAGATACATTAAAAATTCAGTGACTTTACCAGTCTTAGGTTTCTACTAAAACATTTAGGCGTCGAATGTCGCTGTGGACCGAGCGCCGGCGATTGACTTATCACTGAAGATTTTTTCTAGAATACCATTTACCAGCTCTCTGTGAGTATCTATAGGGTCAGATATTTAATATGGAAAAAAGGACAAATTGAAACTTTTTTTATTTAATATTATTAATGACGAAATCATAAGAAAATGCCTACAACAACGTTATACAAAATCAGAGAAGTATGTTTTAGATACCAGCAACAATAATGTTATGCCGTAGCTCTAACACCACTTAAATAAAACCATCAAATATTTCATCATAATAATTTCTAATATTTAAACATAACAAAACCCAAAACCTTTTAATTTCCATGTATTATTTTCAACTTTATCTTGAGATAGAAGATTTTATTTTTCTCGAAAATGAAAAAGACACAGCACAGAGAGCCGAGATAACTGATATTCCAAAAGAAAAATTCAGTGACTTTACCAGTCTTAGGTTTCTACTAAAACATTTAGGCGTCGAATGTCGCTGTGGACCGAGCGCCGGCGATTGGCTTATCACTGAAGATTTTTTCTAGAATACCATTTACCAGCTGTCTGTGAGTATCTATAGGGTCAGATATTTAATATAGAAAAAAGGACAAATTGAAACTTTTTTTATTTAATATTATTAATGACGAAATTATAAGAAAATGCCTACAACAAGATTATTAAAAATGAGAGCAGTATGTTTTAGATACATTAAAAATTCAGTGACTTTACCAGTCTTAGGTTTCTACTAAAACATTTAGGCGTCGAATGTCGCTGTGGACCGAGTGTCGGCGATTGGCTTATCACTAAAGATTTTTTCTAGAATACCATTTACCAGCTGTCTGTGAGTATCTATAGGGTCAGATATTTAATATAGAAAAAAGGACAAATTGAAACTTTTTTTATTTAATATTATTAATGACTAAATCATAAGAAAATGCCTACAACAAGGTTATACAAAATCAAAGAAGTATGTTTTAGATACCAGCAACAATATTGTTATGCCGTAGCTCCAACATCAGTTGAATAAAACCACCAAATATTACATCATAATAATTTCTAATATTCAAACATAACAAAACCCAAAACCCTTTAATTTCCATGTACTATTTTTAACTTTATCTTGAGATAGAAGATTTTGTTTTTCTCGAAAATGAAAAAGACACAGCACAGAGAGCCCAAATAACTGATATTCCAAAAGAAACATTCAGTGACTTTACCAGTCTTAGGTTTCTACTAAAACATTTAGGCGTCGAATGTCGCTGTGGACCGAGCGCCGGCGATTGGCTTATTACTAAAGATTTTTTCTAGAATACCATTTACCAGCTGTCTGTGAGTATCTATTGGGTCACATATTTAATATGGAAAAAAGAACAAATTGAAACTTTTTTTATTTAATATTATTAATGACGAAATCATAAGAAAATGCCTACAACAAGGTTATACAAAATCAAAGAAGTATGTTTTAGATACCAGCAACAATAATGTTATGCCGTTGCTCTAACACCACTTAAATAAAACCACCAAATATTTCATCATAATAATTTCTAATATTTAAACATAACAAAACCCAAAACCTTTTAATTTCCATGTATTATTTTCAACTTTATCTTGAGATAGAAGATTTTATTTTTCTCGAAAATGAAAAAGACACAGCACAGAGAGCCGAGATAACTGATATTCAAAAAGAAAAATTCAGTGACTTTACCAGTCTTAGGTTTCTATTAAAACATTTAGGCGTCGAATGTCGCTGTAGACCGAGCGCCGGCGATTGGCTTATCACTGAAGATTTTTTCTAGAATACCATTTACCAGCTGTCTGTGGGTATCTATAGGGTCAGATATTTAATATAGAAAAAAGGACAAATTGAAACTTTTTTTATTTAATATTATTAATGACGAAATTATAAGAAAATGCCTACAACAAGATTATACAAAATGAGAGCAGTATGTTTTAGATACCAGCAACAATAATGTTATGCCGTAGCTCTAACACCACTTGAATAAAACCATCAAATATTTCATCATAATAATTTCTAATATTCAAACATAACGAAACCCAAACCTTTTAATTTCCATGTATTATTTTCAACTTTATCTTGAGATAGAAGATTTTATTTTTCTCGAAAATGAAAAAGACACAGCACAGAGAGCCGAGATAACTGATATTCCAAAAGAAAAATTCAGTGACTTTACCAGTCTTAGGTTTCTACTAAAACATTTAGGCGTCGAATGTCGCTGTGGACCGAGCGCCGGCGATTGGCTTATCACTGAAGATTTTTTCTAGAATACCATTTACCAGCTGTCTGTGAGTATCTATAGGGTCAGATATTTAATATAGAAAAAATTACAAATTGAAACTTTTTTTATATAATATTATTAATGACGAAATCATAAGAAAATGCCTACAACAAGATTATACAAAATGAGAGCAGTATGTTTTAGATACATTAAAAATTCAGTGACTTTACCAGTCTTAGGTTTCTACTAAAACATTTAGGCGTCGAATGTCGCTGTGGACCGAGTGTCGGCGATTGGCTTATCACTAAAGATTTTTTCTAGAATACCATTTACCAGCTGTCTGTGAGTATCTATAGGGTCAGATATTTAATATAGAAAAAAGGACAAATTGAAACTTTTTTTATTTAATATTATTAATGACGAAATCATAAGAAAATGCCTACAACAACGTTATACAAAATCAGAGAAGTATGTTTTAGATACCAGCAACAATAATGTTATGCCGTAGCTCTAACACCACTTAAATAAAACCATCAAATATTTCATCATAATAATTTCTAATATTTAAACATAACAAAACCCAAAACCTTTTAATTTCCATGTATTATTTTCAACTTTATCTTGAGATAGAAGATTTTATTTTTCTCGAAAATGAAAAAGACACAGCACAGAGAGCCGAGATAACTGATATTCCAAAAGAAAAATTCAGTGACTTTAAAAGTCTTAGGTTTCTACTAAAACATTTAGGCGTCGAATGTCGCTGTGGACCGAGCGCCGGCGATTGGCTTATCACTGAAGATTTTTTCTAGAATACCATTTACCAGCTGTCTGTGAGTATCTATAGGGTCAGATATTTAATATAGAAAAAATTACAAATTGAAACTTTTTTTATATAATATTATTAATGACGAAATCATAAGAAAATGCCTACAGCAAGATTATACAAAAATGAGAGCAGTATGTTTTAGATACATTAAAAATTCAGTGACTTTACCAGTCTTAGGTTTCTACTAAAACATTTAGGCGTCGAATGTCGCTGTGGACCGAGCGTCGGCGATTGACTTATCACTGAAGATTTTTTCTAGAATACCATTTACCAGCTCTCTGTGAGTATCTATAGGGTCAGATATTTAATATGGAAAAAAGGACAAATTGAAACTTTTTTTATTTAATATTATTAATGACGAAATCATAAGAAAATGCCTACAACAACGTTATACAAAATCAGAGAAGTATGTTTTAGATACCAGCAACAATAATGTTATGCCGTAGCTCTAACACCACTTAAATAAAACCATCAAATATTTCATCATAATAATTTCTAATATTTAAACATAACAAAACCCAAAACCTTTTAATTTCCATGTATTATTTTCAACTTTATCTTGAGATAGAACATTTTATTTTTCTCGAAAATGAAAAAGACACAGCACAGAGAGCCGAGATAACTGATATTCCAAAAGAAAAATTCAGTGACTTTACCAGTCTTAGGTTTCTACTAAAACATTTAGGCGTCGAATGTCGCTGTGGACCGAGCGCCGGCGATTGGCTTATCACTGAAGATTTTTTCTAGAATACCATTTACCAGCTGTCTGTGAGTATCTATAGGGTCAGATATTTAATATAGAAAAAATTACAAATTGAAACTTTTTTTATATAATATTATTAATGACGAAATCATAAGAAAATGCCTACAGCAAGATTATACAAAATGAGAGCAGTATGTTTTAGATACATTAAAAATTCAGTGACTTTACCAGTCTTAGGTTTCTACTAAAACATTTAGGCGTCGAATGTCGCTGTGGACCGAGCGCCGGCGATTGACTTATCACTGAAGATTTTTTCTAGAATACCATTTACCAGCTCTCTGTGAGTATCTATAGGGTCAGATATTTAATATGGAAAAAAGGACAAATTGAAACTTTTTTTATTTAATATTATTAATGACGAAATCATAAGAAAATGCCTACAACAAGGTTATACAAAATCAGAGAAGTATGTTTTAGATACCAGCAACAATAATGTTATGCCGTAGCTCTAACAACACTTAAATAAAACCACCAAATATTTCATCATAATAATTTCTAATATTTAAACATAACAAAACCCAAAACCTTTTAATTTTCATGTATTATTTTCAACTTTATCTTGAGATAGAAGATTTTATTTTTCTCGAAAATGAAAAAGACACAGCACAGAGAGCCGAGATAACTGATATTCCAAAAGAAAAATTCAGTGACTTTACCAGTCTTAGGTTTCTACTAAAACATTTAGGCGTCGAATGTCGCTGTGGACCGAGCGCCAACGATTGGCTTATCACTGAAGATTTTTTCTAGAATACCATTTACCAGCTGTCTGTGAGTATCTATAGGGTCAGATATTTAATATGGAAAAAAGGACAAATTGAAACTTTTTTTATTTAATATTATTAATGACGAAATCATGAGAAAGTGCCTACAACTTCTTCTTCTTCAAGTGCCATCTTCGTTCCGAAGGTTGGCGATCATCAGGGCTATACGTATTTTCGAAACTGCTGACCGAAACAATTCGTTGTTGCTACAACTATACCATTCCGTAGATTCTTTAGCCAGGAGTTTCGTCTTCTTCCTATGGACCTTTTTCTGCTATTTTCCCTTGCATAATTATTCGAAGCAGTTCATATCTTTCGCCTCTTGTAATGTGGCCCAAGTATTGCAGTTTTCGTTTTTTGATTGTAAATATGACTTCCTTTTCTTTGTTCATTCTTCTCAAGACCTCGACATTTGTGACTCTCTCGGTCCATGATATTCTCAGGATTCTGCGATACATCCACAGTTCAAATGCCTCTAATTTTTTGATATCAATCTTTTTTAACGTCCATGACTCCATTCCGTAAAACAGCACAGAAAGTACGTAACATCTCATCAGGCGAAGTTTCATTTCAAGGCTCAAATCTCTTCCGCAGAACACTCTCTTCATTTTAGTGAATATGGATCTGGCTTTTTCTATTCTTATTTTGATTTCCGCTGAGCTATCGTTGTCTTCATTTATAAAAGTGCCTAAATATTTGTATTTGCTAACTCGATCGATAATTTCATTGTGTAAATATAAATTTTGGACATTTTGTGTTGATTTCGATATTACCATAAATTTCGTTTTCTTTATGTTCAAAGATAGTCCATATTCTTCGCTGCAGTCTGCTATCTTATTCACCAATGTCTGTAGCTCTTCAAGTGTTTCTGCGATCAGAACGGTGTCGTCGGCAAATCTCAGATTGTTTAATCTAACACCATTTATTTTAATACCTACGGATTGCTCAGAGAGTGTTCTATTCATTACGTCTTCGGAATAGAGATTAAACAGGGTTGGTGACAGTATACACCCTTGTCTCACACCTCGCTTTATTTCAATTTCTTCAGTGGTATTATTCTCTACTCTCACTACTGCTTTCTGATTGTAGTACATATTTGCTATTAGTCGGATGTCTCGTTTATCTAAATTCTTTTCTGTCAGGAGTCTGATTAGGTGATCATGCCGCACTTTATCAAAGGCCTTGTTGTAATCTATGAAACACATGAATACATCTTGATTTATGTCAAGACATCTTTGAGACATAACGTTCAGTGCAAACAACGCCTCTCTTGTTCCGAGTCCATTTCGGAATCCAAACTGGGTATTATTGATGTCCAGTTCCAGTTTTGTGTGTACTCTAGAGTGTATAATTTTCAGGAATATTTTCAGTACATGGCTCATCAGACTGATTGTACGATAATCACTACATTGTTTGGCATTTATCTTTTTTGGTATAATAACAAAGGTGGATAAAAGCCATTCTTGTGGTATTTTTCCTGATGTATAAATGCTATTGAAAAGTTCAACTAAAATGCGAATCGAGTCTTTTTCTATTAGTTTAAGGATTTCCGTTGGTATTTCATCTGGACCTGGGGCTTTACCATTTTTCATTCTTTTTAGTGCGTACATTACTTCCTCTTCCGTTATTTCTGGACCTTCGTCTCCTTGTATGTTACTTAGCTCAGATTGTTGTCTATCATCTGCAAAGAGTTCTTCAATATAGTTTTTCCATGTCTTCAACTGTTCTTCTAGTTCTGTTATTATGTTTCCGTTGACATTATACAGGGTATTTGGCTGCTTACGTTTTTGTGTACCTGCAAGTTCTTTCACTTTTTTATGTACATTAAAAATATCATGTTTTGCCTGCAATTGCTCTATTTCTTCACATTTTCTTTTATAAAAATCTTCTTTTGCTATTCTGATTTCTATTTTAATTTCTTTCTGTAGTTGTTTATACCTTTGTTCGTTTTTTCCTTTCATTATTCTCCGGTTGTCCATGAGAAGAAGGATCTTATCAGTCATCCAACTTTGCTTTATTTTTGGTTTTTCTTTAGTCAAAATTTTCTTCGCAGGGCCTGTTATTGCCATTTTTACGTTTTGCCATTTTTTATCTATGTTGTTCGTTGGCTGGGATGTTTCCTTTTCATGAAGTATTTTCAAATTATTATTAATACATTTTTGCAGTTTCTCCTTTACCTCCAGGTTACATAAATGACTGACGTCTATCTGATTTGCTCTTCTTTTCTGCTCCAATCTTTTTAGTTTAATATTCATTTGCGCTATTAGAGGGTTATGGTCTGAAACAACAAGGTTATACAAAATCAAAGAAGTATGTTTTAGATACCAGCAACAATATTGTTATGCCGTAGCTCCAACATCAGTTGAATAAAACCACCAAATATTACATCATAATAATTTCTAATATTCAAACATAACAAAACCCAAAACCCTTTAATTTCCATGTACTATTTTTAACTTTATCTTGAGATAGAAGATTTTATTTTTCTCGAAAATGAAAAAGACACAGCACAGAGAGCCCAAATAACTGATATTCCAAAAGAAACATTCAGTGACTTTACCAGTCTTAGGTTTCTACTAAAACATTTAGGCGTCGAATGTCGCTGTATACCGAGCGCCGGCGATTGGCTTATTACTAAAGATTTTTTCTAGAATACCATTTACCAGCTGTCTGTGAGTATCTATTGGGTCACATATTTAATATGGAAAAAAGGACAAATTGAAACTTTTTTTATTTAATATTATTAATGACGAAATCATAAGAAAATGCCTACAACAAGGTTATACAAAATCAAAGAAGTATGTTTTAGATACCAGCAACAATAATGTTATGCCGTAGCTCTAACACCACTTAAATAAAACCACCAAATATTTCATCATAATAATTTCTAATATTTAAAGATAACAAAACCCAAAACCTTTTAATTTCCATGTATTATTTTCAACTTTATCTTGAGATAGAAGATTTTATTTTTCTCGAAAATGAAAAAGACACAGCACAGAGAGCCGAGATAACTTATATTCCAAAACAAAAATTCAGTGTTTTTACCAGTCTGAGTTAGAGGGTCAGAGAAGAATGTTTTATTAAAAAACAACAATATTGTTATGCACTAGTTTTAACACCAATTCAATGAAACCAATAAATACTCTATCATGACAATTTCTATTATTCAAACATTACAAAACACAAAACCTTTTAATTTCCATGTACTATTTTTAACTTTATCTTGAGATAGAAGATTTTATTTTTCTCGAAAATGAAAAAGACACAGCACAGAGAGCCCAAATAACTGATATTCCAAAAGAAAAATTCAGTGACTTTACCAGTCTTAGGTTTCTACTAAAACATTTAGGCGTCGAATGTCGCTGTGGACCGAGCGCCGGCGATTGGCTTATTACTAAAGATTTTTCTAGAATACCATTTACCAGCTGTCTGTAAGTATCTATAGGGTCAGATATTTAATATAGAAAAAAGGACAAATTGAAACTTTTTTTATTTAATATTATTAATGACGAAATCATAAGAAAATGCCTACAACAAGGTTATACAAAATCTAAGAAGTATGTTTTAGATACCAGCAACAATATTGTTATGCCGTAGCTCCAACACCAGTTGAATAAAACCACCAAATATAACATCATAATAATTTCTAATATTCAAACATAACAAAACCAAAAAACCTTTTAATTTCCATGTATTATTTTCAACTTTATCTTGAGATAGAAGATTTTATTTTTCTCGAAAATGAAAAAGACACAGCACAGAGAGCCGAGATAACTGATATTCCATGAGAAAAATTCAGTGACTTTACCAGTCTTAGATTTCTACTAAGACATTTAGGCGTCGAATGTCGCTGTGGACCGAGCGCCGGCGATTGGCTTATCACTGAAGATTTTTTCTAGAATACCTTTTACCAGCTGTCCGTGAGTATCTATAGGGTCAGATATTTAATATGGAAAAAAGGACAAATTGAAACTTTTTTTATTTAATATTATTAATGACGAAATCATAAGAAAATGCCTACAACAACGTTATACAAAATCAGAGAAGTATGTTTTAGATACCAGAAACAATAATGTTATGCCGTAGCTCTAACACCACTTGAAAAAAACCATTAAATATTTCATCATAATAATTTCTAATATTCAAACATAACGAAACCCAAAACCTTTTAATTTCCATGTATTATTTTCAACTTTATCTTGAGATAGAAGATTTTATTTTTCTCGAAAATGAAAAAGACACAGCACAGAGAGCCGAGATAACTGATATTCCAAAAGAAAAATTCAGTGACTTTACCAGTCTTAGGTTTCTACTAAAACATTTAGGCGTCGAATGTCGCTGTGGACCGAGCGCCGGCGATTGGCTTATCACTGAAGATTTTTTCTAGAATACCATTTACCAGCTGTCTGTGAGTATCTATAGGGTCAGATATTTAATATAGAAAAAATTACAAATTGAAACTTTTTTTATATAATATTATTAATGACGAAATCATAAGAAAATGCCTACAACAAGATTATACAAAATGAGAGCAGTATGTTTTAGATACATTAAAAATTCAGTGACTTTACCAGTCTTAGGTTTCTACTAAAACATTTAGGCGTCGAATGTCGCTGTGGACCGAGTGTCGGCGATTGGCTTATCACTAAAGATTTTTTCTAGAATACCATTTACCAGCTGTCTGTGAGTATCTATAGGGTCAGATATTTAATATAGAAAAAAGGACAAATTGAAACTTTTTTTATTTAATATTATTAATGACGAAATCATAAGAAAATGCCTACAACAACGTTATACAAAATCAGAGAAGTATGTTTTAGATACCAGAAACAATAATGTTATGCCGTAGCTCTAACACCACTTAAATAAAACCATCAAATATTTCATCATAATAATTTCTAATATTTAAACATAACAAAACCCAAAACCTTTTAATTTCCATGTATTATTTTCAACTTTATCTTGAGATAGAAGATTTTATTTTTCTCGAAAATGAAAAAGACACAGCACAGAGAGCCGAGATAACTGATATTCCAAAAGAAAAATTCAGTGACTTTACCAGTCTTAGGTTTCTACTAAAACATTTAGGCGTCGAATGTCGCTGTGGACCGAGCGCCGGCGATTGGCTTATCACTGAAGATTTTTTCTAGAATACCATTTACCAGCTGTCTGTGAGTATCTATAGGGTCAGATATTTAATATAGAAAAAAGGACAAATTGAAACTTTTTTTATTTAATATTATTAATGACGAAATTATAAGAAAATGCCTACAACAAGATTATACAAAATGAGAGCAGTATGTTTTAGATACATTAAAAATTCAGTGACTTTACCAGTCTTAGGTTTCTACTAAAACATTTAGGCGTCGAATGTCGCTGTGGACCGAGTGTCGGCGATTGGCTTATCACTAAAGATTTTTTCTAGAATACCATTTACCAGCTGTCTGTGAGTATCTATAGGGTCAGATATTTAATATAGAAAAAAGGACAAATTGAAACTTTTTTTATATAATATTATTAATGACGAAATCATAAGAAAATGCCTACAACAAGGTTATACAAAATCAGAGAAGTATGTTTTAGATACCAGCAACAATAATGTTATGCCGTAGCTCTAACACCACTTGAATAAAACCATCAAATATTTCATCATAATAATTTCTAATATTCAAACATAACAAAACCCAAAACCTTTTAATTTCCATGTATTATTTTCAACTTTATCTTGAGATAGAAGATTTTATTTTTCTCGAAAATGAAAAAGACACAGCACAGAGAGCCGAGATATCTGATATTCCAAAAGAAAAATTCAGTGACTTTACCAGTCTTAGGTTTCTACTAAAACATTTAGGCGTCGAATGTCGCTGTGGACCGAGCGCCAACGATTGGCTTATTACTGAAGATTTTTTCTAGAATACCATTTACCAGCTGTCTGTGAGTATCTATAGGGTCAGATATTTAATATGGAAAAAAGGACAAATTGAAACTTTTTTTATTTAATATTATTAATGACGAAATCATAAGAAAATGCCTACAACAAGGTTATACAAAATCAGAGAAGTATGTTTTAGATACCAGCAACAATAATGTTATGCCGTAGCTCTAACACCACTTAAATAAAACCACCAAATATTTCATCATAATAATTTCTAATATTTAAACATAACAAAACCCAAAACCTTTTAATTTTCATGTATTATTTTCAACTTTATCTTGAGATAGAAGATTTTATTTTTCTCGAAAATGAAAAAGACACAGCACAGAGAGCCGAGATAACTGATATTCCAAAAGAAAAATTCAGTGACTTTACCAGTCTTAGGTTTCTACTAAAACATTATAGGCGTCGAATGTCGCTGTGGACCGAGCGCCAACGATTGGCTTATCACTGAAGATTTTTTCTAGAATACCATTTACCAGCTGTCTGTGAGTATCTATAGGGTCAGATATTTAATATGGAAAAAAGGACAAATTGAAACTTTTTTTATTTAATATTATTAATGACGAAATCATGAGAAAATGCCTACAACAAGGTTATACAAAATCAAAGAAGTATGTTTTAGATACCAGCAACAATATTGTTATGCCGTAGCTCCAACATCAGTTGAATAAAACCACCAAATATTACATCATAATAATTTCTAATATTCAAACATAACAAAACCCAAAACCCTTAAATTTCCATGTACTATTTTTAACTTTATCTTGAGATAGAAGATTTTATTTTTCTCGAAAATGAAAAAGACACAGCACAGAGAGCCCAAATAACTGATATTCCAAAAGAAACATTCAGTGACTTTACCAGTCTTAGGTTTCTACTAAAACATTTAGGCGTCGAATGTCGCTGTATACCGAGCGCCGGCGATTGGCTTATTACTAAAGATTTTTTCTAGAATACCATTTACCAGCTGTCTGTGAGTATCTATTGGGTCACATATTTAATATGGAAAAAAGGACAAATTGAAACTTTTTTTATTTAATATTATTAATGACGAAATCATAAGAAAATGCCTACAACAAGGTTATACAAAATCAAAGAAGTATGTTTTAGATACCAGCAACAATAATGTTATGCCGTAGCTCTAACACCACTTAAATAAAACCACCAAATATTTCATCATAATAATTTCTAATATTTAAACATAACAAAACCCAAAACCTTTTAATTTCCATGTATTATTTTCAACTTTATCTTGAGATAGAAGATTTTATTTTTCTCGAAAATGAAAAAAAACGCAGCACAAAGAGCCAAGATAACTGATATTCCAAAAGAAAAATTCAGTGACTTTACCAGTCTTAGGTTTCTACTAAAACATTTAGGCGTCGAATGTCGCTGTGGACCGAGCGCCGGCGATTGGCTTATCACTGAAGATTTTTTCTAGAATACCTTTTACCAACTGTCCGTGAGTATCTATAGGGTCAGATATTTAATATGGAAAAAAGGACAAATTGAAACTTTTTTTATTTAATATTATTAATGACGAAATCATAAGAAAATGCCTACAACAACGTTATACAAAATCAGAGAAGTATGTTTTAGATAGCAGCAACAATAATGTTATGCCGTAGCTCTAACACCACTTAAATAAAACCACCAAATATTTCATCATAATAATTTCTAATATTTAAACATAACAAAACCCAAAACCTTTTAATTTCCATGTATTATTTTCAACTTTGTCTTGAGATAGAAGATTTTATTTTTCTCGAAAATGAAAAAGACACAGCACAGAGAGCCGAGATAACTGATATTCCAAAAGAAAAATTCAGTGACTTTACCAGTCTTAGGTTTCTACTAAAACATTTAGGCGTCGAATGTCGCTGTGGACCGAGCGCCGGCGAATGGCTTATCACTGAAGATTTTTTCTAGAATACCATTTACCAGCTGTCCGTGAGTATCTATAGGGTCAGATATTTAATATAGAAAAAAGGACAAATTGAAACTTTTTTTATATAATATTATTAATGACGAAATCATAAGAAAATGCCTACAACAAGATTATACAAAATGAGAGCAGTATGTTTTAGATACATTAAAAATTCAGTGACTTTACCAGTCTTAGGTTTCTACTAAAACATTTAGGCGTCGAATGTCGCTGCGGACCGAGCGCCGGCGATTGACTTATCACTGAAGATTTTTTCTAGAATACCATTTACCAGCTCTCTGTGAGTATCTATAGGGTCAGATATTTAATATGGAAAAAAGGACAAATTGAAACTTTTTTTATTTAATATTATTAATGACGAAATCATAAGAAAATGCCTACAACAACGTTATACAAAATCAGAGAAGTATGTTTTAGATACCAGCAACAATAATGTTATGCCGTAGCTCTAACACCACTTGAATAAAACCATCAAATATTTCATCATAATAATTTCTAATATTCAAACATAACAAAACCCAAAACCTTTTAATTTCCATGTATTATTTTCAACTTTATCTTGAGATAGAAGATTTTATTTTTCTCGAAAATGAAAAAGACACAGCACAGAGAGCCGAGATAACTGATATTCCAAAAGAAAAATTCAGTGACTTTACCAGTCTTAGGTTTCTACTAAAACATTTAGGCGTCGAATGTCGCTGTGGACCGAGCGCCGGCGATTGGCTTATCACTGAAGATTTTTTCTAGAATACCATTTACCAGCTGTCCGTGAGTATCTATAGGGTCAGATATTTAATATGGAAAAAAGGACAAATTGAAACTTTTTTTATTTAATATTATTAATGACGAAATCATAAGAAAATGCCTACAACAAGGTTATACAAAATCAGAGAAGTATGTTTTAGATACTAGCAACAATAATGTTATGCCGTAGCTCTAACACCACTTGAATAAAACCATCAAATATTTCATCATAATAATTTCTAATATTCAAACATAACAAAACCCAAAACCTTTTAATTTCCATGTATTATTTTCAACTTTATCTTGAGATAGAAGATTTTATTTTTCTCGAAAATGAAAAAGACACAGCACAGAGAGCCGAGATAACTGATATTCCAAAAGAAAAATTCAGTGACTTTACCAGTCTTAGGTTTCTACTAAAACATTTAGGCGTCGAATGTCGCTGTGGACCGAGCGCCGGCGATTGACTTATCACTGAAGATTTTTTCTAGAATACCATTTACCAGCTGTCTGTGAGTATCTATAGGGTCAGATATTTAATATAGAAAAAAGGACAAATTGAAACTTTTTTTATATAATATTATTAATGACGAAATCATAAGAAAATGCCTACAACAAGGTTATACAAAATCAGAGAAGTATGTTTTAGATACTAGCAACAATAATGTTATGCCGTAGCTCTAACACCACTTGAATAAAACCATCAAATATTTCATCATAATAATTTCTAATATTCAAACATAACAAAACCCAAAACCTTTTAATTTCCATGTATTATTTTCAACTTTATCTTGAGATAGAAGATTTTATTTTTCTCGAAAATGAAAAAGACACAGCACAGAGAGCCGAGATAACTGATATTCCAAAAGAAAAATTCAGTGACTTTACCAGTCTTAGGTTTCTACTAAAACATTTAGGCGTCGAATGTCGCTGTGGACCGAGCGCCGGCGATTGGCTTATCACTGAAGATTTTTTCTAGAATACCATTTACCAGCTGTCCGTGAGTATCTATAGGGTCAGATATTTAATATGGAAAAAAGGACAAATTGAAACTTTTTTTATTTAATATTATTAATGACGAAATCATAAGAAAATGCCTACAACAAGGTTATACAAAATCAGAGAAGTATGTTTTAGATACCAGCAACAATAATGTTATGCCGTAGCTCTAACACCACTTAAATAAAACCACCAAATATTTCATCATAATAATTTCTAATATTTAAACATAACAAAACCCAAAACCTTTTAATTTTCATGTATTATTTTCAACTTTATCTTGAGATAGAAGATTTTATTTTTCTCGAAAATGAAAAAGACACAGCACAGAGAGCCGAGATAACTGATATTCCAAAAGAAAAATTCAGTGACTTTACCAGTCTTAGGTTTCTACTAAAACATTTAGGCGTCGAATATCGCTGTGGACCGAGCGCCAACGATTGGCTTATCACTGAAGATTTTTTCTAGAATACCATTTACCAGCTGTCTGTGAGTATCTATAGGGTCAGATATTTAATATGGAAAAAAGGACAAATTGAAACTTTTTTTATTTAATACATATTATTAATGACGAAATCATGAGAAAATGCCTACAACAAGGTTATACAAAATCAAAGAAGTATGTTTTAGATACCAGCAACAATATTGTTATGCCGTAGCTCCAACATCAGTTGAATAAAACCACCAAATATTACATCATAATAATTTCTAATATTCAAACATAACAAAACCCAAAACCCTTTAATTTCCATGTACTATTTTTAACTTTATCTTGAGATAGAAGATTTTATTTTTCTCGAAAATGAAAAAGACACAGCACAGAGAGCCCAAATAACTGATATTCCAAAAGAAAAATTCAGTGACTTTACCAGTCTTAGGTTTCTACTAAAACATTTAGGCGTCGAATGTCGCTGTGGACCGAGCGCCGGCGATTGGCTTATTACTAAAGATTTTTTCTAGAATGCCATTTACCAGCTGTCTGTGAGTATCTATAGGGTCACATATTTAATATGGAAAAAAGGACAAATTGAACCTTTTTTGATTTAATATTATTAATGACGAAATCATAAGAAAATGCCTACAACAAGGTTATACAAAATCAAAGAAGTATGTTTTAGATACCAGCAACAATAATGTTATGCCGTAGCTCTAACACCACTTAAATAAAACCACCAAATATTTCATCATAATAATTTCTAATATTTAAACATAACAAAACCCAAAACATTTTAATTTTAATGTATTATTTTCAACTTTATCTTGAGATAGAAGATTTTATTTTTCTCGAAAATGAAAAAGACACAGCACAGAGAGCCGAGATAACTGATATTCCAAAAGAAAAATTCAGTGACTTTACCAGTCTTAGGTTTCTACTAAAACATTTAGGCGTCGAATGTCGCTGTAGACCGAGCGCCGGCGATTGGCTTATCACTGAAGATTTTTTCTAGAATACCATTTACCAGCTGTCTGTGAGTATCTATAGGGTCAGATATTTAATATAGAAAAAAGGACAAATTGAAACTTTTTTTATTTAATATTATTAATGACGAAATTATAAGAAAATGCCTACAACAAGATTATACAAAATGAGAGCAGTATGTTTTAGATACCAGCAACAATAATGTTATGCCGTAGCTCTAACACCACTTAAATAAAACCACCAAATATTTCATCCTAATAATTTCTAATATTTAAACATAACAAAACCCAAAACCTTTTAATTTCCATGTATTATTTTCAACTTTATCTTGAGATAGAAGATTTGATTTTTCTCGAAAATGAAAAAAACACAGCACAGAGAGCCAAGATAACTGATATTCCAAAAGAAAAATTCAGTGACTTTACCAGTCTTAGGTTTCTACTAAAACATTTAGGCGTCGAATGTCGCTGTGGACCGAGCGCCGGCGATTGGCTTATCACTGAAGATTTTTTCTAGAATACCTTTTACCAGCTGTCCGTGAGTATCTATAGGGTCAGATATTTAATATGGAAAAAAGGACAAATTGAAACTTTTTTTATTTAATATTATTAATGACGAAATCATAAGAAAATGCCTACAACAACGTTATACAAAATCAGAGAAGTATGTTTTAGATAGCAGCAACAATAATGTTATGCCGTAGCTCTAACACCACTTGAATAAAACCATCAAATATTTCATCATAATAATTTCTAATATTCAAACATAACAAAACCCAAAACCTTTTAATTTCCATGTATTATTTTCAACTTTATCTTGAGATAGAAGATTTTATTTTTCTCGAAAATGAAAAAGACACAGCACAGAGAGCCGAGATAACTGATATTCCAAAAGAAAAATTCAGTGACTTTACCAGTCTTAGGTTTCTACTAAAACATTTAGGCGTCGAATGTCGCTGTGGACCGAGCGCCGACGAATGGCTTATCACTGAAGATTTTTTCTAGAATACCATTTACCAGCTGTCCGTGAGTATCTATAGGGTCAGATATTTAATATGGAAAAATGGACAAATTGAAACTTTTTTTATTTAATATTATTAATGACGAAATCATAAGAAAATGCCTACAACAAGGTTATACAAAATCAGAGAAGTATGTTTTAGATACCAGCAACAATAATGTTATGCCGTAGCTATAACACCACTTAAATAAAACCACCAAATATTTCATCATAATAATTTCTTATATTTAAACATAACAAAACCCAAAACCTTTTAATTTTCATGTATTATTTTCAACTTTATCTTGAGATAGAAGATTTTATTTTTCTCGAAAATGAAAAAGACACAGCACAGAGAGCCGAGATAACTGCTATTCCAAAAGAAAAATTCAGTGACTTTACCAGTCTTAGGTTTCTACTAAAACATTTAGGCGTCGAATGTCGCTGTGGACCGAGCGCCGGCGATTGGCTTATCACTAAAGATTTTTTCTAGAATACCATTTACCAGCTATCTGTGAGTATCTATAGGGTCAGATATTTAATATAGAAAAAAGGACAAATTGAAACTTTTTTTATTTAATATTATTAATGACGAAATTATAAGAAAAGGCCTACAACAAGATTATACAAAATCAGAGCAGTGTGTTTTAGATACCAGCAACAATAATGTTATGCCGTAGTTCTAACACCATTTTAATAATATCACCAAATATTTCATCATAATAATTTCTAATATTCAAACATAACAAAACACAAAACCTTTTAATTTAAATGTAGTATTTTCAACTTTATCTTGAGATAGAAGATTTTATTTTTCTCGAAAATGAAAAAGACACAGCACAGAGAGCAGAGATAACTGAAATTCCAAAACAAAGATTCAGTGTTTTTACCAGTCTGAGTCAGAGGGTCAGAGAAGAATGTTTTATTAAAAAACAACAATATTGTTATGCACTAGTTTTAACACCAATTTAATGAAACCAATAAATACTCTATCATGACAATTTCTATTATTCAAACATTACAAAACACAAAACCTTTTAATTTCCATGTACTATTTTCAACTTTATCTTGCGACAGAAGATATGATTTGTCCCGAAAATGAAAAAGACACTACAAAAAGAGCCGAGATAATTGATATTCCAAAAGAAAGATTCAGTGACTTCACCAGTCTTAGGTTTCTACTGAAACATTTAGGCGTCGAATGTCGCTGTGGACCGAGCGCCAGCGATTGGCTTATCACTAAAGATTTTGTCTAGAATACCATTTACCAGCTGTCTGTGAGTATCTATAGGATCAGATATTTAATATAGAACAAAGGACAAATTGAAACTTTTTTTATTTAATATTATTAATGACGAAATCATAAGAAAATGCCTACAACAAGGTTATACAAAATCAGAGAAGTATGTTTTAGATACCAGCAACAATATTGTTATGCCGTAGCTCCAACATCAGTTGAATAAAACCACCAAATATTACATCATAATAATTTCTAATATTCCAACATAACAAAACCCAAAACCTTTTAATTTCCATGTATTATTTTTAACTTTATCTTGAGATAGAAGATTTTATTTTTCTCGAAAATGAAAAAGACACAGCACAAAGAGCTCAGATAACTGATATTCCAAAAGAAAAATTCAGTGACTTTACCAGTCTTAGGTTTCTACTAAAACATTTAGGCGTCGAATGTCGCTGTGGACCGAGCGCCGGCGATTGGCTTATCACTAAAGATTTTTTCTAGAATACCATTTACCAGCTGTCTGTGAGTATCTATAGGATCAGATATTTATTATAGAACAAAGGACAAATTGAAACTTTTTTTATTTAATATTATTAATGACGAAATCATAAGAAAATGCCTACAACAAGGTTATACAAAATCAAAGAAGTATGTTTTAGATACCAGCAACAATAATGTTATGCCGTAGCTCTAACACCACTTAAATAAAACCACCAAATATTTCATCATAATAATTTCTAATATTTAAACATAACAAAACCCAAAACCTTTTAATTTCCATGTATTATTTTCAACTTTATCTTGAGATAGAAGATTTTATTTTTCTCGAAAATGAAAAAGACACAGCACAGAGAGCCGAGATAACTGATATTCCAAAAGAAAAATTCAGTGACTTTACCAGTCTTAGGTTTCTACTAAAACATTTAGGCGTCGAATGTCGCTGTAGACCGAGCGCCGGCGATTGGCTTATCACTGAAGATTTTTTCTAGAATACCATTTACCAGCTGTCTGTGAGTATCTATAGGGTCAGATATTTAATATAGAAAAAAGGACAAATTGAAACTTTTTTTATTTAATATTATTAATGACGAAATTATAAGAAAATGCCTACAACAAGATTATACAAAATGAGAGCAGTATGTTTTAGATACCAGCAACAATAATGTTATGCCGTAGCTCTAACACCACTTAAATAAAACCACCAAATATTTCATCCTAATAATTTCTAATATTTAAACATAACAAAACCCAAAACCTTTTAATTTCCATGTATTATTTTCAACTTTATCTTGAGATAGAAGATTTTATTTTTCTCGAAAATGAAAAAAACACAGCACAGAGAGCCAAGATAACTGATATTCCAAAAGAAAAATTCAGTGACTTTACCAGTCTTAGGTTTCTACTAAAACATTTAGGCGTCGAATGTCGCTGTGGACCGAGCGCCGGCGATTGGCTTATCAATGAAGATTTTTTCTATAATACCATTTACCAGCTGTCTGTGAGTATCTATAGGGTCAGATATTTAATATAGAAAAAAGGACAAATTAAAACTTTTTTTATTTAATATTATTAATGACGAAATTATAAGAAAATGCCTTCAACAAGATTATACAAAATGAGAGCAGTATGTTTTAGATACATTAAAAATTCAGTGACTTTACCAGTCTTAGGTTTCTACTAAAACATTTAGGCGTCGAATGTCGCTGTGGACCGAGCGCCGGCGATTGACTTATCACTGAAGATTTTTTCTAGAATACCATTTACCAGCTCTCTGTGAGTATCTATAGGGTCAGATATTTAATATGGAAAAAAGGACAAATTGAAACTTTTTTTATTTAATATTATTAATGACGAAATCATAAGAAAATGCCTACAACAACGTTATACAAAATCAGAGAAGTATGTTTTAGATACCAGCAACAATAATGTTATGCCGTAGCTCTAACACCACTTAAATAAAACCATCAAATATTTCATCATAATAATTTCTAATATTTAAACATAACAAAACCCAAAACCTTTTATTTTCCATGTATTATTTTCAACTTTGTCTTGAGATAGAAGATTTTATTTTTCTCGAAAATGAAAAAGACACAGCACAGAGAGCCGAGATAACTGATATTCCAAAAGAAAAATTCAGTGACTTTACCAGTCTTAGGTTTCTACTAAAACATTTAGGCGTCGAATGTCGCTGTGGACCGAGCGCCGGCGATTGGCTTATCACTGAAGATTTTTTCTAGAATACCATTTACCAGCTGTCTGTGAGTATCTATAGGGTCAGATATTTAATATAGAAAAAAGGAAAAATTGAAACTTTTTTTATTTAATATTATTAATGACGAAATTATAAGAAAATGCCTACAACAAGATTATACAAAATGAGAGCAGTATGTTTTAGATAGATTAAAAATTCAGTGACTTTACCAGTCTTAGGTTTCTACTAAAACATTTAGGCGTCGAATGTCGCTGTGGACCGAGTGTCGGCGATTGGCTTATCACTAAAAATTTTTTCTAGAATACCATTTACCAGCTGTCTGTGAGTATCTATAGGGTCAGATATTTAATATAGAAAAAAGGACAAATTGAAACTTTTTTTATATAATATTATTAATGACGAAATCATAAGAAAATGCCTACAACAAGGTTATACAAAATCAGAGAAGTATGTTTTAGATACCAGCAACAATAATGTTATGCCGTAGCTCTAACACCACTTGAATAAAACCATCAAATATTTCATCATAATAATTTCTAATATTCAAACATAACAAAACCCAAAACCTTTTAATTTCCATGTATTATTTTCAACTTTATCTTGAGATAGAAGATTTTATTTTTCTCGAAAATGAAAAAGACACAGCAAAGAGAGCCGAGATAACTGATATTCCAAAAGAAAAATTCAGTGACTTTACCAGTCTTAGGTTTCTACTAAAACATTTAGGCGTCGAATGTCGCTGTGGACCGAGCGCCGGCGATTGGCTTATCACTGAAGATTTTTTCTAGAATACCATTTACCAGCTGTCTGTGAGTATCTATAGGGTCAGATATTTAATATAGAAAAAAGGACAAATTGAAACTTTTTTTATTTAATATTATTAATGACGAAATTATAAGAAAATGCCTACAACAAGATTATACAAAATGAGAGCAGTATGTTTTAGATACCAGCAACAATAATGTTATGCCGTAGCTCTAACACCACTTAAATAAAACCACCAAATATTTCATCATAATAATTTCTAATATTTAAACATAACAAAACCCAAAACCTTTTAATTTCCATGTATTATTTTCAACTTTATCTTGAGATAGAAGATTTTATTTTTCTCGAAAATGAAAAAAACACAGCACAGAGAGCCAAGATAACTAATATTCCAAAAGAAAAATTCAGTGACTTTACCAGTCTTAGGTTTCTACTAAAACATTTAGGCGTCGAATGTCGCTGTGGACCGAGCGCCGGCGATTGGCTTATCACTGAAGATTTTTTCTAGAATACCTTTTACCAGCTGTCCGTGAGTATCTATAGGGTCAGATATTTAATATGGAAAAAAGGACAAATTGAAACTTTTTTTATTTAATATTATTAATGACGAAATCATAAGAAAATGCCTACAACAACGTTATACAAAATCAGAGAAGTATGTTTTAGATAGCAGCAACAATAATGTTATGCCGTAGCTCTAACACCACTTGAATAAAACCATCAAATATTTCATCATAATAATTTCTAATATTCAAACATAACAAAACCCAAAACCTTTTAATTTCCATGTATTATTTTCAACTTTATCTTGAGATAGAAGATTTTATTTTTCTCGAAAATGAAAAAGACACAGCACAGAGAGCCGAGATAACTGATATTCCAAAAGAAAAATTCAGTGACTTTACCAGTCTTAGGTTTCTACTAAAACATTTAGGCGTCGAATGTCGCTGTGGACCGAGCGCCGGCGATTGGCTTATCACTGAAGATTTTTTCTAGAATACCATTTACCAGCTGTCTGTGAGTATCTATAGGATCAGATATTTATTATAGAACAAAGGACAAATTGAAACTTTTTTTATTTAATATTATTAATGACGAAATCATAAGAAAATGCCTACAACAAGGTTATACAAAAGCAGAGAAGTATGTTTTAGATACCAGCAACAATAATGTTATGCCGTAGCTCTAACACCACTTGAATAAAACCACCAAATATATCATCATAATAAATTCTAATATTCAAACATAACAAAACCCAAAACCTTTTAATTACCATGTATTATTTTCAACTTTATCTTGAGATAGAAGATTTTATTTGTCCCGAAAATGAAAAATACACTACACAAAGAGCCGAGATAATTGATATTCCAAAAGAAAGATTTAGTGACTTCACCACCAGTCTTAGATTTCTACTGAAACATTAAGGCGTCGAATGTCCCTGTGGACCGAGCGCCGACGACTGGCTTATCAGTAAAGTTTTTTCTAGAATATCATTTACCAGTTGTCTGTGAGTATCTATAGGGTCAGATATTTAATATAGAAAAAAGGACAAATTGAAACTTTTTTTATTTAATATTATTAATAACGAAATCATAAGAAAATGCCTACAACAAGGTTATACAAAATCAGAGAAGTATGTTTTAGATACCAGCAACAATAATGTTATGCCGTAGCTCTAACACCACTTGAATAAAACCACCAAATATTTCATCATAATAATTTCTAATATTCAAACATAACAAAACCCAAAACCTTTTAATTTCCATGTATTATTTTCAACTTTATCTTGAGATAGAAGATTTTATTTTTCTCGAAAATGAAAAAGACACAGCACAGAGAGCCGAGATAACTGATATTCCAAAAGAAAAATTCAGTGACTTTACCAGTCTTAGGTTTCTACTAAGACATTTAGGCGTCGAATGTCCCTGTGGACCGAGCGCCGGCGACTGGCTTATCAGTAAAGGTTTTTTCTAGAATACCATTTACCAGTTGTCTGTAAGTATCTATAGGGTCAGATATTTAATACAGAACAAAGGACAAATTGAAACTTTTTTATTTAATATTAATAATGACGAAATCATAAGAAAATGCCTACAACAAGGTTATACAAAATCAGAGAAGTATGTTTTAGATAGCAGCAACAATAATGTTATGCCGTAGCTCTAACACCACTTGAATAAAACCATCAAATATTTCATCATAATAATTTCTAATATTCAAACATAACAAAACCCAAAACCTTTTAATTTCCATATTTTTCTCGAAAATGAAAAAAACACAGCACAGAGAGCCAAGATAACTGATATTCCAAAAGAAAAATTCAGTGACTTTACCAGTCTTAGGTTTCTACTAAAACATTTAGGCGTCGAATGTCGCTGTGGACCGAGCGCCGGCGATTGGCTTATCACTGAAGATTTTTTCTAGAATACCTTTTACCAGCTGTCCGTGAGTATCTATAGGGTCAGATATTTAATATGGAAAAAAGGACAAATTGAAACTTTTTTTATTTAATATTATTAATGACGAAATCATAAGAAAATGCCTACAACAACGTTATACAAAATCAGAGAAGTATGTTTTAGATAGCAGCAACAATAATGTTATGCCGTAGCCCTAACACCACTTGAATAAAACCATCAAATATTTCATCATAATAATTTCTAATATTCAAACATAACAAAACCCAAAACCTTTTAATTTCCATGTATTATTTTCAACTTTATCTTGAGATAGAAGATTTTATTTTTCTCGAAAATGAAAAAGACACAGCACAGAGAGCCGAGATAACTGATATTCCAAAAGAAAAATTCAGTGACTTTACCAGTCTTAGGTTTCTACTAAAACATTTAGGCGTCGAATGTCGCTGTGGACCGAGCGCCGACGAATGGCTTATCACTGAAGATTTTTTCTAGAATACCATTTACCAGCTGTCCGTGAGTATCTATAGGGTCAGATATTTAATATGGAAAAAAGGACAAATTGAAACTTTTTTTATTTAATATTATTAATGACGAAATCATAAGAAAATGCCTACAACAAGGTTATACAAAATCAGAGAAGTATGTTTTAGATACCAGCAACAATAATGTTATGCCGTAGCTATAACACCACTTAAATAAAACCACCAAATATTTCATCATAATAATTTCTAATATTTAAACATAACAAAACCCAAAACCTTTTAATTTTCATGTATTATTTTCAACTTTATCTTGAGATAGAAGATTTTATTTTTCTCGAAAATGAAAAAGACACAGCACAGAGAGCCGAGATAACTGATATTCCAAAAGAAAAATTCAGTGACTTTACCAGTCTTAGGTTTCTACTAAAACATTTAGGCGTCGAATGTCGCTGTGGACCGAGCGCCGGCGATTGGCTTATCACTAAAGATTTTTTCTAGAATACCATTTACCAGCTATCTGTGAGTATCTATAGGGTCAGATATTTAATATAGAAAAAAGGACAAATTGAAACTTTTTTTATTTAATATTATTAATGACGAAATTATAAGAAAAGGCCTACAACAAGATTATACAAAATCAGAGCAGTGTGTTTTAGATACCAGCAACAATAATGTTATGCCGTAGTTCTAACACCATTTTAATAATATCACCAAATATTTCATCATAATAATTTCTAATATTCAAACATAACAAAACACAAAACCTTTTAATTTACATGTAGTATTTTCAACTTTATCTTGAGATAGAAGATTTTATTTTTCTCGAAAATGAAAAAGACACAGCACAGAGAGCAGAGATAACTGAAATTCCAAAACAAAGATTCAGTGTTTTTACCAGTCTGAGTCAGAGGGTCAGAAAGGAATGTTTTATTAAAAAACAACAATATTGTTATGCACTAGTTTTAACACCAATTCAATGAAACCAATAAATACTCTATCATGACAATTTCTATTATTCAAACATTACAAAACACAAAACCTTTTAATTTCCATGTAATATTTTCAACTTTATCTTGCGACAGAAGATATGATTTGTCCCGAAAATGAAAAAGACACTACACAAAGAGCCGAGATAATTGATATTCCAAAAGAAAGATTCAGTGACTTCACCAGTCTTAGGTTTCTACTGAAACATTTAGGCGTCGAATGTCGCTGTGGACCGAGCGCCGGCGATTGGCTTATCACTAAAGATTTTGTCTAGAATACCATTTACCAGCTGTCTGTGAGTATCTATAGGATCAGATATTTAATATAGAACAAAGGACAAATTGAAACTTTTTTTATTTAATATTATTAATGACGAAATCATAAGAAAATGCCTACAACAAGGTTATACAAAATCAGAGAAGTATGTTTTAGATACCAGCAACAATATTGTTATGCCGTAGCACCAACACCAGTTAAATAAAACCACCAAATATTTCATCATAATAATTTCTAATATTCCAACATAACAAAACCCAAAACCTTTTAATTTCCATGTATTATTTTTAACTTTATCTTGAGATAGAAGATTTTATTTTTCTCGAAAATGAAAAAGACACAGCACAAAGAGCTCAGATAACTGATATTCCAAAAGAAAAATTTAGTGACTTTACCAGTCTTATATTTCTACTAAAACATTTAGGCGTCGAATGTCGCTGTGGACCGAGCGCCGGCGATTGGCTTATCACTAAAGATTTTTTCTAGAATACCATTTACCAGCTGTCTGTGAGTATCTATAGGATCAAATATTTATTATAGAACAAAGGACAAATTGAAACTTTTTTTATTTAATATTATTAATGACGAAATCATAAGAAAATGCCTACAACAAGGTTATACAAAAGCAGAGAAGTATGTTTTAGATACCAGCAACAATAATGTTATGCCGTAGCTCTAACACCACTTGAATAAAACCACCAAATATATCATCATAATAAATTCTAATATTCAAACATAACAAAACCCAAAACCTTTTAATTACCATGTATTATTTTCAACTTTATCTTGAGATAGAAGATTTTATTTGTCCCGAAAATGAAAAATACACTACACAAAGAGCCGAGATAATTGATATTCCAAAAGAAAGATTTAGTGACTTCACCACCAGTCTTAGATTTCTACTGAAACATTAAGGCGTCGAATGTCCCTGTGGACCGAGCGCCGACGACTGGCTTATCAGTAAAGTTTTTTCTAGAATATCATTTACCAGTTGTCTGTGAGTATCTATAGGGTCAGATATTTAATATAGAAAAAAGGACAAATTGAAACTTTTTTTATTTAATATTATTAATGACGAAATCATAAGAAAATGCCTACAACAAGGTTATACAAAATCAGAGAAGTATGTTTTAGATACCAGCAACAATAATGTTATGCCGTAGCTCTAACACCACTTGAATAAAACCACCAAATATTTCATCATAATAATTTCTAATATTCAAACATAACAAAACCCAAAACCTTTTAATTTCCATGTATTATTTTCAACTTTATCTTGAGATAGAAGATTTTATTTTTCTCGAAAATGAAAAAGACACAGCACAGAGAGCCGAGATAACTGATATTCCAAAAGAAAAATTCAGTGACTTTACCAGTCTTAGGTTTCTACTAAGACATTTAGGCGTCGAATGTCCCTGTGGACCGAGCGCCGGCGACTGGCTTATCAGTAAAGGTTTTTTCTAGAATACCATTTACCAGTTGTCTGTAAGTATCTATAGGGTCAGATATTTAATACAGAACAAAGGACAAATTGAAACTTTTTTATTTAATATTAATAATGACGAAATCATAAGAAAATGCCTACAACAAGGTTATACAAAATCAGAGAAGTATGTTTTAGATACCAGCAACAATAATGTTATGCCGTAGCTCTAACACCACTTGAATAAAACCACCAAATATTTCATCATAATAATTTCTAATATTCAAACATAACAAAACCCAAAACCTTTTAATTTCCATGTATTATTTTCAACTTTATCTTGAGATAGAAGATTTTATTTTTCTCGAAAATGAAAAGGACACAGCACAGAGAGCCGAGATAACTGATATTCCAAAAGAAAAATTCAGTGACTTTACCAGTCTTAGGTTTATACTAAAACATTTAGGCGTCGAATGTCGCTGTGGACCGAGCGCCGGCGATTGGCTTATCACTGAAGATTTTTTCTAGAACACCATTTACCAGCTGTCTGTGAGTATCTATAGGGTCAGATATTTAATATGGAAAAAAGGACAAATTGAAACTTTTTTTATTTAATATTATTAATGACGAAATCATAAGAAAATGCCTACAACAGGGTTATACAAAAGCAGAGAAGTATGTTTTAGATACCAGCAACAATAATGTTATGCCGTAGCTCTAACACCATTTTAATAAGACCACCAAATATTTCATCATAATAATTTCTAATATTCAAACATAACAAAGCACAAAACCTTTTAATTTCCATGTAGTATTTTCAGCTTTATCTTGAGATAGAAGATTTTATTTTTCTCGAAAATGAAAAAGACACAGCACAGAGAGCAGAGATAACTGATGTTCCAAAACAAAGATTCAGTGTTTTTACCAGTCTGAGTCAGAGGGTCAGAGAAGAATGTTTTATTAAAAAACAACAATATTGTTATGCACTAGTTTTAACACCAATTCAATGAAACCAATAAATACTCTCTCATGACAATTTCTATTATTCAACCATTACAAAACACAAAACCTTTTAATTTCCATGTAATATTTTCAACTTTATCTTGCGACAGAAGATATTATTTGTCCCGAAAATAAAAAAGACACTACACAAAGAGCCGAGATAATTGATATTCCAAAAGAAAGATTCAGTGACTTCACCAGTCTTAGGTTTCTACTGAAACATTTAGGCGTCGAATGTCGCTGTGGACCGAGCGCCGGCGATTGGCTTATCACTGAAGATTTTTTCTAGAATACCTTTTACCAGCTGTCCGTGAGTATCTATAGGGTCAGATATTTAATATGGAAAAAAGGACAAATTGAAATTTTTTTTATTTAATATTATTAATGTCGAAATTATAAGAAAATGCCTACAAAAAGATTATACAAAATCAGAGCAGTATGTTTTAGATACCAGCAACAATAATGTTATGCCGTAGCTCTAACACCACTTGAATAAAACCACCAAATATATCATCATAATAAATTCTAATATTCAAACATAACAAAACCCAAAACCTTTTAATTACCATCTATTATTTTCAACTTTATCTTGAGATAGAAGATTTTATTTGTCCCGAAAATGAAAAAGACACTACACAAAGAGCCGAGATAATTGATATTCCAAAAGAAAGATTTAGTGACTTCACCACCAGTCTTAGATTTCTACTGAAACATTAAGGCGTCGAATGTCCCTGTGGACCGAGCGCCGGCGACTGGCTTATCAGTAAAGGTTTTTTCTAGAATACCATTTACCAGTTGTCTGTGAGTATCTATAGGGTCAGATATTTAATATAGAAAAAAGGACAAATTGAAACTTTTTTTATTTAATATTATTAATGACGAAATCATAAGAAAATGCCTACAACAAGGTTATACAAAATCAGAGAAGCATGTTTTAGATACCAGCAACAATAATGTTATGCCGTAGCTCTAACACCACTTGAATAAAACCACCAAATATTTCATCATAATAATTTCTAGTATTCAAACATAACAAAACCCAAAACCTTTTAATTTCCATGTATTATTTTCAACTTTATCTTGAGATAGAAGATTTTATTTTTCTCGAAAATGAAAAAGACACAGCACAGATAGCCGAGATAGCTGATATTCCAAAAGAAAAATTCAGTGACTTTACCAGTCTTAGGTTTCTACTAAAACATTTAGGCGTCGAATGTCGCTGTTTACCGAGCGCCGGCGATTGGCTTATCACTGAAGATTTTTTCTAGAATACCATTTACCAGCTGTCTGTGAGTATCTATAGGGTCAGATATTTAATATAGAAAAAAGGACAAATTGAAATTTTTTTTATTTAATATTATTAATGTCGAAATTATAAGAAAATACCTACAACAAGATTATACAAAATCAGAGCAGTATGTTTTAGATACCAGCAACAATAATGTTATGCCGTAGCTCTAACACCATTTTAATAAGACCACCAAATATTTCATCATAATAATTTCTAATATTTAAACATAACAAAACCCAAAACCTTTTAATTTCCATGTATTATTTTCAACTTTATCTTGAGATAGAAGATTTTATTTGTCCCGAAAATGAAAAAGACACTACACAAAGAGCCGAGATAATTGATATTCCAAAAGAAAGATTTAGTGACTTCACCACCAGTCTTAGATTTCTACTGAAACATTAAGGCGTCGAATGTCCCTGTGGACCGAGCGCCGGCGACTGGCTTATCAGTAAAGGTTTTTTCTAGAATACCATTTACCAGTTGTCTGTGAGTATCTATAGGGTCAGATATTTAATATAGAAAAAAGGACAAATTGAAACTTTTTTTATTTAATATTATTAATGACGAAATCATAAGAAAATGCCTACAACAAGGTTATACAAAATCAGAGAAGCATGTTTTAGATGCCAGCAACAATAATGTTATGCCGTAGCTCTAACACCACTTGAATAAAACCACCAAATATTTCATCATAATAATTTCTAGTATTCAAACATAACAAAACCCAAAACCTTTTAATTTCCATGTATTATTTTCAACTTTATCTTGAGATAGAAGATTTTATTTTTCTCGAAAATGAAAAAGACACAGCACAGATAGCCGAGATAACTGATATTCCAAAAGAAAAATTCAGTGACTTTACCAGTCTTAGGTTTCTACTAAAACATTTAGGCGTCGAATGTCGCTGTTTACCGAGCGCCGGCGATTGGCTTATCACTGAAGATTTTTTCTAGAACACCATTTACCAGCTGTCTGTGAGTATCTATAGGGTCAGATATTTAATATAGAAAAAAGGACAAATTGAAATTTTTTTTATTTAATATTATTAATGTCGAAATTATAAGAAAATGCCTACAACAAGATTATACAAAATCAGAGCAGTATGTTTTAGATACCAGCAACAATAATGTTATGCCGTAGCTCTAACACCATTTTAATAAGACCACCAAATATTTCATCATAATAATTTCTAATATTCAAACATAACAAAACACAAAACCTTTTAATTTCCATGTAGTATTTTCAACTTTATCTTGAGATAGAAGATTTTATTTTTCTCGAAAATGAAAAAGACACAGCACAGAGAGCAGAGATAACTGATATTCCAAAACAAAGATTCAGTGTTTTTACCAGTCTGAGTCAGAGGGTCAGAGAAGAATGTTTTATTAAAAAACAACAATATTGTTATGCACTATTTTTAACACAAATTCAATGAAACCAATAAATACTCTATCATGACAATTTCTATTATTCAAACATTATAAAACCCAAAACTTTTTAATTTCCATGTATTATTTTCAACGTTATCTTGAGATAGAAGATTTTATTTGTCCCGAAAATGAAAAAGACACTACACAAAGAGCCGAGATAATTGATATTCCAAAAGAAAGATTTAGTGACTTCACCACCAGTCTTAGATTTCTACTGAAACATTAAGGCGTCGAATGTCCCTGTGGACCGAGCGCCGGCGACTGGCTTATCAGTAAAGGTTTTTTCTAGAATACCATTTACCAGTTGTCTGTGAGTATCTATAGGGTCAGATATTTAATATAGAAAAAAGGACAAATTGAAACTTTTTTTATTTAATAATATTAATGACGAAATCATAAGAAAATGCCTACAACAAGGTTATACAAAAGCAGAGAAGTATGTTTTAGATACCAGCAATAATAATGTTATGCCGTAGCTCTAACACCACTTGAATAAAACCACCAAATATTTCATCATAATAAATTCTAATATTCAAACATAACAAAACCCTAAACCTTTTAATTTCCATGTATTATTTTCACCTTTATCTTTTTTCTCGAAAATAAAAAAGACACTATACAAAGAGCCGAGATATCTCATATTCCAAAACAAAGATTCAGTGTTTTCACCAGTCTGAGTCAGAGAGTCAGAGAAGTATGTTTTATAAAAAAACAACAATATTGTTCTGCACTAGTTTTAACACCACTTCAACTAAACCAGTAAATACTTTATCATAATAATTTCTAATATTCAAACGTTACAAAGCACGAAAATAGAAAATCACCAGAAGCGGACAGAATTCCGAATGAACACCTAAAGTACGGAGGACCAGGTCTGACCAAATTACTATTAAAACTAATCCAAAAATTAATACAACAAAACAAAATTCCTCAAGAATGAAGATCAAGCATCTTATTACCTCTCTTCAAAAAGGGAGACAAGTCGGACCCGGAAAATTATAGAGGAATTATTTTATTAAACAGAACACTAAAATTAACAACCAAAGTGATAGCAAATAAATTGAATGAAATTATAACACTAGCAGAACAACAAGATTTGACGTCGGGAAGATCATGCTCCGATGCTATATTTGTAATAAGGCAAGTGCAATAGAAATCATTAGAATATAACAAACCGACATATCTGTTTCGCGGAACTTACAAAGGCATTTGACCGGGCCAAATTAAAAGACGTTATCTACTTACTGAGTGCAAGAGATATACCTCTAGGAATAATCCAATGATCGAAAATATCTATGAAAACAACACAATAAAAGTAAAAGTAGAAGAAGCAATAACCGATTCTATTGAAGATAGCAATGGGGTAATACAGAGAGATTCCCTGAGGCCTCTATTGTTCAACCCGATTATGGATGAAATAATAAAAAAATAAAAACTAAAAAGGATAACAAATGGTAGAAAAACAACTTAAAATAATGCTATGCAGACGACGCAATACTGCTCTCTCAAAGTGAAGTTGATTTGTGCTGCACCAGCACAACGCATGCTGCACCAATTTAATATAACCACCAGAAAATTTAACATATTCATTTTTTCCAAAAAAGACAAAATGCATGGACACAACAGCAAATTTACTAAGATGTAAATTGGAGCAGGGAGGTCAAATAATAGAACAAGTGATTGAGTTTAAATATATGGGCATTATTTTATCTAGTTACAGAAAGTACGAAACCGAAGTTAAAGATCAAGTAAATAGAGCAAGCAGAACCGCAGGCTGCCTAAATAAAACAATATGTAGAAATAAAAATTCGGGAAAGAAACGAAAGGCAGAGTTTACACATTTTATTCCAGAAAAAGTACTATTTACCAAAGCCGTACGCGAACATGTATTTAGGAGACATCTATATTATAATTTGGTAGAAGAAGATAAGTTAAACGTTATTATAGGGAATATATTAGCAGAAAATAATCGTAAATAGAAGGATATGCAATATAATGATGGACAATAATAGAAATCTTTTGTAAATACGTATTTCTGACTCATTGGTCGTCATCAGTACGGGGTAGTCAACTAATAATAGCTGAGACAAGTTAATAAAAATGGTGAATGATTAAGTATATATTTTTAAAAAATAAAAAAGACTTAATGGCAAAACTTGTTCAAAAAGGATTTATAAAATTTATTAAAAAGATGCTAGGCAACCGCAAATACGTATTTATTAAGATTATGCAGGTTTTTGCAGTTGTTTTTCAGATAGGTCTTTATTATTCATGTTCATTGGTCCTCTTTAACTAAACTGTGAAACAATTTTTTCCGTTGCTGTACAGGTTGTGCAAGTGCTGTACAAGTGTTGACTCCACAATCAATAAGAAGCCTTATCCTACAATAAATACAATAAACATATCTATAAAGTTTTAAAATTAGAGGATATTGTTTGAAAACAAAACGTGTAAAAATACGAGTGAGAACGAAAAAGAAGAAGACATGACGATACCAAAATCAATATTATTCTTTTGTACACCAAATAGAACCTATATCGTAAGTTTTAAGAAAGATTTAAAAATACGTGCGAGAATGAAGGAAAAGAAGACGTCGATCCCAAAATCAAAACATCATTCTTACACCATGGAAAACTTATGTGCCAAGTTTTAGAACTCTAGAAGTTTGCTTTCAACAAAATTAATTTGCCCTAGAAAATTAAGAAGAAAAAAAACATGTTAAACCAAAATTAATAAAAATACATTGAGAAGAAATTGACGCTAAATTTGCTAGGGTTCCGATATGCTAATATCAATAGAAACGCACGTACCAAGTTTTAAATACCTAAGATTTTCGTACAAAACACAAAACAATCTAAGAAGAAGAAGAATAAAATACAACAGTTTATTTATAATATATTATTTATATTGCATTACAATAATCCAACGAACTTTCTTATCAATATTTAGTTTAATACACAAACTTACCTATAAACTATAATAATATTAAAATTTTTAAAAACTCACCTGAAACAAATTTCTGGAAAAATCTCCACTGGAATTCCTTACCTGCCAGCGAATGGCTACTAACTGAGGGGCTCCTGAAAGGTGCTCTGTTTATATTCCTCGTTTGCATGCTGGATTTGTACCGGTTGGCTCTGGTTCAATATTGGATTTTTCTGTGTGAAGGATATGGGTAATGGAGGTGATTAGAATGAACATATGGGTAGAGAAGGAGTGGGAATAGAAATGGTTCATGAAGGTTTGGGGATGGGAATAAGAAATGATAAACGAATTAGTGTGATTTATTTCGCAGTTGCATGGGATTTGGCTGTCATTAGCGTTCTTTATCACGTTATTTATGAAGATTGAATACCAATATGTTACCTATAGTGGCGGGGGAGGGAAAGTGAGATAAATTGTATGCTGTGTAGAGGAAATCATATAAAATACGTTACCAAGTGTAAAGACATAGGGGTGATTGTGTAGCTAGTCAACATCGACAGTTGATAGTGAATGTGGAGATAAAGGTAAGGTGGACAGGAAAGCAAGTAGGATACCAGAAAGTAAAGTGGTGGAAGTTAAAAGATAAGTGTTAAGTCTTTAAGAGTAGAGTGCTGGAAGAGTTTGAGGAAAAAAGTAAATGACTGGTAAGAAGCCAACGGTAAAGTTATGGTGAGGAAGTACTAGATTAAACATCTGGTAAAGGGCCTCCTAGAGACAAATAAACTTGGTGGTAAGCAGAGCAACAGAAGGTTAGAGAGAAGAAAGAAGCTAGATAGGGGTATGACAGATCTAAAAAAAGGAAGATAAGGATATATATAGGTAGCAAAGCGCCCTATAGCTACTAATAAGCAAAGATAGTCTGCACAGCTGTATGAAGAGTTTGAGACATCCGAGGGAATTGCTAAAACAAGGGACAAGGCATCAAAGGACTTGACCCTCGTGAGGCAGATTAAGAGTGAAATAAAGCAAATCCGGTATGAGTACTTTAGAAAGTTGCTAAATGAAGAACACCAGAGAAGAGACGGACTTTTGGAGGTTTGGAGGTTTGAAAGGTTCCTGGAGAGGAAGGGGTTGATATTTTGTAGTAAATGATGAGTAGGATATATGAAGAAGAAAGGATGCCCTATGCATGCAGAGAGGGTGTGATGTTATCATTGTATAAAGATAAAGAAAACATTTAGGACTGTAAGAACTATAGAGGGATACAGTTAATGTCGCATACAATGAAAATCTGGAAGAACACTGTAAAGTGAAGGTTAAGGAGAGAGACATCCATAGGAGAAAAACAGTTTGGGTTTATGCCAGGAAGGAGAACAACTGATGCCTTGTTTGCTTTGAGACAGTTAATAGAGAAATACGGCGAAAAGAAAAGAGAGCTATATTTGGTATTTATAGATCTTGGGAAGGCGTACGAGACAGTTCTTAGTCAAAAGCTATGGAGATATATGGGAGAGAAATGGGTTCTTGAGAAAGTCCTACCTGTTTAACCTTGTTATGGATGTACTGACACAAAAAGTAGGGGAGAGAGTTCCTTGATCAATGCATTTTGCTGATGATATCGTGCTAGTAGAGGAGAGCAAAGGAATGTTGCAGGGAAAGTTGGGGTGATGGAGAAGGGCTATTAAAGAGGGAGAACTATAGTCTGGTTGTTTTAACTGGAAGCAAATGGGCGAGGTACTTTCTGATACATAAATCGGGGAAGAGCTGAAAGAAAAGATATACATGAGTGTGCTGAGATCTACGTTGGTGTAGGTTTAAACGATTCAGGAAAATAAGATGGAGGTAGCTTAAATAACAATATTACGGAGGATGTTAAGAAGACTAGAGAGGACAGTATCAGGAACCACTTAATTGGGGAAACTGCCGAGGTGACTACAGTTTTAAAAAATACTCAAGAAAAAAGGTTGTGGTCATGTCAGACGTAGAGATGAAAACTATGTGGGATAAAAGATAGAGCTGCTAAAAGTTGATGGAAGGAAAGGTAGAGAAAAACCGAGGAGAATATGAAAGGACTGTGTGGTAGAGGACTTAAGAGAGAAAGATTTAGGTGAAGAAGAACCGGTAGACAGAAATGAGTGGCGACGAAGAGTAAGGAACAGCCACCCCTGAAAATAAAAAAAGCTGAAGAAGAAGAAGTATAGGGGTGGTAAAGCCTTGTTTTAGGCTACACTCCTCTTATTGGAGTTTTTCTGTATGTTTGGGACGATTTTCTGTTAATGACTTGAGATTGGCGTGGGAGTCGAGGTGGGAGTTTGATCTAGCTTAACGTCGATCGGGTCGATGTTCGGTGGGCAACTTCATCGTGAACTTGTTGAGGTAGCCTGCTGATAAAAATACCAGATGCATCCAAAAATGGAACGATTCCTTTCAGAATTGATTGTACTTTATTTAGTAAATCGCGTGGAGGTTAGCTGTTGCTAGTTCCTCACCTTGGTAGATATATCTTGTGCAGTGAGTTTGGGAAACCGCAGAAAACCAATCTCCCTATGTCCTTGTGTAAATTAAATCGACTATGAAGGAGTTATGTAGTTTTGTCGATGGCTAGTGGGTGCAGGGTGCTAGGAGCTAGAGCTTAGGTGGGATGTAACGGAATTAAAATCTGGTTTGGATAAATCTTTGATTTATAGAAAAGTTGATTGACACTACGATTGCGTGTTGCGTGAATATCTCGTTAGAGATATTGCTAGGAGTTTTTTAGGTAAGACGTAGAAAAAGATTCTCTCATCAATGGTGTAAAATCCATTAAGGTTTTACTCCACAATAAAATAATCTGACATTAGATTTTCGAATGGGATTGCGGTTCATCGGACTCTTCAATTGAAGATGTTTCATTGGCGTTTAGTTTCTTCTTTAAATCGGTGATGTTGTTTTGTAGATATAAATTATGGATATAACAATGGACGAAGTAAAGAATATCGATTAGTTTAGTAGGTTCATTGGATTTTATAGTGCTATGATGTTTTACTTTTTAAAACTAATTGTTATTTGTTTTGTATAGCAGACTCGCTTTGATTGTTTTGGATACACTGTTTAGAATAACGTATTTTTAAAAATTAAGGATGTTGATTTCTTCGATGTGCCCACAAACTGACTCAGGTTCTGCTTTGTCATCAGCCCCATCGATGACATTTTTGTAGAAGAGTTAATCCTCATTGCCCGTCTACTGGTTTTTGTAATGATTTTCAACAAGTTTTTGACGTCAACTTTCTTCACTGGTTTTGTCGAGTTTGACAAATTAAGTTTTGGTTCATGTTCAAAGCAGTTTTTCTGGCTTGGTTAAAGACTTTGCCACATCCATGTCTGACTTGTACGTTTACTGACATTTTTATATTTAGTTCTTGTAAGACTATTCCTTTTGCAGGTCCTCGATTGAAAAAAAATTTTGCTGATTTTTTCATGAATACATCCTTTTCTTTCTTGCAGTCAAAGACGTCACAGTCTTGGCCAACCTTTACTACTTTTGAATTTTCGGCTAGAGTATCAATGTAATCTGATCAAACATCAATTTCATTAGATCCTTTTTTAAACTCGTTTTCTGTCCAAATGTAGGATGTCGTATTATCTGGAGTCAGTTTACTTTTAGAATTCCCTTTGACCACAGAGGTAGATTTGCCCACTGTAGTAAGTGGTTTGATTTGGCAATTTGAGGAAGGGTAGGTTTTTTTGACAATGAAAACTTAAAATCAAAATTTTTGGGTCAGTGCCCTAATACGCAACTTATTATCACGTTTTTTAGTCATGAGCTCTTGTTTTTCGTTACCTTCCTGTGCGTGTTTTGTCTATCTAACTATAAACCAGCGGAGAAAACGTCTACTATCGGGGATCCGAAGCCATTCATTACATGCGTTTTTTTTTTACGAAAACTTTTAGTAGAAACTCTGTTACCTCCTCTGTTTTCTTTACTAACCTGACCAGTTTTTCTGAAACGCTTCAAAATACTATTTACTCGAAATCGTGAAACATGAAGTACACCTATGAATAACCGTGTTAAGGCATACATGCAGCATGGATTTATCTTTCAAGCCTATAAAATATTTGGTCCTCATAGGTTGTCTTTTGTATCGTCCAGAAGTTGGTCTTCTTTTAACTTCTACTGATTAGAAAAACTTCAGAAGAAAATTATCTTAGTAAACCTTATCTTTTTGAGAGTAAAAGTTTTAATGGAAACGTCTAATGTTTTGGAGAGCATTGAAATTGTCTTCCATCATGCTTACAAGAAGGAAAATCCGGCATGCCTTTCGCAAAGTACCTAAACAATAAAAATATTATTAGCTTTTTGTTCTTCCACAGCTAATGAGTTAATAAAATTTTTCTTTGTCCTAGATGTAGTGACAATGACTTAAAAGCAACTTTGGTAAGACTTACTTACTAATATTTTAGACTACTAATGTATGTTTATATGTTTAGGAACACATCCAGGTCGTCGTTATTTAAAGGAACTATTTGCTTTACATATGCTAAGGCGATCCTTATGTCATCTTGTCACATCTGGACATTTATTGTTGTTACTTCCATATTTAGGACTGGCGCCTGTTTTAATGTATGTGTGTTTCCTTTTCTTACTAGGATGTAAGTGTATGTGTATTTTCCTGTAGAACTCATATCCTGGAAACTTGATGTTGATGGTATGAATATACAGCTAAAAATGGTTTTTACAAATTTACAAACATTTAATTTAAAACTCTTTAAAAACTTTTTTAAAAGTATCGTTAAAAATTTATACAGGTGCATACCGTGACATTTTCGATCTAGTTCAGATCATCCTCAGTGCCTTCTTTTGTAATTAAAGCTAACACTACACTAGTAGCTATGACAACAATATATTATGGTTTTCCTCCTCCTCAATCCTTTAGCCCTTGTCAGGGCGTAGTGACACCCTAAATATTGTTAGTCTGCTGTCTCCATTGACTGCGATCTTGTGCCATATGGACGGCTTCATGTAGGGATTTTCCCACCAAACTCTTCATTTGGTCTACCCATCGTATTGGAGATCTTCCTCTTGGTCTTCGGCCTTCTACCTTTCCTTCTACTACCAATAGTTCTATGGTGCCCGTTCTTCTAGCTATGTGGCCGAAGTAAGTTAGGTATGCTTGGTTTACTTTTTTTAGTAGCCTGTCTTTTATATGAAGCTCTTCCAGAATTGTCAGGTTGGTTCTATGTTCTGTCCAGGACACGCGTAGAATTCTTCTATATACCCACATTTCGAAGGCTTCGATCTTACTCCTATCGATTTTTTTGAGAGTCCATGTTTCGGCTGCATATGTAGCAATGGGAAAAATAAGGGCATTGACCAACCTGAGCTTAGTATTCCTTGTTATTGTTCGGTCTTTCCATATTTTAATTAATTTAGCAGTTGCGGTTCGGGCCATCCTAGTCTACGTTTGATTTCTGAGGAATAATCACCATTGTTAGTTATCAGAGAGCCCAAGTATACAAATCTGTCGACTACTTCGAAAATCCCTATTTGGCGTATATGCAATAGATTATTATTTGCTCTGTCTACAATCATTATTTCTGTTTTTCCGGTGTTGATTTGAAGTCCGAATTCTTCACTTATTCGGCTTAGCCGTTCTATGATGGTAATCATTTCGACTTCATTCGCTGCTAGTATAAGTGTGTCATCTGCGTATCGCAGGTTACTGATTTTTCTGCCTCCTATAGTGATTCCTCCATCCCATTCATCTAGTACTTTTCTCATTATATATTCAGAATATATGTTGTACAATAATGGTGATAGTATGCAACCTTGTCTAGTTCCTTTCTCTGTTTTGAATGCATTTGAATATATTTCATGTACTTTAACTTTGGCTGAGTTTTTATTATACAGATTTCTTATTAGGTTAAGTAGGTGGTTAGGTACTCCCATATTTTCCATTATACTCCAGAGAGGATCCCATTTTACTGAATCAAAAGCCTTTGTGTAATCTACAAAACAGAGCAACATTGGTATGTTATGTTCTCTCGCTTTTTTTACTCGTAAGTAGAAAGTTCTTTAGCCGTTCATTGATTATATGTAGCAGGATTTTGCTTGCATGAGGGATAAGGGCAACGGTTCTGTAATTGCTGCATATGGATAGTGATCCTTTTTTATGGATAGGGATCAAGGTTGATTCACACCACTCATCAGGCCATTCACCTGTGATCCATATCATGTTGCACATATCCAACATTACATCTACGCCAATTTCGCCTATTGCTTTTAGAGTCTCCGCTGTTATGCCATCGATTCCTGGAGTTTTTTTGTTTCTTAGTTGGTTAAGAGCCTTCTCTACTTCTGCTCGTAAAATGATTGGTTCAGCCTCTCTGATTGCATGTTTTTTGTGTTCTGAGACTGATGCGTCATCTTTTGAATTGTATTTGTATAATTCTGAGCAGTAATTTTTCCAGGTCTCTGCGATGCTCTCTATGTCGGTTTTTACTTCTCCATTAGAGTCTTGAATGGCTTGAAGTTGTGGCTTAAACTCTCGGGCTAAATATTTAACTTTTTTAAATAGTTCATGACTTTCATGGCGGTTTGCATGTTGCTCCAGTTCTTGACACACGTTATTTATATGGTTGTTTTTATCTCTGATGCACATACATTTTATTTTCCTGTTTATCTCCGCTATTTCTTGAGTGTTGCTTCCTGTTTTTGAGATATGTTGTAGCATAGCTCTTCTTTTTTCCACTAACTCTAGTGCTTCCCCTGACATCCAATGTTTGTTCTTTTGGGTTTTAGGCGGTGTGCACTCTTTTTCCACTGAATATATCCAGCTTTTTATTCCATTCCACGTTTTATGTGTGTCTTCTAATACTTGTGGTTTTTCTTTGCTTATCAGTTTCATCTGGAATTCTTCTGCATTACTTACCCTTATCTGTTTTGTCTGATGTATTTTTCTAGTTGTGTGTAGTCTGAGCCTGCAGTTCATTTTTAGTAGTTTATGATCTGATCCACAATATGCTCCAGGCATAGCTTTTACATTTGTTATTGAGGTTTTCCATCTTTTCCGCACGAGTATGTAATCGATTTGATTTTTGTGTTCTTTATTTGGACTAGTCCATGATGAGAGCCTTCTTGGGTTTTACGATATTATGGATATTATGGTTTTACATGTTTCAAAATTTAAATTCTAATGTGACTCTAGGTCGAACCCTTGTGACCCGTGTAACACTTTTTTAGAAAAGATTTAAATTAAATGAACATACAAATTTGAAATGTTTTACTTCTGTATAAATATTTCAATTCTTTTAATACTTAATGTTTCCTTTTGTATATTCTGTAAAAGAATTTTTTATTGATTTGCCAGTGTGTCATTAAACAAGGTTAAATTAACCTCTAAAAGTTGGTCCCTTTTATTGAAACACGACAAAGGCCGATGAAAATAATTTTCGAGAGGTGCCGTATTAGAGTAACGCAAACCAATAGATCCCATTTTCCAGCGAATTTCTCAATGGCATTAAAATTGGAGAGAATTTATTTCCAAACATATCGGAGTTGAGGATTTATGGGGAGGGCTGGCTACGTGACAGGCACGGAGCGAATAAAAGTGGAGTGTCGACTGGCTTTTTTTCCATCTGGTTAACAATGGGGGATGCGAGAGATGGCTGAATTACTTTCCTCGTCAAAGCGGGGCGAACGCCGCCACCGACGGCATAAAATGGAATTATTGTAGTGAAAGATTAAATTACCTTAAGGTTTGCTTTTATGGCACGGCTTTAAATGAAGATAAGTTTTGTTTGTTATGAATGAAGGTCGGATTCTATGGAATTGTAAGTAGTATTATTTGTTCTGCTAACTCACTGAGGTCGGAATAATTAGTAACTGTTGATTTATTAGAAGTGGATATAAGTCAAATAATCTCTTAGATTTGTTAACAAGAGATTAAACAAAAGTTAAAACAAAAGACAAACGATCCTTTTGGAGATAAGTTGAATGACTGCGCCACTTAAAAATTTTATTTCATTTATTCTACATTTATCTCTTTGATTTTGTTTACAAAAAAAAAAGAAATATCTGGAAATATCGTCTTAATGACGTAAACATAAAAAACTAATAAAGTCCTAAACAATAATTATACTTAAGACCTAAGACCTAACTTAATGATGAAATTCTTTTGAAGCAACCAGCTATGACTACCGCTTATCTAAAATAAAAAGTTGTGTTAAGTTGTGTTAAGTTCTAAAATAAAAAGTGTTCCTATTTAATGTACGAGTTTATCAACAGATTTGTGGATTTTTAAATAAATTTTAAATAAAGTTAAAAATAAAAAAATCCTTTAATCAGATAGTCCAGTCGATATCCATAAAAGTATTAAAAAGAGTTTTTCAAAGTTGTAGATAAAATTATTCATGAAACAATAATATCAAGCCAAAAAAATAAAAGTGCAATAAAAGTGTCTGTGCCCGTTCTTTCGTGAAGAAGGAATTCTGAATTTAGTAGAGTAGGGGCTCTTTGTCTTCGCGTGTTCTTAGTCGCTGAATAATGCGCACGCTTATGCAGTGGACCTGGAAATCCCAAATATCGTTAATCATGAGCCTAAATAAGAGAAAAGAATGAAATCCTAAAAGTTAATCATAACTTTTACCGTGATTTATATTCCTCAAACAAGAACCCAGATAATACTGGAAACGAACATCTTAAGAGAAAGATAACGAACGTCAACTCAGAAATACTCCCTAACATAGAATTCTTCGAAATATAACAAGCTATGGCACAACTAAAGAACAATAAGTCTCGAACGAATGTCTTTACAGAGGAGAAGTCCCAGGTGATTGGAATGAAAGTTTGACAATATTTCTCTTCAAAAAGGTCCAGATGATTGGAATGAAAGTTTGACAATATTTCTCTTTAAAAAGGAAGACAAAATCTAAAGAACTATAGGCCAATCTCCCTGCTGTCTCAAATGTACAAACCGTTTAGGAGAGTAATAACTAACAGGTTAACATCGAAGCTAGATAGCTATCAATTAGTAGAGCAGGCAGGATTCCGAAAGGGTTACAGTGCAGCAAATCATCTTCTTACAGTCAGAACTCGAATAGAGAAAGCCAATGAATATCACTTGAACTTATACATTGTTTTCGTTGATTATGAAAAGGCATTCGACTCCATAGAGCTTTGGGCAATAGAGCTATGAACAACTGCAGAATAGACTCCCAAGACAGAATACTCATACATAATATTTACAAGAAAGCTACAATGAAAATACAAATAAATGCAAAAATCAAAGCTACGCCAATCAACAGATGAGTTCGTCAGGGACATGTTATCTCACCAAAACTATTTACACTTGAACTGAAAGACCTGTTCAAAGACATTAACTGGGCAGATAAAGGAATAAATGATAATTGATAAAAATTAAGTCATTTAAGATACTCTGATGACTTTTAATATTCGCTATAAGTTTAGATGAACTTCAGACCATGATGATGCAACTATTTCAAGCGTCGGAAAAAGTAGGTTTTAAGATGAACTTGGAAAAAACAAAAATAATGACAAACACACGGAACATTGGAAAAATAGCGTTAAACGACATAAATTTAGAAACAGTAAGCGAATATAACTATCTGGGACAGAAAACGAAAGTTAACAAAGAAAATCAAACTGCCAAAATTAGCAGAAGAATAAGGTTATCGTGGGCAGGATTTGTAAAACTAAGTTAGATCTTGAAAAGCACTAAAATAGAACAATATTTTAAAACCAGAATTTACGATCAGTGTATCCTCCCTATACTCACGTACGGTTCAAAGACGTGGACACTCTCCAAGTCTAATATGGATAAAATAGTAAAAGCACAAAAAGCGATGGAAAGATCAATGCTCATGGTGAGACTTACAGACAAAAAAAAACCAACAAATGGATTAGAAGCAAAATCAAAGTTAAAGATGCAGGAGAACATGCTGCCAAATTAAAATGGAGCTTCGCAGGATACAATGCCCGACTGAAGGATAAGAGATCAAACCACGAAATACAACAATAGAGACTATGGTTAGGAAAGAGAAGCAGAGGAAGATCGCAAATGAGATGGGCTGATGATATTAAGAGGATTGGAGCACACAACTGGAAGCAAGTGGCGCAAAATAGAAGACACGTTAGATTACTTAAGGCTGAAGAAGAAGAAAAAGAATGAGACTAACACTCGTGTATAAATATTAGCGACTTTCAGCTCAGGTCAAGTCAGTCCTTCACGGGCTTCCACATAGGATATACTCTGGGAGCCCTCTTTCGGGAGCTCTGCTCCTCTTACAGTTTACCCTAGGCTTTAAAGCTGATTTTACTTCCTGTTTATTGAGATTGTATTTTAATGTAAGAAGAGATAGCCTTTTTCAAGACTTTCTGGAAATCAACCACGGAAAGTTATAACAAAGTAGATTTAAAGTTATAACAAAGAGAATTTTTAGACAATCAAAGTCTTCTGTAGTATGTACGAGAGCCAAGGACAGAGATGATTACCCCTTTGCTGACGAGGCGATATGTCACCGTACGCATGTCTGGGTTCTAGCCAAACAACGTATCGCTCTCATATGACGATGTTGCGATTGGCCGATTGACTAGAATTGCCTCCACCAATTTTTCAGTAGGAACACAAGTATATAAATATGCGTGATTTTTCATTCATCGGCATTTGTTGTCAGATCACCATTGACATTGATTACCAGTGACTCTGGATAGAGCACCATCACTGAAATATTTAGCATAGTTATTGTCTGCTATCACAGGATAAAAGATCAATGCTGAGTATTACGCTTCGTGACCGAGTTTAGAAATGAAGACTTAGACGAAGAACAGGAGTTACCGATATGATTTCCCGAATAGCCACACTAAAATGGCACTGGGCCGAACACGTCGTCCGAATCAGTGATGAAAGGTGGACGAAGAGATTGCTTGAGTGAAGGCCGAGATCAGAAAAAAAAAAGTAGTAGAGGAAGACCCCATACACGATGGACTGACGATCTCAAGAACATGTCAAGAAATTGAATGAAAAGTGCTCAAGAAAGAGCACAATGGACAAAAATGAGGGAATCTTATATCCAGCAGTGGATGCAAAGGGCTGGATGATGATTACAGGATAGATAAAAAAGATAAAACGATAAAAAGATGTAGTGACCTGCTTAACTATACCCACTGCAATTAAAGATGACCCATTCTGCACTAAATTATTTTTTACTTTTAATTTACCTCGTACTATTTTATTAACTGTATACTGTCACTAATACTACTGTCCAAAGATACAATCAATCTCCAAAGATAAATATGTTTTCAAACACTTAAATAATAAACAATAGCCCATACTGCCCAAAAGCCGGTCACAGTGGTACGCCGTTGAATTCAACCTGATTCCTCAAGATCTTATTCGGGAGTGATTTAAAAAAAAATTAGTCTAATTCACACAACCTTGGACTCTCAAACAGCACCCGTACACATGATTCTTATTGTAAACAAAAACTTAAGTATGTTTTCGCGTTTGAAATTCTAAATCACAATCCTTAAAGTATTAAATAGGAATTTATAAGATATAAAGAGAAACGGTTCATTCGGTCTAATGAGTACATTTAGTCCTGAAACTTTTTTGTTTTGTATAAACCTGAATGTATACATTGGGTAGTGATTTAAACGGTTTCAAAAGTCAGGGAAAAATAAACAAAAAAATATCCGACCTCCAGATTGGCCACAATTTGATGTTCTTTTAAAAGGACAGTAGGACTATAAGTTACATGAAATGCAAAATATTTTTTTCAAAAAGATTTATTTATTAGCAAGTACAATTTATATTCATTGAGTGTGATAATTATAAAAGCATTCTTTACTGAGAAGGATGAAATAGAACATAACACTTATGACAAATAAAATTTGCCTTTTTATGGCAGTGTACGCATCTCTTGATAGGTTACTAAATGATCCAAACTATCATAACGTGAGTGTTCCTGTTGAATGCTTGGCGCTTTTGAAGATCCGCTTTTGGTGGTTCTCTTGTGCGTTTCTAACAACTCAACTGCAAGAGCCCTTCGGAATGCTAACCAGTCAAGTTTTCGGCCATCCTGTTTTTGCAAGTGGTATGCATTCTGAACTGCCATATCGACACAATGGGATATCAAAGGAAAATACCACTTTTTTCCTCGTATATCTGTTCGATACTGAACAATATTCTGGTCGCTTCTGTCAACTCCACCCATGTTTTCGTTATACAGCTGTACAATTACATTAGGTTGATTTATGTATACATGCTTTTTCTCGGATTGTGAAAAACGTTTTACTTTATTTAGAGGGAGAACTGAAGACACGTTCGATGCAAAAATAACGACACTATTATCAGTCCAATAACATATTATACTATCATCATCTACCATGGAATAATCAAAAGCACCTCTTTCCAGTTTTTTTTATCTCTTTTATTGTTTTTATGGGACATTCTGGAATTCTATTTACTCTTATGGTACCTGCACCTTTTATGTTTCTGAACTTCAATTCTTTAAGGAGAGAAAGATGTGAAGTAGTTATCAAAAAACCAATGAAATGGCGCAAATGGCATCTTCTGTAAAACATCAGCGTATATGAGAACAACACTGGACCCTAAACCTAAATGACCATATTTTTGTGGTAAAGTTAAATGGATCAAAATAAATGATATATCCAAGTCTTGTTACTCCAACCCAAAACTTGTAGCCCCAGCGAATGGGCTTTCCACGGATGAATTGTTTGCAACTCTGGCGTCCAAAATAGGGAACCATAGCTTCATCCATACTGTGGTTCTCTTCTATTGGAGCATATTCGAAGAATTTTTTGTGCAGAGATTCGAAGATTGGTCTCATTTTAGAAAATTTACCTTACTTATCCAGTTGGGTGTTATCATTGCAGTGAATGTTGGTCATAATATATTGAAATTGATCTATGGATATATAGATGAACAAACTACTTTATTATTAGTATCATCAAAATTTTGCCAATAACCACTAAGCAGTAATATACCAATAAAGCAGAACATTTCATCCGTAGATATATCACCTACAGAATTTTTTGTTAAGCATATGTATTACTATATTCCGTAATTTGCTTAACTATATCAGCCATAAACAATTTAAATATCGTTGCTGGTGAACGCTGATTGTTTACGGATTGAATTGGAATCAATGTAGACAAATTCGATTGTAAATCTCGTTTTGAGTACTTGAATTTTTTAAATTTTTTAGGTTTGTGTTCAACAAAGTCTGCTAATGACTTTTCATCATCTGAATCAGATTGATTTGGTAGATGAACTTGATCCTCTGTCCTTAGTTGACATCTAGGTAAATTCTCAATATCGACATTATCTTCTTCACATGAATCCTCATCGGTAACGTCATTGTTAGCATTTTCAGGAAGCAAAATTGCAATGCTATCTGGAAAGTCAATATCTTCTTTTTCTATTTCTTCAAGTAGCTCCGCTAGCGTAAGGGGCTTTTTCCAGTACGAACGACTGAGAAAAATAAAAAATAATATTTATTAGTAATACAGAACACTATACACACTGATTGTACTACTGGCCTTTTAAAAGACCATGATACTTTGAGCATGCGTTATAATATTATTACCGACAAAAATTCTTTTGTATAAGCGTTAAATAATTATTTCATCTCTTTACTTTATATTTTATCACGGTCCGATATCCCTAATTATAAACAAAATAGGAATAGCTTACCTAGCTTTATCCATTTTAATTAGCTGAAATCACTCCTACACAAAAACTTTCTGACACGCTGGAAATTATTCACTAAATGATTCATAATAAGATTCGATGGGTAATATGATAATTTAGGATTGTAAAACTAATACGGCATCTACATTTGAAAAGTTTAAATTTGTAATGTACTAAAAGAAACCTTCTGGCCTTTATAAAGGACGATAGGTTCAAATGGGTTAAGACTATTGTTCGGACTTAATCCAAACTTGCAAGAGCGCTCCTACGTCTTACGCCCCGCTACAATATTGCGCTGTCCAAAACTCCCAAATTTGACTTTGCGAAAAATTGCACACAAAATTCTCGCTCTTAGTTTCAACTACCGACCGAAGCAGCCACACGGGACGTGAATTATTTAATCACGTATTAACAACTGTAGGTTATAATATTTTTTATATAAAAGCAGAGAGCAAATAATTGGCAAATGTATTATCTATCAAACAATTTAAAAGTGTACTGTTTATAATTGCAATACATTTCTACTGAGTAAGAAGTAGTTTATTTAAATCTAGACAACAGAAAGAACCACCGCTTAATGGACATACACCAAAAGTGAAAGGAATAATCTAAAGAAATTATACCTCATTACTTGTATCCAGCCCAAATATTCATTCAGCTACACTTCAACGGTGTTAGAGAAACCCTGCCCGTTTCCAACTGTATTAACAAACACTTATAGCACGTCTTTTCATTTGGTATTCAAGTGTTATTTTGTTAAAACGTTTTTAATATTACTAGAGGTGATAAGTATGAAACACTAATATTTACCATGCAAGAAAAGATCCAGGGTCAAACAAGCATATGCTGAGAAATCTTCGAGAGTAGTATAATTGCAGCTCAGTAGACCATTTCATGGGCTGCCAATAAAGACACAAATAGTTATGATGATAACTTACTTCCGATCGGAAAATTCATCACAGAAAAGACATAAAATATTAAAAAAAGTAATGAAATGTATGGTAATAAAATGAAATTTTACGACAGGAAAAATGTTTAGACTTCGCAGAACTGGTATCTAAAAGAAAGAAGAATAGTTGAATATCTTTTATAAATAGGCATACAAGTTTTGAAAATAACATCAAACATCGGAAAGAACTTTTAATCCTAAAACTATAAAGTTTTCAAAAAAAAAGATATTTAAAATCATTCTCTATAGCTGCAAATTATTCATTTAATTTCAATTACATAGCAATAAATTCATTCAATATAATATATTCATTCAATAATTCACACAAATTGGTTTACATGTAATTTCCACGAGCGGTGCTATTCAAGTTTTAAGCTATTTGAAACATGTAATCTTAGGGATTTGTTGCCGATAAAGAAAACGGGATAAACCGGGGTGGAAAGAAGTTGCGGAATAAGTTACTGACTGCGCCAAATCGATTTTTTACATTGGTTCATTCATGAGGCAGCCACCTGTAATATATAAACGGATGTTATTTATGGATCAACAGAGAAAAAGGAAATGTGTGTTATTTTATTTAAATTCAATTTGAGTTTAATAGAGTGAAATCAATTTATGACTAGAAATATTAGACATATTCATTTTTTAATAAATAACGTTCTGAAGCTATTTTCTTGTGGCATTTTAAAGTAATTGCTATTTAAATGGGAATAAGCCACAATTAAAGGTTAAAGTAAGTTTATTGACGTTTTAATTTCCACTTCGGAAATAGTTCTTAAGATACAAACATTAGTAAATTCAATAAACTTTAATAAATGATACAATAAAACGTCAATAAACTTACTTTAACTTTTAATTGTGGCTTATTATTACTATTTATATAGTAATAATTTTAATCTTCTCCTTCTTCTAGTTTCATGACGGTTATCGATCGTTGGATATCATGTTGGCTACCATATTCGCTATCGTGACTTTATTGACAACAGCTCTAAATAACGATGTAGTTGATTTTCCATACCATTGCATTTTTCAGCCATGATGTTCTTTTTCTACCAGGACCACGATTACCTTGGATCTTTCTCTGAATGATCAGATGTAAAAGATAATATTTTTTAGGGTGTCTCATAATGTGAACGAAATATTCCTGCTTGCGTTTCTTTATTATATTGACCAGTTGTGTTGTTTGCTTCAGCCGTCTGAGGACCTCCTCATTTCTAACTCTGTCGACCCAGCTTATTTTCAGTAGTCGTCTGTATACCCACATCTCAAAGGTTGTCAAGCGTTTAAGGATAGCCTCAGTTAGAGTCCACGCTTCCACTCCATACAGCAGGACAGGAAAGATGTAGCAAGATGTCAATCGAACTCTAAGGTCAATGCTAAGATCGTGACTGCAAAGTACTTTCTCATTTTTACAAAGACGGCTCGGGCTTGTTCTATTCGGTTTTTAATTTCTGCGGTTGGATCCCAGCTCTCATTGATATTACTGCCGAAATACACAAGGTTCTCTACTCTGTCCAGTGTGGCATCTCCGACTTTATACCGCCATCCTATATATAATTTTGTTTGCTAACTACCATATATTTAGTTTTCTTAACGTTGAGTTTTAATCCATACTGATCACAAGTTTGTTTTATTTTGTTCCTTAGATTTTGAAGGTCTTTTCCGCAATTAGCAAGCACTAAGGTGTCGTCGGCATATCTAATACTGTTGACGTTTACTCCATTCACAATAATACCTTCAGTTGTCTCCATTAAAGCTTCCTTAAATATTTCCTCCAAATATAAGTTAAAAAGTAAAGGCGACAGTATACGGTCTTATCTCACTCCTCTTTTTATATTTATTTCATCCGACAGTTATTGTTCAACCTTTATTCTTGCCACTTGATGCCAGTATAGATTTGTAATTATTCGTAGATCTTTATCGTCCAATCCAGCTGTTTCCAATATTTCTAGCATTTTGTTATATCGGACTTCGTCAAATGCCTTTTCAAAATCGATTGCACAAATTGTACACATTTTGATTTATATCTCTGCATCTCTATACTAGCATCATCATCATCATTGGCTTTTGCAACTCTTCGTGAGTTTTTGCCGCGTTTACTATTGCCTTCCATTGATTCCGATCCTGTGCTATTATTTCCCATGGCCTTACTTCCATCTTCTCTAGGTCTTCCCTGACAGCGTCTTTCCACCTTTTTCTAGGCCTTCCTGTCGATCTTTTACCATCTGGTCTTTCCCAAAATACATTGCTAATCAGTCTGTCGTCATCACTCCGTACCACGTGGCCTGCCCATCTTAATCTATTGGCTTTTATATATCTTACGATGTTGCCTTTCCCGAAGAGAGTCTCTATTTCATTGTTGTATCTGCTCCTCCATTCATTTGTCACGCTGTCCCTGCAAGGACCATATATAATTCGCAGGATTTTGCGTTCCCATACTAATAGCTTATTGATTTCTTTCTTTCTCAATGTCCATGTTTCACTTCCATATGTCACTACTGGTCGTATTATGGTTTTGTACATTTGGATTTTGGCACGCCTTGAGAGAAGCTTTGACCTCATTAGATGTTGAATGGCAAAGAATGATTTATTCCCCTCCAGTATTCGTATTTCAACCTCCCGTTCTCCTGTGTTTTCACTGGTAAACTAGTACTAGCACCTGTATACTAAACAAGGCCTCTCTTGTATTCAAGCCACTCCTAAACCCAAATTTAGTATTGATAATTCTGTCCTCTAACAGCGTGTAAATTCTGGTATTACTCGCAGGAAGATCTTCAAAACGTGACTCATCAGACTTATTGTCTGATAATCACTGAATGTCTTTGGACCATGTTTCTTAAGTATTGTGACAAATATCGACTTTAACTAATCAATTGGTAATATCCCAGCTGGTAATAAAATTTAATACATATTATTTAATTTTGCATAAAAATTTACATTACAATTTGATCCAAACTCTCTTTATTTACCTTAATTAGCCTGTAACAAGTTCAAATATAATAGAAATAAATTTCTGCATTTATTGTCACAGGCAGAGATAGGCGTATTTTTTATGTCAAATCATTCATTACATATTTATAAATATTTTTAAACTATTTATAAAGCCTTGAATATGTTGCCTGTGTGAGTGTATTTCAAATTAGGGTAGATAGTTACTCACAATCAATTTTCGCATAGTATAATTTGCTATGCATCCTCAGGTGAACGGTAAATGGCAAACTAAATGCTGAAAATACAGTAACCCGTATTAGTGTGCTGTCTGGTAGAAAATATATAGCAACTATACCAATATTATATGTGTGCAATTTAATAAGTATAAATTCCAATTATTTAAATAAATAATTAAATGAAAAATGAAAAATTAAATATTCCTACTAACATGCCGATACATGTAAGGATTGTACAGGATTATTATTAAATGCGTGAGAAAAAAAATGTATGCTTATGGTGATACTCCAGTTGTCAGAGACGAAAATGCCTATGAACCTCTAAAAACCATACGAACAACTTGAATTTTGCAGAGGATAATAATTTTGGGACCCCAAAAAATATGCAAAAAAGGTTAAACACTTTTACCCCCGGGCTTCCTCCTAAAAACCTCTCGTAGGGGGGTAAAAAGCAAAAAAATTTATTTATCAAGAATATGTACTTCGTAGAAAAAAAATGTAGCTGACCTAATTTTAAACAAAAATGTTTATATGCATTTTTTGTGTAGAATAAACCGTTCTCTTAGAAACAACGCTTGAAGCGACCTTTGGTTTTGCATGTCAGTTACGCGCGCGAAATAAATGTTCAATATAATTTGTATCAGCTCGACGGAAAAAATTCGATATTTTTTGATTCAAGTAATCTATCGACAAAAATCAAGATGCATTTTAAAGGTAAAGAGTTCAGCTTTCGCATGCACTTTTTGCATTTTGCCGGAAATAAAATCAAATTGTATACAGGTGTTAAATAAATAAACATGAAGCGATTTTTGCCATTTTTTATGATTCTCACGAGATTAATACAATATATGCCTTGTATTGACCAGTTACTATAAAGTTTTAATTACTAGAGCCTAACCTTTAAAAGTTACAGCATGAAATTTTAGTTTTGAATTTTAGCAACAAATACACAATAAACGATCTTAAACAATTTAAAACTTTTTTTTAATTACACTAGTACGTATTTCAAAAGATAAAAACTTCTGTAATCAACTACAACCAAAACCGTCTTCTTAACCCATTTGATCACACGACATTTTTTTCGATAATACAAGATTTTGTCCTTGTTGGATCTGGGTTAAATAGTAATAATTCATTATTATTTGACATAAAAAAATTAAATTTTTAGCAGAAAGTAGGTGACAAAAATATAAAACATGTGTAAACATGTGTAAAAATTAAAATATTTTATTTTCTTGCAATGAATATAGGGATATTCTTGATTATATCCTGTACGATAATCCACCTAGTATTAAATTGTACAAAACAATCACGTTCAAAACACAGAGTAACTTCACAATTTATACAAATCCAATGTACTCTTTGATGGCATAAGCGATATCGAAGTTGATTGTCTATTTTCTTTGGAAAATGACCGCTTCCATATATTTTTAAAATAATTGGTACAGATCCTGCTAGTCGTTTTCTAGAATAAGTAGATTTTCCAAAACTTTTTAAATAATGATGTACTACATCTCGTTGAAAAGCCAAAAGATTCAGTTCTTTATTTTCAGCAAATGTTTGTAACCTCCATGAGTTAACAAGAGCTGAGTTGAGCATGTGGGTAAAAATGGGCCACCACTATTTTTTACCTTGTTTACTAACTCGGTTGGTATTAAACGATTGGTCAAAGTGATCAACACCGCTAATTAAAGCATTGTATGATAAGAAAAGTTTTGGTTGGAGTACATCAATTTTTCATTTGGCAGCAGCACACCAACGATTCACTTTTGAAAGTGGTTCAGTACTATCGTAATTTGATGCCATTGTGATCACATTGTTGTCCTTCCATTTTTAAAAAGTAGTAGACTTGTTTTGTTAAAGCGATATTCGAAATATCCACGATTCTTCTTTTTTATTGCAGCGGAAGGTAACAAAGGACATTTTTTATACGATTTTCTCTTGCTGTGCCTGTTGTCCTAAAGCCCTTTTTTTGTTTCCATCAAATTGTAACTAGTAAAATAATTGCCAAATAATACTTCATGGTTAGTATGCACATCAAGCATTTTTAGAACAACTTGTGATCCTAAAGGAGATCATCATCTAAATACCAATAGTTGCGCTCTCGTGGCAATCTATGGTATCCAGTAAAAATTTGAATAGCCAGAAATATCTTTATCTCTTATTGTGTTACACAAACTTTATGATTATTATTTTGAGCGGCATTATCCAGACGACCTTCGTTTATTGGTTTTATTTTGACCCTTCAGTAAATTTTCTCTTCTAATGAGAATTACTCTTATCAGAGTCATCCCTCATGTAATGAACCTCTATTTCTTCGGGAACGTCCTTCGGAAAGCTTTGTGTCTGAAGATTATCCTCATCTATGTCCTCATTGTTAGATTGATAGTCAGTCTCAGGGAGAATAACTACCACCAATACATCTTTATAAGTGGAACTCGCTAGGTCATCTGAAACTAAATCAAGAGTTCTATGACATTTTCCATAAAACCCAATGGAACTAATAGGCGGCAATTCTTGAAAATCCATTTCAATACCAATTTTGTACCTGTAACAATAGAAAACCAAATAATCATTTAATTGGTAAACATAGGAAGAAAAATGCCAACTAGGGTATAATTGCTGAAAATCTGGTAGAACACTTCCCATTAGAATTGGACATACATATGGAGTACCACTTTTTTACCAGATGTGTCACTACTAGGCCATTTTTTTGCTGTACTTAGACAAGTACAGTGGGACCAAATGGGTTAAATGCGTTTCCCGTGACAAGTGATCGATTTGTTACCACAACTCAAAATTAAAATTTCATTGATCTCTAGAAGATTTAAAGATTGATCTCTAGAAATGAAAATTTTACTACAACTAGTCAATAAAAGTGATCAATTTTATTGATCTCACGAGAATAGAAAAGAATGGGAAAAATCTCGCCACTTTAACTTATTCAACATCTTTATAAAAACTGAGTTTATTCTCGGCAAAATACAAAAATTGCATACGAAAGCTTACTCTTCGCTTTTAAAACGGATCTTGATTTTTGTCGATAGGACATTAAAACTTTTTTACTTAATTAATATTCTCTGCAAAATGCAGACAAACGTAGTAGAGGAAGACATACGATGGGCTGAGGACATCAGGCACATTACCAAAAATTGGCAGCAAAGAACACAAAATCGTAAAGAATGGAAGAGGTTAAGGGAAGCCTATGTCCAGAAGTGGACTTGATAAATAAAGGTTGGTTGATGATGATGATGATGATGATAATGAAGACATAAGTCTCCAGTAGATTATTGACGTGAACGTCACTGGCAAGATTATTATCACATTTCTGAACTTCACAAATGAAAAAGGATAGGAATTTACATATAATTGACATTAAAGATATGCCCAGTATATGTGATTTTAGAACAAACGGCTTGTTATCAAAAATGAAATTTACACTCTAACTAATAGGATATGCCAGCTATTTAACTGTCTCCTCTTGCTCGCCCCTCCGTGGAAACTGTATTATTCTTTTATTTTATATTTATTGTAATTTGGTATAATATAAGCCAATTATTAGGTGATACTTTATGTAGGTCATAGACCTCAGCCTTTATGTCATATATAAATCATAAATAAATCATATATAATAATAATTATGAGCTTTTTCCAACAAACAAAAACCGAATATAAATAAAGAGCTGTCTTAATTTCATAGTTTTTATTAAGCAACACTTCTACTAACATCAGGAAAATAAAAGGGCCATTAAAGCTTTAAATCGAATTAATGAACACCTATAGTCGAAAGCGCAGTTCAATTTTCCACCTTAACTATACTAGATCGTAAATTTGATATAATCTAACCGAAATTGATCAACAAGCAGTCGAGCAAATTTAATTCTTACATTCCTTTCAAAATAGTAGAAACAGGTCTAATACATCGGTAATAGATCAAACTCCCTGATACAAACTCAAAGAGTTCAATAAGGCCATAAAGGAAACGGTCCCCTTTCCGAGCAACTCGGAGATTTGCTGGGCTAAAGGACGAATATCTGCTGCGGCGTTGCCACGTTATTTGCAAATTTTAGCGTAAAATTTTATATATAATTTTTAAACATGTTTAATAATCTACTTTAAGTAATAGAATTATTTTATTTATTTTATTAAATTATATTATGAAACAGCGAAAAATGCAAGAAAAACAGTTTCACATAAACAAACAATTCAACGAGCTAAACCAGATAATGCAAAGGACAATTTAAAATAATGAAAGGAATATAAGAAGGTAACAGAAATACTTAAATAGCACAAAATAATAGAAGTCATAAAAAATAGTAGGTGAGTGACCAAAAACATATAATTTAACTGAAAGACAAAATGAATTAATAATATCAAATACAGAATTTGTAGACAAATTAATTCTGCAGATACACAAACAATATTATCCAATACCTAGTAATCTTTTAAAACTTCCCTCGATTTAGCAAAAACATGTCCCGTTCTCGTAACCCTAGAAGGTCTTCGTCATTCTACAATACATACTATAATAGTAAGTTTAAATTTAAAAATGCAAATTTCTAAACACTATAATGCTTATAAGTGACTATTGAAAGGTTTGAACCAATGGTTCCAGACCATACGTTTATTTCAAATTCTTATTTAAAATGTATATCGTATGGTTCGATACCATTTGTAATTATTTTTTACGGACATGTCATTTACCTTGTAATCTGAATGTTGAGATTTATTTACGTTTTTATAAAATGATTTTATTGATTTATTGGTAGAAATGTCATCGAACTGAAGGCGAAATATGTGGTTTATGCAAGATGGTACACCATCACATAATAGACAGAGGGTAGTGAGAATATAATTAAATACAACTTTCCTGAACGTTGGATTGTTCGTGGTAGTCACATTCCTTGATCGTGTGATCATATATTAATATAGTGATTTAATTAATCAACATCCCAAACGAATACTTTATTATTATACTATATTTAATATATATTATAATTATGCTTATATAATATATATTATATATAATGCTTAAAATACTTACTATAAATACTGCAGCAGTTTCTTTAAAACCAATGATGCTATTTAATATGAGACGAACTTTTATGGAATCTATTGACAAATGAATTAAAGAAAATGGTGGACATATCGAACACTTACTTTGACAAAAAGTTAAATCATATTTAGTTAAACTATTTGTTAATTTGGTTTATAAATAAAATATTTTGATTTTGACTTTAATTTAATACAAAACGTAAAATGTTTGATGTAAAATCCAGTTATTTTGTCAAATCCTACTATTAACTATCCTGCTGATATATTTATTTTATTTAATATTTCGTTAACTATTATCTTTAATAAAGTCATTTAATACCAAAATTTAGAAGTATTGATGTTTTTATCTAATTTTATTTCGTTGCCTGGAGTAATTGCGTTAAATCAGAATTATGTAGTTGATTTGTAAACTGCGATTATCTCGAAAACTATTGAGTTTTAAAGAAGTTTTAAAGAAAGTTATTAACAAGTATACCTTTTTTTTGTTAAAATAATGTATCTTTAACATTTTTTATTACAAACACCGGTATTTTATAGAGCAAAAAGTTAAGTGTAAATGTATGTTAAAATATGCATCAAATTATACTTTCTGATGTTCAAAAGTATTCAGTTATGAATTTTTATTCATAAATGTTCACAAACATGAAAGTTATAGCGAAAATTTAAATTTTTAATTTCCACTTTAACACCCTGTATACCGTCAAATCCAAAATGCATTTTTGGACATCTCGTGTGCAACTTTTTAATTCGTTCACAGTACGCATGTTCAATTCGTACGCATGTTTAAAGCCTTGTTATGAACTGTGTGTCGATTTGAGGAATGAGGAATAACGTGTTTTAAAAAACTTCTACATCTTCGTATCAATTCACCTAATTATGCTGATAGATTCGAAACAGGGAGAGTCAAAATATCTTTCACCATTTTCAAACTTCCTTTGAATTGGCTTATAAGCTATCGCAGATGCATGATTTAAGGCTTCCTCTTTTTTGTTACCTGCATCAGCTTTAATTTACTTCAGCAAATAATTTACTAAAAAACAGATACAACTACTTTCCACAGATTAAGCACTAATGTAAAAAATTAGTGTGTGAATTCTCTTGGAAAATGAATGTTTCTGATTGGCTGTTAAAATATAACAAAAAACATATCGATATCCTTCATCGCTATGTGTTAAGATTAACCTTAAATAGTATAAGAAACATATCATGTTAGACCATCTGAAATCTATTCTAATTGCAACGCAATTAAGTTGGAAACTCTTGATTATTTAATATTTGTATGTCCCAATTACAGTTAATTTAATTATGGTTAATATGGCCCTTCTTACCACTTATACCAACTCTACCAAACTTATTGACTGTCTTGATGATGTCACTATAACGTATATAAAAGCAATTTTAATATATATTTAATATATTCTAAACCTTAGATCGTTTGTTTTAAATCAATAAGCTTGAGTTTCTCAATTATTTAATTGATGTTTACTAAATCTTTAAAAACAAAAATTTTTTTGTACACCATTGATATTGTGGAAACAAGAGTCGGCCATTGTTACTAGCTAAATACTTTGGGCGTAAGTATTTATTCATAGGCTCTATCCTGAGTATATTACATCGTTGGATCTAATGATATATTCTTTAATAACTATTAAAAAAGACTGATGTATGTTTTTGTAACCATTTATGACAAATGAAAGAATTGAAAAGAAAAGTAAAACTTTCGGCTTACACAGTTATCCTTACATCTATGGTTAAGCTGTGGCGAGCTATGCTTATTTAACCACAGCACTGAAGATGGTTTTGTAAGCCGAAAGCGCTCAGGTAGTAATTAAAAATTTTTTACACAGTTCAAAAATATTTTTTTTATTCTTTCATTTTTAATAATATATATACCTAATCTATTTTGTCTTTTCTATAGTAATTTGTATCTTGTTTAGAAGCTACGACGTTTTTACCTTATATAGTGCATTCAAAGTACGCAAAAAGGCATTTTTATTTTACTGTTAATTTAATATTTATTTCATGTATTTTATATTCTTCGATTCCTATGTTTATTCGACTGTAATACTAATTGCAAAATATTGTGTAAATTCCGTGATTTGTTTCAATTCGCAATCGACACGTACAACGTTTGATTAAAATCAAGACGTTTCTGGACACAGAAGTTAAACGTAAATATAAATTCTAGAGATCGAACCGGAAATCCAATCGAGGTTTTCGTATTTTTACTTTAAGGGTAATTTTTTATGAAACGCTTTGAAAAGCATATTGGCAAATTGTACGCCATTGCTTTGCTGTTTTTTAGTAAATAGATATTGAAATCTTATAAAAAAGCATCATAAAAATTATTTTGCTGAAAAATTATTTTCTGCACAATTTACCATTACATCACAACAACAAAATTTATCATTATATCGGGAGACTTTAGAATCCAGAGGGGATAAAAGTTTTGGTTAGGACAAGAGATCAAGGTTTGGTTTTTAGGAGTGGATCCACAGAATGAGGTAACCGAGCGAATGGACAAGAGGGTCCAGGTTATTTTTAAAACAATTTTACAATGTCAGTACAGCTGTTTTACCTTTTTAATTTACTTCTTTTTGGCCGATGACGAATGTCTTTGGGCTGTTTGCTCCAAATGAAGTTCTTGCTATATTGTGTGCGTGAAAAACTGTTACCGATATGAAGCTTTCCAGTTGGAGTTAAAGCAATTTCCTCATGTTGACATGGCTGAAGCTCTGCAGTTCAAGTTAAAGCACTTGCCCCATCTTGATTTGACAGAGGTAGACCATTATTGTTCAATTTTCTTTCAGTTTTTTATTTCAGTTTTTTCTTTTAGTTTAAAATTGCACTTGGATCAAGGATTTTAATTAGAGATTTGGATACTAATGTTTTGGTGATTTTGCTGGAAAATATGAACAAAATTTCACAATCTGCAATTTGGATCCGCTATCCAACACCTTGATTGTGTCAACTGCATCGATTGACTCCGAAGTTGAGTTCAAAATTATATCAGTTTACCTGCTTTCCACGCGTATACAGGTTGTGATTATACAGCAGCACTTTATAATAAAGGAAAAGTTTGACCATTCAAATATATTCTCAGATTAAAAGGTATTAAACCGTTTTTACAACATTAACTGATGTAGCTGATATATTAATTGACAAAAAAATTAAAGCTGTGTAAGTCTTTATTGCGAAAATGTATGCCGTGAATAACTTTAACAGAGGAAATGATGCAATAAATTGCATTTTTATGAAAACTTATGCTGCGAAAGAAGACAACGAAAAGGTGTTAAAAAAATTTAAAGTTTTAAGTCCGACACTACACCATTATGCTGGAGATCTTTACAACTAGAAATCTTAAGGACCATTTTTGTTAATTTTATGTGGCTTAATGTAACTGAGTAGGAATGTACAGAACTCCAGCCTGAAAACTGTGGTTAGCATTTAGATGATTATTTAACCCACATACTACTAATGTCCTTTTAAAAGGCGATCAATATATTTCCCCTGAATTGATAACTTAAACTTATTGTTGATAGATGGTGCCTGTGGGGTTTACTGTCAAACATATCGATCAAGATATTTCACCAGTTGCTCGGTTTAAAAGTTGGTTTGTTTTTTAATTACACATGGATATTGCTAATTGGAGGTAAATTTGTTTTTAATTACAAATCAAATGTGGGCATTTTACATAATTTGCTAGTCATTGCTTTAATTACGTGCAATTTTAGTGGAAATATTGCTTGGAATTTTTTGTTACTTTCTTGTGCACGGCCATTTTTGTTTTGTTCTTTTAAAAGGACAAGAGTAATATGCACTACAAAATGGCTATTTTTTTAGGAAACCGTTAAAATTGCACGAGTTAATCGCAGAACTTGAGACCAATGACATTCCAATGCCTCCTGATGGTATAATTATTTTTCCAAGAGACAATGCAAATGATAATATAACAGACGTGGAGGTTAATTTCCACAATTAAGATCAGTATTCAGAAGAGTTGGATTCCGATGACGACGACGTACCTTTTGCCACACTACGAAAAGAGAAACAAAAGCTTTGATTATTATCGAAAAACTAGGATCAGCACAATGGGTCATAGGTGATCTGTATCAGCATCCTAAAGATGTTTACTGGAGACCAGAAATCGGACCTAAACAAAATCGCACGCCATTACAGTTCTTCAGGCTATTTTTTGACGACAACCTATTCAATGATAACAACATATACAAATACATACGTGGCATAAAAAAAAACTTGACTAGTTATGTTACAGATACTGAAATTAGGTGTTTTATGGGTATGCTTATTTTGAGTGGCTACGTGGTGTTACCAAAAAGATATATGTATTGGGAAAATCGTGATGATACTCAGAAAGAAAAAGTCGCTGGAGCTCTATTGAGAAATAGATTTTCCCATATAATGAAAATTCTTCATGTGTGTGATAATAATAGTTTGGACAAAATAGACAAGTTTGCTAAAATACGGCCATTATATGATGCATTAAATAATTTTTTTTTTAACCACGCTCCTTTCAAACAAAAACATAACCTAGATGAAGCTATGGTACCACATTTTGGAAGGACCCCTACGAAACAATTTATTATAAACTAACCCATCCGTTGGGGTTATAAGCTTTGGATGGGTTCTCCGTCTAGGTTATATTGTATGGTTTACACCGTATCAAGGCAACTCAGTGCAAATTCCAGCCTCATACAAAAACTTGGGTCTTGGTTCATCGGTTGTTTTGTCTTATTCAGATTTACTTTCATCATGCTGGTCAAAAACAAGATTCCACCTCTTTCTTTTGATAACTTCTTCTAAAAACTAGAGGTGTTTTTGGTACAGATACAATAAGGCAGAATAGAAAACTGAAATGCCCCCTATTTGCTCCGATAGCTATGACAAAAAGAAAAGGGGAACTTAAGATTACAGATTAGATAAAAATAGAGGAATTGCGGTTTGTTGCTGGCACGACAATAGTGTCGTTACAATTGCATATAACTTTTGTTCAGTTAAACCACATCACGGTCAAATGTTTTTCCTATAAGTTTTATTTCTCAACCAAATATGATAAAGCAATACAATTCTTTTATGGATGGCGTAGACCGCTGTGACCAAATCATTAGTCTTAACCGGATCTCTACAAGAGTGAAAAAATGGTACTTTCCGCTAATAGTACATGGAATCGACATAGCTATTCAAAACGCGTGGCAATTGGATCGAAAAGACGGAGGAAGCCTTGATCAGCTTGAATTTAGAAGGCAAATAGCTTGCAACCTTCTGGAAACCTACAAAGAAGATACCAATCGTGGCCCAACAAGACGGAATCCTAACACAGTCTTACGTTCAAGATATGATGGTATGAACCATTTAATTATTGTTTATAAAAAAAACTTTATTTTTTTGGACTTTGCGAGAAAAAGGTTCAATTTTTGTGCGAAAAATATAAAATACCATTACTCCCTAAACAATGTTCTACGGATTACCATACTTTGCAATTATTTTCGTATTAATAAAGATTTACTTTCTTAAATATACTGCTTCTTACTGCTGTTCTTTTAAAAGAATATTACATATTTTGACAGCTAGTGCAACAATTATTTTATTTTTATATTTTTTGTCGTTAAATAAGACACATTTTCTTATACGAGTATTTCTTTTAAATAAAGATAAAATAAAAAAAATAGTTTCAGTAATATGTGGGTTAAAGCCAACAGGATTTATTGGGGACCAAACGCCTTTGAAAGTGCAAGAATTTATCGAAATGATGAAAGATGATGGCGAATGTAGCTAAGGCAATAATGAAAATTTTAGTTCTGATCAAATTAGAAGTAGAATAAAAACTACAAATTGGAATTAATGTTTTACAAATGTAATATTTATATTTCTCGTTTAAAATGATTAAATTTTTGTACTGAATAAAATATCTTTCCTAGATAATAGATAGAAGTAATAGATAGATAGAATAAAAAGTAATTTTTAAATTATTAATTAATTACAGTTGGACAAAATTATAATGGGCACCTTTTGTTTTTTATAATTTTTAACATAGTAAATTACCTATCAAATAATTTTTATCCAATAAACAGATCGGTGAAAGTCTTTTATCGGACCTTAGACTATTAATAATATACTTTTTAAGACTTTGAATGTAAAAATTTAAAAAAATAACAATAATGAGAATTTCAATACTACTTTAGAATTTAGTTGTGGGATGAGAAAGAGAGAGAGACGAATGTAATCTACCGATTTGTCGCACGGTTTGCAAAATGCTCCAACTCCTTCTAGAGAAATTTTCTAATATGGGCTGATCCATGTACTTAGAAGTTATCTTTTCAACAAACATCTAAATCTTTTTAAAATGCTTATCAGCATACACGACAAAACTAAACTCTGATACAGTAACCTACTGTAAAACTGATAATTGTTTATTAAACAAGGAAAAAACGTTAGATTTTTCCCAATAGTTAGGCCTCGCCTCAAGTTTTGATCAGGTACCATTGATATTTTATTATTGGTCCAATAATTTTATTATAGAAATGTTTAGTAGTAGTAGTATGAATAATATTATGCATAATAATTTACAATTAAAAAAAATGCACAAATAGATGGAATTTAGGAATAAAGGCATCATATGTAAAGAAACACTTAAAGTAGGTAAAATAGGCAGAAAAGAGATTGTGCCTATTCGCGAACTCAATCGACTATAGGTGGCATCAATATGGCGGTATCAATATGGCGGATACAATTGGGATAACTTTTGTTGATGTAATTAATATTGTGGTCGATTCAAAAAGACCTTTAATTAAAGGACAAACAGTACTAGATGCCAATCACATAATATTATGCGGAGTAACATCAAAAAATGAAGTTCAAGTGAAACTTGAGGCATTATGTTTGCAAACCAGTAATCTTAAAAGATTACCGCATCAAATACGAATTTACATCCTGTCAACCAATTCGAAAACGACTTTCAATTGCAAGTGTACCTGCAAAGCTGGGACCTCTGGGAAATTGCAAACACGTTGTTGGTGTTTTGCTCTTTGTTTTTCAGTAAAAATATATATTTATTTTTGTAAGAATTGACAATACTTATATATATTATTTTTGTTGTAGATGTTTCATTTAGAACTTGGAAGACCTAAGTAATTCTCCAACAGCACTAGAAAGTCGTCTTGATAGTAATGCTGAGGCCAGTGTTTTAGGCATTCTACTTTCTGGTGCAGAAGGTATAGAACTGCAACTAGGTTTGCCAAAAAGTGAAAACCTTAATTTAGAAGAAGCAACAGTGTCACAAAGTAGTAATTTATTACAATTATGTATGTACCATGGTATTTTTAGTAACAATAAGTTGTTACCTTTGTTTAACAATAGTATAAGCTTTACAATGGAGCTGAGTGATGATTTGATAAACTTTTATAACAAAGATATATTTGTTTCTCATAAAAATGGCATAAATTTATGTAGGGTAACTATTTCTCAGTCTGCTGAAGTGTGGCGGAATACTCGAAGAATGAGGATTACTGAGACTACTTGCTACAGTGTGTATACTTATTACAAAAATAAAAATCCAAACTGAGTTTTGAAAGTAAAGTCACTATTTGACACTCATTTCAAGGGCTATCTTGCAACTTATCATGGGAAAATATTTGAAGGAAAAGCTTTAAACGCCTATCAACAACAATCGGGCAACAAAGTTGAACGTATTTGGTATTATTGTACCATCAAGTGCTTCATGGTTGGGTGTAATTACTGATGGAATAGTAGACAAAAAATGTTGTGTAGAGGTGAAGTGTCTTTTAGCGGGCAAAACCAGAACTTGCTATGATATAAGACTTAAAATACCTGAATATGCACGAGGGAAAATTAAGTTTAAAGACCAGTCCTCAATATTACGGCCAAGTACAATTGCAGTTATTAGACCTCTGTTACTTTGTCATACATTGCTTCTCTGATATATCCAATACATATTATAATTGAAATACTATTTCCACCCACTTCATAGGAGAGATGTTCTCAGTAATTAAAAATGCATATTTTTATAACATTTTACCTGATATGTGTAATATGTATAATTGGGACAAATTTTAGTTTTAACATATGATTTTTTAACTGTTTATAAGAGTAAAAAGAATACAATGTAAAACAATTAAAACTGTAAAATATAATTTTTAAACAGCCTTCATTGTATATTTAGCAAAATTAAGAGTTGGTGTGAAAATATTTACAATTCCTGCAATAATGTTTACAATTGAGTTCATATATGGAACCATAAATAAATTGATTCGTCCTTTAAGGAACAAATTTTCATTCGTTGAATTGTCCTTTAGACATGAACACGAGCTGCAGCTATTTCAGTAGTTGATAGTGCATCTTGGGCTGAGAATTGCATTGTTTTGCCTAGAAATGCAGCCGGCTTTATATTTTTTTCCAATCATTCATCTTCAATTAAAAAAACCTTTGTAGACCATTATTGCGTCTATATTAGGGATTAACTTATCGATTATATTTGATTGCACAAAAATTTCCTTGTCTGAAGTTCGACCCCCATATACTTAGCTTACAACTGTGATCAAACTAAAGGTGCCATACCAGTAAGTACTTTCAGTGTGTGATCACGTTTATAATAGGAATAGGACATCATGGGGCACTTTAAACACCTATTTTTTCCATAGGAATTTCTGTGAAATCAAGTATTATTCGGGTATTAGGATACTTTTTAAAACAAGTTGGCATTCGTTTCAAAACTATTTCTTGTGTCAGCCATGCTACAGCAGGTTGTAATACTTTATGTACGAGTAGTACTTCAACTGTCACATGAAAGTAATTTTTGCAAGTATTTGCTGATACACCAAATAATACAGATAAACATCTAAATGAAAGGTCAATTTTTAACTTTACAAACACTAGTATTATACGCTGCCGTAATAATAAGTGCAAAACTTTCTTTTCTAGTATACTGGCATTTAAACATATTTTATCAAGTAGAATATCTTTCAATGTGGATTTTCTACAATCATTTATTATTGATTCTGTAACTTGTACATGTACACCTTTATCAGTGTTAAATAAGTCTTAGAACCAGGATCATCTTCTGCAGCTCTAAAAATTCCTCCATTAAATTTATTCGTTCATCTTGTGCAGGTGATGTAGATATTGTATCTTTTATACATGTGGTTGAGCTGCCTTTTTCATGTACTATTAAGCTCACAAAAAATGTAACAAAACCAAAATATATAAATATGTTAACTCTTTTATTAAAATAGCATGAGAGATTGGATATTCAATGGCCAATTATTTAAATATTTACTTACTTGGTAGAAAACAGTCATTCTCTGTAAAATGTAAACGGCATACATTTATGTATTTCGAGATTTTCTTTCCAATGCGAAGTACACGACCTTAGTCTTTCTTCTCCATTTCATTTCGAGGAAAATAATAAAAGGAGATATCCTTCGTTGCTCTCGCAGAACCCTGCGGAACTGAACATATTCTGCTACTAGGCTTTTTGTTTTTTGTCTCCATAATTATAAGCAATATAAATAAATCTATCGTTCAAATGAATACAAATACTATTGACAAACATTCAACTGACGTTGATACATAAGAAAACAGATGATTTGTTTACATTTTAATCCCAACTCCTTTAGTTCCAAATAAACGGCAGCACAGGCGCTTGAGTTCGCGAATAATCCGAGGTTTAGTTACAATTATAAATATCGTGTGCTACTCACAATGAACCTAACCTTACCTAAAGATCGTTAACTAAAATAATGACTTTATTTTATTGCCGTGGATCTGAGGCACTAATCACTTTAAATTAAATATGTCTGTTTAAAACACTATTCGCCTGAAACCCAGAGATTTTATATCTCACATATACACATGAATTTTCTCGTTTTCCAAGCGGAAGGTAAAATTAAATCTGACAACAGAGGTTGTTTCAGTTCTTCTTTCGCTAGAGAGACCCTAATGCCGTTTTATTACTTTAGTGATGGCAAGAAAACTGGTTTTCGGAAATGTGTTACTACCAGATAAATATGCTTTCCTTTCCTGGTATTTATATCATTATTTAATGCTTTTATAAAATACTAAGTAACTAATGGCTTTTCTGCTTACAAAATCATCGTGTATGATTTGTGGAGGTTAACGCTCCTTTTTAACATCTTAGAAGTTTTATCATAATGTGATGCATTGTTAAATATCGTATTTGAAACAAATAAAAAAGCAAATATGGGAAGTATGTTCATATGTATCCCATAAATAAATTCGTTACACAAACTGTTTTTGAATTTGCTGAAAATGTCGATTTCATGCACTTAGTGACTTTTTGAAACACTACTCTGTGTTGTAAAAAGCGATATCAGAAACAACTCTCCAGTACATGCAACCGCAAATTATATATGTAGGTAAATGAATAAATCTTCATATAGTCCGTCTAGAAAGTGTCTGAAAAAAAAAGCAGAATTATAATTTTACATTATTTATTTCTATCACTTGAAATATAACAGTTCAACAAATAATTCATCTCATTTACTTATACAACCTTCATTTAAATCTAAACACTTAACTAAACGTCTAGGTACATCCGAAACTAGGTTAACGACATAATTTTCGGTAATACTGTTCCATGCCTGTAAAACTGACCGAAACAAACCTTTTTTTATCTCGTGGCGCTGCTCATTCCATGACAGTCTTCATCAGTCCCCAATGTTTTCAATGGGGCCAATATCTGGAAATGCTGCTGGCCAGGGAATGTTGCCAATTCGTGTTCTTGTATCTAGGCTTGAGTATAAGCAGAAGTATGGCATCTTGCATTATCTTGCTGAAAACGCCACTACTCTGGATATAAAACATGAGCCGTTTCAAGAAAAAAACGATTTAGGATGTCACAATATTTCGCACTATCAACAGTACCATTAACTATACACAGAGAGGTCTAGCAACACGCTGAGATATTGCTCCCCAAACCATTATTTTTTTCCAAATTTAGTGGGAAATTTGTAAATTTAAACGGTAACATTTTCTCTTGATAGGACTTTTAGATAATTTGCACCAAGAATTTGAGTCATGGTGTCAAAACGTTAAAGGTACTATTCGACAGAAAATTTTTCAAAAATTTAAAGTAACCATGGAAATAAATAGTGGTTACCAGATTCTTTCTGAAGTGGTTCAAGTACTAGCTGGGATATTTTCCGAACCACTTAATTTAGGACCATCTATTATAGTAAATTTAAAAAATGCCCCAGTTACATCAGTTGATGTCGAAAAAAGTTTTTCTATTTACAAATATATATATTCAGATAGAAGCCATAAGTTTTTATTAGAAAATTTTGAACATTATTTGATAATCTATTGTTACCACAAATCAAAATAATAGTTGAGGCTATGAGAGCAAGAGTGAGCTAACCAACATTTTGTTAATAATTGAGTTATAGATTGCAATCACGTCTAACGACCTAAAGTTTTAAAGCAAAATTGGTCTAACCAACATTTCCGTATATTATAACGTAAATCTTTCCAGTAAGGTGATTTTGCATTATAGAAAATAACAGAATGCCAGAGTGAGTTAGCCATCCTCTTTGTAGGATAGAGCTGTTTTTAGGAATCCTTTATAACTTTTACAAAGGAGGATCTACTAGTAATTCTGTTCATTCCACATGTTTCAAAAAACATTTAATACCCAATTTAATATTGGATTCCATGCACCAATTACGGATTCGTAAAAAAATGTGATTAATATAACAATAAAATAAAGTTCTCAACAGTTCAAGCAACAAAAAACGTGAATTTGAAGTAACACTAGAGGTTCACCAACGAAAAGCAGACCGTGCTAGATATGGGATGAAACAAGATGCAGAGTATGCAAAATAAAATCCTGAAGAAATTACAGTGGTTGTATTTGACTTGATGTGAACGTTGTACACACCAGTTATCAGCACTGGAATTTCGTACTATAAACGTCAGTTGTAGACTTACGTCTTAGGAGTCCATAATTTGGCTACTAATAATGCTCATATGTATGCTTGAAGCGAGACACACGCATCTCGAGGACCTCAAAAAATAAGATACTGTTTACTGCATTATTTTAAAAATGTTGTTACAATAAAAAATGTAATACTATATCCCGATCAATGCGAAGGGGCCGAACCGTAACATTAAAATGGCTGTCCTTTTCGATTTTATTCTGTCATATCCTGATATTGTGGTGGAAAATATTGATAATAAGTTTTTAGTCAGCGGAAATTCTTACCTTGCCTGTGACCAAGATTTCGGAGTAATAAGTAAGCAAACAATTTTTTTAAAGATATCTACGTACCTGACGACTGGATAAAGGTACAGATAAAACAAGCACATTTTACGATATTAAAGATGACAGAAAACGATTTTTATTTTACTACGAAGTTAGAAAGAAATATAACAAATCGCAAATTTGATACACAAAAATCAAAAATCCAATGGTTACATATTCAGTGGTTGCAATACAAGAAAACAAATCGATTTACAATTTACTATAAATACAGCAATAATGCAGATGTTCTCTTTTACTCACTAGATGTCAAAAAGAGGACATCTAGGGAAATACTTTAGCTAGATTATCTTTATCCCGATGGACGCCCAATAACCAAAGTAAAAAAAGGTTTGATGGATTCGACCGTTACTTGATGGAAATTCATTTTATGTAACAATAAAACACTGAAAACTTTGTTTTCAAACTTCCACAAAATTTATTTTAACTCTTATAACTACAGCTGTTTCGGCTGATTGCCTTTTTCAAGTGATCTATTTTTGGCTTGCGTTTACAATTTATAGTCTCTAATGAAATAGGTTGAGGAGGGGAGAACTATTTTTCTTAAGTTGGTTATTCAGAATTATATCTGTGTTTTTTAATTTGTTGATTAAGTGAAGTGACTATAGATGGCAATTGATTGAATCCCCCGTCGTATGGTGACAGCCAAAATTAGTTTGTTAATAAAAGGGACACCCAAATTAATACGACATCAACCGTACATTTAACGACATATTTTGGAAAGGATTTAAGAAATTTTTTTTTATTAAATAATGAAATTCAACTATTACGTAAAATGTTCTAAATTCAGGAAAAAGTAAAAGCAGTAAATAAAAAGACAGGCTTGCCTTGGACAGCTGACAGTTAAAGAACACGTAATGTTTTTGTCACTAGGGGTAAAAGTTGAACTTATAAGATTTTTATCACCGCTAACGAAAACTGACACTTTCAGTGGGGTTTTGCTATTACGCACTAAGATGATATATGTGGGAGCGGATAATATTTAGTTATGCTTAGTATGGGAATATGTTAATAGATTTAGGACAAGCTAATTTTAGTTTTCTAAAAATCTTTTGTTTATTACAATATCAAACAAATTTTTAAAATAATTTTAAATTATAAAACTAATGATCGGAAAGAGAAGTTGGTCAATCTCAAAACACTTTTTGTTTGTTTCTGATCTTTTCTTATTTCAAAATATAATGAGATATATTTAGTGGAGGTGTAATCAAACGTTCGTAAGTGACTACGTGACGATTAACAAACAATTACTAAAGTAGCATCGTTTTAGCCTGTCGCATAAGTAATAAAAGTGTCTGTTCAGATTTGCCTCAGGTATTCAGCGGTTCTCAAATTTAAAATGTACGGTTTTCTTAATTTGATAATACCACATTAGGGATTTTTTAAATAAAATAACTTTGTATTATGTTTTATAATAATTGAATATCATAATGTAAATTGATAAACATTGAGTATGAAATATACAGGCTCATTCACGCAACATGTTGGTTAAAAGTTTTCAAAGTTCTGGTCGTCACTGGTTTCTGCAAACTTGGAATAATGGGCTATGCAAAGCATTCTTTATTTTTTAAATATTTGCATTCTTCTAGCACTTCCGGTTGTACCGGAAGTCGCCATTAAGTTTCTTATTTTAAATAGAAACTGTGCTTTTTGTTATTATTTTTTTAATCTACTTAAAATTCTGGATAGATTTTTATTGGGATACCATTCTCGAAAAAATAGCCGTTTTTGAGACATTTAAAGTTTTTGAAAAATTTTTCATATTAGACATGCAACTTCAAAAATTAATATTGTGGTTAATATTTATGCTGAAAAAACAAAAATTCTTTTTCAGCGTGTACTAAACTCTATTTTTATTTAAGCATAAAAAATTTGCCAATGTTAATCCTGGGTGTTCAAAATTTTGTATATTTTCATTTTTATATATTTTATAAATATATCTATAAAAATATATATATCTATATAAAACAAAGACTTATTCCTACTTCCCACACACACTTTCCCAAACCCACCGGGGTAGGTTGTCCTCCTGCGGTACAACCAGCCCCAGCTTTCCTCCGCCCCCTGGTCTTTGGAGGCAGGTCTCGACCACTTCGCGGTATCTTCCGTCAGAAAATGGGAGACTTCTGTGTATGTACATTTAAGTGGAAGGTTAGCCCATTTGGCTTTATCACTACCGGTCAAAGCAATTGTTCGGCGATCTAATGATGGTTGTGTGAGCCGATACTTGCTTTCCCTTTTCTGCACCAAGTGCAATCGAGAGCGAGCAAGCATCGAATCCTTTCATCCGTCGTCTAATACCCAGTCATTCGTCCAGTCATCTCCTTAATCTACCTTACTTGCTAATCTAATTTTTTTGGTGCTTGCATTCAAGAGCGTTGTGCGACGTGTCTCCGGCTCTCTCCTGCATGCGGTTTTTGTTTTATATTTTTTTGTTTTTTTGGTGGTTAGTACCCTGTTGTGTTAATTTTTCTATCTACGTCTTAATCTATGGACAGGTATCATCACTATCTGACTCGCTATCCGATTCATCTGAATCTTCATCTGTACGAATAATTAAAGGTTTTTTTTAACTCTCTTTTCTCTCAACTATTAACTTTTGCTTATTAACTCTCCTTGACTGCAATTATTCCTATTTTTAAATATATATTTTTAATAATGTATTTTCCATGCGCATTATAAATAAAAGTATTCCTTTTATTGGTTTTTAAATCTAAAATTTACTGAAGATTAATACTTTTTATTTACCTTTCTCATTGGTTTCTAATATCAACCTCAAACAACTAGATTTACATTATGTACCGGGTGGTCCAATAAGCCGATCTCTCGGCTATATATCAGAAACTATTCATGTAATAACTTTAGGAGAAAAAATTCCTTAGTAAAAGTGGTCAAGAGAAATCGCTGGAAATAACTTTCAAGATTCTGGATTAACCGCTAGGGGGCGTAACCTGCGAAGAAATTTTTGAACACCAGTTTTTTGGGAAATATGTCCAATTATACCAAGTGTTAAATAAGTAAACTAGAAAGGGGCATAAATTCTGCACAAAGTTGTTCAAGTACTTTTTTTTTTATTTTTTCAAATAAAGGGTGGGGGAGAGTGGGAAAGTATTTGTGGATAAATACCTATAACTTTGGTTTGGATCAACCGATTTTAATGAAATTAGTGTCATTAGAAAGAGTGTGGATGAATTAATTCACATCTACTATAAAATACTTGCATTTAGTTTTCATAGTCGTAGGTAGAGGGGACTTTCAAATAAAAAAATTAAAATTTGTTTTTCTTCAAAATTTTTAATGGAAACACCTATTTATTGTAAATTATAATGGAGCTGGATTAAATTCATAACAAAATGGAGCAAACCGCATGTTAATAGCTTTTGTTGAACTCGAGATATAAATAAAAACTCATAAACATAAGTAAGTATAGTATTGACACACCCTATATTATAAATTACATTAAAAAATAAGTCAGTAGGTATTTTCAAATTTTTATAGCAGAAGAATTTTAATGTTGATACCTATTTTATAAAAAACAGTTTTTTCGAAACTAAGTAGGCTACGACAATGAATTTGACGGGGAGTTCATATTGTTTATTTATTGACAGCAGTCAAAACATTGTTAAGAAGTGCTACATTATAATTCGAATTAAAGATTGCACTTTTTTCAATAGATATTAATATTGGTAATATTAGTAATTAATTATCAGTACAAATAATTCGTGATGAGTATATCACATTGTGTGATATGATTGGAGTTTATTTAGAATGTCACCAAAATGCCGCTATTGCCTCACGTATATATTTTTTAAGATATCCTGACAGAAGACATTATGGCAAAGAAGTATTTGAAAGAAAGGCAAAAAGATTAAGAGAAACTGGTAGTTTTTCTCGTCCTTGTTTTAAACGACGTAGTAGAGTTATTACCGAAGATAATTCAATCAATGTTCTTGCTTTAATTCAACAGAATCCACATATAAGTAGTCCGAAATCTCTACTTCTTTGCCACAATATCTCCTGCCAGGATATCTTACAGAATATATACGTGAGGTAATAGCGCCACTTTGGTGATATTCGAAATAAACTCCAATCATCACACAATTTGATATACTCATCACGAATTATTAGTACTGATAATTAATTACTAATATTACCAATATTAATATCTATTGGAAAAATGCAATTTTCAATTCGAATTATAATACATATAACATTTCTTAACAAGATTTTGACTGCTGTCAATAAATCCCTGTCAAATTCATTGTTGTAGGCTACTTAGTTTCGAAAAAATAATTTTTAATTACATGAAATAATAATGGTCAAAATAGGTATCAACATTAAGAGTTTTCTGCTATAAAAAATTTTGAAAGTACCTACTGACTTATTTTTTAATTTATTTTATAATACAGGGTGTGTCAATACTATACTTACTTATGTTTATGCGTTTTTATTCATATGTCGAGTTCGATAAAAGCTATTAATATGCGGTTTGCGCCATTTTGTTACGAATTTAATCCAGTTCCATTATAATTTACAATAAATAGGTGTTTCCATTAAAAATTTTAAAGTAAAACAAATTTTAATTTTTTCTATTCGAAAGTACCCTCTACCTACGACAATTAAAACTAAATGCAATTATTTTATAGTAGATGTAAATTATTTCATCCATACTCTTTCTAATGACACTAATTTTGTTAAAATCGGTTGATCCAAACCAAAGTTATAGGTATTTATCCACAAATACTTTCCCACTCTCCCCCACCCTTTATTTGAAAAAATAAAAAAAAGTACTTGAACAACTTTGTGCAGAATTTATGCCTCTTTCTATTTTACTTATTTAACACTTGGTATATTTGGACATATTTCCCAAAAAACTGGTTTTCAAAATTTTCTTCGCAGGTTACACCCCCTAGCGGTTAATCCAGAATCTTGAAAGTTATTTCCAGCGATTTCTCTTGGCCACTTTTACTAAGGAATTTTTTCTCCTAAAGTTATAACATGAATACTTTCTGATATATAGCCGAGACATCGGCTTATTGGACCACCCGGTACAATTATTGTAGTTCTAATAAAATATTGAAGAGATTAGGACTTTTACCAGAGAAAAATTGTTATTGTTTGTTTCTAAATTCATATTGGTTGTTTTTTTTGATGATTTTCGAAAGCTCTGTAATTTGTATGCAATTTGATTAATTTATAAAAACTTGGGCGTAGCTTGAAAGGGTTATTTCATTACAGCGGATTATTAAAGTCTCCGCTGTAGCGCAGCGTTTCTCAAGCTGGGGTTCGCAACTATATAAAGTGGGTTCGCGAAAAAATTTTTGGAATAACGAAATTTAACATATAAATTTAAAAATATTCTATCAAGATAGATAAGTGGTTAAAAACAGGCAGTTTTGTACAGCCTGATAAATAAGCAAGATGAGCAATCAACTACTGCGTCTCTTTCGGTCTCTGATTTGGGACCAACACTGGGTGGTGGGTGGATGGTGATATTGTACTATCCAAAGCGACCTCACTAAATTATAAATATTTTTAGTAGCAGCTCCATCTTGTATAAGCCAACACAATTTTGTATTCGCCCTCTTTTTAATCATATCACTACAATCATTTTACAATAAAACTTTAGTCACACAAATTGGTTAGTGTCTAAGCCTTATACACGATCACTACTGTGAGAAGTAAGCAACAGCCAACCACGCTACCTTGGGGAAACAATCAGCAACCACCCATACTACCTTAAATCCACTGATGCATCAAAATATAAGTTGAAACTTATTTACCAACCTGGGGACAAAAATGATTGCTATAATCCAGACCAACAACCCCCCTTAACCCATCCAACAACCACCGCCAGTGGCTAACTTCCACAATGATCGGAACCCTTTCTGGAAAACTGAACCTTTAGAACGAACTAAAGCTGAGTACTTTTTTATATTTTAATTATTTTTTACCTGCAACCGGCAGAATCTTTGAGTCTCAGTTTAAAAATTTATTGAGTATTTTAAAAAGAAGTTACAAGGAAAAAAAGTGTAGTGCGTTATTTATTTTTGAGGGGTTTATGCAGAGCTGGAGAGTCTTGTAGATTTCGCCCTCTTGAGCCTACATATAGAGCTGCTGATCGGAACGCTTAGATCTAAGAGTTGAGAAGTGTAAAAACTAAGCTAATTTCGACGTACGAAGGATGTTGAAAAGTCATAGAAGAACGTAAAATTCCAAATTAGAAAAATAAAGCAACAAACAGGAAATAATAGTAAAACAAGCCATCGGTCTTCTCGAAATGAAGAGCTCAATTATACGAAGATATGTGCAGAAAACTGGAAGCATTTGAGATGTGACTATATCGGACAATACTTAAGATCCCGTGAACTGACCGAGTCACAAATGAGGAGGTCCTCAGAAGAATGAGTAAAAACCGAGAGGTACTGGCCACCATCTAATCTCGAAAGTTACAATTCTTCGACCATATGATGCGATTTTAATCCAGATATGCTCTCCTTCAAGACATCCTACAAGGAAAAATATTTGGAAAACGAGGTCCAGGAAGAAGAAGAACATCTTTGTTAAATAACCTCATAATCTGGTACAATACAACATCTGTGCAGCTTTTCCGCGCTGTCGTAGATAAGATAAAGAATGCCATGATGATCGTCATCATTCGTAGTGGATAAGTACATCAAGAAGAACAGAAGAAGAAGACTTGCTACTGAGCTAAGAAGCTCAGAACAACTTCAGAAATTTGGATGAATTCAGGAAGAGATTTAACAAACCATACATGGGGAAACTAAGCAAATTTATAAAAAGGGGAAAGAGAATTGAACAGAGGTATATGAATTAACATTTTTTTTCACATCTTAAAACTTGAAACACAATGGGAATCCAGATAACAAAGGCACAAACACTTACAAAGTGTATGCAAAAGTTTCTGTTTAAATATAACCCATAAAGGACAAGGATAAGCTTTAAAAAATCAGCCAGCATCATATTACTAAGTAAAAAAGTATGGGTAAAAATATTTTTTATATTAGTTTTAACGTAAAATTAGCTTGTGTTCACAAAATTATTACATACAAATGCACTTTCCACATATAACCATTGCGCCACCAATTTCACAGGATATTTGTTAACTAAAAAAGTAAGTATTACCTACTCCTTTCAGTTTATAAAAAGTTTATCTTTTGCGCAAAAAGTTAAGTAATGCTAATGCAAATGCATACTACTTTTGTTATCAAAAATGATATTCATTAATCTGTAATAACCCAACAAAAACACGCTATATACACTAATTTCATCGAAGCGCCTGTACGCTGTACATTATAATTTGCCGTCCTATTATCCTGACTTTATGGTTATAACGTAACAGAGTGTTAGCATTCACTCATCAAAATCGATTAGTTTGGCGAGATACGTTGGAGGTAGAGATGCTTGGTTATTTTACTTTATGATTTTATCGCAGAACTTTAAACCGATGAATCTCGATGGTGTATTTTATATAGGATTTCTTTTCAAATATATTGTGAATGAAATGAAGTCATAGACGAATAAGGGTTAAAAGGTATAAAAGTTATATGATGTGATACTAAAACAAAGATAACAAAGACGCAAAAAATAACTGGAGCATAAGCGAACCAGTTAAGATTGCCATCTCGTAAGCAACTTTGTAAGAAGAAATTACATTATTTAATAAAGTAAACACTACCGAAAATTTAAAACTAATATTTTCAAAACATACACCAAACAAGTTTAATAACAATTATTGAACACAGAATGGATAACGGAACACTATTGAAATTAAATACCGTGCGGCATCACTGACCTTTTTGACGATGTTTCTAGAGAAAATGCTCCAAATACTGCCTGTAACAATCAGTTAGACAGAGGTCCCAGTATACTGAATTCGGAAGTCAAAAACGCAATACAGCAAGCCAAAAACAATAAAGCACCTGGACCAGATCAAATCCCTGCTGAGCTACTTAAATTTTTAGATGAGGAAAGCATTGCCTGCTTAACCACTTTCTTCAACAAAATTCACAACGAAGGAAAAATACTAGATGATGATGGTTAGAGTCACTGTTTATAACATTACCAAAGAAAAGCAGGCCCACCAAATGCAGCGATTTTGGACAAATCAGTTTGATGAGTCATACACTGAAGATACTCTTACGAATTATACAAAACCGAGTATTCCTTCTATGCGAAAGTAGGATGAGTAATGGGCAATTTGAATTTAGAAACGGTCTAGGAACTAGAGAGGCACTATTCTGTATGCGCGTTCTATTACAAAAAAGTTGTGAATTCCGAAAGAATGTTTATGTTTGTTTTATCGACTTCGAGAAGGCGTTCGACAGAGTACAACACGATATACTTTTCGATTGCCTACGGGCAGCAGGACTTGACCACTATTATATAAGACTGCTGAAATACTTATATTACAATCAATTAGCCTATATCCAAATTAGAGACAGTCCGATTGAAAAAATATCAATCAAACGTGGAGTACGGCAGGGTTGTGTTTTGTTACCCACTCTTTTTAATCTGTACTCTTTGAGGAGATCTTTAGGGAGGCTTTGGATGACAGACAAGAGCGAGTAAGACTAGGTGAAGAAGTAATCAACAATATTAGATACGCTGACGATACAGGCATTATTGCAGAAAATTTACAAGAACTCCAAACATTACTAAATCTAGCAAGTGAAGCAAGTTATCGGAAAGGCCTTAAAATTAACATTTCAAAGACAAAGTGGATGGCAGTTGGAAAGATCAATATAGATCAAGGTCTGATTCCTCTTAATGAAGAGAAGATCGAATGGGTAAATAATTTCAAATACCTTGGCAGCTGGTTAAATGTAAATTGTGACTCTGATGAAGAGATAATAACCAGGATCGAAATATCACGTAAGGCTTTTATGACGTGGAAACCAGTTTTATACAACAGAAACCTGTCGATGAATATTCGTAAGAAGGTCCTGAAATGTTATGTGTGGTCCATGCTATTGTATGGTTGTGAGACATGGACGTTAAAAACCACAATGCTAAACAAGTTAGAAGCATTCGAATTGTGGTGCTATAGACGAATCCTAAAGATATCGTGGGTTTCGCACACTTCCAATGAAGATGTTCTTCAAATGATCAATTCACAACGTCTGCTCATAAACACCATAAAGAGAAAAACAGAATACTTCGGCCACATAATTAGAGGACCTAAATACTATCTACTTTGCCTTATAATACAAGGAAAAGTGGAAGGAAAGAGATGGATTGGTCGAAAGAAACTTTCATAGCTGCGTAATATTAGACAATGGTGTGGTTCCATAGTAGAAGAATTATTTCGCGCAGCAGCCGACAGAGAAAGGTTTCAGGAAATTGTAAACATGATGACGGCCAACGTCTGAATACGGACACGGCACCCAAAGAAGAAGAAGTGTATGCACCAACATCTAATAGCACAGAGGAAGAAGTAAACAGCTTCTACAATGACTTAAACAAAACATGCAATGAAACTAAAAAAGAAAAGATAGATTTAATTTTAGGTAACTTTAACTCGAAGGTAGTGAAAGAAAGAGATAGAGAAGTAGTAGGAGAAGACGGACTGGGAACACGTAATGAAAGAGGCGAAAGACTAGTTCATTTTTGCAAAGATAACGAACTCATTATAAAAACACGTGATGTAAACTCCGAAATCGAAGAATATATAAATGGAAAGCACCTAGAGATGATGGTGAAATTATAGTAAGAAACCAAATAGATTAGATTAAAATAAATCAAAGATTCCGAAATGCCATAATATCGGCTAAAGCATACCCAGGAGCAGATATAACAAGTGACCACCATCTAGTTCTAGCAAACATGAAACTCAAGTTAAAAAAGTTAAAAACAACTACCAAAACAGCGGGAATTAATCTGAAAAAACTAAAAGAAACCGATATATACCAACTAATCAAAGAAAAAGTGCACAAAGAAGTTGACAGTAACAGCTAAATAAAGGAAAATAAGATAGGAGAACTTGAGAAACATCACAAAACAAAAACTTCAAGAAGACACATCATCTAAAAATAAACAATGGATCACACAAGAGATAAAAGAACTGATGATGGAAAGAAGGGCACACAAGAATAAAAAAGAACAACAGTACAAAAAAATTAATAAAATAATCAAACAGAAAATCAAAGATGCTAAGGAACTGTGGCTATCATAAAAGTGTGAAGAAATATAAAGGTTAGATAAACAACATGACAGTTTTAATATACACCGGAAAATCAAAGAGACAGCTGGCATATACAAGAAGAAGGGTATACGAAATATCATAAATAAATATCATAAATAACAAGATAATAACGGAATGTACAGATAAAATAAACAGATGGGAAGAATACATAAAAGAGCTATTCGAAGACGACGAGAAAATTAAGGTCATTGTCCTTGTATTATATTGGCTAGAGTACTTAGTCAAAGGCCTTGGCGGAATGTCATGGGATGCAGCAATTACAGGTAAATTAAAATTCGAATCAGAAGTTCCAGCATTTAATGGAATGAAGTCGAATAGGCAAGCTATTTGCAAGGAGGCTATTTGTATGCAGCTACATCTATTTGCTTGTTATGGTGCTTGCATCTATTTGCGAAGTGATTTTAAAAATAACTGGTGATGTACGTGTTCCGTTACTGTGTGCAAAATCAAAGGTGGCTTCCTTAAAAACGTTAACAATTCCATGTCTAGAGTTAAGCGCCATGTTATTGCTGGCACGTTTATTTGCCAAGGTTAAGGAGTCGATGCAACATGAAATTCGACTCTTCTACTTTATGGTATAACTCAACTATAGCTTTAGCATGGATACAAACAAGATCCAATCTACTAAAGACCTTTACAAATATAGAGTTTAGGAAATCCAATCTTGAGCAGAAAATTTAAAATGGCGATATATTTCAGCGCACCATAACCCAGTTGACATTGTTTCTAGGAGCATATATGTTAAAGATATTCAAAATTCAGAGCCTTGGTGGCATGGACCATCTTGACTGGCAATTTAACATTGTTTTTGGCCAAAACATTCTTGCGAAGAGGTCGTTATAATTTGCCGGAGATGAAATCAATTATTTTATCTGCTACATCAAACGCTTTAGTTTTATTTCCCTTTCAGTGCTTTTCTGAATTTACTAGAATGTAAAGTTCAGGTGCTTACATTTTTCGTTTTAAATAAAATTGTTTAAATAAAGAAAATAAAACAAATGGACCTCTAGAAGTACAAGAACTTACGATTGCTATAAACTTTGGTTAGACGTTGCCAACATGCTCCCTTTAAAAATCAGATAGAGGCTATAATAATAAAGTTAAAAACATAAGTAATTCCCTAATAGGACTTGCTCCCTTCTTGGACATAAGCAATATTCTTCGAGTTGGAGGTACGTTAAGGCACTGTGAGTTTGTTTAAAAAAACATCCCATATTGCTTCATTCTAGGCATCATTTTACTAAACTACTGTTTTCTTTAGAGCATGAATGTCTCTTTTACGTACGCCTTTAACTTCTTTGAGTACTATAAGGGAGGAATACTGGCCCACAGCTGGCAGGAATCTTGCGAGAATATCTGAAAAAGATTGCATCAAATGTTTTAAATTTAACGCTAAGGCTTTTGAGCTCCTTATGTCTGATTTACTCGAGAAACGTGTAAATCCTTCTAACGCATTCACCATAGTGGGGGTGGAATATGCCCGACCTTTTCAAATTAAAGATAGAAAAGGAAGAGGATGTCATATATCAAAATGTTATATCGGTTTGTTTATCTGTTTATCCACGAAGACGTTGCATTTAGAATTCATCTCTAATCTATCTTCTGAAGCCTTGATTTAAACTCTGCGACGTTTTGTCTCCAGGCAAGGGAGACCTTCAAAAATATTTTCATACAACAGATCAAATTTTATAGGCGCGCAACGCAAATTGAAACAATTATTTAATTAGAATAGAGAGGCAATTGCAAATGAGACTCATTCACAATATATAGAATTAAGTTTATACCACCCTATTTATCGCATTTTGGTGAGGCAGGGGTAAAGAGCGTAAAACATCACTTAAAACTAACAAACTTTAATTTATTCTTCGAGGAATTCACTACTATTTTCTCGCAGATAGAGGCAATTTTGAAATCTCCTCCCCTCTGCCCTCTAAGTGTCGATCCTAATGACCTTACTCCATTAACGCCAGCTCACTTTTTTATTAGAAAACCTATAGTAGGTGTTCCTGATTAAGATGTGCCCGACATTAATCTGAATAAACTGAATAGATACTAGCTTATACAACAAGTCATTCAACATTTTTGAAATCGCTGGAAGATGGACTATATTACCGATTTACAACGTCCCACCAAGTGGAGGTCTAATAAGGCGGAGCTTTTGGAAAATTCACCAGTATTAATCAAAGACGAGTGTACTGCACCGATACGATGGCCACTAGGTAGAATTCTGAAATTGCACAAAGGTGAAGATGGAATATCCAGAGTGGTAACCATCAAAACTGATACGGCAGTTATTAAGAGGATTTTTCAGAGGATTTTTTCTCTTGCTGCCAGTGTTTGAAAGGCATCACTTTACGGGGGAAGATGTTTACGCCATAACTTATACATTATATAATGCGTATTTGCAGAGCTGAGAGCACCAATGAGATAAGTACCGCAGAATGACATTTTCCGATTCTGGCTAGTGCGCAACCAGACATTCAACTAAGACTTGTCACATACATAAAAGCATGTGCACATAATACATTTGTAAGCTTATTTTTACTTTTTATAATCAAATGCTATACAGTTTGTTTATTAATTTGTAAGTCAGTTTACTATCAGAGCATAACAATAGAATCACTGATTTTCAAGCATAATTTAATATTAGATCATCGTTAATATGGTATTTAAAGATAATTATATCAAAGTTATCAAATGCGTATTCCAGTGCTATTTTATAGTCATCTTAATTTTGGTGATGTTTTTGCGCAAAATAACGTATTTTTGCCTTCTGTAGTAAATAGATCATAAGGGATAGCAGCTTCTCTAATTTATCATTTAGGCAACACTTTTTTCCTTTTACCATGCTTTCCACGGACATGATAATTTGGTGATTTGATGATGACTGTCCAATAATTCCAAGAACTTAACTTCAATTTAGAACTTAATACTCTCAAGCAAATTGCTTTCAATAAGTGTTATCATTCCAACATTATCCACAAGCTTCTAAATAGAGCTAAACTTAAAATTGCCGAAAAGCTTGCATATTCAACACAATGTTAGCTTCAACCTAATGCTTTAAATAACTTAGATATTTTTCCTTTACTTATACTGGCAACATTTCCAAAACTTTTTACTTCTACAATTGAAAACATAAAAATTTCCTTCAAGTCACACAACACTTTAGGTTCCTTTTTAATCAACACCACAGATAGGAGGAACACACTTGACAAAAGTGGTATTTATAAATTAAAATGTGATGATTGTGATGGCTCCTAAGTAGGTAGAAGCATTAGAAAGTTATCTACTAGAATTTCAGAATATTTGAAAAGACCAAACTCTTTAAGTTTTGGTCAACACTTATTATCCAGTAAACACAATTTTAACATTAATACTGGTTCATCTATCTTACATGATATTAGTAGAAAGAAAAACTACTTGGAGTTTGATTTATTGGAAGATTTGGAGATTACAAGGAAAACAAAATGGAAACTCTCACTGTCTTATTACTCAAATTAATTTAAATTGTACTAAATTTAAACCTATTTTTAAAAAACTTTATTGCACCTTTACCTCGTGGAGTACCCAGCTTGGCTGTTTAGACTTCCTGCACTGAGCATACCCATTAAGAGTTTATTAATTTTATACTTTCATCAATTCATCTATAGTTGGCGTTGATAACACTCTCCATATCTCTGCGTAATTTAGATATACCATCTCCACAGTTATATATTTCAACATCTCCCATTGTTGGTCAGTTGGTCTTTATATATACTATACCCCATTTATACACTCCGCTTTTAATTTTGATTTTTAATTTTAGTATTTTAATTTTATAGTTAGATTTCTTCTTTTCTAAAGTATTGATAGTGCTTGGTAGAGCCTTTTATTTTAGTCAGCCACCCATTGTCTAGTAGATTGCTTAGTTTGTTTCTTGCATTCATACTTTACGTCCACTTTAGTTGCCCTAAAACTAACACCCTAATTATTATAGACAGGTTTGAGGGTGAAATCTGGATTATGCAATCTACTTAAAATATTCTATATAATTTCATATTTCATCAGTTGATTTCCTATAGTAGTGTCAGTTGGACCTTTGGTCAGTGCTTAGTTTTATAGAATTTTGAAATGTGCAGATCACATCACCATGATTGTGACTGCCCATCCAAGCTGTCATATGTCACATGTCATCTTAACATTTCCGTTAAGACCAGGAGCCATTCTGTCTCCTGATGCCAACCATAATGTAGCTTCTCTTTTTTAAAATTTTTCAACTGTTCGTTCTTGTTTAGTGCAGTGTAATCTACAATTTTATGTTTATGACATTCTCCGCAAATTGCTGAATAGGCCAAAATTGACGAAGTACGTCTAAAGCGTTATATCACATAAAAAACTTTTATTAACCTTTAACTTCGAGTTTTTTTATTGAAATTAATTGATTTTCTTCAGTTAAAAAACATTTTTTGCTTATTTCAGATGCCCCTGAAGATGCTATATAAAGCGAAAGTACTTGGGCAAGATTATATTAATAAAACTGTGCTCGACATCTGTCTTTTCATTTGATCAAAGTTCATTTATTCGAGCATTCAACCTTATATCAATATAATTATATATCGAAAAAGGAGTACCACAGTCAATCTAAATACAAAATTAAGTTCACAAGAATACTTGTGGGAGGGTTATCGATTACAAAAGTGGAGAAGAAAATAGAAAATCATTACTTCATCCTTTAAGGAAACGTTTCGTATATGAATAATGTGTATGGATTATGGATTTATATATAAAACATAAATAATGTGTATGGATTATGGATTTATATATAAAACGTCTAAAAAAAGATTGACGACAAAATTTGATGGATACCAGTCGAAAGAATAAGCTGGTTTTAGAAAGGGATTTAGCACAAGTGACCATTTACTAAGTATGAAAATACTTATAGAACGAGCAAATGAATACCACATTCCTCTATATATTGCGTTCATAGATTTCGAAAAGGCTTTCGACAGTATCGAACATTGGGCAGTGAAAAGTTCTTTGATTAACAGCCGAATTGACCACAGATATACGGAACTAATAACCAATATATATAAGGAAGCCAAAACAAAAATTAAAGTATATGAAGGAACAAAATCATTACAAATAAGTAGAGGCGTGAGACAGGGTGATACAATATCACCGAAACTTTTCAATCAGGCTCTTGAAGATACTTTTAAAAGATTAGAATGGGAAAAAAAAGGTATAAAAATTTGTGGACAACGCTTAAACCATCTAAGGTACGCTGATGACATCGTATTGATAACCGATAAAAAAGATGAATTACTTGAAATGATGAAAGAACTGGACGTAGAAGCTGGAAAGATAGGCCTTAATATGAATTACAGCAAGACCAAAACTATAACAAATACAGATGAAGACATCACAATGAGAATCGGACAAGATGAAATAGAACAAGTTAAGGATTATATATATCTTGGTCAAACTATAAAACTTAACAAAGGGAACCAAACAGCAGAGATCAAGAGACGAGTTAGACTGGCATGGGCGGCATTTGGCAAACTAAGCTACATTCTTAAAAACAAAAGATATCCACAACATCTTAAGACCAAAGTATATAATCAATGCGTACTCCCTGTTCTTACGTATGGCTCCCAAACGTGGACATTTACAAAAGCAAACATGGACAAAATCATAAAAACCCAAAGAGCAATGGAAAGACAAATGTTGCACATAAGACTAATGGATAAGAAGAGAAACGAGTGGATAAGAGAGAAAACAAAAGTGAGGGATGTTAGACAAGAAGTTGCAAAATTGAAATGGAGATTTCCCGGACACAATATAAGACACAAAGAAGACCGATGGAACAAAATTCTTATAAGTTGGAGACCGTGGGAATATAAACGAAGCAGAGGAAGGCCCCAAATGAGATGGGCAGATGATATCAAGAAGCACGTGGGCTCTAGATGGATGACTGTTGCGACAGACAGAGAAGAATGGAAAAGGATTGGGGAGGCCTATGTCCAAAGATGGACCGAAGAAGGCTAATTAGATAGATAGATAGATATAAAACGTCTTCATATGCAGAGCTACGTATTCCTGCTGAATACATTTTTATCCTGCCTGTATATCAATAAATAACGTGCTTGTAAATGGGAAACACAATTCTAATTATAATTAATAATTGAAATATATTCGCAGCTATTTCTGTTTATTTTTATGAGTTTCGGAATTATCCCCAAAGAAACTTTTAAAGTTACCTATTAACTTCGCTAATCTCCTTCACCAAGCTATTCCCAACTCTACAAGAGACACTCGTGAAAGAGGGAGATAACAACGCGGTAAAAGCGAGATAGGAAAGGCGGCAGGTCGGTAAATCTACTGTTCCATGGCACACTGCAGCTGTATGTCACGTCTGTTGTTATTAACAAAACAAATACATCAGCGATGGATACTATATACATTTTTTGTGGGATAACGTTTTGGTTAAATTAACTTTTTGTGTTTTATACACTTTTGAATTTGTTTGAAATATTTAAAAAGCAAATGAGGAAAATTGTTTGATGATTTATATATACGCTTGTCTTGTTTTAACCATTAAAATAGATTTGTACAATTACCAGGGAACACGAATTTGATGAGCAATTATTACGCAGGGTTTGTACAAAAAATGAAATATTTTTAGATCTATCATTACTTTTCAAATAAGACGATTATAAATATTTAGTTTGGGCTCTTGGCTAAATAGAATAACTATTTATTATTATATATCTATTTATTCTGGTTTAACAAGTATAAGTACAAACGAAATTCGGTCCTAATGTGCAGAAGCTACTTAAGCTTTTAATTCCTGAGTCATACTACCAATAACAACGATAACTGGAAATATAAAGGTCCGGACTTAAACTCACAATAACTTTTACGCACGTAAAACATGTCTATTGTAGCTGTTTGGCTTGCCATTTATGTTTATTGACGGCATTTCTCACTTTGTAGTCCCTATTATGTAAATCAGCAACAATATCTTTCTCTGAACAAGATTGATGTAGTTTTTCACCATAACTTTAAACGGCCTGCCCTGCTTACTTTCATATGACTCATATGAGTGATGTTGATAATTTTCCTTATTTACGGCTCTTGTAGCTTTGTATATTGTTCACTATCTTAAACATTTTTACAATTTTTATTACATCACTATTAATATTTTTATTACATCACTACAGAACGGCAGAATTAATTACAGGTACATGGACCTACAAACAAAACTATACAAAAATGCGAGTACCACAATAAAATTGACGAACGAACACGCTACAGAACCAATAAAATTCGAAAGAGGAATCAGGCAGGGAGACACAATATCGCCAAAATTGTTCAATCAGGCTATGGAAGACATATTTAAAAAATTAGAATGGGATACATACGGAATAAGAATAAATGGAGAGCTCTTGAATCACTTGAGATATGCAGAAGATATAGTCCTGATAACAGATAAGAAGGAAGAGTTACAGAAGATGGTTGAGAAACTAGATAGAAAAGCGACAGAGGTAGGTATAGATGAACTATAGTAAAACCAAGACTATGACAAACCAAGAAGACCAATTAGAAATAGTAGTCAAACAGAATAAATTAGAGCAGGTGGCAGAATACATATACCTAGGACAGATAATAAAGCAGAACAGAGACAATCAAACAGAAGAAATAAAAAGAAGAACTAGACTAGCATGGGCCTCATTTGGTAAACTATCATATATTCTACAAAATAAAAAGTTCCCTCAATATATGCGAACGAAAGTATTCATCCAGTGGATTTTACCAGTTATCACATATGGCTCACAAACATGGACTTTCACAAAGGAGAACATCGACAGGATATCCAAAACATAAAGAGCAATGGAAAGATAGATGCTGGGTATCGGTCTTAAAGACAGGAAAAGAAACTCATGGATCAGAGAAAAAACAAAGGTGAACGATGTATCAAGACAGGTTGCAAAACTTAAATGGAACTTCGCCGGTCACACTCTCCGGCAAAAAGATGAAAGATGGAATAAGCGAATTCTACACTGGAGACCATGGGAAAAGAAAAGAAAAAGAGGAAGACCACAGATGATATGGACTGACAATCTTAAGAGAACGGCAGGAAAGGACTGGATGCAGATCGCCCAAAATAGAGACCAATGGAGATTAACAGGGGAGGCCTATGCCCAAGACTGGGCGTTTAAGGCTGATTACATAGATAGATAGATTAATATTTTTGTAGTGTAACAAAATTGTTTTAATTGAAGATATTTATATAAGGTATTGTATTATTTAATGCCTTTTACTATCACTGGGGGCGGCATATTTTGGTCCGTCATTTCTCTAAAAACAAATTTTGATGGTGTAAGGGAAGTATCCATTCGTTTTTGTAATTTTTTCGTTCAATATAATCCATTTCGTTGCCTTGGTTCTTTTTCTCTTTCTTGTATCTAGTTGACTTTTGTTACCAACTCTGTGAGTTGTGTTTGCAACTGTGCTATGTGTCTTTCGAGAACAGCAACAGTTTGACTTAGTTTATGATATTTTTTCATAATGATAGTTTTTTACATAGGAAAGGGTAAGTGAATTGACTATCTAAAAAGGGTCTATGCAGAAGAAGAACAAACTACGCTAAAAACATCAGAAATTACCACAAATGAAAAACTTAATAATAATATAAATGTACAGGACGTTCAGAAAATACTTGAAAAACAGAACAGCAGCAGGTAAAGACGGGACACCTAACGAGTTACTAAAATATTGTGGAGCAGCAATGACAGAACAATTAACAACATTAATTGATAAAATTGTAAAACACAATAAAATATCGGAAGAATGGAGAACGAGCGAACTAATTCTACTATTCAAAAAAGGAGATAAAAAACAGCTAGAAAACTACAGAGGTATAAACTTGTTAAATACTATGCTAAAACTTCCAACTAAAATTTTACAAGCATAAATCAGAGGATAAGTTTAGTATATGAACAACAGGGTTTTCGTATTGAAAGATCAGATGCAACAGATGCAACATTTGTTATAAAGCAAATTACTGAGAAATCATTAAAGTATAATAGACCAGCATTTCTCTGTTTAATTGACTTAAAGCAAGCATTTGACAGATTAAGACTCAAATATGTATTTCATCTTCTGTATAATAAAGACGACATCTCAAATATTATAAAAACTATTGAAAACATCTATCAAAACAACAAAATAGAAGTCAGAATAGATGGACAACTTACAAAACCTATATAAATAGGCAGTGGAATAAGATAAGATTCCATGATGCCTATGATTCCAGTACAGGAAAACTTTTATTTGAGACAACTAACGGTGAATGTGTATTACATTCATGGCGTTAAAAGCAATAAGTCTAATATTTATCTATATCACGAAGGGACCACCAGAAAAAGTCCGGATGAGGTTTGTTCCTTTGTATATAATTATTTAAATTCTGCTCCTCCTCAGTTTACGGAAGTCCACATTTACTCGGATAATGGCGGAGGTCAAAATAAGAACCATACATTAAACAGAGTGTTTTTAGCCCTTACCGACAGTGATCGATTCAATCGAATTGAGCAATATTATTCCATTGGAGAACACTCCTACCTTCCTTTTGATAGGGATTTTTCAATCATCAAAAGAAAACTAAAAAGTCATGATAGGGTATACACCTTACACGAGATAACTGAACTTATTATTACTTTGAGTAATACGATAGATACGTTTACAGTCAAAGAAGTTAGCACAGAAGATATACTAGATTTTCAACATTGGTGGCCAACCTACTATAAAAAGTTGTGCATTTCTGAGGAAACAAGAGGAAAACTTATTCCTGTTAAGGCTAAGATATCTTTTGGCATAAGTTCTTTTATGCACTTTACTAATGGAACAGCTAAAAGTGTGATTGTTTGTAGGTCTTTTATTGATGGGTTCATGGAATAAACCTATAAACTTTCTCAAGTTAACAATCAATCAATTGAATTTCCCACAATACTTTGTTATCCATCCGGTAAAGTACCACTTAAAAAAGTGAAGCTCCAAGATATTGGTAAGTTGTTACCTTATATATATATATATATATATATATATATATATATATATATATATATATATATATATATATATATATATATATATATAGGTATATAACCTGATAGTGTCAGACAGCTTTATGATGAATTAATGGAGTGACCAACAACTGATAGTCCCAATACTGGGGAAGATAAACATGACATCCAGTAGGAAGAAACATGACATTTTGAGGCATTCAAAAAATGACTAAATGTTTGTATTTAAAACTTTTACTTAAAATTGTATTTTTTAGGTTAAATATACATTTTTTTAAACAAAATGAAGGTTTTTTGTTTCATCTTAGGAATGTAAACAAAAAAGTTCTAAGGCGACCACATTTGAACATATATCATATATGTACACCTATTATATAGCACTGAGAAATATGAAACATTACATCTAAAAGTGTCAAAAACATTCTCAAATATTTTGGTATTAATTTAGATGATTCTTACTTATCTAAATTTTATTATTAGGTATTATTTTAGATTCAGTTTTCCGAAAAAATGGTTTTCATGACTCAGAACGTTTTTGTTGACACCGATTCAAAACGCAAAAAGACTTGCCTCAATAACACTATATGGCGAAACAGATACACATTAACACTGAGATGAAACCAAGAATTTATAAAGCCAGTGTAAGACCAATAATGACATATCCCTCAGAAACAAGACCCGACACAGCCACAACGCAAAGGCTACTGGAAACGGCAGAGATAAGAGTACTGAAAAGAATTACAGGAAATACGCTGAGAGATCGAAAGAGATGTGAAGATATTAGAAGAAAATGTAACGTACACTGTGTAAATGAATGGACACAAAATAGAAAAAAAGAATGCAGTAATAGAAAAAAAATAAGGCTTTTGACATTTAACTTTATCATCGAATCCTGAAGAGATTTTATACCGACCAAGTTACTAACATGACGTTTTATTAATAATACAAAAAGAAAAAGAGTTGTTAACCACAATAAAAACAGCCAAAATCGAATACCCCGATCATATCACAAGAAACAGTGACAGGTATGGGTTGCTGCAATTAATTCTACAAGTAAAAATATAAGGAAACTAAGGACCAGAAAGACGAAGGATTTCCTAGCTGAAAAATCTACGTACGTGGGTCAACACAACAACCATAATTTTTTTCAGAGCAACAGTGTGCAAAATACAGACTGCCATAATGGTCGCCAATATTCGAAACAGATAAGCACTATAAGAAGAAGTAGGTATGCGTAGATATAGCAACTTTCATTTAACTAGTTTTTATTTTCTCAAAACCACTCCAATATCTTGTTCCCAATAGTATAATCAACAGTAGCATACTAACTGAGTACTGATTTTATATAATAACATCAATATAACAAATATTTCAAAACATTCCAAGTGAAGCGATGCATAGAAAATCTCTGCATTTAGGCATACATCTAATAGATTCCCAACCTTTTAACTAAATGACTAAACGTCATAAAATATATTATCATACCATTATGCTAATTAGCAAATAAGCTTACCACATCTTTAGATTGTTTTATAACATCTAAGTTAATGACACGCATAAAAATGGTGTAAAATGGTATTCGATAACATCGTCTACTCCTTGACCTGTTGACAAGTGTAACAGTCCGTAGCTCGGAAGTGACGTTATGTAGACACAGGAAGCAGCTGCTTAAATTCAGGACCGGCCTTGTTATAAAATTCTTCGGCTCTTTGAATTGGGCCATTTTTTGTTTTCCTAGATCTCTATAGCGTAAACAAAAGATCTAAACATGTTTTTGAAAATCGAAAATCGGTATTATTTGGTAGAATTTTGTAATAAAATGTTACACTAGGGAGACTGTTGCACCTTGGATCGTAATTTACTTTTTTTATAAATATTTTTTTTAAACAAAACAACGAAAAGATTCTCATTTGATAACAATATTCTTATGGCAGGTGCTTTTTTATCATTTGTATTTTTCTTAGAATTTAGGGTTCTTCTTCTTCTTAACATGCCATACACCAAAGTGCGTAGGCGACTATCTCATTACTAGAATTCTGTTCTTGGCGGCGTGACAAAGCTCGCCTGTATTGTGTATTCCTGTCCATTCTTTAATATTTCTTAACCAGGATAATTGTTTGCGGCCGGCTCCTCTCCTACCTTTGATCTTCCCTTGTAGGATTAACTGTGGTATTTCATATTTTGCTCCTCTTAATATGTGCCCAAGGTAACCAATCTTGCGATTTTTAATTAATTCAAAGAGTTCTCTTTTCACGCCGCCTCTCTTAAGGACGTCATCGTGTCGCACTCTATCCACCCAAGGTATGCGCATCATTCTTCTCAATGACCACATTTCAAATGCTTAAAGTTTGTTGATAGATGTTTTTTCCAAAGTCCACGTTTCCATGCCATATAGCAAGATGGACCATATGTAGCACTTGGCCATTCTGTAACGTATTTCGAAATTTAGGTTTTGATTATATAGGAGTGGTCTGAATTTCACAAAAGCTTGTCTTGCCATTTTTATTCGGGTTTTTATCTCGTGTTGTGGATCTGATTGGTCATTGATCGTGGTGCCAAGGTATTTAAAAGTTTTCACGCATTTTATACGATCGTTACCTATGCATATATCGGGTTTTCTGGAGAGTTTCTGCTAATGACCATATATTTCGTTTTCAAAATGTTGATTTTAAGGCCATATTTTTTACCTATGCTATTCACCCTATCAAGTAATAACTGCCAATCTTCCAAATTTTCAGTTATAATCACTGTGTCGTCCGCATAGCGTAGGTTGCTAATATGTATGCCGTTCACCTTAGTGCCTAATTCCGTGTCTTCTAATGCTTCCGCAAATATATTTTCAACATATAAATTAAAAAGCATCAGAGAGAGTATACAGCCTTGGTGGACACCTTTCCGGATTTCAAATTCATCCGTATATTGGTCTTGATCAATCCTCACCTTTGCCATTTGGTTCCAGTACAGATTCTGAATCATTCTGATCTCCTTCTGGTCAATGTTGGCCCTATGTAGTAGTTCCATCATGATATCATGTTTAACATTGTCAAATGCCTTCTCCTAGTCGATGAAGGTGAGGTAGACATCTTTTCGTTGATCTAAGCAGTTTTGTATTAAGATGTTCAAACATAAAATTGCCTCTCTTTTTCCTAGTCCTCCCTTAAAACCGAATGGGTTGACACGCTAAGTTCTTCTAGTATCTTGTACATTCTTGAGTGTAATATCCTAAGGAAGAGTTTCAGCAAGTGACTCATTAAACTGATTAAGCGTTGTTCACTGCATTTTGTGGCATTAGCTGTTTTTAGGATCATCACAAAGGATGACTGCAGCCATTCTCGCGGAATGTAACCAGTATCATAAATTCTATTGAACAGCCTTACCAAGATTTCGATATTCTCCTCGTCTAGTAGTTTTATTGCTTCTATATTAATTTCATCTGGACCTGTTGCTTTATGCATATTTGTGGTTCTAACTGCATATTCTATGGCTAATTGGTCTTTACCAAAGCCATCAAATTAAGTAAAAAAAAAAACTGCATATTCTATTTCACTTCGCATTATTGATGGCCCTGATAAGTTTTCGAAAGGAAGTTTGCGCGTTGGTTGTGTTGGTCGTTCGCCATTAAAAAGTCTTTCTGCGTATTCTTTCCACGCCATTGCTATCTTCTCTTCTGACTCTATGTATTCGTTTTTGTCGTTGCGTATTCTTGTTCTGTTGTGGCTTTTGTGTATATTCGATATTTCTTTGATCTTCTTATGTAGTCCAAAACTATCTCCTTTTTTCTGCAATTGTTCTATTTCGTTGCACCTTTCCACCATCCAACCTTCTTTTGCTTTCTTAATTTTCTGGCGAATTTCTTTGTGTATCTGTTTGTTTTTGTCTTAATTACGTTGTTGTTTATGTTGGTTTTGCTTTTTTATTAGATCCATTATTTCGTCCGTCATCCATTCGTTATACTTTCTCTTTCTGATCTGTGTTTTAACTTCCCTGTTTACTGCCAGAATCGTTCCTTTAATATCACTGACCATCTCTTCGATATCATCATTTTGTTCTATTACTCGCATTCTTTCATTAATTTGATTCGCATAACTCTTCTTCAGATTTTCGTCTCTCATCAGTTCTCTTGTATTTTAAATACAATCAGAATTTAGGGTATTTGAAACTAAATTTGATATTTTCTATTTTGAATTTAATCTGTTTTTGGAGTAGCAGTAGCTATTTTAGAATACCCAGATTTTTCTTTTTTGTAGGTCTAATTTTTGTGTATTTTCGGCTTTAAGGTCAACTTTGTTCACTATGTGCATTATGTTATAACCAACCGAGGTATACATCCTTTAAAAATAATTGACGTAGGATGCATCAACTACTCAGCAGATGTAGGTAACGATCGTATCTTACACTTTGTTTCAAGTTAAGAAAATAACATTAGGCTTAAGGAGATCAGTATTGCCAAAACTCTCAGGCACTCTCTTTTGCACGGATGTCCAAGATATTCCCTTGGCTTAATTTTTGAATTTCCATTTTCAATTAACATTTAACGATAAAGTCAGAATAACTACTAAACAAACACAAATCCTTTACTACGCACACTGTATTATTTTAAGTTGCAATTAGTAATTAGATATATGCATTCCAAGCAGACGGTTTATTTGCTTTTAAATCTTTAATAGCCGACAAAATGCATGATTTAACTAAGCAATATTTTCTACTGATTTCTATGATGCATGGCATATTGTATTCTCACCGAAAAACAAATAAACTATCGTTACTATAATTAAAATAAGATAAGATAAAATTATCTTTTGTAAATATTATTTATTCAATTAAAATCATTTTCCCTACTTTTCATCTCTTGTTTCGAATGGGCACTTTTGATCAATTACGTTAAAAAACATTAATTTAATTTATGTCTGTGGAAACGAAAATACAAATTATACAACCCTGAATCGTGCTTGTGTTTGTCGTGGCAAATACATGGCCCTATCTCCGCAATGTTATTTTCTTAACGTGGAACGCTCTATAGTATTATGTAAAATAAGAATAATTATAAAATACTACACACCTAAGAAAGCGGCAATAATACAAACAAAAATCAGAGTCAATGGGCTAAATACGAAATCCACGGAATACAAAAAAAACAATATTAAAGAAGATTGCTGCGAATGAAATACCAGAAAACGATGACATCAAAGAAAGCTAAAAAAGTCAAAAATACCATAATTACCTCAGCAACATATCACTAGGAGAAAGAAAAGTAACAAACACTAACTTATCAAAAAAGAAAACCCCATGGTATAGAGAGGAAGTGAAGACAAAATGTGAAGAAAGAAGAAAGCCTTTTTACAATACAGAACACAACAAACACAACACTCATATAACCACTATAAACGAATGAGAAATGAAACGAACACTTTAGTTAGACCAATAAAAGGGGAATATTGACAGAGCCTCTCAAAACAGATGGAATACGACTTCTACGGAATACAAAAAGAAATGAAGGAGAATGATCTGAAGACCAAGAAAATAGATGAACCAACTAAGAAAAATGAAACGCATTTCATTTATCCGCTAAAGCTGACGATAATGAACCACCAACACCAGAGATGATGACAAACGAAGAAATAAATATTGAGGATAAAAGGGTAATGCAAGCATTAAGGAAGTTAAAAAATAGAAAATCAGCAGGAAGGAACGAACCTAACGATACCTAACGAACTCCTAAAGTATAGAGGACCAAATATGACCAAACAACTATTAAAACTAATCCAACAAATATTAAAACAAAACAGAATTCCTCAAGAGTGGAGATCAAGACTCCTAACACTTCTCTTTAAAAGGAGAGACAAATCGGACACAGAAAATGACAGAGAAATTAATATATTAACAACATCACTAAAATTAACAACCAAAGTAATAACACATAAATTAAATTATAAATACGCAAGAGAGATACCTCAAGGAATAATCAAAACGATGGAAAATATTTACCAAAACAAGACAATAAAAGAAAAACGTCTAAAAATTTAACATGTTAATTTCACTAGACATCACATTATCTAGCTACGGAAAGCTTGAAACGAACGTGGAAGACCAAGTAAATAGAGCAAACAGAGTCGCAGGTTGCCTGAATGAAACAATATGGAGAGATAAAAATATCAGAAAAGAAATGAAAGGCAGAATTTACAAAACAATCATCAGACTAACAATGATATATGCCACAGAGAGGACTAAAAGGATGTTGGAAATAGCAGAGATAAAAACATGTAAAAAAATTGATAGTAAAACACTATTAGACAGAGCTAAAAGTACAGACATACGATGTAAATGCAACGTGAAGAACATCAAGGACTTGGCAAGACATTAAAGAGTAGAATGGAACGATCATATAAGCCAAATGACATCAAATAAAGTCGTAAAGAGGGCAAGAGACAGTTTTCCAATAGAAAGACGATCAGGACTAAGACCACGTAAATGATGAAATGACAATTTACTGGAGGTACATTGAAAAACAGATAGAGTCATGTCTACATAAAAAGAAGAAGGAGAAGAAGGTAAGGTTTAATTTACCTTGGAAATACAATGAGCATATTATTTTAATTAACTTTCTCGTTTTGAAATTGATCCACTGGTAAAGATTGGCTGATTGGTTGCCCAGTAGCATTTTCTTAAAAACAGTTTCTTTCGTCCCTCTTTGGAAACTAAATATCTTTCCTTATGTTCTCAATTGTTTAGAAAAGTCCATGTATTGTTCTTCTTCTTCTTCTTCTTATTTAGGTGCCGTATCTAATGGAGGTTGGCAATTACTTCTGTAAATTTGTCTCTATTCTGTGCTTTTCTTATTAGAGTTTGGAGGTCTTGTCCTGTCCAATCCTTGATGTTATGCAGCCAGGTCATTTATTGTCTACCAGGACCGCGCTTTTCTGCTATTTTCCCTTTCATTGTAAGTTAAAGGAAGTTATATATCTTACGTCTGAATATATGTCCAAGATAAGATGTTTTTATTTTTTTAATAACTTCTCTATCCATATCTCACAGTTTTCCAGGTGTAGTGACGAGGAAATTTTTTACGTTTGATCAAGATTTCGGTTGGTAAAGAATTTTAGAATTTTTAGAAATGCTTGTCTGACCTATTTTCTTCAACTTGTTCAATTAGTTTGTCATTTACTAACATATTAATGTTTGAAGTATTCTTTCTTGTGTCTATCATTGTTTTTATTATCTTTGCAATAGTTTTAAGTCCGTATTCACCAATGAGGTTTTTAACTCTGCCTTCTTCCACTTTTGCATTGAGATCTCATATTATTATCATTATATTGTGTTTTTTATGCACTGAAATAAAACTTGTAGATCTCTATACAACTGTTCAATCATAGTATCGGGTTTATTAGTTATTGGGGCATATACTTGTAGAATATTGATGTTAATTGGGTTTTCTTGCAGTTGTATAAGTAACATACGATCTGAGTGATAGACTACATCTTTTAGTCTATTGCTTCACTTAATATGGTTGTCGTCATTCCAGTGATGTTTCTGGTTATTACCTGGTTAATATATTGTCTTCTGGTCAATGTTCAATTTTACTGAGTAAGGCCATCTCAGGTCGCTTATTCCGAGAATATCATTATTTAATCTATTCATTGCTTCGATGGTGTAATGGATTTTACCTGCCTCGAACATGCTTGTAATATCTAAGGTATCAATCTGAATCTTTGGTCTATTTATAGGTTTTTTCACTTTTGGGTGGATCCTAGCTTTTTTCACGGATATTCTGAGCACTCTTTGACCATATAAGGTTTGCTGCGATTTAGTGGCCAAATGTGCAATTGTACTTGTCATGCATAGTCATTATCTTTTGGAGATAGTGCAGTATTTTCCACTTGCTCTCTACACCGCAGTTTTGGATCCGGTTAAATCGACATTTGATTACCACTAATAAATTCTGTAATGTTCTGTAATGATAACTTGAAACTTCAACTTCGAAAGCGTATGGTTAAATGCTACATTTGGTCAGTCCTCTTATACGGTGTCGAAGCATGGACACCATGGACGGCTATGCTGACAAATGTGGCAGTCTTTGAGAGAGCAAATGCTGCTCGCGAGCTGCTTGATAACATCAAATGTAGAAAGATGGCCTATTTTGGACACGTAGTAAGGGGAGACCGACATAATATTCTTCAACTTATTATGATGGGTAAAATCGAAGGACGCAGAGGAATTGGTAGAAAGCAGGCCTCTTAGTTGAAGAATATCAGAGAGTAGACAGGAATAGAGAAAGCTGAGCAACTCTTTAGAATAACTCGAGACAGAGACAGTTTCGCCATGTTAATCGCCAACGTCAAGGGGACTTGATAGGGCACGTTAAGAAGAATAAATGTGTGATTTAAAACGTGCGAGGAATAGTTTCCTCCAGCCTTCACTCACTAATGACATAGGTGCTGCCCTATGCCATATTATCAGTTGGGCTACTGGTGCTCATTTGATTTGAGCATATTTACACCTATCATACATATCGGTTTGTAGGACTTTTCCCTATCAGAGAGTGGGATGCGTCATGTCAAGGTTGAGGTCTCCCCCGTCAGTCTGTTTTCCGTGAAGTACAGAAGAACCCTTATTTAATCCAGAACTCCTCCTCTACGAACAAGCTTGTATTGACGCGGACAGATATTACTCAGATACTACAAAATGTTCAAGGATCATGTTCACAGACATTGCATTAAGTTTTGATATTTGCCATGAAAAGAGACCGTTCTATAATAAGAAAGCTAAAAAAACACAAGTCTTTAATTTAAGAATAGTAAATTCGGATTAACATATTATTTTATCTAGTAAATAGAAAACAAACATAAAAGTATAGTTCTGCTAATAAAGTATTTCTATTTGTTTAATATTAAAGGGTTTATATTATTTATAACTAATAGTTTTATTTAAAACTTATTAAAAACTATATTTATTCTAGTCCGTGTCTGTATGATTGATTATGGGTTATCACACTAAAACTAAATACCCATATAGTATTTACACGAGGAGCATAGTTTAGTCCGTGGTTTAGTGCTTTACCACTTCCATATTCCAAATAAGAGACACTCACCTCATAAATCAGAGGCTCACGGTGATGGGTCGAGCGATAATATGAAAACAGTACAGAAGCGTATTGGCGCAATACGTTTATTTAAGGTTTGCAAGAATTACTTTGTCTTTTATTTTACGTTTGTTACTTTATGATCGCGAATTTTTAATAATACTTGTGGCTGTTTTTTTTTAGAATTGTTAAGTCTAACAAACATAGCAATTATAGATTGCCAATTAACATATAAGTTTAAATTACCTAGTTCACAATAGCATTCCGGAATCATGAAAAAGTCAAAAATATTTTAGAAACAAATTATTCCCAACCGAAATTTTGTTGTTCAATTAAAGCTTATAAATCTGCTGCAATACTACCTCTTCGCCCTCTTGGTGCCCTAGAGGTCCTAAGGATGTGGAGAGTCAGACAGAGGACCCTTTCGGGTCCTCTCTCCAGACATGCTTTACGACACGATGATCTTTTTTCTTGACATGGCCAGCCCATCTCATTCTTTCTATCTTTATTATTTTTACTATATAACTAGTGGGTTATATAATTCTTCTAATTTTTGGGTAGTTCTCACTTTGCTTTACTGTATGGTGCTACGTCTTACTGGTATATTCCTCCAAGAATTCTCCCTAAGAGATGAAAGAGGGTAATTTATGTTTTTCGTGAATTTGGGTGCAGCTAATTTTTCCTGTAGTATGTTAACAAATGATTTAAGCAAGTTTTTTAAAAACCCTTTAAACAAGGTATAAAATTAAAAGACCCTTTCAGGCTACATCACGGATCGTTTACGGAGTAATAAGTCCATCATTATTTTAACCTGGAATGAGTATTACCACTTTAGTGAAAACAAATGTAAAGATTAAATTTTGACTAAGGATAAAAACAATGTGGTTAAATATTTACCAGGTGTACATGAGTCAAGCCACTAAATATTTGGCTTAAAAAAATTTGGCTTAATATCGTGTGCTGTTATCGTGTATGTGTGATAAAGTTTTTAACAGACTCCCAATAAGGGCTGCTGTTAACACGAAGACAATGTATGGGAACTAGATAGCAATTGATGTATTGTCATCCCTATTTATCGCTCGAACAGTACATATAAATATAGGCGATTTTCAGGTCAGCCAGGTCAGTTCCTCACGGGCTCCCTTAGGGTTTAGTGCTTTAGTGGCTCTGCTTCCAGCTGTTTCAATTTATACTCTGTGGCTGAGATTTTATTTGACCAAAACCTGATGTTTTATTTCTACTTACATTTTTGTCATGTAAGAAATACCTCGTCTTTCTCAAGAGAAGTCATTAGATGACTGCAATTCACAAGTCCATACCCTGTTAATGGACTTGGGTAGAGGAGCTTTCGACAATATATTTGAGGCCCTCTACAGAGCGTCCGAGGATTCAGAAGGTGAATTAAACACTTATTTACTAGCCAGAAACAACAGTATGAACAAAGCAATCAAGCAATCAATGTAACTTGTAGTATCTGTCTTTGTGATACTAGCCAACAATTAATTAAATGAATATGTTAAAATTTTATTTATTGGTACTTATAACAGTAGCAATCATCAATAAGTTGAAGTTGTTGAAGTATGTTCACGTATGTACGTACAACGCGAACTTGTACGCGTTAAAGTGTAATGTGCCCGGAAAGTTATGTTTAAACATTGTGTACTAATTGTGTTGATGGAAAGACTTTAAAAAGTATTTGAATCTTAAATACGCAAGCATAAATATATGCACCTAATGGAACAATAATAGATGAAACAATGATAAAGGAAGAGTTATATTTTAATTTCGAGCTAAATTCACCAAAGTTCGAATACTTATTCCAGGTAAATAAACTGATGATGGACTTATTAGTCTGAAAACGTTCTGTGATGTAGCATAAACGGGTTTTTTAATTATATATATTTTATTCATCATCACCCAGCCCTTTGCGTCCACTGCTGGATATAGGCCTCCCTCATTTTTGTCCATTATGCTCTGTCTTAAGCACTTTTCATCCAATTTCTTGACATGTTCTTGAGATCGTCAGTCCATCGTGTAGAGGATCTTCCTCTACTTCTTTTGTCTAACCTCGGCCTCCACTCAAGCAATCTCTTCGTTCACCTTTCATCACTGTTTCGGGCGACGTGTCCGGCCCAGTTCCATTTTATTGTGGCAATTCGGGAAATTACATCGGTAACTCCTGTTCTTGGTCTTAAGTCTTCATTTCTAACTAGGTCACGAAGCGATATACTCAGCATTGATCTTTCCATTTTTCTCTGAGCTATTTGCAGCGTTTTAAAACTTGTAGCTGTCAATGTCAAAGCTTCGGCACCAAAGGTCATCAACGGCAGCACACATTGGTCAAATGTTTTACGTTTTAAAGAAATTGGTATATCGCTTTTAAAGATGTCTTTGAGTTTTCCATATTCTGCCCATGCTAGGTTTATTCTTCTTCGTAGTTCGCATGTTTGGTTGTCGCTTGGGATCTTTATTTCGTGTCCAAGATATATGCATTTTTCCAGCAGCTCTTCTTCGTGGTCTGCAATATTGATATTTCCGCTAGGTACTAGGTTTTTTATGAATTTTGTTTTGGAGATGTTTATTTTAAGACCCACACTGGCACACACTAACTGAAGTTCATGTAGCATTGTACATATCTCCTTGAGGTTATCCGGGAATAAAACTATATCGTCTGCGAATTTTAGATTTGTTTATCTTCTACCGTCAATGTTCAGGCCTTTCTCTTCCCAGTTAAGTTTTTTACAAGCATATTCTAGTACTGCGGTAAACGGTTTAGGCGATAAGGTATCACCCTGTCGGACTCCTCTGCCGATTAAGATGTGATCCGTCTTTTCATGTAGATATCTTTTATTACCGATTATTAAATAAAACTTTTGTGATTTATAGCAGATATAGCCAACTACAGGAATTTCAATTTCCTTGTGGATTCAAGTTTGTCCTTAAGATGCTCTTTTATGTTCAGAAGACTACTAGCCTAAAAAGTATTTATTTATTTTAAATAAATGTTTTGACACATACGGATCGTTAGGTCATTAGTATATATGTTGAAGAGTACTGGTGAAAGTACTCCTCCTTGTTGTACTCCGTTTTTAGACATGGCCTCTACTTGTATTCCCTGAAACTCAACATGGAAACGTCGGTTAGTCAGAACTGATCGAAGGATTTCAACTATTTTGTAGCTTTTTTGTTTTGCAGTGTTTTGTTGTAACAGTATCATGTTATGTGACCGTTAGATCAGTATATACGACTACAGTCTTTAATCTCTTTTAATATACGTCCTCGATGTATTAGGTAAGTGTAAGTATTTGGTTAGTACATGACTTTCCTGCTCTAAAGCCGACTGTTACTCGATAAGGTTTTCTTCTATGTATGGACTAATTCTATTCAAAATCAATCTTTCGTACAGCTTGATTTCGTACAGCTTTATTAGAAATGGTATGAACACAAAATTAACAAACAAAGAAACATACAATTCTATAAAATGAAAGTCATATTTAAATATTACACAGACTATAAAAAATTGACAAAAATATGTTCCAATTATGTCAAAGCAAACGTGATACTGGAAAAACAAAGCAAAGAACAGAACAGAATGGCGGAAATCCTAGAACAAACCAAGACCCAGAAAGGGTTGTCGAGCTACTGATGATGATGATGAAACGTGAGACTTACATCTTTGTATATGATTTGTGGTTGATCTACTCACATTTTTCCGTCATGTGATTTCTGGTTTTCTAAATTGTGATTCTCAAGTAATTGTAAATAAAAAATTCTTATAATATATATCTAAATTATGTTAGGGACGTATTAAGTGAGAATGATTAATCTATTACCACTTTATATAGTCCGTCTAGAAAGTATCCGGAATTTTATATTTTTTCTAATTTTACTAGATATCCTTTTTGTAACATTTTAAGACGAAAGTAATACATCGAGTAGGTTGTGCCAATTGTAGGTTATGGATAAAATCGCATGACAACACCATATGTCAAATATTGTTATTTGTAAACAGACTTACGATTTGTGAAATAATGTCGCAAGTAGAAAAAAAAAAGTGGTGGAATATTTATATAGAAAAGGTATCCGAAACGTTAAAAAATTAGTGCAATTGACTTAGCTCTGAAAAAGTGCAGTGCATGAGACAATAAAGAGGATAAAAAAGGGCATAGATATGAGACATAGACCAGTTTCAGGTAGACCGCGTGAGATTCGCGGAAACAATTTAAATGCTTTAGTGGCTTTAGGACGACAAAATCTGCGCCCAGGGTTTCAAAAATGAGCGAACAGATTTGGAAATCAACGAAGAATAAAAGTGTGTCCAGAAACTGTCCGCATGTCACTGAAAAAACAAGGCTACATATCAAGAACTCCAAACAAAATCCATACAATGACACCTCTGCAAAGGCAACGAAGAAAAGTTTTCGAGAAGATAATTTTAATAATGTCTTTATATCTGATGAACGCTGTTTCCAGCTTAGTGTAAATCATCTAGAAGTCCTATAAAGAGAAAATTTTACCGTTCAAATTGTCAAATTTTCCACTAAAATAATGGTTTGGAGAGCAATATCTCAGCGTGGTGCTAAACCTCTATTTGTAGTAATTGATACTGTTGACAATGCGAAATATTGTGACATCCTAAATGGTGTTCTTTTTGAAACGGCTCATGTTTTATATCCAGAGGGGTGGCGTTTTTAGCAAGATAATGCAAGATGCTCTACTTCTGCTTATACTCAAGCTTGGATGCAAGAATACAAATTAGCAACAATTCCGTGGCCAGCAGCGTCTCCAAATCTTAGCCTTATTGAAGACATATGGGGACTGATAAAGATTGAAGTGGAACGAGCAGCGCCACGAGATAAAGAAGGTTTGATTCGGTCAGTTTTACAGGCCTGGAACATCATTACCGAAAATTATGGCCTTGACCTAGTTTCAGGTGTACCTGGACGTTTAGTTAATTGTTTAGATTTAAATGGAGGATGTATAAGTAAATGAGATAAACTATTCGTTAAAATTTTATATTTCAAGTGATAGAAATAAATACCGTACAATTATAATTCTGCTTTCTCTTTTCCGGATACTTTCTAGACGGACCATATTTTCTGAATAAAAATATTCAGAAAAATTAGATCTTATTTTGGAAAACGCTTTTAAGGATAAGTTTATTAATTAGAATGTTTAAAAATACATTACCAATCTCGAATAATTCACTGGAAGTAACTTTTGAAACTAGTATAGGGTGTTCTTTTTAAGAGTATATAGCTTTGAATATAAAAAAACAAAGACGATCTTTTAAATTGACATGAAATTTTTTTTTTATTATTGAGGTAATGCCTCGACAACTAAGATCATTGGCATGGTACAGTCAGGTACCTAGTGTAGTGTGTGTGTGTGTGTGTGTGTGTGTGTAGAGTAATTGTCTTGATACTTAGCAAAGACAATGACGTCGACTCAAGAGCCGCTAATTGTATCCGAACGTCTGCGGTCCCTCCAGTGAGTACCGATCTCACAAGGATAGAAATTCTTTTTCATTTATTAGTTTTTATTAAACGAAAATTTCTCCACCTAGATGAGATTCGAACTCACGACCTTTAGGTTTAAAGGTAGGCGCTCTTACCACTGAGCCACAGAGGGGGTTGACATGAAATTGACTTTATTCAAAAGGTCACATTTTAGCATTATAATTTAAATACGATTTCTGGTATATGACCGCCACGGCTAGCTCTGAAATAGTCTAATCTAGAGGTCCAATTTTCGATTACTTTTTCCAACATTTGTGACCGTATATCGGTAATAACGTGGTGAATGTTATTCTTTACGTGATCAATCATTTCAGGTTTATTGGCGTAGACTAGCGACTTCACATTTTCTTACAGAAAAGGTAACCAAACGTTTCTTTCAATAAATTAATTGTGGCACGAGCTGTGACATGTTACGCGGTCTTGTTGAAACCACAGCTTCTGCACATCATGGTATTTTAAATGAGGAATTAAGAAGTCAATAATCATGGCTCTATAGCGGTCACCATTAATTGTATCGTTTTGACCAGCATCGTTTTTGATGAAGTACAGACCATTGATTTCTCCAGCCCACAAAGCATACAAATAGTCAGTTTTTCTGAATGTAATGGTGTCTCAATATACACTTCAAGATTATCTTCACTCCAAATACGGCAGTTTTGTTTATTGTCATAGCCATTGTACAAAAAAGTGGTATACATATTTGAAATTATGAATATAATTTCAGTGTATAAGGACTGTATTATATAGAGCTGGTTCAAATAAATAAGAATATGTAATCAAGGGTTATACAGATAATAGAAAATCAAGTTTATAAAAAGTCTTACCAATACTCCTGCTGCATGTACACTCGCGGTATATAGGGGCTTTCAGTTGCGGTGGTTCTTCGTACGGGGGAGCTGTCTTTACCAATTTCTTAACACGTGCCGCGCGGTAGGCCGATACGTGCGTCTTTATTCGTTTGCTATTTTCAAACTGTCTGTATTTCTAAAGGGGTGAGGATTAAGTGGGAGTAGAAAGGGTTGGAATAGGTTAATGATTGTAAAATTGTGGTATAATGATAGTAATTAATACAGCGAAAAAATGACATGATTTTTCATGTGAAAAATTTAACAGCCATTCAACCAAAAGCTTAACCGCTAAACAAAATTCGATTATGATAATCAGGATCAACGGCAATCTGTCATTCACAGAATCTACTTCTTGCTAGGTAATCTTGTAATTTTGTAGCTTCAATTCTTTCACGAGTTGGATTTTGTAAGCACGCTAACCAAGATCTGTCCACAAAATCTTCCATCAAGTGGATGGACACATCCAACTGCTGTGCTCGATGGCAGATAGACTGTTTCGGGTCTTTCTGTACGCTATACTCTACTTCAGCAACAACTTGTTCTATACGCACTGTACGACATCTCTGTGGATGTGTATTATTATTTAGAGTAAACCTGGTGCGAAAACGTTCCATGGTTAATCGAATTAATTGCTCTAATGCATGATAATGTTGACCATCAAATGGACATAGTGCGCGATACGTACTACGAAGGGAACCATGATTTTTAAAATAAATTTGCACAATTTGAAAGCGTTATTCAGGCGTCTGTCTATTTATGCTAAAGTGCCAAATAAAACTAAATATAAATCACTTGACATCTGTCAAAATGGCCGCCAGTTAAAAAAGTGTTGCCAACTTATATTTCTATACATCTACAAAAACCCCTTTATAACATAATGCTATATTCTATAAAATATCATTATATCAAATTAGATTGTAGGACTGTGGCTTAAATGAATGTTTTTGGGATATTCATACCGAACTACTTTAATATTTCCAGCTGTACCTTCAGACTTTCCATTTGCGGTAGTATTTTCCAAAAGCGGTATATATTTGGTACACTATTATCAAACAATACTATACAGTGACAAAAGTCCGTCCCAATTTCCGTCTTTCGTTAATTACAAATCAATCGCAAAGCCGCCTCTAACTGCATTTTTTATCAATAACTAATACGCATCATGTCATTTTAGCAAAGGAGGAAATTTTGAAACAGTACTTTTCAGTATCTTATTTATACTGTTTGCATTTTTATATTATCTTTTCTCTTTAAATCCCCAAACTAACGTAAACTTCTCTCCGTGTTTAAGCCACAAGCTTTGCGGTTAACTGTCTTATACGTTTAAACAAAAGATCCGAATTCGTTGACCACTTTATTGACATAGTAAGTTCAGATACCTATCTACCCACCGTCGGTACATTAAAATTCAAATTTTGGTAGCAGCGAGTCGGCCCTGATGTTATAAAAAGGCATTCGAGAAGGGTTTTGCCAGGAAATATAGGATACTATGTTTCACAGTAGCTTTTAAGGGAAATAGAATAGATAAAATCTTGATATTAATGTGTGAAATTTATTATATTTTGTTTGGCATTTGTTATCTGTATCTGTAAACTTATATACCCTTTTTTGAGCTTGTTCTTCAATGACATAAAGAACAGGGAGATTTGTTTTTTATTGCCTTTCTGTTCGTACATAAATCTGGATAATTGGATTTTTACTGACAAAGTCACGGACTGTACATTTAAAATGTTGGAAATATAGCTGACATAGAAATTATTACCTAAAAAGGCAAAAATACGGCAGGGGAAAATTAATTTACGTGGAAATAAGCGTATCATTTATAAAGCTGTATTTGCGAAAAATGCAGAGTGAGAATTTGTGAGATTTGACAAATTGGCTGTTGCACGAGTAACTATTTATATTGTTTTACCTTTGGCTTCGTCGAAAGGATGCCCTGAAGGTTCCAATATGATGGTAAGAATATTATATATATATATATATATATATATATATATATATATATATATATATATTAAAACTAGAGCTAAGATTAATACTATTACGGGAATTAATATTAAATAGTCTTCCGGGTTAGACCACGTCTGTTATCATTGTGCCGAGCTTTCAACGTTCTCTTCGGTGTCTTCTTCAGGACTTCTGAGGCCTTAGTCTCCCGAGCCCCCAGACACTACTTTTATACCGTTGATGACGTGGTCTAAGCGGAGGTTGATGTAGGGATTGGTGCTATAGGATTTTGATACCTACCGCACCAACTGTGCTATAACCTTTCTGATTCTGATTGTAGGAAAAGGATGAAAGCTATGTTTCTGGAGTTTTCAAAATCAATTTTGTGACCTGTATGAAGATGGTGTTGACGTAGTGCTGAAATTGATTTCGAATTGCGAACAGAAATGGAATGTTTATAAATCCCATTTTGGATTCTACGATTTGTTTGACCCATATAAGATCGCGGGCAGTCTGTACAAGGAATTTCATAAACTCCGTGTTGTTTATTTGAAATGTTGTCTTTAATTGATCGAAAAAAAAAAGTTTATGTTGGGAATTAAATATTGTATTTATTATGCTTGATTTAAGCATTTTGTCGATATTGTCAGTGACACCTTAGATGTAAGGAAGAAAAGCTTACGTATGATGAGGGTCTGGGTCTTTTCGTTGAGATTGAGTGTGAGATTGATGTCTGTGGATACACCTATTGATGTGATTTTGGCGGTAACCGTTTTGGAAGAGAGCTTGTTTTAAACTAGAGAGCTCAGCGGATCTACTTGCATCATCGCAAGGGGGTATTGATCTGGAGACAAGCGAATTAATGATCCACTTAATTTGTAAGGGGGGATGATGAGAGTTAACATGTAAGTAACGATTGGTATGGGTGGGTTTTAAATGAACAGAGTTATAAAAATCTTGGAATTAGTTTTTCTTTACGATAACGTCGAGAAACGCTAGAAATGAATCAGTGTCCTTCATTGTGAACTGGATACTAGGATGTATACCATTCAAATGGGTTTGAAAAGACACCAAAGCATCTCCGCCATGGGAACAAATGACGAATATATCGTCTACATGTGGGTTTGAGCATTCATGTGAATAGTGCTTGGATCTCGAAGCCTTTCATAAAGGTATTGGCAATTACTAGAGATAACGGGGTGTCTAAGAAGGAATTAGAAATTAAGTTCAGAAAGGTACTGGTTGATGGGAAAAAAATCCACTCTGTCTATTTACAACAAATTGCTATTATATAAGCAAGTCCTTAAACCGATATGGACATACGGAATACAGCTATGGGCTGTACAAAAGAAAGCAACATCCAACATATACAACGATATCAGAATAAAGTATTAAGGAACATCGTTAACGCTCCATGGTACTTTAGAAACTGTGATCTTCATCGAGACCTCCAGATGGATACAGTTATCCAGACAATAAGTAAGTTTGCCGAGAGTCATGAACAGAGGCTCTCCAATCACGTGAATGTCGAGGCCATCAAACTCCTAGACAACGCCAACCAGATAAGAAGACTAAAGAGAACGAAGCCGTTTGATTTAGTGCTATAAGTGAGCGAAAGTGAAAAAGCAGAGTAAAGTGCGGCTAAAGTGTACACGTTAGCTAGTAGTACTATAATGTATTAGAGCCTAAGGAATATTGCTGAATATAACCTTAGATAAGTTTCGTGTAATATTTATATATAGAACTAACTTGCTTATTGATCATAGTGAATGATCAGATAGCAATAGTCATAAGATTCCTGTTGGAGTTTTATTAAACAAAAAAAAAACTAGAATATCTGACGGTGAGATAGGATATTGTTTAAGAAGTTCGATGAAATGAAAAGAATTTTTGGCGAAGGATGAAAACCCTAATTTTCAAGATAAATTAGCACAATTTGGAAGCATTCTTTGGCATTAGTATATTTGTAGTGAAAACTCGCCGAAATGATATATAACATCTTACTTCAGAAGGAAAAAAGTTGCTAGGAATCTGTATTAAGCAGCCCTATGTTAAGCGAGTTACTTATTTGTAGTTTCTTGATAGAGTTTAAGAAAAAGTTAATATTGTTGTCTTTTGTGTTTTGATTTGGTTGTCACTGTCACTTAAATACTTCTTTAGTCTTCCTTTCTTGTATCAAAAGACTTTTATTTTACATATTGCTTGGTTTTTAAAAGTATGTAATATTTTGTCTTATACTCCTAATATCTCTGAAATACTTTCAAGCTTTTCATACCTTTATTTAACGCTTATCGTTTTCAAGTAATTGGGAGAAGTTTCTTAAACATCTATATATTTGTAGTTCCATTTCTTTTATACTGTAGGCGTATATCGAACTTCTCAAAGGCTGAGTTGAATACAAATAAGGAAATCTAACGTCTCTCGTCTCGTAGCATCGTCTTTGTACACCCTTCTCGGTGCGCCCGCGTATTGGTAATCTAAAATTTATACATTTATGTGCCAAGGATAAATAGTAAGAACCGTCCTTTCTTTCTCTCGTATTGTAACGAACATTGATTTGTAAACACTCAAAGAAAAGGTTTTGGAATTGACCTCCTTAAATGTGTAGAAAAATAAATAATGTTCTCTTTTTAATCACCTCCTTTGTGTAGGTACAAATTATATATGGAAAAATGGTTTTAATTTGAGAGGTTTTCCGTTAACGAGAATTTAATAAGTGTACACTTCTACTTATCCTATTTCTTATCTTTTTTTCCGATCTCATAATTTGACTCTATGTGCCAATTTATTTTCTAATTTCGCTGAATATAATAGAGTAAACCTTTTGCTTTTTAACAGTACTACTTCTTTTTACATCTTAGAATGTCGTCGTGGCAAAAGCAGTACATTTTCCAACAAACAAATACCAACGTAATTAAAAATATTTCTCATCAAAATGTAAAGTTCCTAAATAAATACAATGTCCCTATTTATATGCCTTTTTTGTTTGGAAATTTATTCATTTAATCTGTCTACATTGACAATAACTATTTCTAGTGAATATCAGTTTACTTTATTTATAAATAAGGTCATCATCATTATCATCCACCCTTCATTTATTACGTCGACTGCTGGCCTAGGCATAGGCCTCCCTTAAACTCCTCCATTCTTTGTGATTTTGTGTTCTTTGTTGCCAATTTTTCATGATGTGGCTGATGTCGTCAGCCCAACGTATAGGTGGTCTTCCTCTACGACGTTGGCAATCATCACGGCTATTCTGATCTTAGAGGCTGCCGCTGTGAATAGTTCGATTGATGTTGTAGCACTTGTAAATTTCTTGGTATATTCCTTCCGCTTTTAGGATATTTTGCGTTCTCGATCCCGTTTAAGTGTTTCGTTATAACAAGTTAAGCGAATTATTTTTAAGAATTAACTCACTCTCACTGAGGCCGTTGTCAAAAGCAGTTGCTTACAGTGTTAGTCCGAATTTTACTTCAAATTCGTAATGTTTCTTGTTTTTCGTCCCTTTTCATGGAAAATATGTAGTGTATAGTAGCAGTTTAATATGTAGTTGCAGTTTAAGTAAGGTTTGGAAGAATCATTGTTTTCATCCTCGTTTTGTTTGTCGCTGATTGTCATCTCAGGCTTTTTGACAGCTTGGAGATGAATTTGTTCGTGTGGCAGAGAGTGTAAGCTCAGTTCTACCTCCACAAATTCCAGTGAAGTCTAGTTTCCACCCCCAGAAGTTTTAGTGCAATCCAGGTAACTTTGTGTTTAAATTTTAAAGCTAAAATAAGAATAAACATGTTTATTAATAATTGCCTTCATAAGAGTTTGTAAAGATAATTTTTATTTGTAATAATTTATTTCTGCTACAAATTATACTCCAGTAACAATAGTTAGTATTGTAGTATCTCCAACTCCTAGAGTTTGTAAACGACTAGGACATAGTAAGTGTTTCTCTTTGTTATTTTTGTAATTTTTGTATTGTAAATTTTTGTAATTATTTGTGATGAGACAACAATAAATGTTTAATTTTTTTTTCTAAACCATTTTGTTTATTTCTCTTAACTCACTCTCTAACCCCTTTTTTTGAGTTTCATTTAAAATTATATGTATTTTTCATTTCTGATACAATAGTTACAACTAGTTATTGCAATCAATATAAATTGGCACTTCGAAGCGGCGTGTCATTTTAACTAGCGTTAGGACCTTGTTATTCTTTTGTTTGTCCAGTTCTCCAGAAGATTCAAGTAAGTACCCATTTGTTTCATTTTTTGTTGTTGCCCCAATCCAGCCCCTTGCCATTCCCTTATCCATAACCCAGCTTCTCGAAATAAACCCTGAGGTCATTCGCATAAGTTTCGTTTGTTTTGCTTGCCCTATTTCCACCCCAAAAATTTCTGTCCACAATTTTCAACCTCCCATAATATTACCCTTTATGGTAGGCAAAATATTTCGTTACAATGTGCATCCGTACGTGCATTCCCTTAGGTTACGCAACCATGAGATTCTTCTCCTTCCTACACTTCAATTGCCCTGGATTTTCTCTTGTATAATTAATTAAAGTATGTATTTTTCATTACACATAACATGAACTAGGTATTGCACCGTTGGTGTTTTGATGATTTCCAATATTTCCATTATTTTGTTGACTATTCTCATAACTTCGTTGTTTGTTACATGCTAGGTCCACGATTTCTTCAGGATTCTTTGGTACACCCACAGTTCAATGGCTTTTTAGTAGTCGACGCGTTAAGTGTCCATGTCTCTTGCCGTCTATTTGTTGTCATTCGGCTTATATAATCCTTCCATTCTACTCTTCTATTTCTTAGCCAGCTTTTGATGTTCTCCACCTTGCGTCTACATCGTATATATGTACTTCTAGTTCTGTCTCATAGGGTCTTACTATCAATTTTTCTCATAAAAATTAAGGGCTCTTCATGAGTTATTTTATCCAGGGTGGTTTGCAATTGTTCGTAGAATACCTCTCGTTCCTCCTTAGGTTTGAGGTCCTCGGGGCTATAGATAGATATGACATTTAATTTTTGGTAGTCCATTGTGATGTTCATATGTATTATTCTTTCGGAGATATAACGGCAGTTATTAATGTTGCCTTTAAATTTTTTATAGACAAGTATACCTACGCCTGCTCGTGCTCGTTCTTCTTTCTTCACTCCACTGTATGCCAAGAAATATTGGTTGTATTCTCTTTGGCCTTTACCTTTCTTCTTGGTTTCTTGGATTGCACAAATGTCTGTTTTTATTTATCAATTCTTTTATTACCTCTTGGTCTTTGTTGTTGAAACAAGTAATGTTCCATGTTGCTAATCTGATTGTGGGCTTATTTTTTCTTCTCGTTTTCCTTTTCTTTGCGTGGTTCGTCATCTTAGGTTCCGTCTCGTTCCGAGGCTTTATATCGGTTCTTTGAGCCTTGTTTCCTTTTACAATCGGTAGGATGCTAACCTGATCCAACAACCCTCCTCTTTTATTCGGGCTTGGGACCGCCTGTGGAGATGAACGCGGCTTCTGAGCTACTCAACCCACCCAGTCATCGCGCTCATAACCCTCAAACAGAGTTACCTCTAGGAATAATAAAAACGATCGAAAATATCTACCAAAACAAAACAATAAAAGTAAAAGTAGAAGAAGAACTCACCGACCCTATTGAGATGTGCAATGTCATATAATAGAATAATCACATCAATAGGCATCACATTATCTTGCTACGGAAAGCTCGAATCCGAATTGAAAGATCAAGTGAATAGAGCAAACAGAGCCACAAATGCTGCCCAAATGAAACAATATGGAGAAATAAAAATATCGGGAATGAAATGAAAGGCAGAATTTACAACACAGTCATCAGACCAATAATGACATACGCGGCAGAAACAAGACCTGATACAAAAAGATCAAAAAGGATGTTAGAAACAAAAGGAATGAAAATACTCCGACAAATATCAGGGAGAAGTCTGTTGGATGAGTCGGTGACAAAAAGAAAACAGGAGTGGAACGAACACATCAGTAGAATTGCAGAGGGTAGGAATAGCACGAGATAAGTCACCAAATCTGCCAATACGAAGAAGTATTGGCAGATCAAGAAATATTAAAGAAGAAACAGGCTCCAAAGCCTACATACCAGAAGGAAGAAGAAGAAAAAGTATCTCTTTATGTCGGTTTGTTGTATTCTAATGATTTTTCTTGCATTTGTCTCATTATAAGTCTCATATAGCGTCGGTGCATGATCTTCGTGACCTAAAACCTTGTTGTTCTTCTGCTAGTGTTATCATTTCATTCAATTTATTTTTTATCACTTTGGTTGTTAATTTTAGTGTTTTGTTTAATAAAGTCCGATTTGTCTCACTTTTTAAAGAGAGGTATTAGGATGCTTGATCTCCATTCTGTTTTGTTCTATTATTTTTTGATTAGTGTTAATAGTTGTTTGGTTAGATCTTGTCCTCCTTACTTTAAGAGTTTGTTCGGTATTCTGTCTTCTCCAGGTGATCTTTTATTTTGAATTTCCTTAATGCTTCCTTTATCTCTTTCTTTTCAATATTTATTTCTTCGTTTGTCGTCACCTCTGGTGTTAGTGGTTCATTATCGTCAACTTTAGCAAATTGGGATCGAAAGTAGTCTACCCATGTTTCCTTCTAAATGTACTTCGTTTTTATTAGTTCTTTTGTCTCTTTTCTTTGTCCTCTAATCATTCTCCATATTTTTTTAAGTTCAGTAGAAGTCGTGTTCCATCTGATTCGTTTATAGTGGTTGTATGCCTGTTGTGATTGTTGTGTTCTGTATTGTAAAAAGATTTGCTTCTTTTCGTCTCATTTTGTTTTCACTTCTTCTTTAAACCATGGTGTTTTCTTTTTTGATATTTTATTGTTCGTTACTTTCCTCTCTCCAAGTGATTCTGTTGCTGCATTAATTATGTTATTTTTGAGTTTTTTCCAGCTTTCCTCGATATTATCGTTGTTTAATATTTCAGTTCCAGCGATCTTCACTGATATTCTTTACCTGTAAAAGTATTCCGTGGATTCCGTATTTAGTCTTTGGACTTTGAATTTTGTTTGTGTTGGCGCCGCTCTGCTGGGGGGAAATATTTCAGGATTATTCTTATTTTACATAATACTAGGCTCTGGTCGCTACCTACATCTGCTGAGTTAAGGCATCTTACGTCGATTATTTTTGATGGATTTATAACTCTGTTGATTATAACAAAATCTATCATAGATCTTTGACTACGAGTGTTATTAAATGTATATTTGTGTTGGTCTTTGTGGTTAAAAAATGTGTTGTTTATTATGAGTTGGTTATTCGCGCAGAAGTTGATCATCAGTTCTCCATTTTCATTCTTAACATTCTCGTTATGTTTTTTTTTATTTCCGGGTATTACTTGATTCCCTATTCGAGCGTTAAAATCCCTCAATATTATCATGTTTCCTCTGACTTGATCTACTGCTTGTTGTAGTTGGTCGTAAAACCCTTGTTGTTTGAGGCTTTTTATTTTCTGGGCGGGCTATATATTCCGATGTTGTTCAGGTCTTCCTTCTCTATTCTTATCTGCGCTGCTACTATTTTTTCTGACATGTATTGACACTCTTTGATGTGATTTTGGTGCCTTTGGTGTATTAATTCACAAAAGAATATTTAATAAATTAGAAGAGGATATAAGCGCCACACAGTTTGGATTCAGAGGTGGACTGGAAACACGGGAAGCTTGGTTTGGTCTGAGTGTGTTAATGCAAAGATGTTTGGATGTAAGCCAAGACCTCTATATAGGTTTCATAGATTTGGAGAAGGCCGTCGATAAAGTCAGACACCAGCAAAAATCAAAGTTGATAATGAGTTAACCGAAAAAATTGAGATTCGTAGAGGTGTGCGTCAGGGTTGTGTGCTTTCTCCACTATTATTCAATATATATACCGAAACAACATGTCAGGAAGCGCTCCTAGAGCAAAACATTGGTATGAATATTAACGGAGAGTTAATTAACAATATACGATACGCTGATGACACGCTAATAGTAACAGATAACCTAGCAAATTTACAGTTTTTGATGGAAAACATTAACACCCATATCAATAAGTATGGTCTAAAACTGACAAAAAGACTAAATTCATGATTGTAACAAAGAAGCTATACACCAATATAAATTTAACCATAAATAATCAGTCAGTTGAAAGGGTTACATCCTACAAATATTTAGGGGTTTGCTTCATTGATACTAATGACCAGACAAGAGAAATCAAGAGGCGAATAGAGATGCAGCCGGGACATAAATATAAAGTTAAGAAGGAGAATGTTAAGGTGCTATGTTTTCTCCATTCTGCTGTACGGCATGAAAGCGTGGACACTGAAAAAGATAAATATAAAAAACATTAAGGCATTCATGATATGGTGTTACAGGAGAATGTGGAAAATACCATGGACAGCAAGAATAACAAATCAAGATGTTCTGCTGAAGATGGGGAAGGAATACGAAGTCATAAAAACCATACAAACGACAAAACTGGAATATCTGGGCCACGTAATGAGAGGAGAAAAGTACTCTCTGCTTAGACTCATAATCCAAGAAAAAATCTCGGGAAAGACAAATGTGGAACGTAGGAGGATTTCCTGGTTGCGAAATTTAAGGAAATGGTATGGATGCAGTTCAATACAGTTGTTCAGAGCTGCAGCCAACAAAGTAAAGATTGCTGTGATGATAGGCAACCTCCGGTAGGAGACAGTACTGCAAGAAGAAAGTGTATTAGTAAGGCTACACCTTCTTTGGCCCTGTTTCGACCCAACTTCGACAGACTAAATATATGAAAAATTACACTTACTCTACAAATGTTACAAACCCACTGATGAGCGGTTAGTATGGTGTACTGGTATGTCGTTTATGGTTAGGAGAGAGACGAGACCATAAGATCGTTTTTAATAGGTTTCAAGGGCAAGAGAAGTAGGCATGTTTTGTGATACCGTATGGTATCACTGGGCGCTAATGGGTTACAAATTAATCTCCCTTTCTCAAGCATTGAATTGTTACATGACAGTGTTGAGTTGTCAACTAACAAATATAGTTTGTCGACTGAAGTAGGGCATATAAATTTATATGTTCCATATCTATGACATAGAATAGACTGGAGTCAAATAAAGCAATTATAACTGTAATAACGTGGCTAATACCTGGAACAACAGATGGAAACCAAATAGACCACATCCTAATCTCAAAAAAATGAAGAATAATTTTACAGAATGTAAGGTCTTATAGGGGAGCCAATGCTGACTCAAATCAGATTTTGGTGATAGGTGACATGAAATTGAAGATACTTAAAGATAAAAACGACAGAAAGAAAAGAAAGAGGTGGAATCGGTCGAAACTAAAGACAGATAATGCAAACAGAAAATTCTGCACTAAATTGGAAGAAAAACTATGAGTCCTAAAACCATCGAACATAGATAAAACATGGGAAAAAATAAAATATAGTATCTTAACAACAGCAGAGGAGACATTAGGACTAATGAGAGACAATAAAAGAAAGGATTGGTACGATGAAGAATGCGAGCAAGTTAGTAAAGACAAGGACAAAGCAAGACACAGGTGGGTGGCCACAGGGAAACAAGAAGATCTCCTACACTATAAAGAGAAGAAGAAAGAGTCAGACAAATGCTGCAAAACAAAAAAGAAGAAATGGATCGAAGCATTACTGCAGGAACTCGAAGCCAATAGTAATGACAATTCAAGACTATACAAATACATAAAATCATAGAGAAAAAAAGAGATACCAGCAAATATTGGAAAAATTGAATGGGAAACACACTATAAAGAACTGTTTAAAAAGAAAGACGATGCTTAAAACGCAGAAAATGAAGAACAAACAGAAAATAGGAATGGAGAACAATCAGAAACTCCCTCATACAGCGAAGTATTGGCGACTATAAACAGATTAAAGACAAGAAAAGCAGCAGGACCAGACGACATTAAAAATGAGTTCTTCAAGAAAGGGGGAGAGGAACTCGCCCACAGAATCCACAACCTAATAGAACGAATATGGGAAGAAGAATGCATGCCGAACGACTGGAATTGTGGTCTGATAACACCAATCCCTAAAAAAGGCGACAAGACGAAATGCACTAACTACAGGGGAATCACGTTATTAAATACAATGTACAAACTATCAACTAACTTGATCAGACAAAGAATAGAAAAAGAAATTAGAACAAAAATAGGTGAATACCAACATGGATTCAGAGAAGGTAAGTCAACAATAGATGCAATACACATTGTAACGCAAATCGTCGAAAAAAGTTACGAGCACGGAATAGATCTACATATACTGTTTATTGACTACAAGCAAGCTTTTGACAGTGTAATAAGGGGAGAGCTAATTAAGGATATGAATAAATTAGGCCTCCAAGAAGAACTAATAAGTCTCACGAAAATGACGATGAAGGAATCCAAGGCACGAATCGTAACAAGGGAAGGTCCGTCAGATGAAGTACAAATGGAGGTAGGTGTCAGACAGGGAGACTTTCTGTCAACAACATTATTTAACATTGCCATAGAGGGGGCAGTAAGGGCAGCCAAAATTATGGGAACGATTATCGAATCTTTAGCCCAACTAATAGCGTATGCAGATGATATTGCACTGGTTACTAGAGATTTAAAAACCATGCAGAACATAATATTAATACTAGATAAAGAAGCAAAGAAGAGAGGGCTAGTAAAAAACCAAAGCAAAAAGAAGTGTTCAAGAGGGAATACGAACATAGAGAAAGAAATTAAGCTTGGTGCATATACATTTGAAAGAGTACACCGTTTCAAATACCTGGGAGTGATGGTGAATGACAGAAATGATAGAACGGATGAAATAAATGAACGCATCCTACTGGGTAATAAAACCTACTGGAACTACCAAAAATCCCTGAAAGAAAAGCACACTACTAAGAAAACCAAATTAAAAATTTACAAGACTGAAATCAGGCCAGTGATCACCTACAGTGCAGAGACGATGTGCCTAACATAAAAAGATGAAATGAGGTTGGAAATCTTAGAGAGAAAGATAATTCGACGAATAATGGGACCGGTGAGGATAAGTGTAGGCGAATTTAGAAAATTAACCAATGAAGAAATTAAAGAAGTCATCGAGGGTGAAGACATAATCAAGTTCGTGAAGACGCAAAAGCTCAGGTGGCTGGGGCACACAGAAGGAGCTAACCTAGACTCTACGCTAAATCGAATAACTGGATGGAGACCAACAACAAAGAGAACAAAGGGGAGACCCAAAACAAGATGGAGAGATCAAGTCTTAGGAGACATAAAGAAGCTGGAGGAGGAAAATTGTAGACAGAGCCAAGTCACACACGCTGCTATAATAATAAAAAAAACAACAGCGGACTGATTCATCGCAATAAATAAATCAGAGAGTCCAAAAGAGCGACAAACACTCCGCCGGGAGTGAATAAGCCATGATGATGAACTGAAATAAATGAACATTGAAATTGAAAAATAAAGATTAAATAGGATATTGAGTTGGTTGCAGAGTTTAGATAAAAAATTGGAAGCCAGCTACTTTTAGAAAAAACGTAGTAAAATAAAAGATAAAGCTAATAAATAAATAAAATCAAAAGAGATTAAAATAAAATAATTATTAAAAGAAACATAACAAACATGTGACGTTTATAACGTTACAATTTCTTTTATGTATCAGCGTTTAAGGTTTTCTGTACAAAATTTGGATTATCTACGCCTCTGAAATTAAAGGTGACAAAATCCTAGGAGAAATTGTTATTTCAGTAATTTTCAACCATATCGTCCACTTAAAGCACTATATTCAACCGTGTAATCCGTGTAAACAAAACCGTTTTAATAAATTTTTAATAAAGCAAGTAATATATGGCTCTATACGACTCAGATGAGTTCGCGCTTTGTCCGGAAAGGAAAATTGCTTTTACTATTCCATATTTTCCAACGTTCTAGATGTTTTCGAACTGAATGAAAGAAAATTACTCGTAAGGAAACAATTCTTTGTTGAAATGTTGGGAAAGAGCTCATCCCGTTGATGAATCTTTAAATTTTTTTTCTATTCTTTTCTTTCTTAAATTTAACGTTGATTTGAAACAGATCAGACTGTAAATGAACGTCGCTTTTATATTGGGTAACAAAAGCAGAAATTTTAATAAAAATCTGGAGATTAGAAATATACCATTCAGATATTTTGCCATGAGGAATAGCTATCTTAAATACTAGACTGTGTGTCTCATTGACACGTTTTTACACAAGCGGAAATAATATGCAGAAGTTGTCAATTATATAACTGCAACGAATGCTAAATTCTTAGCACTTATCGTCTGGCATATCAATTATAAAATTTAAAATATCAGTGAAACGCAAAAGGATAAAATTCCAAAAACCTAACTTAAAATAAACGTTTTATCTTATTAACTATTTGAACAGCATAAAACTCGTCATTACTTTTCTGGTGTACAGCAGGGGTGACCAACCTTTTTAAGTCGAGTGCCAATATGAGAACAAAAAAAATTTGGCGTGCCACTAAAATTTTTCGACATACTAATATGGATGCTATATATTAATAATATACGGTACAATATGTATTTCTTATGTAAATTCCACATTTTTCCGTTTAGTCAAGATAGTGGAGGTTTAAAAAATAACGTAATAAGTAAAACATAACAACAAACTTACTTTATAGTTAATAAAAATAAAATAAACACGTTAAACAAAAAAACTAAAATATTTTCTTATTATCTAAAATTCAAATTATTAAATAGTTACTTATTTAATGTGGTATTGAACTTGTATTTTTTTAATTAATTCATCTATATTGGGATTAATTTCGGATTTAGCCAACAGAATTAGATTTTTTAAATGCATGTCAGTTAATCGTGACCGATATTTTGATTTTATTATGTTCATAATAGAGATTACATTAGATATGTTAAACATTAGATATGTTAAACGAATTGGATTTTGCATGTTCGAAGGTGGGCCTGAGAATGAACTTGACCAAAACTAAGTTTATGACAAATTTGGTCCCCAATAACCATTTGACTATTCAAGACAAAGTGGTAGAACTGGTGGAGAAATATACGTATTTGGGTCATGAAATAAGAATCAGCAGGGATAACCAAACATGTGAGATCCAAAGACGAATTACTTTAACATGGGCAGCCTTTGGAAAACTGCGAGACACACTTAGGGCCAACATACCAATCAGCCTCAAAAGAAAAGTGTTTGACCAATGCGTATTACCGGTCATGACCTATGGGGCGAAAACTATGACTTTAACCAAGACCACGGCTTCGAAACTGAGAGTGGCACAGAGACGAATGGAACGGTCTATGCTAGGAGTGACGTTGAGGGACCGAATAAGAAACGAAGATCTGCAAAGAAGGACGAGTATTACTGATGTTGTGGAACGCATAGCGGAACTAAAATGGAACTGGGCAGGCCATGTAGCGAGAATGCACGATTCACGAAGGACGAGCAAAATTACAAATTGGAGGCCAAGAGCAGACAAACGCAGTAGAGGAAGACCACCTACACGTTGGGCAGACGACATCAGGCGTATCACTAAAAATTGGCAACAAAGAGCACAAAATCGTGAGGAATGGAGAAGTTTAAGAGAGCCAGCAGTGGACGTGATAAATAGAGGCTGGATGATGATGATGATGATGATGATAATAGAGAAAATTTGCTCACAAACGTACATTGAACCAAATCTACAACAATATCTCAGAGCTAACTCGTGTAAATTAGGAAAATTGTTTGCTGATACAAATTTCCAAAATTCAATATAATTGGGATCAGCAACAGTTGAAATAATTTCCCTATATTTGGTTTTTAGTATAGTGTGGTTCTGTAAATCAATAATTTCGATCTGTATTTCAGCTGAGTAACAATTGATATCTTGCAGAGAAATAGAAAAAGGATTTATGAAAAGGTCAACATTCATTTTGTCTTTTTGAAAATCTTCAAACCGGGTATTGAATGAACCTAGCAAAATAGATATAAGGTTTTTAAATCTGTCATAATTTGGAGTTCTACTGACCTTGTTGGCTAATTCCTGCATTAATGTGAAATGTGTCAATTTCTGTTCTCCAAAATCGTTACAAAAAAGCATAAGTTTATTACAAAAGGAGATATATGACCAACTAGAGTAGGAAAAATACAATTTTTTCCCTGTAATCTTAAATTTAATAGATTTAAATGTCTCATAATATCAGTGAGAAAAGCTAAATCCCAAAGCCAATCTTTATCATTAAGTAACGAGCACTCACTGTGTAGTTCATTGTTTTCTTGCAAATATTTTAAGACGCACTCCTTCAAGTTCCAAAACCTTTCGAGTGCATTTCCTTTGAAGGGTAAGCGCACACTGCAATGGAGAAGTAACTCTACATCTTGCTCCGTTTCTTCCGCGAACAGTTCTCGAAATTGTCGTCGATTCAATGCCCGAGCTCGTATTTTGTTAATGCAGCGTATTACAGGGTCAACAACACATGACATGTTTAGGTCCTTGGCACAAAGAGCTTCCTGGTGAATTATACAATGGTACTTAAAAAGTTTTCTTTCCAAATAGTTTTCCAGTAATGTAACAAACCCGTTAGTCTACCAACCATGCAAGGAGCTCCATCTGTACAAACACTATCTAATTTTGACCATTCAACTTTGTTGACTTCGATTACGTTTTTAAGCTGTTGAAAAATGTCCTCTCTTGTTGTTGTGACTAGTTGGCGCAAATCCAGAAGCTCTTCGGCATTTTTCAAAATTATCATTGGTATAACGGACAAAAATACTTAACTGCGCATTTTCTGTGTTGTCACAACTTTCATCCAACGCTAAAGAAAAGAATTTGCAGGATTGTAATCCACTTATAATTTGGGAAACAACATCCTGGCTCATATCATCTATACGGCGCATGACTGTATTTCGGGATAATGCAATATTATCGACCATATTTTTGATCTTTACATCTCCCACATTTTTAGCAAATATTGCCAGACTATTTTTAATTATCTCCTCTCCATCAGAGTAGGCTTTTTTCTTCCGGGCTAACAGCAGAGAAAGTTCATATGATGTTTTAACCATAGTTTCCATTTCATCACTTCTCTTCTGAAACAGTGACTGTTGGCTGGCTAGGGTTTTCTTTTTTTTTTCAATAAAGTCAGCTCGCAAATGTGAACCAATAAGATATTTGTTGCTAAAGTCCTTATGCAGTTGTTTATAATGTTGTTCCAGGTTAAATTTTTTCGGAACTGCTACAGACAATCCACATATCAAACAAACAGGCTTTTTTCGTATTTTCGTTTTGAAGTCGAAGGCTTACTCGTGGACATATCGAACAAATACTTTTAAAATTTTAAAGAAACAATGCGCGATGACAAAATGTGCACATACAACGGGGCAGTTTAAAATAAACTAAGCAAGGGTAACGCAGTCCTATTGCACATTACGACAGCTAGGATCACGTGCACCAATCGCAGTAATATCGCTCGCCAGAGGATGCAATAATGCCGCATCTATCGTAACTTTCGTAAACCTTCCAAGTTTCTTCTTATTATTTTTTGTTTTTCAAGTTTTAATTTTTTTGAAAGTTTGATCAGTTTGAAAGTCCTATCAGTGGCACTGTGACTCAATCGTGCCACAGAGCGGCACGCGTGCCGCGGGTTGGCCATCCCTGGTGTATAGGGTAAGCAGAAGATATTTATGTAACAATTAGGTTTTATATGTACACATTTATTGAGTAATGACTATTTTACTTATTGGAACGTTACCCTTTTAGAATTCAAGCAAAAAATCAACGCTATTTTGTTATTACAAACTAATTTATTTACATTTAAATGCTGTTATAAAGTTTATTCATGGTTACTTAAATCACTAATAAGACTTTCTTCATTCCCCTCCATTGGAATTGATTGGTCCCAATTTGAGATCTGTAAGAAAGAAATGTTTATGTTCCTATGGTATGTAATGCATAATCTTTATAACATTAACGAGTTTGCTAGCTTTACTCTTCCATCTTTATACAACTTGAAAGTTCCAACCACGAAAGAATCAATAAATTAACGAACATCAACATATCCATATTTCGCACTGGTATACTGAAAGTGCTTGAATTTACTGATGTTAAAACTTTGTGTCGTGTCTTGGCTTTTTGTAGTTTTCTTGAATATTGAAGGCCACCATTGTTTGAAATCAAGGAAATTTGCATGTTCTAATGGTACTACTAGAAATTATGGACCTTTTACTTTAGCCTTTTGAATGATGTTAGTGTATTGTTCTGGTGTAATAATACGGTTCTGTTTACGAATAGCACGTTTAGCTGTGCCAAAGTCGCGATCACTGAGTAAGAAACTGTGACCGCAAACTGGGAAATAATGGTGAATTGTGTTAAATCTTCCTGTCATTAGTGCTAAGAACATTCTCATAATGGCGTGGTTGCGATTTTGACCACCGCAAGCGTCACTAAAAATATGTAACTCTTTTACTTCAGGGGGTATTTTATCTCTAAAGTACTTAGATACCATCGTACAAACCTCGTTACTAAACCCTCATGATAGGTATAAAATACTACTTCATTAGTTGTTAGGTTATGGACACTAAAGACATACAACCATAGTTTATGCAGGTTACACATTTCCGGCACAGATAATTTTGCATAAAATTACCTACAATTTGCATAATTTCAAAACTAATTACCATAGTGTATGTTTTGTCATTGCCAATTTCGTGATCACATTTTATTTTAGAGTAAAATTGTTTAGCTCTTCGTTTGTTATCAGCCGCAGCTGATAACTTTGCATTTTGGTTAAGAGAAGATTTCATTTTCACATAGAGTTCTTCGCAGACTGAACAGACGTCAACTTTCGGCCTGCCTAGTTTAAAATCAAAGTTTTTTTTATAATATTTTACAAAGAACTCATACTTGACACTATTTGAAGAAATTTCAGGATATTTGTCTAAAAACATATCATAGATTTTTTTACGTTTAAGGTAGAATCTAAATATAAAATTGTCTTTAATGAATAATGATATGTTTTCTTTGGATATGATTCAATATGATCTTGGATTTTGTAACAATATCATTCGTTTTTCTGGGGTGATCCTCATGAAACCCTTTTTTATCATATGGAAGCTTGCCTTTATTTTTTAAGTTAGTAAGACGCTTTAACGCTTCATTACTTATTGAATGTAAACTTAAAAATGCCTTTCTACAAACTTCCACTTCAGTGTTGTTTCGTAATGAAAAATACCTAAAAGATGATTGTATTTGCTTAGAGTGTTCATTTTTAGGCCTATGTCTAGTCACATCGTATCTGTAATAAGGCACATCAAAAAAGTGTCTGACCCATTCTTAGGTTGACCATTGTATACAAATTTAATATTTTCTGCTTTCTCTTCAGGTGAAAATAAATCATAACGTACATAAACAGTCAGACCCAGTCTTCTTTTCTTTAACCAAAATACTTTTGAAAGTGACAAATTCTGATCCATCCCTTCTTGCTTTCCTTTCCTTCAATTTTGTCACCCCACTACGTTTTTCTTTCACAATAAGCTTTTGGAGAGAAGTTAACATGGTCAAGTGACAAGTGAAAAGTAAAAAAAAAGAATAGAAAATAGAAAACAAAGAATTAAAAATATGATCATCATCATCATCAATTAGCCTATATTTCTCCACTGCTGAACCTAGGCCTTCCATAAAATTTTCCACATATTTCTATCTTGAGCTTTTTGCATCCAGTTTGTGGTGATGCGCTTGATATCATCCGTCCGTCTAGTCCTAGTCGGTGGTCATCCTCTGCTTCGATATGTCTCTTGCCTTGGTCGCCATTCCAGAATCTTTCTGGTCCATCTATCATCCGTTAATCTGACAACATGTCCGGCCCAAGCTCATTTAGCCATGGGTATTTTTTCAACTGCATCTGTGACTCCTGTTCTTCCTTTTATTTCTAGGTTTGGTACTTTATCTCTGATGGTAATACCTAATATTCATCTTTTCATACCGCGTTGTATAACTCTAATTTTATCTATTGTTCTTTCTGTCAGAGACAGTGTTTCTACACCATATGTAAGAACCGGAAAAACGCACTGGTTAAAAACCTTTCTTTTTAAACAAACTGGGATAATAGACATAAAAATGTTATTCAATCTACCAAAGATAGCCCATGTGAGACCTATCCTTCTTTGTTGTCTGATTATCTCGGCGCAAGCGAATCTCGTGTCCTAGATATTTGTAAGCTATTACTTGGTCGATGCTATGGCTCTCAAATATTAATTCCCATATACTCCTCTCGTTCCATTTTCTTAAACATATATTTAAGAACAGCTGTAAACAATTTAGGGGAGATGGTATCACCCTGTCTAATTCAACGCTCTATTCGAAACTTTTTGGTATCTTCATGAAGGCGGACACAAACTGTACCAGTTTCGTAAATACTTTTAATTAACTGTGTTCGATATTTGCCTTGTGTACCATCAAAGTTTACTTTTAATTAAGGCGATATATCGGTAGTCAATGCGGCAGTCAGCCAATGATCGAAGCATTTTATGATGATCTATAGTATCTAACGCCCTTTCAACATCTACGAATATAAGAAAGATAGTATTGTTATTCTCTGTACACTTTTCTATTAGCGTTTTTAAAACTTGTAAATGAACATTTGTTCCGTATCTGGAGCGGAACCCAGCCTGTTCACAAGGTTGGTAACTATTCAGTTTGTTCACAAGCCGTTTTGTTATTATCTTCATGAATAGTTTGTATCTATGGGAGAGCAAACTAATAGGTCTGTAGTTCTTTAGGTCCAAAATGTCACCTTTTTTTGCATTATGGTTATTATTGCATTATGCAACTGGGAGGGGTTACGCCTCTTGTCAAACAAGCATTTAACATCTTTTTCAACACATTTACTAACGTTGACTATCTCATCTTCTGCAGGTGATTTATTGTTTTTTATCTCCGAGAGAGCTGATTTTATTTTCTCTGTTGTGATATCTGGGATGTCTTCTGTATCTACATTTTGAACTTTTGGTATTTGATTTTGATCAGGATCTGGAAGTTCTTCTTGCTTATACAATTCTGAGTAAAAATCTTCCTTATCTGTTGTAGTTTCTACTTTTTATTTACAAGTTTAAAAATATTTTTCGATCCTTCAGTCATTTGTCGGCGCAGAACCTTTAAACTTTTATTTTTATCAATGGCTTGAGTTATGTATTCAGTGTTGTAATTTCTGACATCTTTTCGAATGGATTATGTGATATCTTTGTTTAACTGTGTAAGTGTTACAAATTTTTTTTACCAATTAATAAAAAATATATAAAACTTAAATATTATCCTTTTAGATGTCAATGACGAAAATAATTTCGTTGAGGTAAAAAGTATAACATTCCAGGAGAGTTCCTTTTAGATTTCATTTCAGGAAAACTAGCTTGATATGAGCTATTTAATGTGATGGAACGTTATCTGTCTTTGGCTAAGTTTTAGTAAAGAGAACAAAACTGTAAATCTTAAATAAGTTTGGCAAAAAATAGAAAGTTATTCCGATTCAATTATTGTAATCATTAACTGATTGTTAGGTCAGATCCTTTTTTTATTGCAGGTCGCAGCAGATAAACGAGTTCACAAGCTTGTTATAATTAGTCTAAATACATTATATTCTGATATTCATTTGACTTTCTTTATTTATTTTATTTATTTAGTCCATTTGTTTATGTGTTTCTAATGGTATCTTACTCTTATGGTATCTTTCCAGTGTTATTCGATTTTTTCATCAAAAAACAGTGTAAAGTGTAGTAGCAGTTAAGAGAAGTAGGTTAGGTTCGGAACAGAAAAGATAATTGGCATATAGCTTTCAAGGCCGACCGTTTTATTGCTTAATTTTATGATTTAAGAGGTGAATTCAATTTCAAAATGCTATTTGGCAGTCTTTGTTTGGTAAGTTAATCGCCGTGCCGTCTTGTTGGATGCTGTAGTCCATGACAAGGGTTTGGAATAACAGCGTTTCCAAGGACTGAATAAGTCCATATGGTCTTAAGTGAGAATTAAGCATCCGAGATTTGAACAATATATTTTGATATCATCCTAGATAATCTAAAGCCCAATTCAATGTTCTACCGCCCCATTTTGTGCCTTCATGGATCCATCCAGATCATTTGCAGTTTGTGTGGGACAGTGCGTTTGATTTGTATCCAATTCCAAATGCCAGTGAAGAAATGTAGTTTTTGTTAAATTTTTCTAAGTAAAATAAATATTTTTTAACAATATACAAAGATTGGCTTTCATGCCAAACTCAAAAATTATAAATAACCAAAATTATAAGTTTTATGGATCAGGTAATTGTCATATTAGTCTTCTTTTAAATATTTAAACTTCATTAATCAATTAATAATTTAAAAAAGTTTGATATTTTATTTCGACATATGACAGTCAGTATAAACCTTTTCTCTCATTTGGTGCATAACCAAAATGTTAAATTCTGTTTTGTTAAAAGTTTAAACTCAATGTAAGTAATGTTGATCAAAATTAGCATATTTTGATTTATGATACTTATTTAAATTGCTAACCCAGTAATTTCCCAGCCCCTGAAGTAAAGAAACCTTATTCACAACCCAGCTCTCCAACCAAAACACGAGTAGTTGTTCACAAACATTTAAGTTTATTTGTTTGCCCTATCTCCAGAATAGTAATTGTTCAGTTCCCTTTTTTTAATGCCCTATAAGCAATTATATATTTTGATAGAAATGACCCTCCACCACCATGGCGTCGACAGAAATCACACAAATCTAACAAAGTCTAAATGACAACAAACTATAATTCGGCATTTTTTTCGATGTTCAAAAATGCTTTCTACCAAGTCTCGTATGCTAGACTGGTGAAGAAGCTACTGAACATCGGCTTGCTGTTTTTATTTGTCAGACTAATGCACTTATATGGTACTTAGCGCAAAATCACAATAAGGGTCAAAATTTATTCCTCTACCCCTTTCACTGCTATAGCAGGATTGTCAGAAGGTTCCATGTTGGTACCAATACTCTACAAATTATACAACGCTGACTACCCTACCCCACGTAACACAGGCACACTTACTTTATTTTACGCAGATAATACTGCTCTCATAACAACGTTTCGAGATATCTTCTTAAGGTTTGCTCAAAATCATCTAAACTATGTCGATAGGTAGTGCGGAAGATGGAGAGTAACACCTAATCCAAATAAAACACAAATAATCCTCTTTAGACACAATAATCTTAGCAAACACATTACAAACAATGTTTCTGAAAGAATTAATTCTAGACTCTGGAGGGATAGACTCCAACTCCGTAACCAGATCGAGTTACTAAGCGTGCTGTTTACAAAGACGCTACACTGGAGACGCGATCTGACCGAAACCCATAACAGAGCGTTACTGTCCAGTTACCCATCAGAGCCCAAAACTTCGGAGCCCAAAACATAATCAAAACTACCTGTTCATCCTTTCGCAATATATTCATCAGACACCCCAAAAAAAACTATCCTTCCTACCAAACTGCTGGCCTTAGCTAGCAACGCACTCCCTGATAAATACATGGAATGGAGGCAACTCCACATTACTATGGCAACTAGATTAATAGCTCACTCCCAGCTCTGCCACGGACAGAGAGGGATCGGTTTTCTGTGGTTTCCCGATCCCATTGTACAATTATACCTATCCTTAGGGAGGATACAGCCACAGATGCCCTTAACGCAACATCAATTTAGATTCAACTATTTATACATTTACATTCAATTACATTGATTAACAAAGAATCATTTCTGAAAAGAACCGTTTTAGAACCAACGCTTTCACCTTTGACTATCCTGGAAAGCTTCCTCCTCAGCAGGAATCAATATTCAGTGAGCCAATACCACCAGTAAGACACAACGACCCCAGTGTACCCACAAAGCGAATCACGTCCTGAAGAGGTGACGTATACCTAAAATAGGATACACAGATACCCACCGAAAAAAAAAGCATTTCGATCAGAGAAAGACACACCAACGTACTAGGTAGCCAAAACTAGATCACTTTAGAAAGGCACATTGACGAAACAGCTGTAGTGATATAAAATTATAATAAATTTTGTGAAAGTTTTAAAAACGAAAGTTTTCGCTATTTTATTGTCTGTCTATTTGATAAAATGGCTTTCTCTCTTCCGGATACAGACAGCTAGAGTAATTGCAAGAAATACTATATCTATATTCTCTAAATAAAAAACAAAACAAACAAAATCAAATACAATACAAAACACAACCAATGCAACCCACTGATGAATTGTTAAAAAAATCATAGCAATTAATAATATAATTGATGTGATGAGATCTTTCGGTTGAACCTTCAATTAAAATTTAAAATTTTAATTATCGATGTTTTCTAATTATTCAATTACATACAATTAATATATTTTTATTAGTGTATATTATGTTTGTAAACATAAATAATACTTGATATCCCTTTCACATTTTAAGTATGTCTAATTTTCCTATTAGCTTTTGCAAACATTTGGCGAGCTCGATATTTTCCATTATAGCTTTAACCTTATATTTCTGGTAAGCACGAAATGAACATAAAGTTAAACATTTCTAAAATCAATCGATTTAAGTCCCCAAAGCTTTATGATTATGAACCAAAAATCACGACGTCGTATTGTAGCAGGTCAAGTAAAATAGAGCAGGTCTCATTTTAGACCAGGAAATAAATTATCTTTATACAATGGTTGACTTGCATGAAATTCATTACATGTTATTGATACGATACTGTTATTGATATATCCTACCAATTGAATAGCACCAATGCTATTCAATTTATACTCTGAATATATTTTTCGTGAAACATTGGAAGAAGTGTCAGCTAAAATAATAATAAATGGTGTTCTTTGGGAGATCTTCAGAGACTATTTAATAACGTATTGAAGGTAAGTAAAAAGATAAGAAGAGCAAACAGACAATCTTGGAGGACGTTCTGCTAGGGTATTTCATATATACCTTCCAGAACTAAAATCCACAAGGTTCTTTAATAAGATCCGGCACATGGATCAGGTACTTAAAAGACGTGATGGTACCTTTGCTTAACCTAACAAAGAAACGCTAGAACTCTTAATACAGAACCACTTCCAAGGTTAAAAAAATATTAATAAGCAGACTCAGGCCAGAAAACCTAAAACGTTCTAAACGTAATAGGAAAGAACACTAGGAATGATCTGCAATAAATATTAAACCAAAGAACCTAAACCACTTTCTTTCATTTAAATTTCTTGTGGAGCCTCTAATATTTTCTGTCCTAATACAAAAAGGATTGGGCAACATTGCCAACCTAACAAAGTTCTTTAGGGCTATCATGGCACTATGTTATATGCCAAAGACTTAAACAACTAAAAGAGTAGTGTACATATACAAAATAGGATGAAAATACAACGCTCTACCTAAATGCCACAGGTCCATCAGTCAATTTTTTTTATGCTTTTATGCTTTTTAATGCTTTTTTAAAAATAGAAGGTGTATTTAATAATGAACTACCAAATTCTCTTTATATAATGCAGGAACACCAAAACGATACCATATGCAATTGGATCAAAGCAATGCTGAAAAATAGACTGATTTTAACAGACCTGTAAGGAGAAGAGGTATTAGCCAAAGTAGCTAAGAGGTGCCTACAGGTGAAGTGCTTTTACCGCTCCTGTGGTTACTTCTGGTGGTTAACTTTATTTCGCTCCTTGACGTACAGGGGGTAGAAGTGTGCAGACCCATGCGGATGATTTGGTAATTATGGTAAGAGGAATATATGGTAATGTTGTATTCCGCACACTCCAAAGAACGTTAAACATCGAGATAAAATCTCCAGAGATAATTAAAAATCGCCCAGAGTTGGAAATGGTACTAGATGCAATGCAATCGAAATATAATTTCGAAAAGCCGTTTATTGTCCTCTTTCCATAAAGGGATGGATTGGAATCGAATAAAACGAATCTGATAATGGCAGATCAGTGTTACAAATGGCTCTAAAACCGATGAAGGAGTTGAATCGGGGGTACATGAAGGGAAAACAAGTCTAAACCTTAGTTAAAGACTACTATCTTTTAAGCAGAAATTTATGCTACAGATTTGTACCTATAGGAACTAATCGCAAGGAACTACAAGGACAAATGTATAAAAATTATATCTTATAGCAAGGCGGTATTAAAGGCACTGTAATCGAAACAAATTGACTTCGGTTTGATTTCGAACTTCAGAATCTGATTAGCATCGAAAAAATAGTCACAAAGTAAGTTTACTCTGGGTATCTGGATATACTGTTAATAAAGGAAACGAAAAGCCAAGAAAGGGGCAAAAAATATATTCACATGCTCAAAACCTGTCCTTTTCATAGCAAGAAGTACGGCCAAAAGAACAACATATGAGAAGGAAAGACTGAATATTGATCATGAAGCTCCTACAGCTTATTGTACTTGTACAGCAAGTTGGACGAAGAAGCGTAAATTGATCAAGAACCTTCACAGTAGACGCTGAGTTAAAGAAGACGTACCCTAGATATCGAACGAGCAGATGAATCAATGATAGACCACAACAAGTAGAGGCAAATTGTGAAGTCAACGAAGACCCACTATGAGGGACAGTTAGCTTCTTCTTCTTGTAATTCCTTCTCCTGTCGGAGGTTGGCTATCATCACAGCTATCCGTACCTTATTGGCGGCTGCTCAGAAAAAATCTATTGAGCTGCAACTATACAACTCTTTTAGCCTTCCTATCCAGAAAATTCTTCGTCTTTTCTTATGTATTTTTTATCCTTGATTTTGCCTTGCATTATGAGCATTATTCTCTCATATTTCGCACCTCTGGTAATGTGGCCTAAATATTCCAGCTTTCTTGTTTTAATGTACTTTATGACGTCGCAATCTTTTTGTTACCTTTCTTCTACGCGCTACCTGGAACGGAAAAGGGAGCCTCGTTGCTGATGAATAGAAAGTGGATGTGTATAAATGAATAAAGGTAATGCTTTGGAAGTGATGCCAGCCTTACAGCTGCCATTCCGCTTCCGAATCGCTGGATGACAGAGGAGGGTCTGGTTTAGCAGGTAGGCGTTCGACGTAGACTCGGTGACGAAAGGGTATTTTAAAGTACCTCGGGAACTATCGCCGGGAGTACGAAGAACGAATCTTGCACTAAGGTTAGTTAGGGGACATCCTGGACTGAGATGTCTTTTGAGGATTTCAGACCCACCCTCTTTAAAGACGAAAAAAAGCCTGTGATATATTACTGAAGCAATTTCGCAGGAACCTTTTAAACACATTGTCTTTGGTAAGTTTTGCTTTTGAAGCAAAAGAGCTTTTGAAAAGTGTAAACATTGGAACTTTCATACTTTAATATATCAAAGAAACTTTTAGCTCTTAATTTATGCAGCCGAAACTCAGTCATTTTGTTGACTTTTTCTTATTCATTCTCGCAGAGTTTAATAGTTTGCATCTATAGCAGGTGAACCAAACCCAACATTATGTTTTGTGCTAAATATATTACTAAAAAAAAAACAATCTCTTACTTTCAATTCGTTAGTGACTGATTCATTGTACATACGACACAGTTTCTTAATATTAAGCTCTAATACTTGATCTAAGCACACTCTTACTCTTGAGGATAATCTGCGATAGTGTGATTCGTTACATTTAAGTGATTTGATAAATTTCTTAATTTTTTTTTCTGTGGGCATTTTTAAATAAGAAACTCTGTCACCACCCCTTTGATCGGTCGGCATTGTCCCCAATTTCCTCAACCAAATCAGAAGCAGTCAGTACCATCAAATGTTGTTTTCAAAATTAACAGAAAATTTACTTAACCAAGGTCGCACTATTGTCGTGGACAACTATTACACCTCTGTTGAATTAGCATCGAAACTTCTGGAAAAAAATACATATATTTTCAGTACTCTACGAAGCAACAGAAAAAAACAACTTAAAAAATGTTGTTCAGAAAAAACTAAGATGCGGCGAACATATTACCGAGGAAAGCAACACAGGAATATTTATAGAGAAATGGAAAGACAGGAGGGACGTGATTATGTTGACAACTTAATATGTTCCTGATATGGTCACTCAGGCCAGAAAGTCTGGCAAAAAAATAAACCAAGAAGTATCATCTAGTATAACAAACACAAAGCTGACCAAATGAAAGCTTACAAGTCTTCTTTGCGCCGTGGAGTAAAATGCTATAGAAAACTAGCTATTGAATTTATGGCTGGTTCCTGTGTTGCAAACGCTTATGTGCTCCAACAACTCATAACTAGTGACAAAATGTCTATTACAAAATTCTGAGAAGAAGTGATCAAAGGTCTTCTAAAATCTGCAGATCTACCAAATTTCAAGGACAACCAGAAACCAAGTCACAATCTTGAGGACAGTCAGAAGAAGAGGTCTGAGGCCAGAAGAAGAATGGATGCTACGCCAAAATTTCAGAGGAGTCAAAGCGCCAAGTTGCCAAAAATAGGACCGCCAAAACCAAGTTTAGATGCAACGTATGTCAAAAACACTTTTGTTTGCAATGTGTTTTTGATCTACATATTTCTAAATTAAAATAAAAATTTTTTTGCTGAAATTTTAGTTTTAGATTTATTTTTTCCCTCATAATTTTTTTGATACTTACACAATGGCCAACGAATCTCCCATTTTGCTTAACATCTCTACAAAAGATTTCCATATAGTTTACATTGAAATGTCGCATCAGTGTTGTGCAATGGGGCCCTAAGTGATTTCTGGTCCGTCGGTTTACATTGATCCCCCACGGCCAGAAGGCATTAAAATGTTTAAGCAGAATGGGGAATCACGTTGATCCGCCATGGCACTTTAGGTGTTAAAAAATTAAGTGAGTTTGAACCAATTTGTATATTTTGTAGATTGCAAAGGGGTCATTTTTTTGATAAAAATTCCACATTGTGACCTGAGAGCAACTTTTTCTTTATCCTGAATTCTTGTGTTAATCCAAAGGATATAGACCTATTTGAAAGTATATTTTAGATTTCGTAGCATTGGAACAAAAATACTCCATAGTTGCGGACAATACGCCTTTCTTTTTAATATGTATACAGAATGTGCATGTTGATCCTTACATTTTAATAAACTATTTTTTTCTTGTCTTTGGCCTGAAATATTTTAACACTAGGAAGCATAAGTTCCCTTTGTCATTTTTGATAGGATTTATTACAGGATGCAGCTTTTTGGACAATAGCAGAATGGTTATTGTTCGATAAAATAAGGATGTACTAGCAATTCCTTTATCTTTAAAAGTTAATATTATTAATATTTATTGAATTTAAAAGCTTCAAATAAAGAATTTACTTTAATAAAAGAAAAAACATTTGATATAATTTATTAATAATGAAACGTAAAATAATATTCTCGTCTAATTATGAAAAAACACATATATCAATATACCACTTCCATATATCACAATCTGACTTAATCTTGAAGTAGACAAAAGGAAACTACTGTTGCCTAATTGTAAAACAGTTACCAAATAAAAGGAACTACAATTTAACGTTGATTGCTCTAACACGGAAGCTTTTAAACAGAGTTTACTCGGTCTATATAGCGGGTCACCTAAAATAGAGCAGCCAGTTTTCCTGCCAGTTGTTCGCGTGTTTGGATTTTAATTTAATGTTACAGTTTTGATGTTTTTAGTATTGACGACGCCGTCATAATGCTTGTTTTCACGAGAACTCCACTAACGCTAAGTAAATAGAAAATCTACAATTTTTAAATTATTTTGACTCGATGTGATATCTCTCACAATTACTTTTAATTTTATAGGATCTATGTTAAAGTTCTTTTAATTTGCGTTTTCATTGATAATGGTAGATCCTCAAATAGGAAATGGGATCTATATAATGGTAAGTTTATATACTTGTTAAACAGGTAGGCCATGAAATCACATATTTATACGAGAAATATAAAAGTAAAACTCTTTTTCTTCTTCTTTCTTTTTTTCTTCTGCGGGACAAGAAAGGAGCCTTCACGAGATCAATAGTGCCACGTCAACTACAAAGTAAACACTATTGACGGCGTCCCCTGGAAACGTCTACTAGTATATGGCGAACACACTCTTCACTCACCACACACTCTTCACTCACCAACCCGCATGGCAAGCGTGGTGATTTATTTGCCATATCCCCTCAAATAATGTCAAGACTTAAAACTTCATTATCCCAGGTGAGTAGGATGAATCCAGAATCTCACACTGATTTATCAGTCTGTCCCAAGAATTCTGGGGGGGGGGACAAAACCTTGACTCATAAATTATTTAAGATGAATGTCGCAACAATGCTCGAACGCTACTGTCAGAAGCCAAGATCACTGAAATGGAGCTGGAGATGGAAAAGATCAGCTGGGACGTAATTGGGCTCTGCGAGGTAAGAAGACATAGCGAACACCTACAGACATTAAAATCTGGCCATATATTCTACCACTTCGGCGAAGAGAACAAATCAATGGGAGGTGTAGATTTCCTCATAAATAAACAGCTGTACAGTAGAAACCATACAATACATGGTATATCAACGAGAGTAATATACGTCATTATAAAGTTAAACGACAGATATAACATCAAAATAATACAGACTTATGCGCCAACCACAGACCATAGCGAAGAGGAAATAGACATTTTCTATGACGAAATAACACAAGCACTGAAAGAAAATCACACCCATTTTACAATCATATGTGGTGATATGAACGCAAAAATTGGCATGAAATCCGATCCATCAGAATTTGTACTTGGAAACTTCGGCAGCGATGGAAGAAATGAACGCGGACAAACTTTATTAAACTATCTCCTTCAGAACAAATTATATCAAATGAATAGCTTCTTTTACAAAAAACAACATAGAAGGTGGACATGGAGAAGCCCGGACGGGAGAACGCAAAATGAAATTTACTATATAATAACAGATAAAAAATTTATAGTTAAAGATGTCACTGTACTCAACAGCTTCACAACAAGAAGTGATCACAGAATGGTTCGCGCTAGAATAAAAATTAACATCGACAAACAGAGAAATAAACTAATAAGAAAGAAAAATTGAAAGAATGGTCACAACCAAAAAATGAAACAGAGTTTGCAGATCAAATAGCGGTACGTCTACAAAACAGGTCCCCTACACATGATATAAATCAGCTAAATAAAGTAATTACTAATACCATAGCAGAAGATCAAAAAAAATGTTGTACAGGTAACAAGAGAGAGGAGAGAATCACTGCTAACACCAAACTTAAAATGGAAGAAAGAAGAGAAATGCTAAAAGATAAGAGTATAGAACAACAAAGCATAAATAAAATCAACAAAGAGGTCTCAAAAGCAATTAGAAAGGACATAAGGGCATATAAAAATGAGAAAATCTCGCAGGCAATCGAGCACAACAAGAGCATGAAGATATTAAGAAGGAAATTGATGAACAGCAGAAAAGAAATCATCAGACTTAAGGGAAAGAATGACAAACTAACGTCCAACAGAGACGAAATGCTAGAAATAGTAGAAGACTTCTATAAAACACTATACACAAATAAATTAGACTTAAACCCGACAGAACATACAGAACAAAAAATTATGAATCAAGGTTCAGAAGATATTCCCGACATATCAACGGCTGAAATTTACCATGCTCTAAAGAAAATAAAAAAAAACAAAGCACCAGGAGAAGATGGAGTAGTGGCGGATGCGCTAAAAATCGGAGGCTCTGCTCTCATCAGGACAATCAAGCAGCTCTTCAATATATGCTTAGAAAACCAAGCCATACCAGCTGAATGGAATAATTCTATAACGCTCCTCATGCATAAGAAAGGAGATCAAATAGACGTCGAAAACTATAGGCCAATCAGTCTTCTAAGTCACCTGTATAAATTATTTGCTCGAATTATCACTGCCAGAATTGAGAACAAACTAGAAACATGCCAACCAAGAGAACAGGCATGGGTATGGTACAAATGACCATCTAACTTGTCTAAAGGCCCTAATTGAAAAAAACTATAGAGTACAACCGGCCACTAGTTCTAGTATTTGTTGACTATAAAAAAGCCTTTGACACTATCGAGATGGTAGGTATCTTAAGAGCTTTGAGAGATTGTAGAATCGACTACCGATATACCAGCATTATTCAACATATATATGCAAATGCCACAACAGCAATAAACCTCCACACCCCTACTCAAAAAATAAAACTAAAAAGGGGAGTTAGACAAGGAGACAACATGTTACCAAAACTATTCAATGCCGTAATGCAGCATGCATTCCAGATGTTAGAATGGAAAAACAGAGGTTTGAGTGTCGATGGCGAAAGGCTGAACCACCTACGATTTGCAGATGACATAGTTCTAATAACCAACGACTTAAAGGAGGCCAACGAAATGCTACAAGATTTACAACGAGTCTCCCAAAAAGTAGGGCTGGAAATAAACTTTGCAAAAACTAAAATGATGACCAACTTAGTACCTAGTGGACCATTGAAACTAGAAAACTGGCATATTGAAACGGTTGACAAATACATATATCCGGGCCACGAAATACAAATAAGTAGAGACAACCAAACATGCGAATTATCTAGAAGAATAGCTTTAGGATAGGCAGCCTATGGCAAGCTAAAAGACGTGTTTAAGGAAAACATCCCAATAAAGCTAAAGAGAAAAGCATTTAACCAGTGCCTACTTCCGGTGCTCACTTGTGGAGCTGAAACACTGACATTGACTAAAGCATCAATAAAAAAGTTAAAAGTAGCACAACGAAAAATGGAAAGATCTATGCTTGGCGTAACTTTGAGAGATCGAATACGAAATGATGAGATACGGCGAAGAACTGGAGTGGAAGACGTCATAAAACGGATTACGAAGTTGAAGTGGAAATGGTCAGGACACGTCGCAAGACAGAGAGAAAACAGATGGACAAAGAAGATTTTAGAATGGCGGCCAAGGGCAGACAAGCGAAATCGTGGAAGACCACCTACCAGATGGACGGACGACATTAAAAGAATAGTGACAAACTGGATCGCAGCTGCACAGGACAGAGAAGAGTGGAGACATCTTGAGGAGGCCTATGTTCGACAGTGGACAAATTTAACTGTGTGATGATGATACGGCTAACCCTTCCAACACCGGACCAAACCAAAGCAGATGGCAAATATCAAGCCACAATGGTTCTTCTAAGAGCCAACACTGGCAGTAGCGAGCATAAATATCGAGGACATCACTACAGCCAAATAAGACATTTTATCAGAATTCTGCAAGAACATGAAATTTGAGGTATGGTGCATCCAGGAAACCCACAGAGACCTAACTGCAGCGAGATCTAAAGTCTGCGGTATGAAACTGATTGCGGAGATACTACACAATAAGCATGGGAGCGCGGTATTTGTGAGAACTCAAACCGTAGTCTCATATGTGGAAACAACAAATGTACACTGTATAGAGATAATAACCACTGAGATCGGAAAATTCACAATAACATAAGTATACAAGCCTTTCATACCAACCTTTTATATTTTCACCCCAACCAACTTCCAATCACAATCCAATCAGCTTGTACTGATATACTTTAACATTCACAGTTTACTCTGGGGTTAAGCAGATTAGGACGCAAATGGAGACGCAGTAGATCCATGGGCCGAAACGAGTGGCCTCGCGTTATTCCATGATCGTAAACTTCCAACTTTTTTTAGAGCAGAGTTTGGAAAAGAGGATAAAAAGGAAAAAAAAAAGAAAAAAAAGGAAAAAAAACAGAAGAGAAAAAAAACCGAATATTTGTTGTTCAATTAATAATCTCGAAGACGGATGTACCAAAGTAGTATATGGCCCCATACCAAAAAATAGCATAGACCAATTGGTATAAATATCTTTCCAATTGCCAGACCAAAAGATTTTCCATACAGAAGGAGATTTAACTTCAAAACGGCAAACTGGCAAAAGTATGCAGACATATTAGATTTTAAGCTGCTACTCTTGAACTAAAAGTAGAGAAATACGAATAATTTGTAGAGGTACTCAAAAATGTGTCTAGAAAAGCTATCTTCAGAGGATGTACACAACAATATGTTCCTGGGATGTCCAGTGAGTACAAACAACTAATAGGAACTTACGAAACCCTCTATTCCACTGACCCTATTAGCCAAGAAACGGTTATCTGCGGAGCATGACCTTTGATATGATACATAGTAGCAAAATAGCATCAAACCTTGTAAAAAAACTTAGCGGTAATCCAAAAGAATATAAACCACCTTGCTCGGTTACAGCAAACCAAATCGCTGCCCATATCCTTATGAATCGAAGAACTACGAACCGATACAAAGACCCAAACACTAGAATAAGATTTTACTCGGAAGAAACCACCTACACACACACACACACACACACCAAACAAGTCGATACTGTGCTAAATGAGACATGCAGGATAGTAATGGGGTGCATAAAACCAACACCACTCTCAAATCTATATAAAGCAGCATGTTTTGCAGAACCCTCAACAAGCAGAGGCGTTGCAGAACACAAAGAGAAAATTAAACAGATCAAGGACGAACGGCGTGCCCTATACAAAGCTCGAACACCACGAAAGCGACTAAAATCCAGGAAAAGCTTCCTTAAAATAGTGCGGGATGAACCGAGTATTTTCCTCTCTCCCAGGTTCAATGGACCGGCCAGTCCCTAGGCTTTAAAACGTTTAAAACTATGAATAGGATAAGAACAGGGGTCACTCCAGTAAAATCAAACATGACAAAATAGGTAAAAATAGATGAAGATGATGTGAACTGTCACTGTGGAGAAACACAGAATATGGAATATCTTACATTCAAAAACTGAAATTTTATGACTGACATGTCCATATACGATAAAGTAAACTAAGTCTTTTTCTTCTTCTTCTACTTCTTCTTTTTTAGCCTCTTTTGACATAGCTCGTTCGATGGCCTTTTTTTGTAAAACTCGATGGCCACTCCAAACATATTATTTAAAGACCTGAACTCTAACAAAAAGTAACAACTACATATTAGGATATTTTGAAAACAAAGTACTAAGGAGAATCTAACGAGCAACGAACGACAATAGAGAGTGGAAAAGGCGATATAGAATATACCAGGAACCAGATAATATAAAGTACGTCTGAGGTGGGTAAGGTACTAAATGGAACAAAGAGAGCCAACTAGAAAAGAGTCAAATTAATAAATAAGTAGGTTGCCATTGAAAACTTTCCATGTAGATAATTTTACTATTGAGAAAAATCTCAAATTTTCATTTGATAGTTTTTATTTTTAAAGCAGTAGGTATGTAGAAATAATTTAATCAAATACTTTGTTTTTTTTTCATGAAGTCTATTATAAATAAATTACTTTCGAAGTGTAAAGAAATATATTTATATTAATCATAAATATTTATGTTTTACAATAAAAATTACCTCAAATATAACTAAAAAAACGGAAAAACAAATTAAACAAATTCATATTTGTTATGTACTGAAAAATTACATACAAATTAAAAACATAAACATTGAAATCTATAGACAAGAACCAGAGATACAGTTAGCAGCTTCTTTCCCCTCGACAGCTCCCGCGAGTTTTAAAGCGGTCCAATTTTGACGACCACATATCGATGACGTAACGACAAAAAGGCTTAAGCGCCAAAATTTCTAAATTTATGTTTTGGTATCAAATAAAAATACATTTTACGCCCTATCGACTAATAAAAAGACGCAGCTATAAAAAAATTCCAACTCAACATAAAAAAGCTTTGAAGTTGCTAACCACCAAACGAGTTTCTTAAAAGATGAGACACCGAAATCAGTAAGCGACAAGATCCGTAGTGGAAGATGGTGCTTACGTCTTGGGTCTGAAAACGTGATTATATCAATAAGGTAAACAATAATTTGAAATATTATTAAAATTTAGTGTTTTGTTAAGCGTTTAGTTAGATTATTTATCTTGAGAAATCATAATATACCATAAGAATCTACAATTTTACCGACTGTCGGTTACACCTCTTCAGAAAAAATTTTTTCGTTTATCTAACCGCCCTTTGGCCATTTAAAATACACTATGACTTAAATTGGCCATAGAAAATTTACTGCTTAACCGATTTAAATAAGGTTTGAACCTAAATAAAATATATATTTACTCTGTTGTATAGTCTTCTTTTTTTAATTTTAAAGTTATATTTTGGTAGTAATATTATTTTTAAAAACTAACATTTGAATAGCGCCTACTTCTTTTTTTAATGGTTTTTTGAATGGTTTCTCGGGGGCACAAAATAATAAATCTATACCAAAAGACCATGAACAAGAACTTCAAATGCCTAGTTCTGTTCTAGATGATGATGCCATTGTGGATTTCAGTTTTCCTGTAAGTCCAAATTTGAATATTGACAGTCGTTTATTTTCGAATATTGATGAGACTGCCGGAGAAGAGATTGATTTATTAACCTGTGATAAAAAGCTTGTATCTTACTCAGATAGTAATGATACTGATGATAGTAATAATAATGACGCAATAGTATTTAGTTCATTAGTTAATGATAAGATAGGTTGTAATGAATTTATACAACATAATGATTCTTTAAACTCCGAATCAGTTTCATCATCCTTGACAGTATGTCTTAAAAATGAGACTGAAATTGACAGCATTAGTTCTAGCTCATCAACTGGTTTAATTTATAGTAAAACATCAGGTAGTTTATTTCAAAGCACTCAACCTGAAGGTAGAGGACAAAAGAGGAAAAAAAAGGAAAGTAATTTATTACGTCAACGAAAGTTACTGTAATTATAGAAACGAACGCGTTTCTGAAAAAGCTTTGCTTCCTAATCCACATTTGGGCAAAAAATGTGTGAATCAATGTAATAGGTTTAGCACTGAGGACAGAAATATTATTTTTAAAAAATTTTGGAACCTAGGTAATAATTTAGATAACAAACATTTCATTAATGGTTGCGTTAATGTCATACCCGTAAAGATAAAAAGAACAGTTTTTGATTTACGTCGTAATCTATCTTATCAATACTTTCTTTTGAAAAATGATGTACAAAAACCGGGTTGCTTACAATTCTTTAAAAATACTTCAAATATTAAACCTAAAAACTCTAAAAATTATACCAACAAAAGTTGGTACGGTATGCTATTAAACGAAAAATTGAAGTTAACCATGAGAATAGGGGGAAACATGAACCTAAACATAAAATTACTCCAGAACAAATGTTAATATTTGAATATTTTATTGAGGGCATTTTTGCTCTCCCCTTGTACTACTGTCGACGGTCGACTAAAAAATTATATCTACCAGCAGATACTAAAAGCATTTCAAATCTTTATAAAATGTTCACCATAAAAATAAATGAAAATAATGGCATCCCTTTAAAATATCTACTTTTAAAAAGTACCTACTTCAAAAAATATTATAAATATTGATTCATGTACCTAGAAAGGATAAATGTTCCACATAAAAAATGGTACGTTTTAATAGTTTTTATGTTTTGAATACTCTTTCAGTTTATTTTCTTGTTATACTTAATATAACGTGATTATTATGTTAACTTTATTTTTGTATGATATTTTTTTATATCAATATAACTCTAAGAAACTCATAAATATATTGTGTATTATTTATTTTGTATTATTTTTACTTAATTGTTATGCTTTAAAATGAAAAGATTTATTCTCCATTTTGGTTACAATTCTATCAATATCTATTCTATTAATAATACTAAATTGCCAAAAAAATGTAAAAAAAAATAAATATTAAGCGATATTAAACATTTTTTGTGTCTCCTGAAAAAGAAAACTGTCAATGGCGCTTATGCCTTTCTGTCGTGACAACGTCGATATGTGAAGCTTTGTGAGTGATTCCGTGAAAATGCAACATGTTTCGACTTTTGCACATTAACGTTCTATCAGATGACCCTAAAAAGATATCTTAGTTGTTATAAAAAAAGATGCCATGAATTTTTTTTCATGAAAAGGAGACTAATTTCGTCCCAAATTATTCTAGGTTAACATATTTTTCTTTTTTGTAAAAAATGCAGGCTTTCTTAATATGAAAAACATATTTTCTTGCAGGTAATGGTTGAAAAAGTTATTTTAAGTTATAATGTTTTTACAAAATTATTTTTATGAAAAAAACGAAAAGTGACCGTTTTTTGACATTACTTTGTTAATTGCAGCTAATTAAACTAATTAAACTGCAGGAAACATATTTTTTGTTATAAGGGTCCATATTACTTAAAACAATTGTCGTTTGCATGGCCAGAGTGTCACAATTAAACAAAAAAAGGCTTATTTCCTTGGGCTATTTGGTAATTTAAGATGTGGTACGTTTTTATATTTTAAAATTTATACAAATTTTACATAAAAAATATGATTTAAAGCTACTTTGACGATACTAAATTTGTATAAATACAAAATTATATTTAAAATATTCTTCATTGATTTATGAAACAAAACCGATTGTCCGTTCGCCTACAATTTTATCTTTAAAGTTTGTTACCTATGACTAATTAACGCCTATGGCCTATCAACAACTAATTAATTTCTTTAACTTCTATTGTCAGATACAAGAAGTTACTACTGTATGACTAGACAAAAATAAGCGCTTCTATTTAATTGTCTTTATTTTCTAGCTTTTGATATAATTATTTTTTAGTTCTTTATCCTAACTTTATACATAAACACCTGAGAACCACCTTCGCAAAGGCGTAGGAATTACGCCAACTATATAAATAACGTGTAATTCGAACCAAAAGGTCAAACGACAGCAATGAGAAATCTCCCAGAGTTTTCCAACATAACTACAAGGGAGAAATATAGCTTTAATTTGAGCTCAAGATATAAATAAGACGTCATTGAGAACTGGAAAAGAGTGGGTGATTACCCTATGTTATTTCTTTTTTTACGGCAAAGCTACTCAAACCCAATTGACGGTTAACTCTTGGATTGAGACTGTCTTTAAGAGATTCCGAAAAAGCTTTTTGTGGATCTTAGGAATACATATAATTTAAAAATCGTAATAAAAGTGTTGCAGATAAAATTAAATTTACTGTGCTTTCTTAAGTAAATAAAAAATATTTTTATTGTCACGGCATCATCTACTGAGAGTTATTAGCAGGGAGTACAAACACAAATTACAGGTATTCAATTTATTACAATCCTTAAAATTTAAATACAATATATTATACTAAATATTGTAAAATTTACTGTCTTTTAAATATTTTAGTACTTGGTTGAACTGGCAGCTTAGTAAAGCTTCCATGTTGATAGTGAGGTTATATTTTCTTGTCGGTGTATGATTTGCATTCTAACAGGATATATTTAACAGTAATTGCTATTTAGCAGTTGTAGCAGAAAGGAAAGTATATATGGGTTAGTATATGTAGTATGTTCTTATCGCAGTCGAGTTATTATTACTCGCTCACCACGTTTGAGGAGGAGTGGTAAGGTGGTGTCGACAGTTTCTATAAGTATAAATCGCATATAAATTTTGGATGGATTTTGTCGGAGCCGGGTGCATTTCCAGACTTAATTTCTATTGGTATTGGTACTTTGTTTCTAGTTGGGAGTCTGCTACTACCAGGTTTTCCAAGTCAAAAACCATGCTTTTCTGTTTGATTTACTAAACTGTAATTTTTCCACAATTTTTATTCATTTTTGTCTCTGGCTGCATCCAGACTATGGAGAAGTTCATCCGTAATTTCTCGTTCTTGGCTTTTATTGTATTCTTGATACAATTACTTAAATTTTTCATCCTATCCTGGGACATACTCTTTACGGTATCCTCTGGGTGTAGTTTTATTGGCTGTAGAGATAACCGCGCTAACAACTCCCAAGTAGTTTGCACGTGTTTGGGTTATCTATAAGAGACATTTGTCTAATCTCTCAGGAAAAGTCGCCCAGTCTGCTTTTTGACAGTTTTTTAGGTAGAGAAAATGATATTTTTCTTCTTCTTCCTTCTAGTATGTAGGATTTAAAACCCGTTTCTTTTTCAATTAGCCTCCTAAATTGTTTAAATTGTTGCACCATCTTTTTCTTGGTCTTGGTCTTGGTAATTAGTCTAGGTCATTTCTATTTGTGACTTATTGATGTTAATATATTTGTAGCAATAAAGAAGTGTATCACTGTATTTTTGGTAGAGAGATAGATGCACATTCTGTAGTTTAAAATTTTGGATGCAAACAATAAAATAAAAATTTGGATGCAAACGACCACCAACCAGTGATCCAATCGGTACGATATAATTGTGAATTTTGATGCCTTCGATACTGCAGAAGACTATTACTTGATGCTGCGTCGAGTGTTCGAACGTATTTACTACATTTATTGTAATAAGTGTGAAACGTTTTAATAATTTTTATTTTTCTCCCTTCTGTTTTTTCCACTAGTTTTATTCATTTTCTAATATATACCATTTACAATCAAGAGCAGATTTTACATAAATAGATATCTTTAATAAGACGATCCTCCATTATCTTCTATATATTTTAACCTATTTCTGGGAAAAATTAAAAGAGAAATCTTAGACAAAAGTAACATTAGCACTAAAGGTCCAATATACCGTCACAGAAATCAATGGGTAGTACGCTCAGCTTTTACTTTTTTTTTGAACCTATTCTCTATCCTTCCATTGTTGGATATAGGTCTCCCCCAGTTCTCTCCATCTTTCCCTATCTTGAGCTGTTCTCTGCCATGTGGGACCTCCTTGTTTCCTGATGTCATCTTTCCAACTCATCTGTGGTCTGCCTCTTGATCTCTTTGCATTGTATGGACGCCACTTTCCGATGGCATTGTTCCATCGTCCGTCTTGGAGACGTTCATTGTGTCCAGCCCATTTCCATTTCAGTTTTGCTGCTTGTTCTATCGCGTCTACTGTCTTTGTTCTGGTTCTGATCCACTGGTTACGTTTTCTATCTCTAAGTGATACACCCAACATTTGATACACCCAACAGCTTTTACTTATATAGTGCTCAATACAAACAAGAATTGTAATCTTAATACATATACTAAAATAGTAATGTATTTTCCAAGAAGAACAAACAATGAAATAATGCAATTATATTAATATGTATTTTATACATTTTGAAACATTTCTCTTTAATACCATGAGATTTACATCCACCCTATGGTGCTACAGCCCAATTCGAGCCCTGACCTTCCTCTTAAAACCTCTCCATTCATTATGGTCAGTAGTCATTCTCCTCCACGATTGACTGCCAAGAAGACTTCTGGCTTCCTCGTCTACACCATTCTTCCATCGCTTTAATTGGTCTTTCAATAGATAGGTCTCTTCCTCGGCATTTTTGCATTCAACATTTTTCTTGAAGCCTATTTTCCTCAATCCAAAATAAATGGCCTACCCATTGAAGACGTTGTAGCGGATATACTGAGATAAAAGTGGTTAGCCAGCGTGGGGATTGGCGCGGGGATTCTCACAGGGGTGGCACAAACATTTTTGACAGAAGAATTTTGGTTAACGGGTAGAATGTATTCTCTTTATGAGAGGTCTTCAAGTCAACGATAACCGTATATCGTCATCTCTTTTATTGAAACAATTTGGCATTTTTTCAATTTTTATGGCTTCTCGGATAATTCTTGTTTTCGGCTTATGGCTCGGCCGGTCTAAAGATGATGTTGACCTAGAGTTAAAATCGAGTCGAAGTTGCAAACAGAAATAGAATCCCAAGTTATATAGCTGTATCCCCTACCATTTTTTTAAATTTAATAGCTTTTATATGGTTCAACTGGAATTTTAAAATATTACTGTACGCTACTGCTAAAACACATTTAATATAATTATATTCGCAGCTAATGTTTTTTTTACTGTCAACCTAATCTATTATTTTGTAATTATTTAAATTATAACTGCTAATTTTAAGTTGCCTTGTAAATATTTTCCCATGTTTGGTTACTATCCACAGTTAACGATTACTGCTTCTCGAGGATTGATGACATTAATTAGCTGTATCGAATAAGAACCGTTTAAAATCTCTCCAGAAAGTCTCTACATCTTCTTTGAGATTACCGATTGCCACACTTAACACTGGGTTTCTTTTCTCTTTAAGGGTACTAGTTCAGTCTCAGTTAACATTGGGTCATCGAAGACATCGACATCGAAGAGTGGGTTTAGGTTTTTGTTCTAAAACGTATCCGGAAAACAGCTACCAGAAATGTTGGTCGCTTTTACAATCTGCACCTGGACAGGCTTTTGCGTTTGTAAATGAGGACTTTCGGATCGAATTGACCATTAGTAGGTACACTTCTTCTTTCTTCTTCTTCTTCTTTTTAGACTTTTCTCGTCCATTCACCAGTAAACCTGCACTTAATAAATTGTCGAATAATATATTTTCTGGTTGAACTTCCTAAGTGTTGCAATAACGGCCTAGATTAAATTGTATTGAATGCTCATAGTTTAAAGTTTGTAAGTATGATAGAAGCAATAACCTCTGTGCTGAAGTATACATTATTTGTAAAATTATAAATTGGGGATTTGAGCTCATTCGAGCGCAGTCTTTTATAGAAAGTTGCCTAACCAACAACTAGGGTGTAATTATAAGTAGCTGTCAATAACATTATAATTTTTACTCCACGACTTCAATATTTTATTGTATTACCATCTTAAATCGAGAAGAATCAGACAAAGGGCATTAGAAAACAATTCGATCCTCATATTTACATCGAATCTGTCTAGTCACTTTGTCTAAAACCTGTCTTAATAGGGATAAGATTTTTGTTGTTGTCTAGTTGTAATATCATAGTTGCGTTGATATATATTATGTATTATTTGCCAATTATTAATAGCTTGTTTAATATCTCATATCTCGATACTATCTGCTACGAAGGCAAGAAATACGGGTAGTTGGTACTTATTTGCATTCTCTATAAGTGTCACTAGATGGTCTGATGCACTATATCTTTTGCATAACCTGTTTGCCTTTTGCCTGTTTAACCGGCTGGTAATAATCCATTTTGTAAGGCAACCGATTGTTAATAATTCTCATAAACAGTTTGTATACTTGACTGAGCAACGATATATGTTATACTACTTTAGGTCACATTAATAGATATACTACTGTTAGTTGAATGAGATAAGGATATAAATACTAGTCATACCTGCCTGCTTTCTGAACTGTAAGTACTACATTTTTTATGTCATAATGTAAAGTATAATTCTAGTTATAAAGAAATAAACTAAAATAAAGGTTATCTTTTTGATCATCGTTAGAACTATTAAGAGCAGGTATAAATAAACTAACTTAAAACATTTTGATCGCCAAAATCCAATTAGGATATGGTACTAAAAGAAGAATCAGAATAACAAATTATTTATGATTAGTACTTTCCTGTTGGTTTTAATTTAAATTACTTTCTGACCATTTACCACATTTCTTACTACCACATATTTAAATATTATTATAAATGTAATTAAAGTTTCTAGGCTATAATTTTAATTTAATAATAGGAAATTGTGAAGTAATTAATCTATATTAATAATTTCTTTATAACTTTAATTACAAGTATTTTCTTACCACTGATCACTCCTCCAAAATATTTAATAATAACCTTTCTTAAATTATCGAAATATCCGTAAACTTGTAATGAGGTTTCTTAAACGCTGTGGTTGAAAATCAATATCTATTTCGTTTGGCGTGTTAATCAGGTAATCTATATGCAAACACCGCACAGCGTCTCAGACTAGCGGATGCACCTAAATCTTTACACACAAGGAATTACATATACTGTATAGGGTAGAGAAAGTTAACACCATTAGCATACGTACCAATTTGATGAAGTTGGAATTTAAACTTCTCTATTATCATTTTTATTATAAGTAAATAGATATTACGGGTTAAACTACAAAATTTTAAATCAAATTCTTTCTATATATTGCCGTATAAAAAATATGTCAATGTTTTCTCTCTACCTGAGGAAGTTAACTTGCCTTTTTCATTTTATATTTTTAAGTGATTCTGACACTTTTTAACTTCATTCAAATAAGTTATATTTTTTTCTTTTTTGTTATGACATTTCGAAAATGATGCGTTTTCACCTAATAATTCTGTTATAATCTCGGGTTTTTTAATTTCTTACAAAAGTCTTTATACCATTGTAAATGTGATCCGTATGCAAAAACTAGCCAGGACCCTAGTGAAAGAGCAAACAATATCTTAAACCTTACAGCAAACAACTCCTTAAAAATGACAAAGCATCTGGAAAAGAAGTTAGTTAACTAAGCTTAATTAATAAATTATTTTACACACTATCAATTTTATTGAAAACATACAAAACCTGCTTACCAGTTAGACCTATTTAGAAGTGTGTACAAGTCTTACAGTCTTTTTTTTTCAATTCAATAAACACAATGGACAAAAAACTAATATAAGATGAGAAAACAAGAACATAAAAGTATCGAGGATAAAAATCACGAATGGCACAAAGGAAATCTTCCAACTTAAAAACAAAAAACAATACAATTTTAGATAAATTAGGGGAATTTTACATAGAAAAAACTTTCTATGTAACATTATATTAAAGCCAAGTTGTTCCAGAGCTCATCAAATAACCAATCAGAAAGATGTACGATCAGACGATATACAAGATGTATCGGCGGTCATTTGAGGATCTTGCAATGGTTCAAGTACTGATAAATTAAGCTTTATATTCTGGTTCTGGCCTGTACAGTAATTTAAATATATAATAATATGGACATGGTTTGAAGCATATGCTTTAAGATGTTTAAAAAGACACGATGCTATTTCTTGCGATCCTCGAAAACCCGTTGAGGTCATCCTATAAGTACCTGTTTCCCTTATTATTATTATCCAGATTTAGCAATACGGTTCTTACTCCCTCTAAGGGGAAAATTTAATCATCCCAGATACCTAGGGTATCAAAAGAATTGAGCTATGGTGGAGCTCTTTTCGTGTTATCGAGCCCTACGTAACTTGGTATGCTTTAGTATCTCCTTTCTTCGGTATGACTCCAGTAGCAGAAAGAATCATAGGTATCGCCTGGGTACATTTTATTCTCCGTTGTCTTCTTATTTGTATTTCCAGATCTCTGTACTTGGCTACTTTTTCATCGATTAGTGTTGTTTGTGTCATTAATTTATTAACTAGTGCAAGATCTGGTTTATTGTGTCTACTGTTTGGTCTATGAGCACGATGCGGTCCCACGATTTACAACCATACTATCTGGAACTTATTAATAATATGGGAGATAGTTTGCTTAAAGAAGTCGATTTTTTATGATTATTACTATCATATTCTTGAAACTGTCAATCATTATCATTATCATATTATTGCAACTCTCAATCCCTAGGCTGTAAAGGTACATGTTCAGCTTTGAATGTGCAACCAAAGTACCTAGTTTGTTTGTTTGTTAAATAGTCTTCAGGACCTTCAAGAGTTATTGGCTACGTAAATACGACAGGAAGAGAAATAGGTCTGGAAATAATTGATTCTAAGAAACAATTTATGATATATAGTCGCTAACCTCACGACCGTGCTTCCCTCCAGATATATCAACAAAATAGTGAGATAGTTACTTACTTTACATATCTGGGTTGCTACATTACAGAACAACTAGAAACAAGTACAGGGATGCAGAATTGGAGTATCTCACACAATGTTTGTAAAATCATTCTTCTGTAACCACAGCTTAAACCTAAAATTACATCAAACAATGATCAAATGCTATATTTGGTCAGTGTTGTTGCATGTCACGGAGACCTGGACTATTTAGACTGACACAATTAATCGCCTATAGGTGTTTGAGATAAGGTTGCCTAAAATAATGCTCCGAATACACTGGACAGTGCTACAGAACAACGAACTATGATAAATCGGGCAAATGCTGTTCGTGAGGTATTGAAAACTATTAAAATAAGAAACATTTTATACCTAGGGTATGTTGTTAGAGGAGACCAATACATAATCCTTCATATTACCATGAAAGATTAAATCGGGGGCCGCAGAGGAATTAAAAGTAGGTGTCATGTCTCAAAATCATTCGCGATTTGATAGAAATGGGAATATCATCATCATCATCTTTGGTTCGATAATCCACTGTGGATTCTGGCCTGCTGTAAGATTAGTCGCCATTCTCTTTGGTTTCTGGCAACGTGTTGCCATCTTTTGATTTATAGTATCCCTAAGTCGGTGTCAGCTCCATCTAACCACCTAATTCGCTATCGGTCACTGCTATTATGTATCTGGTCAATCTAGGTTGGCTCCAAATATTTTGCGGAGTATCTTGCTCTCGAATATTCTAGTCTTTCATCCTTTTGCGTTAAAGTCATGCTTTTGACCCGTATTTTATTTATTTATCGTATGGCATACAATAAGAACACAATTAAAAAATCAATATAAAGCGTTACATGAAGTATTACAAACGAACATCTAATTAACATTTTCGGTCGCATTCAGGAACTTATCGAAAACTCCAGGGAATCGCCTTCGGGGACATTCTTTAACAATGTGACGGACGGTCTGTCGTTGCGCACCACAGTCACACTCAGGAGTAAGGGCTTTTCGCCATCTATATAAGCTGTCAGCACATCTACCGCTGCTTGTTCTTATTCTGTTTAGCGTTGTCCATGTATTGCGGGTCAGTTCAAAGCCTGGCGGTATCTGATCGATACAGGCCATTTGATGTGCTTTCTGTGGTGAGTCGCTCTCCCATTGTGTTCTCCAAGCTTTGAACAGGTTGAAATGTTCCTGATGTAAGGAGTTGGCTCTTAGCAATGGAGGATATCTGGAGCGCAGTCTGTTTATTTCGATATCAAGATTATCTTGGTGTATGGGTAGTTGATGGTTAGCCTCAATTTTTTGGTATTCTCTGAGAAGAAAATGACTTCTTCGCAGTTTCGGCGGTGGAATGTGACTCAGAATGGGAAGCCAATAGTTCGGTGTGGGTCTAATTGTACCTGAGATCATTCGAATTGTCTGGTTTAATTGAGTGTCAATAATCTTTGTGTGTTTGCTATTGAGCCATACCGGGGAAGCATATTCAGCCACCGAGTATACAAGTCCGAGAGCGGATGATCTGGGTACGGAGGCTGAGGACCCCATGTAGTGCCACATAGCTTTTGGACTATATTATTTCTCGTTTTCAGCTTTGCTGTCGTTCTTTGAAGATGTTCTTTAAAACTCAATGTTCTGTCCAGAGTCACTCCAAGATATTTTGGTGTTGAGTTATGAGTGAGCAGTCTGTTTTCGAAGTGGATGGAGAGTTTTTTATTGGCTTGGGCATTATTCAGATGGAAACAGCACACTTCGGTTTTCGTTGCATTAGGCCGTAGTATCTCAATTTCTCGCATTTTTCATCCCATCCTGGGACATACTCTTTACGATATCCTCTGGGTATAGTTTTCTTCGCTATAGAGATAACCGCACCAACAAATCTCATGTAGTTTGAACGTGTTGGGGGTATCCATCCCAGACATTTGTCCAATCTTTCAGTAAAAGTCGCCCAGTCTGCTTTTTGAAAGTTCCACCTAGGTCGGGGAAAAGATGATATTGTTGGTATTTTGATGCCAATTTCTATTACAACTGGTCTATGTTGGCTATGTGCAAAATCTGGCAATACTGTACGTGAAGCTGCCAGTGGTTGGTTTTCATTTGTGGAAACAAAACATAGGTCTGGATTGTATTCTCGCCTCCAGGCTGCAGATCGAAAAGTTGCCCGATCTTTAGCATCAAAAACTAAATAAGTGTCAACCTCTTCGCCCCAGTTTATTAGAGCCTCGCCGTTTTGATCATTGTGCCTATACTTCCAGACTTCATGATGACTGTTAAGGTCTCCCACATAAACTGAGGGGTGTGGGTGGGCGTGAATAACATGCGAAGGCCACAGTACTGCCGGGGGTTTATAAATATTGCAGACAGTAATTTCGCCAATTTGTATAGTAACCGTATGAATGTTATTTATGTCCGATGTAGAACGTATGTATGCATTTTCTATTTTGTTTCGAACATAGGTTGCCACTCCATAATCTGGATGGTAAGTTGCACCCAATAAATCATAGCCATGAATTTTTCCTCTAGCGAGAATTTGTTCTTCATTTTCTACATGGGTTTCCTGAATTGCGACCACGTCAATATCATTTTCAATGAGTACCTTTTGAAGGTACTCACATTTACTTCTACTAATACCTTCTATATTTAAATGGCAGATTCGGATGCTTGGTCCGAGTCTTTTTGTCGCTTGGTCCTGAGAAGGTCCATTTAAATTGTTGGATCTAGAAATAATAGATTGTCTGGCTGCCTATTGCGCTAGTTTATTTAGCATTACCCAGGGTGCACGTGTAGTATTCTACTACGGACACGAACTAGCTTTACACCCATAAGTGAGGACTTATGGGTGTAAAGTAAACTTTTGACTCGTAAGTGAGGACCGGCCTCAGCAGTGTTATGTATATAATAATTTTAGTTTTTCTTTGGATATTTCTTGAGTGCAATTGTTTTTTGAGTTGATCTTTGGTGGTAGATGATCTTTCGATTGGTTTAAATAGATTCCAATCATTTCGATGTGCAATCATTTCGATCTGCTACGGTGTTATCTGCTTCTTCGATATCATGGGTGTTTCATTTTGCAATTCAATCCATCGGTTCAAGATTGAGGTCGTATCACTTAGGATATTTCCTTCTCCATCTTTACAGTTTGACCGTGAATAGACCGAGAATAACTCGCCAATCTAATTGCTAATGTTAGGTAACCTAACATGAAACCAAAAAAACCAAAAAAAAAGAAACTTAACATTATCTCTTTTCATCAGTTGGAGGGTTATCTGCTTAAAAATTTTTATACCTCCAAAGAAGACAATCCTGTTCCTTTTGATAAATTATCTGACATACCTTATTTTAATTTTCCATTAGAAAAATATTATTTAGTCTCAATCCGGTTTCGGAGCTTCACATTGTTTCTTTTCAAATCACCATATAATTATCACCCTTCAATTCTGTTCACACTTGATACTTTTACTGTCCACACTTCTGCTCCATACAAAAGTACAGACCAGATATAGCACTTAACCATTCTTTGCATTAGTTCTAAACTGAGATGATTATTGCAAAGAAATGTCTTCATTTTTATAAGAGTAGTTTTAGTAATTGCTGTTTTTCGTTTTATTTCTATGTCTGGATCTAGGTGGTCCATTATGACAGTTCCCAAAAATGTAATTTTGTAAACATTTTCCACTTGGACTCTATATAATTGAAGCTCTGCATCTGGATGTGGATTACGTCTAAACACTAAAAATTTTGTCTTGTTTGAGTTTATGTTAATGCTTATTTTCTCTCCTAATTCGTGAATACGATCAAGCCGAATTTGGAGACTTTGATACTTTTTGCCAGAATTACTGCAAGGTCCGCATATCTAATTAAATTAAGTAGTTATTTTATTATATATTTATTTCCATATGTTATACATACATCAAAGTTTAAACTATAACTATGATATTATTTCTACCACCAGAACTTGCAAAATAGAGTTTATCTTTAAATCAAATTCATTTACAATTATTTATCGTAACACTATTTGTCTACAAAAATAACTGTAATAAAACTCATCCATTTATTTTTAAAGACCATCCAACTTTCAGAGAATTAATGAAATATCCATCCACACCCGAAAAAAGTCAACAAGAGCGCCGTGAACAGCCATAATTGTGATTTAAAATAAAAGCCAGTATCGTTTTTCAAAATGAAATGTTATTCATGGGGTTGCAATTCTAAACAGTTGTTGGTTCGCCGTCGCTGCTGTAATTTGTTTTGATGCCAACTTCCTTCTTTCCATCTTTCTCCCTTCTACGAGGGCGGCTCTGATTTATTCTCTTTGTCTGCGCTAGAACCTTTTGTTAGTTTAAACGTTGTAGTTTATGATGCTCTCTTGGTTACTCTATCGCTTTCTGCTCTTAATTGCCTATTCTCATTGCCTCATATGGACTTCCATTCCACATAAAGATGTTTGTGTGGCGCGACTGTGTTTGTTATCTCATTCCCGACACTTTAATATACTGTTTTAAGTAAAAAGGCTATCTTTGTCCGTTTATATATCCTTAAACACGTGTATAAAGTTCAATTAAAAATATGAAATATACCCTATGTATTTGTTCATTGATGCAATAAAACTATTATCAAATTCGAAATACCCAATTTAATATTTTACATATTACAAAATTAGACACTAGCCTTAGCTTTATATTTTTTTACAGCAGTATTGCTTCATCTTATTTACAGTTTTCATCTATTCTGTACTGAAGTTCTAATTTGGACATTATTTTGTTTCCCATTTTGTATATCTCTAACTATTTCCCATATTAATAATTATATCTCTAAGAACTTTAATTAGAAATGGTAAGTATAAGTTATTGCAGATGATTATGAAGGTAAGATTAAAGGAAAAAGGGGTCGTAGAAGACCACAAATGTCCTGGCTGAAACACATTCGCGACTGGACCAGGTTAAACAAAAGCAGAAGATAGTGACGAATTTATAATGGTTTTAGCCAACCTTTATTAGTGGAGACAACACTAGAAGAAAAAGAAGAAAAACTTTAAAGTTGAATAATAAAATTTATATTTGAAATGTGAAGACAATGTATCAGGCTGGAAAACGTCATAATACAAGTACCAATCAAAAACTGACCAGACTTGGAATAGGTATACTGTGCATAAGTGAAATGAGGTAGGCAAATAGTGGCATTGCATTGTTGACAACCACATGATGTAAGACTCAGAAAATGATGACCGTTAACATATTTATGGAGTTAAAATTATGATATCTCCTTAATTACATTAATACATTACAAACGATTTACCTGTGTCTAAAAGATTCACAATAATCCAACTGAGTCCTACTTAAAGAGTTTACAAATCCAACGTTATTTCAGTCCAACATGGTAGGGCCCAAAACTAAGAGGGGCCCTTCATTCTGTTGTGCAATCGATCGTCTTCTACGCTGCGCCTGTCTGGAATACTGCAGTTTTAATAAAGGCGTACAGAAAGTAGCTCACCCGAGCAGATAGGAAGATTCTATTAAAGGTGGCATGTACATACAGAAAAATCTTTGAAGAGGCGTTGGGAGTTACTACCTGGTGTATTTAGATGCACGTATTAGTGGAAAGGAAAGAGAAGGAATATATGAAAGAAGAAATGAAGACATAGCAAGAGAACGTATAAAAAAATAAGAAAGGTAGAGGTCCATAATGATGTGGCAAGAGTAATAGGACGAGAAGAGAAGGGTGGCGTAGTGAACGAAGTGGTTGATTTCTTATCTGAGATGATAGATGTATTTCGGGCACCGGCGTTTGAATTACTTCCTGACGCAGACGCTTGCAAGATATGGTTGATTCAGGGTATACAAGAACAAGACCAACTAAGGAATAAGAAAAAGGCGACCAGAAGGGAGGCAGGGTGCCTCGGAGCAAGCAAATACATAAGGCAGAATGAGAAACAGCAAAATATATGGATGACTGCAACTAATTTACATAGAAGAGTCAACGAAAAACGAAGAACATGAAGAAACAAATGGACACTTCAAGAAGAAGAAGAGCTCTAAATAACGTATCTATCATGACTTTATGAAATTTATCATTGAGTATAGTGTTATTATATTTTTATAGTGTTATTTTACAATTACGGCAAACAGTGTGATGTCGATGGGGCAATGTTTTAAATTTTTTATAAAGTGAGTTTTTCGTAGAAAGTCTAGGGAGGTCTTAAATTGGAAGGGTCACTTCATGCATTTTAACTAAGACGTCTATAAACATTTTTCTCCATCAGTGTGTTATCACTAAGTGCTCTTAGTACAAAGGCATCTCCCTACTTAATATAGCGTGCAAAATCTTATCGAACATCCTAAGTAGGTTAACACTTTATGTAGATAATTTCATAGAAGAATACTAAGCTGGATTCAGAAAAATAGATCGACCATAGATCAGATTTTTATTCCAAGCAGCTGCTTGAAAAAGGTTAGGAATTTAGTAGACCTATCCATAATCTTTTCATAGATGTCTGATAAGCATACGACAGTTTTAAAAATAATCAGATCTTGAATGCAATGGCAGAATTTTCAGTTCCAAAAAAATCTTATCCAGCTTGATAAAATATGTGTCAATGGCTCTAGATCCAGAGTACAGATAGGTAACAAACTCTCAGAATAGTTTGAAATAGACAGTAGACTGAATTTGTATTATGAATCTGTAACATGTATTTTTTGGTCCATATCTTTTTATAATATGTTTAGAAGAAAATAGTCTGTTTCAAATATAATCTTTGTTAATTTCTTCTAATTTTTTTGTTGCTAGGTTACTCTCAAAACTAATTAATATTGACGTTGTTTTAAAGTCTTTTTCTTACGGTTTTATTATAATATGTCTTCTGGTTTTTTTTTGTAAGTTATTCCCGTAATAGACATAAAACCATCATAAAAGAAATGAAGAAAATCTAAAAAGGTTATGTAAAGGATGCATTTTTAGTTGAAAGAAACGTAATTTGATCTAATGTAACCTATAATACTCTACTTCCAATTACAACTACTAAAGTAGAGACAGCAATAAAAACAACTTAAGAGAAGAAAGCAGTCCGATCAGATCAGTTTCACTCAAAATTACTAAAAATTAGGGACAGCAAAGAAATGCTATGGATTTCATCGATATTCTCTAAGATTTATAATACAAGTAGAATATTACAATAAGGGCTAAAGTCTACTTTTATTGCCCTGTCATCTGAAATCCTAATATAAAGAGATGTGAGGAATATGGAATCATATATGGAACCTATAGTAAATGCGAAGAAAAACTGACAGAAAAAGACACTGTTTGCTTCTTCTTCTTGTAGTGCCTACCAGCTGCGGATGTTAGCGACCATCATGGCAATATGTATATTCGAATCTGCGAATTTGTTGTAGTCTAGCCCTGTCGAACCCCAACCAAGACACCTCTACCAGACTGAAGCACGAACGTGGTACCCTTTTTTGTGTAGCCGTGTTGCCAATGATCATCAGGTTTATTTTATTCATCATTCATTTATCATCTTCTATCAGGTATATTTCTTCTCAGCCAAAACCTTGGTAGCTATTTCCGTTGTTACCCAATTAAGTGGCATTTATTTCGCTACAGAATGAGCAAAATTTTTAATACCCATGACTTTTCAATAACTTTATAAAACCACGACATGATTTTTTCGGTGGTGTATAGGACATTAACCGAAGCATCATTTAGACGCCAAGAAGCTTTTGAAATTAAGGTCTCGAAGAATATTGTGATTCTTCCGGATAGATCGTGTATTAAAGAGTTAAGTTATGAATAGGCTCGGTAAGGAATGCAATAATATCTTAACTGTAAAGAAGCATAAGTTAAAAGAGATTTGTCGCAAATCAACAACGCTATGATCCAGTTCAGTTTATATTACAGGAGGAAGTATAAGGCAGACAGGAAAATAATTTCCTGGCTCTTTAAAATTCAAATAGAACAAACACTGAAGGAGAACGACTCGGTTTGAAGATTAATATAGACAAGACGAAGGTAATGGTGGTTAGTAGAACACGAAATATGCAATTAAATATAAGAGTTAACAATAAGAACATCCAAAAGGTCCCCAAGTTCAGATATCTCGGTAGTTGGATAGCTGAAGATTTAGATCCAGATATAGAGATACGTAGCAGGATTGAGCAAGCAAGAACAGCATTTACTAATATGAGAAACTTGCTAAGCAATAGCAGCCTTAACTTAACGCTTCGATATCGCTTTATAAAATGTTACATTTACTCCATACTGCTATATGGTGTAGAAACCTGAACCATAAAGTCCAATGTGATGAACCGATTGGAAGCCTTTGAAATGTGGGTATTAAAAAGACTACTTAAAATTCCCTGGACAGATCATACAACAAATGTCGAAGTATTAAGTCGAATGGGCAGAGAACGAGAATTGCTGCCAATAATAAAAAGAAGAAAAACTGCTTATCTGGGTCATATATTTCGAAATTTCAAGTACGAAGGGAAGATAGAAGGAAAACGGGGCATTGGAAGAAAGAAATACTCATGGCTTAAAAACATAAATGATTGAGTCAACTTCGATGCCCATGCACTCTTTAGAGCCACACAAGATCGAAAGGAGTATGCCAGAATGGTCGCCAACATCCACTAATTGGGTAGGGCACCATAAGAAGAGAAGAGGGCTCTTTAAACTTAGAAAGTTTGTTTCACTATCCACAAATGGACTATTTAGAGAGCAGCAGCAAATCAAGTTAAAAAATCACGCCAAAATCCGTAGTGGTTAAGAATCTTAAGGTTTGGAGGGTACTGTAGACACTGCTACTACTTGGCGGTAACTTATTTATTACTTATAAACACTACGTAGTACTTACCGATATTTTCTCTAAGTATGTATTAGATAATATTTTTTCTTATTACTCTGCTAGTATTTTATAGTCCAAATGAGTTGACTGGCGTTTGTAGACCGACACTCACGTGAGTACTGTTTTGAGTAAGGACATACTCTTCTTGGACAGTTAAATCTGTGATCTTTGACATTATGTCCTTTATTTTAATACTGTTAAGTATGCAATATTTAATTGAAACCCATCCACCGCTTAGTAATAAGTTTATATGTATATCAAGTACTTCAAAGTTCACTGAAGACGATTTGATAAGATCGAAAACGTTCGTTTTGAACAAAATCAACTACATATTGCAAACCATTTTAATATTTTTGTTTAATTTTTAATTAAATTGATATCAATTACAAAGAAAGTTTTTACTTCAATGTAAAGTTTTATAAAAACAATTTCTGGAAGATTTCGTGCCTCACCCGTAAGAGCATCGAGCTTATGCTATGGCGAAGAATTATCGATTGGGAGCCAGTTGTCCTTGTCTAACTTATGTAGAGCTTTTACTTTATTTCCTTACTCCTGTTTGTGTAGTTTATGGTCATGACATTCGCGAAATATTTTTTTCAATGATAATAAATATCTTATCTCGTGTGTAGGATTTCAAGTTATGTAACCATAAATGTAATAATATATTTTGTCAGTTGTTGAAAGAGTGAATTTTGTTTTTGTATTATTGAAAATGAGAATTCATTATTTTCCGGTTCCTTTGTGTTTTACTTAAGCGTTTTTCTTTTTTATTAGCCCCTTCTTTAACTTTAGATAACTTTTTAGGTGGTAAAAATAAGTAATTAATTATACATGAAGTTAATATTTCCTTTTCTTCTTATTTTAATAACTAGATCCATTTGCATCTTCTACTTACATAGGACAAAACCACTTAATTAGTAATATACAAAATAACTGTTAAGTGAGTTTTCTTTTAAATGTTTACTTACTTTTTACTTCAGTTTTACATTAATTGATAACCGAATTGGAAACTCAATGTCAAAAAAATCATATTTCTCATTTAAAAAAGGTACTTTTTATTATCTATATCTGCATTACAGGTTGTGAGTAGGGGGTAGGAACTCTTTTGGAGTCCTTTGGATTCTATTGGATATTTCTATCAGGTAAAGTGAATCAATCCCTGCCCTCCGCAGATTCCAGGAGCTTTTTGAACCGGGAAGCTAGCACCTCCCAATGGTCCCTTGTCCAGGGTCATGAATGAAGTCCAGAACGGCATCCAAGGCGAGGAAAAAATACTTTCGGCACGGCGAAGATGGCGGAGTTGGCAATTCTTGATTTTAGCGATATTATAAGATCCCAACCCGCGGCGTCTGAACCAGAGTGGGCGGCTGCAAACAGCCTCGGACCCAGAATGTGCGGCTAAATCAAACACTTCACTAACACGTCTAGCCAGCGTGGTGATTAAAGGCTAAATACACTCACAAAAATATCAGTTGAAAACACGCAAATATCCCAGATATGAAGGAAATTATTTCCGGAATCCATGGATTCTTTAGACGACACTTTAGGAACATATAATGCACGTTCCCTACTATCTGATGAAAGACTTACTGAACTTGAGTGCGAATTAGAAAACATAAAGTGGGGCATAGTCGGTCTCAGCGAAGTCAGAAGACGTGGCGAACACTTAATTAAACTAAAATCAAGTCAATACATACTTTTTACAATGTAGGTGACGACAATAATTCCCTGGGAGGCCGGCTTCATTATACACAAGCGTCTCCAAACAAGTATAATATCACTAAAGAAATTTTCCACAAGAGTGATTTGTCTTACTCTTAAATTAAATACATTAATGGTATTATATAAAAATAATACAGGTTTATGCACTAAAAACATACCATGATCGAAAAAGTGGATCGATTCTATGATGATATCGAAACTGCTCTTAAAGACCATCAAGGACATTTTACCTTTATGGGTGGTGATTGTAACATAAACAGCTTAGTGTGAACCAACCTTAACATAAGTTGGTTCACCTGTCGATGTTACGTCTGTTACTTGTCACTAGACAACATACATTGTACAAGATATGTAGAAGTAGAAGCCTAAATAATAAAGATTAAACTAACAATAGTTGTCTCAATAAAACATTACATGGTGTCAGGTGTCTGAACTCGTATTTACATATAATGGATTCTAATTTTAAACCGCCTAACGGGATCCGTTTTGATCAAAATGCAAGTCAAAACTTTGAGAAGTTTCTAGATAGCTTTAAAATATACATGGAAGCAGCGGATTTGGCCAGCAAACAAGAGAGCAGAAAGATTGCAATATTTTTAGATCTAGCAGGGGAAGAAGCCCAAGACGTATTTAAAACATTTAAGCTCAGTGATGAGGAGAGGAAACAGTATAATGTCGTAATAAATGCGTTTAAAACATACTGCTCGCCACTGAAAAATAAAACTTATGATAGGTTCCTCTTGTTCACAAGGATACAGGAAGAAGACGAAGAGTTTGATAACTTTATGAACAATGTAAAATTGCTGGCAAAAAATTGCAATTTTGATTCTCTTCAAGACTCCCTAATAAGAGATAGACTAGTTAGTGGGATTCGAGACCAAGCTTTACAAAAAAGACTTTTAAGAATTCCAAACCTAACTGCTCCAGAAGCCGAAAATCAATGCAGAATAGCAGAAGTGAGTACCTTCCAAGTCAAAGGCCTCAGAAAAAAATGCAGAAGTTGATGAAATTAGATACAATAGACCCTCCAGGAGCAAAACTCTAGAACGACCTACAGAAGCTGTCTGCAACAACCAATATAACTGTTTTAAATGTGGCACAAAGCATGGCCCAAGAAGTTGTCCAGCCTTTGGAAAAATTTGTAACAATTGCAGAAAACCAAATCATTTTTCTTCAAGTTGTAAACTTGAACTTGAACACCATGTTTTTCTCCATGGCAAATCCAATAAGTCTTTGACCATTATCGTTTGTTACTTCGTGTTTACTGTAGTTACCAGTTACTGCAGTGTACACAGGTTCTTTTACCACTTTAGCATTACAATCTCCCATTATTATTTTTACATTACGTTTAGGTAGGCGCTCGTATTCATCATTTAGCTGTTCATAGTAAAGATCTTTTATTTCGTCGTCCTTGTCTTCTGACAAAGCATGAATATTGATTATACTCCAATCACTATCACTTTGTCCTTGATACATTCAGCTACTAAAAAACCAGTTCCAAGCATTCTATCTTTACCTCCACTTTTGAAGAGCACCATATCTTCTATATAAGGTATTTCCGATCCTAATTGTTTTGTCTCTTAAAGAGGCATTAATACGATTTTATAGTTCCTTGCCTCATTCATTAGTTCTTTTAGCGGACCTTCATAAAAGGTTCCTTTGACATTCCATGTAGCTAAATGTATCTTGTCATTCTTCGGCTTCACCTTTTTATTACTGTCTTGTTTTGATTCGTTTTCATAGTTCGTAATCCTTTTCTTCGCATTATTCGTCTTCATAGTTCGTAATCCTTTTCTTCGCATTATTCGTCTTCATTACTTTCCTTTTCATGCTGGTGCTTAGTTTTTTGCTTTGGTCTCTACCACCAACGTTTGGTTCATGCCATCCCAGCGCCATATTTCCTGATTGGAATATATTTTCTTATATCCTACTTTCACTTTTCGTCCTTCTTTTCTTAGTTCTTGTGAACTATCGAAATAGGCTATTAACCGATTAAAATTAATGTCCAAATAATATCGAAAACCTTTGATAAAACTTTAATATAAAGTGAAGTTTTTTGTTTCTTGGTTTTTGAAGGTACTACAAATAGAACGATTAAATATTTAAAAAGTTTAAATTATGCTACAACCTATTTTGTTGCAATCAATTACGGTGAGAGAGATTCTACTTTGTTAAAAGAAAAATTGTCTATCTCATAAACTGATCACTTCAAGAACAATGTATTATACATTTTTGAAATCAGTACAAAAGGAGGTATAACCTTCTACACCTCATAATACAGGGTGAGATCCCCGGAAGGAGAGGCCCAGACCGACGAAGAACATCCTGGCTCCGAAATCTCCGAGAATGGTATCAAGAAACCATCATCCCTAATTTATTTAGAGCCACCGTAAATAAAGTTAGTATTGCCAATATGATCGCCAACTTTCGATAATCGGACAGGGTACTGAAAGAAGAAAACAAAAAGGAGCATTCAAATATAAAATAAAAAAGGGGGAAGTAATTTAAAAAAAATATAGGGGTGATACGGGGGGTGAGAAAGTGCCTTTCCCAGCAACCATAAATATGATATAATGTCTCCCCTTCAAATATTAATCGACGTGTTTTTGCGTTTTTTTTAAGAATTAGAAGTTCAAAAGTTATTGAAGGTGGAGAGTTTTATCTGAAAAGCACTGTATAATTGTTAACCAGTCAAGGAAAATTGTTTAAAACTATTTAATTTGCTCACGCCCATGAAAGAGCAAGCAAGGTTAGAGAAGAACTACAAACCTAATTCAACCGTTTATTTATAAAAAAAATCATGCTACGTGTTTTTATTTGTTTTAATTTAAGTAAATCTGCTGCTGTAAAGTTATTTTATTGTGTTATTTTACCCAACTAATAAATATATATGAAAAATCGTTTTTTAAATGTAAGCTTTTTGAAACATGCAGTATCTTGCAAATTATTTCCGACATATAATGAAACTTATGGCAAAATATATCAAAATATTTAAAACAGTTCCTGCAAGTTTGATCATATAAAAATTTCTCCAATATTAACGTTCCATATAAAAACTGATTTTTTGTTAATCCGACTTTGTACTTTGTATTATAGTAAATTTAATTGTTAAACATACTATATTAATCCCTTTTTTGTAATAACTTCAATAGTCTATAATTAAAAAAAAACATTAATTTAAATAAAAAAGAGGTAATATGTACTTTGCGCTAATTAAAAATTTTATGAGTCTGTTAATTTTTGATTTTTCATCAAATTTTCCATCCCAACCTACTTAAATACCTGTTAGCCCACTGACCGAAATCGAGGTCAAAAAATATGCCAGCGGTACTCTACCTACTTCCGAATTTGTCATATACGAGGCCCTATAAGGCTCTATTAATTAGGGTCGTTAAACTGCCCGATCCCCCTATATACCCCATTAAACATGCATGTGTATATCCATTAGTAATTCCAACCCCGCTAACTTGGTGCTAACATACTGTGAGCTCTGTTTGTGTAGCAATAATATTCCCTGTACAGCCAGCCAGCGTAGCGGTTGATGAAATATCTTTGTACTAGTAATTCGCGAATATACGACTTGGCTGGACCGTTGTGCTGACAGCATTTGCCTACTAACAGGTTATGCCGCTTCGTATAGACTGGGTAAAGTGATCAGAATGTCCCAGAGAATGACTGGTTTTGTATAATTGGCAATAGCCTGATTGAACGTCAATTTTTACTGCTCAGTTTGTTTTTAAAAATATTACAAAACAAACGAAGTTGTATGGATTTCTGCTATTACGATTAGCATCAATATTTTGTGGTTGGAAATAACTAAAAGGAACGGGTTCAGATGGGATTTTTAAAAATATTTTGAGGTATGTTCAGTATAATAAAAATACATGTTATTATTTTAAATTTCATCACTGATTGTTTGTTTTCTTGTCAAAAAAAAAAAACGGATTAAAATGGCTGGTCGTACAAATATAAAACAACCACTATATTGACTAAATAATGTTAAATACATTACCTAATCAGTTGATAGGGAGTACCTTATCCAAAAATTCTGCCTTCCTACTGTCTTTTTATAGCTTAATATGTTTTATAAGAGTATCCATCCATATTGATACCTACCTGATTACTTAGGAGTCCCATTTACGGCCAAGGAAAGAAAAAAATCTAAATATGAAAAACAACATATTTTTCGTATAAAAAACACTGAAGTAACACATACTTATAGTTAAAAATAATTAAAATTAGTCATTTCTTAAAATAAATGGTGTATCTTTCTCAATCTAAATCAAACTCAATTAACGTTGTGAAGTCCAGTGGCCGAAGAAGTATGGCTATTAATTTACCAATTGTAAACTAGATAATAAATCTTATGCGATCTATTACTACTAAAAGGGCTGAAAAGCATGAATTTTCATTGTTTGGCGAACAAGTTGCAATGAAGCTTCGAAAAATTGTGTCGCCTTTTGCTAGATTTTTCGTTCAGAATATAATAAATAATGTTCTATTTGAAGCAGAAATGGGCAAATACGATAATCCTCATTTCATAAATCATTCTCAGTCATCTATTCCACATGCATGTCCACTGCAATCATTCAATGTTGCACATAATTCAATACCATCTCCAGGACATTACTCCAACACATTAAGTGGTCCATCAACTTCTACTATTAATTAAGATGAGGACATTCACACTCTCTTATTACAGTTGTAATTTCTTATATTTTTAAATATATAACAAACTACGATGAATAGTTATTTTTTCTTACCTTTACATAATCTTGAAGAGTATCTATGAGCGCTTTGCACACCTCTGTAACACATTCTGAAATAGTTTGCTTTGATATTTTGAAGGTATATATGAGAGAATGGTAGAAAACTCCACTGGCAAAAAAACGTAGCGTAACTGCAAGTCGTTTAGAGGCAGGAATTGCTGTTCTAAATGATGTATCTTTTTTTTCAAATAACAGGTCCAATCAAATCTAACAATGTTTGGTAATCTGTTTTGGTCATTCGAAAAAAAATTCTGAATCCTGCATTACATCTATATTCCAAATTTAATTCATCTACGTCGTCAGAAATCAAATCTTTCATAAGATCCGTGGCACTGTACCTATTACGACTTCTGAGGCTTGGGCGAACCTAAAACCTCTTGGGACGTTTATATGAAGTAGACGCAATTATTACAATAGCTGCAACCGCAAGAATCATATGATCCTCTTCTGAACTCATTATGGACACGCAACACTGTACAACTGCTACGTACACAAGTACTTGCTTGTGAATAGATAATTTATTTTAAATGGATAATGTTAAATTTTTTCCAATTAGCCAATACAATTTCTTATATCTAATATCAAGCTCCCCTCTTTTCTTTTTGACATGGAATTTCTAGCACAGCTTCGCGTCTATGGTGATGCCCAAGTATTTTGCTGATAATGGCAATAACATCACAGCACTATACTCTGCTTTTTACACTAAATAGTTACACAGTTACACTAACTCAAATGGTTTCGACCTTATGAGTCTTCTCTTTAGTTCAGTGTTGTCAAGAAGGTGGATTGTGTTGACATTCACATGACTATGCAGTCTCTGCTCGTGACTTGCTGCTGTTCTCTTAATTATTTCGGTTACAGTTTTCATACCCAGGTCCTACTGGAGGTTGCTGTTACGGATATACCAAGGAGCATCAACAATTTTTCTCAGTACTTTGTATTGAAATCTCTGGATAATATGTATATAGATTACTAACTTTGGTACAGCCACAGAGTTGGCACCCATATACCCATTCTGGCCTCAGTACTTGCTTGTAAATGGATAATTTATTATGAATAGATAATGTTAAATTTTTTCCAATAAGCCACGCCAATTTCTTATATCTAATATCAAGCTCCCCTCTTTTATTTTTGACATGGACTTGGAAAGTTATGACTGTTTAGTGAAGTGTGTTTCAGAAACGAGACACAGATCAATTTTCTCTATGTCTAGTACTGCTTGCAACTCGATCTGATGTTGTAACAGTCCATTTGCGTTCCACGCTATTACTTGGAAGTCTTTAGCCATTTCTGATTTTCGGAATAGCTCCTTTAGCGCTATGTTCTAGTATGCGCATATGGCAAATACTGAAAATATAATAACCCGTCTTAGGATACTGTCTGTATATAGACAGAATATATAGCAAATATGTCAATATAATATGTGCATGATTATTAAATATAAATTTCGATTAATTAAATAAAAAACTAAGTGAAAAATAATTAAGTAAAATTAAAATTAAATAAATATTACTTGCATGCCGATACAAGGATTATTATTATATATTAGAAAACATAGTTTAAAAATCCGATAAACTGGTGACAGATGATCATCGGTTTTACGAGTAAGTAACTAGAAGAGAATATTAGTAAAGAACAAGTCAAAAACTATCCTTTTGCCCTTTTTAATAAAAATCTTTCTCTGTTCGTCTCCCTGCCACCTTCTTCTTTTAATTTTGTTGCCTATAAATCCGAGTTCTGGTTATCACAAGAGTTTATGTATTACTCATACTCATTATTTATTCATAAACTGTTGTGATAAACTGTTGAATGTTTAAAAACATTCCAAATGACGGACTTAAGCTGTCGGTTTTTTAAGCTGTCACATAATTTACACATGATTAATAGAGAATAATATTAGCCATATGTTATAAGCCATATAATACAGGTCTACGATTTAATATTACATATTATGGACATTTAAACATCCAACTGAATAGAAATCATTGAATACATTTTGTTAAATTTCTTATATTTTTAATACATAAAAGCATAATATTATGAAATGAATGTACTAATTAACATAGTGAAAAGGAGAAACACACTTCTAAAGCAAAAAGCTCATTTGTTGGTGCTACCACACTCAATAAGTAATTACCACGAAAGTTTCAGAAACTTTCGGAATTTGTTACTATTACGTCTAAAGCTTTAATAAACCCTCGAAAAAGGCAGCTTGACTGGAAATCGAACAAGCAGCCACGTTACAGGATCGTAATAAGATCTTAGTGGTACAAAAATAAAAAAAAAAAATGAATTAAAATATAAATATGTAGCCGAATATAAAAATTATATTGATTTATTATTGCAAAGAGTTTATATGTATATAACGGTCTTATTTTTATATTTAGCATTTATCTTTTCATAGAGATTTTTGTTTTGAACTATTTTGAACTATTTACTTAAGTATACGAACAATTTAGGCCCTTCTGTTCGTGTCTGAGAGTTTGGGTGCGGTTCTGTCAAAAATCATATAAAAGCGACGTTTAAAATTAAAATAAAATGGGCGCCATCCTTAATAGTTTATCTTCGTAAGAAAACGAGCTCAAAGAAATAAAATGAATGTAAAACCAAGTTAGTTAACCTTTATTATTTTGTAAGGAACAAAAAGTTAGTAAAATATTCTACGTTAAAAAGTTACGTCATCCCAGAAAAAAAAATAAACAATTTTGGTTTACATTTGTTAGTTACACATGAGAAGTTCTTATACGAAACTAAAATTAAAATCATATCGTAAGAAAACAAACATTTTATATCTTGACATTAGATTATGAATGAGAAATATATGAAAATAAAATTATGCTTTACCCCAAATTTCAAAATTAGTTCACATAAAGAATACATTTGTTTATTAGGTAGAATGTAGATATCTATTATAATTAAAAGATCAATAATAAATCACTTAACTGTTATTTAGTTCATATATACTCTTCACTGTTCAATAAAAACATATAAAATGTTGGGCCAATAAACATTGTAACGCTATAAACGTCACATCCTTATTAATTTATATTTAAATCATTATTTTATTTTAATTTCTTTATTATTTTATAATTTCTTTATCTCTAGTTAAGTTTTTATTATTATTTCTTCAAAAAGTAGTTGGCGCCCTCTATTTTTCTTTTCTTCCTCTGTCTTTCTTTTCTCTCTCTTTCTGTTACGTAGAATAAATATTCGCTCTCTTTTTTTCTGTACGGTAGACTAAATATTCTGTTCTATGTTGACATAAAAGCAAATTCCATCGTATAGGAATATACTATGACACCTGTGATAAACTTATTCAGTACCACTACTATTCCTCAGGGGTAAGTACTTTCATTGTAATCTTTTTTCTATAAATTAATTACTATTTAACTGGGAATAAGCCACAATTAAAGATAAAAATACGGTTATTGACGTTTCAATTTCCACTTCGGAAATCGTTCTTAAAATACAAACAGTAAATTAAACAAATTTTGTTTTTTGTTACATAGTGAAAAATTCTTCTAATAATTTAATTTTATCTGACTCATTTATATTGACAATTCAGACATACATTATGCATTTTAAAGTAGACGACTTTAAAATGATATTGCCAATATTGTTGAGTTGCGCTCCTGGGACGACTTTACTTATAAGATAGTTCATTAGATTACATGAAATCAACTTTAACTTGAAAATATCCGCCAGAAAAAAATCATAGCATGTAATTCGTCTTTAAAAAGACAAACACATGACATGATGACAGTAAAATTCTCCTGTTAGTGATTCCATAGTAAATTATGAGGGAAAGACCAGGAAAAAACCTCATAATACTATCCCGACATTGTAAGTATTTGTTCGTGAATTTAGTTTACCTTCAACAAACATTAAAATTCTGATTTTATATGTTACGTTATTTAAAAAACATAAATGATGTATCCTCTATATGTTACTGACTTACTAATACTGGTATTTTCTTATTAATAACTTCCTCTTTCAATATTGGTAACCAGATCCTACTACATTCTGCCGAGGAATTTGCGACACAAATTTTTTTTATAATTTTTTCTATAATTCTGACAGCATTTCCAATATCCATAACCGTACTTCTTTCGAAAGCACGTTTTCTCGATTATATGCATTAAGGGATCTAAACGGAGTCTAACTAAGTAATAATAATTATATTTCCTTTTATCCTTGCCATTAATTATTTGTTTAATTGTAATTTTTTAAAATGGCAAGGAAGGTAAACACTTTTTGATGTGTCAGTAATACAAGCTGTTCCTTATATTTTAGTTTATTGACCACATTCAAGACCATACTTTATTGACCAAATCGAATTTAATGGAACAATTTATGGAACAACTGCACTTTCCGGAGGACAGAACATTTAATTGGGAGGACACACAAGTAGCCCATCGAAGCCATAAGTATCATCCTCACGAATTAAATGTTAAGCTTTGGCAGGATTGATTATTGTTTTTATTCTTCTTAATAAATATGATTGGTTAAAATCTGCTTTATTTGCTATCAGCTAAGAGTTTAGGTTCAATCCCTAGTTTAAGACAAGACGAACTCACACTAAGGATACTGAGCTAGGCAAGACATACACGATAACGTCCCATGGTTGATTAAAGTATTATTTCTATAATAGTACTTTAATTCTTTTTGGTAGTCTTATCGTTACAACATAGTTCTATCAACTATTAAGGTTCCCGGTAGCATCCAAACATTGCGTATATGCATTTGGCACCTAGGACTTTTCTATTGGTCCTTTGCGGCACGCGGCCATATTTCAACCAATAGGCGGCGAGGTGCCAAACACGTATACGGAATGTTATGATGGTGCTAAATTCATATACGGAATTTTAAATATTCGTAGACTCAAAAAGGCGACTTTTCATTAAAATCAGAAAAGCAGAGTAATTTTAAAATAGTTGTTAATATATTAAAAAAAAGTAAATCAGTGCAATAAAACAAAATATATTTAAATAAATAATATACAATTTTAAATTTTTAAAATGTAATATTAATAAGAAATTCAATGTCCCACACAATTTATACATCTAATCTCATTCAAATAACTTTTAAATAATTCAATGGTATAGAACATCACTTTCATCTAACAAACAATCACATTACAGCTATATCTACTTCATTGGACATAATTGTTTAGTGTCCAATACTTAAGCTTCTTTACATTTTTTAATATCAATGACTGTTACATATCTTTTTAAGGTAACACATGTAACAACATTTCCATGCATGTGTGGTTTTTTCATATTGTTCATTTTAGATGAACTGGTGATGCTTTCTGATTAAGAAAGCGAAACGACTTCAATAAATAGATGAAGTAGCCATCATTTTTGTCTTTTTTCTCCGCCTTTGACCGAAAAAAACCCACCAATCAACTGAGTGATCCTTAATATATATATATATATATATATATATATATATATATATATATATATATATATATATATAAATTCTAGACACAAATTAATTTTCTAGCCTCTAATTAATTTGACATACGTCGACGAAATACGTTTGACAAACATTTTGATTTAATTGAGATAAGTTAAATTTATCACAAGTGCAAAGATCCGCCGGAACAATACAATACGGTAACGGATGTGACAAAAGAAACTTTATAATTTCTAGTTTATTCCCAATGAAATCAGTTTGATAACTCTTTTTATGATAACGCATTTATGACGACATCTACTTTAAATCTAAAACTATTTACAAATTCGAACTCACTCTGAAAGCCAATTTGCAACAAAACCTTGTATACTATCTCATAAACTAATTTTCATTTATTTCTATTAAAGCCATCCCCTATCGCCTTCTTTGACGCTCTTCCCCTTCCTTATTATATTCTCTGGAAGATTCATTTACCCCAAAATAAACGCGTCAGTCGTGTCTAATCTGTACGCAAAGGTAACAACAGACAAGGCAAAAGTGTAGTGTGGAAAATACTACGGAAATACCTTGAGCCCATTAACCTATCAAATTCTCTCTCCGAGAAAAAGAATGAATAAATAAACACGCCAGCCGGAAGGTGTAGTTGCGAATCGGAGATGGTACAAAATAAAGTTATGTTTCTTTTTCTTTATCCTTTTAAGTTCGCCACTTTATAGTATTTTTATAAAACATTTTTGTTTTTATAGACATATATAGGGCTTGTCAAAAAATTATTTATGTAAATTTAAATAAGGCTTTTACAATGCTAATGTGTGATTAATAATGATCACTATATAATTTTATAATAAAGAGGTTAGTCTTCGTAAGTGGGTTTATTTATTTATTTAAAAACCCTTAAAAAGGCTACATAAAAAAAAACAAACGTTTTCGGACTAAACAGTTCATCATCAGGTTTAAAATCGCTAGGTTAAAATGCCTGAGTCACCACAAATACATGGGTAAAAACCATTTAAATTACATATAGTTATAAAAGATTATACATCTTGTTGTTAAAAAACTGTGATGTCCAGTATTAAATTAAATATGACTTCAGGTAACATACATTATAAAAATTGAGTTCCAGAGCCAGGGAGAAAACCTCTACGCACGGAGAACAGCTGGAAACTGAAGTGAAGCTATGATTTTTTTCTGACGGATATTCTCAAGTTAAAGTTGATTTCATGTAATCGAATAAACTATCTTATAAGTAAAGTCGTCCCAGGAGCGCAACTCAACAATATTAGCAATATCATTTTAATGTCGTCTACTTTAAAATGCATAATGTATGTCTGAATTGTCAATATAAATGAGTCAGATAAAATTAAATTATTAGAAAAATTTTTCACTATATAACAAAAAACAAAATTTGATTAATTTACTGTTTGTATTTTAAGAACAATTTCCAAAGTGGAAATTGTAACGTCAATAAACGTATTTTTATCTTTAATTGTGGCTTATTCCCAGTTAAATAGTAATATCTAAAGTTCACACAGATATTAAGTTTATTATTTCTTAAATCAATAATGTCACTTCTTTTTTTGACAATCACCTTCCTGACAATTTGTTGGACACATTTGAGTCATCTTTACATAAGAAATTCAATTTTGTATATCATAAATCAATGGTACACCTTCGTAAGAAACTCAATAACTTAGACACTCCCCAATTTAAAAAAATTCCATTTAATCCTAAGTGGATTAAAAATTTATCCAATATTGAGGATCCTCAGGACATTCTCAAGTTGTTATCATTGGGTCCTAAATTTGGCTTACTGCCAACCTTCAGATATTACTCTGTTAGTAGAATCTTAGAAAATATATTTTGTCACATGCTGACAATTCCGACCTTCTATCTCTTAGGTCTTTTTCCAACAACATTCTGTTGAATTTTTCTAATCGCCCTAGACAACCCATATCTGAGTTAGATAAGATTTACAGGGAGACAGTATCGTTTTAAAAAACCCACCCTAACCTTCTCGTTCTTACTAGTGATAAAGGGAATACCACTGTCCTCATAGATAGAGATGAATATCTCAGCCTTAGTCAACCGTTGTTAGATGATGATAGATACTATCAACCTATCTCTGAAAACCCTTGGACTAAATTCACCAATAAAATAAATAAATTCATTACTCACTTAAACAACTTAAAGATCATAGATAAACCACTTGCAAAACATTTACATAATTATGATGGATATGCTCCCAGATTTTATTGTCTACCTAAAATACATAAGCCCACATTGAGCATGAGGCCGATTTCCTCCATTAATTCACCAAATGTTAATATTTCAAAATTTTTAACTGACATCTTATCTAAATCTTATAATTATAATAACAACTTTAATATTGTTGATTCTTTTCACTTTAGTGAATTTATTAATAACACTGAACTTCCACAAGGTTACATTTTAGTGAGTTTTGATGTGATAACTCTTTTCACTAATTTACCTTTTTCTAGTGTTATAACCTTCTTAAGAAATCGCTGGAACTCCATTCAACCTAACTGTCCTGTATCCTGGAATATATTTGCAGAACTTTTGCAATTATTATTTGACACTAATCCCTTGGTCAATGATTTAGTATCTAACGGTTTGGGTCTTTTAGATTTCCAAATCCCTTTTATTAAGCGGTATGTTAATGACTTATTATTAGACTTACCCCTAGACAAGATTTAGACCACCTTGTCTTTATTCATTAAGTTTGATCCTCATTTTCAGTTCACTGTTTAAATTAAGGACTCTAGCACAGATAGTATTCCCTTCTTAGGCATGCGTGTCATCAGAATGGGAGATAACACCTTTACTACAAGTTGGTATAGAAAACCAATGGCCTCTACTGGTTTCTCAACTACCATTCTTGTCATCCTTTTAAATGTAAATTAAACCTACTCAAAGCTTTAAGCTGTATGCTCAATAGACTAACACATCCTACAAAATATTCTGATTGAGAATTCCTATCCAACCTCCCTCATTAATAAATACCTTTACTTACAAAGCTATGGTTCCTCTTTAAATGACATAGCTAATGGTGACCAACTTAGAATAATATTAAATAATTCCATTTATAACACGGTTCTGTCTTATACTGTACTTGGGACTTCAACTACCCATTACTTATCTCTACCTTATTTTCCTCAAGTTACTGAAAAACTTGTTAAACTTGTACAATCAGAATAATGTACCTGTTAAAATTGCAGTTAAGAATGCTAACACTGTCAGAAATTTGTTTTTTAAAACAAAAACATCCTTGTCACTTCTGGAACAAGTAACTGTCATCTATCATATATCTTGTGCTGAGTGTGACTCATGTTACATCGGTCAGACAAGGAGATCACTGAGAGGGCGTCCTTACGACACACCGCAGTGATATCAACTTATCTAAGCATACTTGTGTTCTTGCCTAGCATGCTATCAACACTAAGCACAAAGTGGACTTTAATGAAGTTAAGATTCTTGGCAATGAACGCAATCTAGTAAAAAGACAGTTTTTGGAAATGTGTCAAATACTAAAACACCCTAATCCTCTTAATAAGAGAACTGACATTAGTAACTTGAGCCAAATTTATCAATTGTTTAATAAAATCTTTAAATTTAAAACTGATTCATAGAACCTTTTTTAAACTCAGCTCCTTTTACATAATTTTTTTTATATACATGTATATTTACCACATGTCCTTTTGCTGTGCTAAGTTTTTTTACACATTTAAGATCATTGAATGCTACATGTCTTTTTGATGTAACATACATGTAATAACTTTTTTATGGATGTTTGGTTTTTCACACTGTTCTTTTTAGATGAACTGACGATGCTTTCTGATTAGAAAGCGAAACGCTTTCAATAAATAGATAAAGTAGCTACCTTCTTTGTCTTTTTTCTCCACCTTTTGACCGAAAAACCCACCACTCTGAGTGATCCTTAATTTATATTGGATTGACGGTCGTACTCCTTTTCTCGAAATAATAATATCTAAAGGACGATGATCGACCCCATGCCGAAATTGGGGGTAATAAGGCTATAATGACAAGAAACTTAATAGAAAATTGTGAATTAGATTTTTGATTTCATCACTTTTGATTAACAGCGTCATATATATATTATATATAATCATATATGTATAATCAAAAATCTAATTCACAATTTTCTATTAAGTTTCTTGCCGTTATAGCCTTATTACCCCCAATTTCGGCATGGGGTCGATCATCGTCCTTTAGATATCCATTCCATTGACTTTTTCATTGTCCTATAGGTATCCATTCCAACATTTTCTGGGGTGATCTGTTCTCTAGAATTGTCTTAATATGCCCAAACTAAGTTCATTGTCTTTAAATCTCTTCGTTTATAGTTCTGATCATATAGATTTTATTTTAATTATGCCCATTTCGAATTTTTTGGTTGCATGAGTTTGTTTCTGTTAACCTTTTTCTCATTTCTAACTGCAGAGGGTAATACTTTCAAATATACTTTTATAAATGTGTTTGTTTGAATATTATATACTTTTATGAAAATTGTTAAAAAAATTAATAAGCCAGAGGCGAACAATCAATTGCAGAACACACATTACTAAATGATATAAAATAAATAGATTCACGACAAAGAAAAATTCAATATAATTGAACAAAATTACTTCTCATGCGCCAGTAAAACCGCCTACAACAATAATTATTTCCCCGGGTATATTTACCTCTATTTTTAAAGGCTCAATTACTAAATCTGTGTTCAAATCAAATTAAATAATTTAACATTCAAATTACTTTTAATAGACCGTTCATGTTGGTCGCTGATTTCCTAGTTCTATTAAATATTTGTCGGCTGTCAGAAGATCGATAGCACAGTTCTGTTATCCCAACTGGCTTATTAGAATTTAACGAACCAAAGAGGTAATTTATATTTGCACAAGCCAGCAACAACACGAATCTTTTTAATATTCCACAGTGCATAACAAGAAAGCACTAAAAAATTTAGCTTATAGAATTCTATTGAAAATAGTTAAAAAATATATAAAAATCAGGAAATCAAACATATATTTACCGCTCTAAAATGTTTCATAAAATTATTTGTGAGTATTTAACTGCTTTTTCGGGTTAATTGGATAATTAGAAAATAAAGAGCATTTGTGGTATTAGTATAAGGAAGTCTAATTACTCATTTTTCGTAAGAAATACGAAAAAAAAATATTTAGGTTAAAGTTGGATCACAGATAGGACCGTACTCTAAAAATATTTTCAAATATATAAGGTAATTTAAAAGTTTGATTACTAATTTCCTAGAAAATTAACATCCTGTCAAATTATAGAGGTTTAATATCAAAAACTATATTTATTTTTAACCCTGCTATCCTCTTCGGGTCTTCTTTCTTCTTCTTCAAGTGCCGTCTTCGTTCCGAAGTTTGGCTATCATCAAAGCTAGGCGTATTTTTGATGCTGCAGATCTAAACAGTTGGTAATTGGTGCAATTGTACCATTCTCTCAAGTTTTTCAACCATGAATGCCTTCTTCTTCCTATATATCTCTTTCCCATTATCTTTCCCTGTATAATTAATTGCAGCAACTGGTATTTATCTCCCCTCATAACATGTCCCAAATATTGTAGTTTGCGCTTTTTAACAGTAAGTATCAGCTCTTTCTCTTTCCGCACTCTTCGGGTCTATTTGACCAAAAAAAAATTATTTCATATTTTGCAAATTATTACGGGGCGTAGCGTTTTGATGTTTCGTGACTTTATTACCTAATATGAGGTCTTTCTATAATTGCGTACGAGATAAAAAATCAACTTTCTGATTTTTTTGATAAAAATTAAATTCCTAACTATAGTACATTCGGGCAATATGACCCACGTATTTAAACCGTTAAAAATTTCCTATGTACGTATGTCTAATTGACAATATTTTCTAACAGTTTGTCAGTCATAAACATATTGTCTATAAAGACAAACAAGTTTTTGCAAGCTAGAACTTGTAAAAAATCTGTAATGTAGCTGGACAATGTCATTTAGAAGGGCATGTCACGTAGAAGGAGGAGGGGGTGATAGACAAGTGGTAGGCTGGTAGGACATTGATATGCGAAGCGCATTCATTTACTTTTCAAATTTCAGTCTATGTTTGAATTTTGATAATGTCGCATCAAAGAACGCTAACCGAAGATGAGCTTCGCGAGCTTGCGAACGTGTCAGAGACTGATGAGTGCATATCAAAAATAGAAAACAATACAAGTAGTAAGAGTGAGGAAGAAAGTAGTGATAATTTTGCTGTTCCATTTTACGTACAAAATCCTATAGAACCTTCTGTAACAGTTCCTTCAAAAGACGGTAATATCCAGTGGTCTCTCAATCCTTCTTATCAACGCGGTCATTTTTTCACGGCCAATGTTATAAATAATGCTCTAGGAGTTATAAGGTACGCATGTGCACGAATCTTTTCTATCATAGTTTCAAACCAAATTATAAATATGACAAACATGGAAGGACAGGAAGGAAAAAACTTGATGATGATTAAGTTATTTTTAATATGACTTTGGACTTGTGTCCCAAAATGTGTGTTCTGGACAGCAAGTTCCGGACTCCCCGATTAGATTGTGTGTGCTCGGTCACTCAGCCGCCGAATTGGCAAAATAATTTTTGTTCTCCTCGTCGACTGGGCACCCGAAGGGTTTGGCCAACAAGCTCACGTTTGTCGGCACGTGACCTCGATGCTCAAGTTCCGCGACAACTTTTATGTCTGTGCTGCTGATCAGCATTCACTATACTTTTTTTGTATTGGGGCTGCATGGCAGCTGTAACAGAAGGTTATAAGTATTACAAAAAAAAAAACGGGTGTGGCAGTCCAGTGGGACTGCCGATAGATGTTATACTTCTATACACTTCTATGATATAAGTAAGAGAGAGCAGAAAGGGAAACAGAATTAGGTATATAGATATGTGGTGCATCGTTTGCTGTATATAAACATTTGACCTGTAATAGGAGTATAGTAAATGAAGGATTGAATTTATATTTTAATAAAAATATATATTTTTATTTTCACATATGTATAAAAGGAGTTACATGCAAAAAAAAATTTACACATAGTCTGCAGTAAAATTCTTGTTTATTTTGTTATTAACATAAAAGTAAAATACAATACACTCCAACATATTTCAATATAATAATAAAAAACAAATTAAAATGCAATATTCATAAGTATTTAAAAATGACAATCTACATAATTTACTTACGCATATGTTCTATTTTTTTCAGGCCTTTTCTCTAGTCGGAATGCCTAATATAGGCCTTGACATTGAGCTCTGTTGTTTGTAAGACGTTTTCACATTGACCCTGAAGTTCTTTTAAGATCGTCGCTCCATCGCATTTGCAGTCTTCCTCGTAACCTTTTGGCTTCATACGGCCACCAATTCCCGATTTCTGTATTTCATCGGCCATCCTTAAGACTTTCGTTATGTCCAGCCCATTTCCATTTCAGTTTAGCTGCCTGTTCGACATTCCAAATGAACAACACGGAGTTTATGAAATACCCTGTGCAGACTGTCCCCGATCCTATATAGGCCAAACAAACCGTAGAATCCAAAACAGGATTTATGAACATTCCATTTCTGTTCGCAATTCCGATTCAATTTCAGCTCTTGGTCAACACCATCTTCATACAGGTCATAAAATCGATTTTGAAAACTCCAGAACCATAGCCCCCATCCGCTTCTATAAACCAAGAATCATCCGAGAAGCCATAGAAATAGAAAAAAGGCCAAATTGTCTTAATAAAAGAGATGACGCCATACGGTTACCTTCTACATGGAGACCTCTCATAAAGAAAATATCGCCCCCTCCATCCTCGAATCAAAATTCCACAGTCGGAAATGTTCGCGCCAACCCCAGCACCAATTCTCGCGCCAACCCCCACCCCAACCCCCACCTAGGCCACGTCATCTTCGACGGTATAAATGAACCGTCCCATGTTCCCAGCCGTAGTAGTGACAGTGCCGTGAATAGTGATCAGTGTAGTAGTGTCTGGGGGCTCGGAAGACTGAGACCTCGGAAGCCCTGAGGGAGGCATCAGAGAGGATGCCGAAAGCTTGGCAATATGGACAACGACGCGGTTCAACCCGGAAGACTGGTGAGTTTGATATTAATTTTAGTAATAATATTAATCTTAGCTCTAGTTTATATTGTACTAACCGCGGAAATCTTTCCGAACATTTTATTCGCCTCTACGGGGAGGAATTTTACCAGCTCACTAAATCATACAGCAACCTACTACTACGTAAGAATCGTCTTCTTTGTGATTTAACTTTCCTTAAAGCCTGCCGAGACCATAAAGTCATTCCCAAATTTCTAAAACTCAAACACCACACTTCTTCTTCTTCTATCTCCCAAATTCTTAGGAAGGCCAGTTTTTCGCTTCTCCGTGAAGCTATTCATTCCACTAGACGAAAACTAGATGTCACAAATAGCAATCTTTTCAATATCTGGTCATCTATTCATTCTTTCAATGTACATCCTATATTATGGGATAGTTTCGACCGTATCAATACACAATCAGCCCTAAACACTTTCGAATCTAAAAGTGAAACTCAGAAACGCAAATTATTGAATCTCATTTCCGAACAAATTCCAAAACCCTCAACATTGGAACCCACTACAGTGGTCCACAACTTTTCTGATACCCCTATTTCAACCATTGCCACTCAAGCTTTAGCAAAAGGTTTCAATTACTCTGTTACCCCAAGTCACATTCCAATCGAGACAATCATCTGTCAAACTGAAGAAGCCATCTCCAGTTTATCTTCCGAAGATGCTGAAATAACCAGGCAAGACATCTCTAGAGTTCTTAGAAACTCAAAGCCGCCTATTCAAAATATTAGCCAATCCGAGAAAAAAGCCCTGAAAGAACTTCAGCCAAATCCAAATCTAGTCATTCTTCCTGCCGATAAAGGAAACGCCACCGTCATCCTAAACACCTCTTCTTACATTAATAAACTCTCAAATCTCGTTAATAGTTCAGACTACAAACCAATTCCTAATAATCCAACAACCTATCTGGAGAAAACAACAAAAGCCATTATCAATAAAACCTCTCTTCCTGTTGACATCAAAAAATCTCTAATTCCTCGTGAAAAATCTTCAAGAACACCTCGAATATATGGCCTACCCAAAATTCATAAACCGGATATTCCTCTTCGTCCCATTGTCAGTGCATACAACTGCCCTACACAACCCTTAGCCAAGTATTTGGCCAAAACTCTACAACCTTTCGCCGAAAATGCTTCATCCTTCGTCAAAAACTCTTTTCATTTCATCGAACTTCTTAAACAATACCCTATATCACCGTCAGACATTCTAGTAAGTTTCGATATTGTCTCACTCCTTACAAACATTCCAATAGATGAAACTTTAAACATTCTTAAAACTAAATACAATATTCAACAAGATCACTTATCTCTCATTAAACATTGTATGTCCAACACCTATTTCATCTTTCAAAACAAATTCTACAGACAAATAAATGGTGCCCCAATGGGCTCCCCTCTATCTCCAGTAATTGCCAATATCTTTATGGAAGACTTCGAGACCCGAGCACTATCCACATCAATGCTCAAACCCACATGTTGGCTACGATATGTTGACGATACATTCGTCATTTGGCCCCATGGCAGGGATGCTTTAATGTCTTTTCAAACTCATCTGAATGGTATACATCCCAGTATCCAGTTCACGATGGAGATGGAAACTGATTCATCCCTACCGTTTCTCGATGTTTTCATCAAGAAAAACCCAGCCCAAGGTTTCCATTACTCTCTTTATCGAAAACCCACACATACCAATCGTTACTTGCATGCCAACTCTCACCATCCACCTTCACAAATTAATTCAGTCATTAATACCCTTGTCTCCAGATCAATACGCCTTTCCGATGATGCAAGTAGACCCGCTGAGCTCTCTTGTTTAAAACAAGCCCTAATCCAAAACGGTTACCGCGAAAATCACATCAATAGGAGCATTCACAGACATCAATCTCCCACTCATTCTCAACTCAAAGACTCAGAGCCTTATCATACGAAAGCTTTTCTTCCTTATATCAAAGGTGTCACTGACAAAATCGAAAGAATTCTGAAACCAAGAGGAATAAAAACAATATTTACTCCCCAACAAAAACTTTCATCTCTTGTCCGATCTATCAAAGACAATATTCCAAATGAACAACACGGAGTTTATGAAATACCCTGTGCAGACTGTCCCCGATCCTATATAGGCCAAACAAACCGTAGAATCCAAAACAGGATTTATGAACATTCCATTTCTGTTCGCAATTCCGATTCAATTTCAGCTCTTGGTCAACACCATCTTCATACAGGTCATAAAATCGATTTTGAAAACTCCAGAACCATAGCCCCCATCCGCTTCTATAAACCAAGAATCATCCGAGAAGCCATAGAAATAGAAAAAAGGCCAAATTGTCTTAATAAAAGAGATGACGCCATACGGTTACCTTCTACATGGAGACCTCTCATAAAGAAAATATCGCCCCCTCCATCCTCGAATCAAAATTCCACAGTCGGAAATGTTCGCGCCAACCCCAGCACCAATTCTCGCGCCAACCCCCACCCCAACCCCCACCTAGGCCACGTCATCTTCGACGGTATAAATGAACCGTCCCATGTTCCCAGCCGTAGTAGTGACAGTGCCGTGAATAGTGATCAGTGTAGTAGTGTCTGGGGGCTCGGGAGACTGAGACCTCGGAAGCCCTGAGGAAGGCATCAGAGAGGATGCCGAAAGCTTGGCAATATGGACAACGACGCGGTTCAACCCGGAAGACTGGTGAGTTTGATATTAATTTTAGTAATAATATTAATCTTAGCTCTAGTTATATATATATATATATATATATATATATATATATATATATATATATATATATATATATATATATATATATATATATATATATATATATATATATATATATATATATATATATATATATATATATATATATATATATATATATATATATATATATATATATATATATATATATATATATATATATATATATATATATATATATATATATATATATATATATATATATATATATATATATATATATATATATATATATATATATATATATATATATATATATATATATATATATATATATATATATATATATATATATATATATATATATATATATATATATATATATATATATATATATATATATATATAAAAGAAATATTTTTTAATTCCCGAAAGAGAAAGAGAGAGAAAATGTATCTTCTGTCTCTCTCTTACTCATATCTTACATATGTAATGATTTCACAGATTAAATATCTTTCCTTATTTATTTTCGTTCCTGAGGTTTTTTTTTTAATTTTCTCCTCGAACCCCAAAAAGTTAATTGGCGCCTCTTTTCTATCTTATCTTATCTTTGGTAATTTTACCCATTTTTTGTTTGTTTATTTCTGTATCTTTTCTAATATATCTTATCATGTCTGATTTTTACTTATTTCGTCCGTTGGACCCAGTCCCGGTTCCAAAAGCTAATTTTGACTCCACGACTCGCTCGCCTCCAACCATCTGGCTGTCGTTCGCAGTGTCTCTATCGGTGAACTTTCTAGCACCATCCAAAAAAGGTTTCCGAGCTTACAATACTTAATACATTATACATCACACATCATACATCATACATCATGCATCATACATCATACACTATACTTCGTGTCTTGTATTTTGGATCTTGTATATTGCATATGGCGTCATACTACCGTATTTTAAGTACCGCCTACAACGACTTACATTCTAATTAGTTATATTCTGCCGCAGATTAGTTGCATCTTACAGCCGTATATTTATAACCGCCTATACCTGATTTTGTTCTGCTGCTGTATTACCTGTTCTAAATCCTCTAAACGTACTCAAGCTTTAGATACAATTGTAAAGCGAAGATCACCAAAAGTTGCAGTGACGCGACGGAATTAAAATGGCAGGCTAGTATAACAATCTTAGAACACCGTGATTCTTTGATTGAAATATTTAAGAGAATGGTGAAAAAGTGGGATACAGAAACCTTAAATAGCTCAAGAGACATTTTCGATAGTTAAAAAAATTATTGTAATTTAAATTTTTTCATCCTGTTTTTTCTTAAATATTTCCATTCTCAGATAATTTATTGGTTTTTGTGTAAAAAATTAACGAATTTAAAGATATTATTAACAAAAATAGAAATGACTTTGAAAACTACTGGAATATTATGATGGCAAAAGTTTTGATCCTAACAGGAAACGCATACGCACTGATAATGCTGGATAGATTAAATCGTGCTACCGCCGACTATACTATTACATTTTAGTCAAACATACCAACAAATGGAAAGTAAACTTCTTTCTTTAACTCTGCAATTTTAATGCATTTAAAAAAACACATTTTCCTGAAAAATAGCTAAAACCTTTAGTCTTTATGGACAATATTTTGACTTGATTTTATTACGTTCAGAATTAACAGGTATATACGAAACTGAGGACATTAACACAAAAAAACACGCCAGTAAACTTATGTTTTTAAAAACAACTTCTTTGGACAAAGCATACCCGAAGGTAGTGAAATTCTGTGAGTTAGTACTGACCATTCCAGCTACTAGGGCCTCTGTAGAACGTACTTTTCAACTCTCAACGAATAAAGACTTACTTACGAATCTCGACAGGACAAGATCGATTCCCCAATGTTTTTCTTTTGACAATTCAAAATAATCTGGTTAAGGAAATGTAACAATATCCAAATTGCGAAAAATGGTGAAGAATTAAATTACATTATAAATAGGTGAGTTTTTACAATTTTTTTATAAATTGCTTATCTTATTTCAAATTTCACCGCATGTCCCCTGCTATTAACTTTAAAATGTGTGTCTCTATCTGTCAAAATTTTTGAAAAAAAGATAAATAACTCAGAAAATTTTTATCTATTATCCTCAATAAAAATTTAATCTAAAATTTTATACAGAATCCAAAAATGGGATAATATACAGGGTATTCTATTTAAAATAACAAAGTTGCGGTTTAGTTCCGGTATACACTGACAGATATGCCAGTGGAAGTGGCATGTCTGTCAAAACATTTTCGTAGCAAGTTCGTCATAATATGAAACCCCCATAAACAAATTTTCATAAATACCATGTAAGTATATTCCGATATATAGGTAGTATAAGCTCGTCATGACACATCCTGTATATTAAAACTTAGACAATACAGAATATTGTAAAAAAAAGTTACATTAGAGTGCACTCTAAGCATTCTTTTATGTTGTTTTTCGAAGATACTGATTACTTATTGAACAATATATTGTGGGGTAATGCATTATTTATTACACTAGATTACTTTATGTATTATCAATTAAATGTAAATTAAGAATTAGGTAATAGTATTGCTGTTGGCATCTTTTGTTAAAGTTTTAAACTCGTACTGTAATGTCCCTATGATAAAATTGGATTCTCTTTAGTAAATTTTCTTTGCAGATATCTGCAACATAGAGCATTAAACTACAAGCCTACACAAGTAGATGGTGCTAACAGATGCAATTATGGTGTATATTGATTACATCGTCAGTTTACTGGTAAAAACATATACCTTTTGTAATATAATAAAATATATAAAATGATTTCAGTAATTGACATTATAAATTTTAATTTCACTTTTAATTAGTTCTAAATAACTTTAAACAATTGATGGATTCGACCGTTTCTTGATAGAAATTCATTTTAAGTAACAATAAACACTGAAAACTTCGTTTTCAAACTTCCACAAAAATTTATTTTAACTCTTATCACTACAGCTGTTTCGGCTAATTGCCTTTCTCAAGTGATCTACTTTTGGCATGCGCTTACACTTTATAGTCTCTAATGAAATAGGTTGAGGAGGTCAGAACTGTTTGTCTCGAGTTGGTCATTCAGAATTATTTCTGTGTTTTTTAATTTGTTGATTTCCATAAATTTTAACAAGGATAGCTTAAGGCATTTATTTTGAATGTGAAGAATTTTAAATTCGTCGTTAAAAGAATGATTGTGATCTAGAAGGTGAAGTGCGTATGTAGAATCTGTTTTTCTATTATTGAAAGCCTTTTTATGTTCTGCTATTCGTTTTTTAAAGTTTCTACCAGATTGACCGATGTAAGTTTTTGGACAGTCGCCACATTTAAGTTTGTACACACCACTGTGTAAGTGTTTTTATTTTGGCTCTTGTTGTTTTTGATATATTTGCCTAGGTTGTTATTTGTTCGGAAAGCTGGTGTTATTCCTTTCTTTTTTATGTGTTTGGCTATTTTTGTTGTAATTTTGCCTGCATATGTAATCAAACAGAAGGTACTGGGTTTTTTCTCTGGTGGTGGAAATACTAAAGCCCAGAAACTGTTTTTACCTATAGTTGTAATATGCATCTTTGAAAAAAAAAACAACAAAAGAATTTGAATTAAAGTTTTATGAAATAGCATAGCATGAAATAAATAAGAAATAATATCTTATAAGGTTTGATTAATTAGTTATATGATTCTTCCTTTACAATTACTTATGAGATCATCTGCGTATAGCCTACTCTTTACTAGTGGAGTACCTTTTCCATAATACTATTAAGAGCAATAAGAAGAAGAATAACACTAATCGATAATCCTTGAGGGGTACCATTTTCCTGTATTCTTGTTTTAAAAATGAAATCATCTACTTTTACTTGGAAGCTTCGGTTTCTTAAAAAGTTAGTGATAAAGTTTGGCATATTTCCTTGTATATCTAATTTCTGTAAAGTTTTAATTATTCCATGGCGCCAAACTGTATCATATGCTCTGGTTATATAAAAAAATACTTATATGCAGCTTTGATTATTTGCTGGCGCTTCAGACTGGCGTATTTCAGACTCGAGGTCAACTAAGTTGTCTAGAGTTAATCTTTCTTTACGAAATCCATTTTGTTTGTCAGATAGAACAGATCTTTTCTCGAGTATCCAAATAAGGTGTTGGTTGATTAATTTTTCGAGCAATTTGCTCATTGCACATCCTAACGGATAGGTAGGAGTTTGGGCCTGAACGTGGTTTACTAGGTTTAAGGAAAGGTATTATGTAAACATTATTCCAAGTCTGCGAAAACTTTCCTTCAAGCTATATTATGTTATATATCTTTAGTAAATAGGCAGTTCCATTTTTAAGCAAATTTTTAAGGAAAATAATAGGAATATCATCTGGACCAGGACCAGTTTTTAATAGAATTTGAATTTCAGTTAAATCTTCTGCTGGTATTGGTGCATCTATTGATAGGTTATCGCTTTTATCATAATTAAATTTTTGTAATTCTTCTTTGGTTTTAAATTTTAAATTAAAATTTAAAACTCTTGGAAAAAGTTTTCATTACTTGAATATGACTTGTATGATGAAGCTAATACATTTGCTATTCCAAATCTAGATGTATGAATTTTGTTATTATATTCTAAAAATCTTATTGATGAGTTTGTATGGTGTCCCAAAATTTTCTTAATTTGTTTCCACACTATTGCTGCCGGGGTAGAACTGTTTATTATTGATAAAAATTTTTTCCACGATTTCTTTTTGATGCTTTTACTATTTTTCTACTAATAGCACGTAACTTCTTCTATTCTAGAAGATATTGTTGTGTTTTTTGTTGTTTGTATTTATTAAATGTTCTGTGAGTCTTCTTTATAGCATCCTGACAGTGATTGTTCCACCAAGGTACTCCAATACGATTTCTTACTATTTGCGTCCATATCCAATACCGTCATGCGGTGATGGATCTAAAAAATAATTTAATTGATTCTCCACAAATTGTGTAAATGGTGACAATCCTCTATTTCTGTATTCCATCTAGTGTATGGTTAAATTTTTTGTTTGATTTCGAGATGTATCACTATGGGAAAATGATCGCTTTTATACAATGGTGTACTGGCTTTCCAAGTTATGTTTTATACTAAAGAAAGATCTACAAGAGATAAGTCAATACAACTAGTATTTCCGCAGTAAAAGAGTTAAATCTTGTTGGAGATCCATCGTTAAGTAGGATAATATTGGTGTTATTAATAAAAGTTTCTGTTATGTGTCGTATTTTGTTATATCTATTAGATCCACAAAGTGGATTGTTCCATTTGGATCTACTCCTACAATCTTAGGCGATGGAATGAATTTGATCTATAATATGAGTTATTCCTTTTATACTTATAACAGTATTCTGTGGAAAATAAATGTTACAGATGTTACTAATTTTTATGCGTACTGCTACTGATTTAAGGTTGGTCTTTAAAGGTATTTGTCTAGATTCCTATGAGTTATTAACATAAATAAAAAGCCCTTCTTGGGCTTTTCTAAAATCACGTTTGTTTTTATGATAACGTGTAAATGCCTTTAATTTTACCAATTTTTGGTCAGTAAAATTTGTTTCTTGGAGACATATTATTGAAGGTGAGTGTTTAGCAATTAATAATTTAAACATTTCTAGTTGTGTATAATAACAATTTATATTACACTAAAGAATTGACATTTTTGTTCTATATGTTAATTTTTATTCTTGTACTTGATCACTGTCTAATGCAGAGGAGGAATTTGTATCCAGCAATTTGTATATTTTGCGTTTAATCTTTGTGTAACGTATTTTTATTATTTTTTCATTGAATAAAGAGTAGACATTGTCTAATTATTTTAATAACATCTTAATATCTTTTGTAAAAGTTTGAGCAACACTCAGTGGGTCAGGTGAACCATACGTGTATTCAAAAAAGTGTTTCGTTTATTGGTAATTAAAATCTCTTTCGTTTGTGTCGTCTTCAAAAATACTTTTGTTTCTTTTATCAATTTCTGTATATTAATAGGATCTATAGTTGGGACAGTTCTCTTCTTTTATGAGCGTGTATCTGTTTCGGGGAAAGCTCTTTTGCTCTGTGTTTGCAACGTAGGTTCTGTGCTAATTGGTGAATTACTGATCCAGTTTCATTAACGTTTATACCTTCATTTGTAAGCAGGTTTACGTTTTTTGGGCTTGGATTATTTACATCTGCATCTTTATTTTTGTATTGTTTAGATTCAGTGCCTTGAACCACATAATTTGGTAATGAATGGATTTGTGCTGAGTGTTGTGTTACGTCCGTTATAATGTCTGCTTTAGTCACTGTGTTATTTATTATTGAACTGGAGTTATTATTTTGTTGAGGGCAGTTTGAGGCGATATGGTCAATCTTTATATATATATATATATATATATATATATATATATATATATATATATATATATATATATATATATATATATATATATATATATATTATTTGTAGTCTCAGCAATTGGTCTGTATGAAATAAAACTCTATTTGTTATTTCTCAATATTTCGTCACGATTTTGTGACTTCTTCAGGAGAAAACTGTAAATTTATTATAATTATTATATGTAAACAAAATGAATATTTCAATACTTACAACTTAAGATTAAAAATTTAAATTTTGATAACATATCCAATTAGATAAATGACATTTTTTTGATTTTAATTTATTTGGGAGTTATGGTAACCGCAATATTTTATAGAGTGAATTCCCATTGTACAATTTTTAGCGAATAAGTTTTAATAAAATTTTATTAAAACTTATTCGCTAAAAATTGTACAATGGGAATTCACTCTATAAAATATTGCGGTTACCATAACTCCCAAATAAATTAAAATCAAAAAAAATATCATTTATCTAATTGGATATGTTATCAAAATTTAAATTTTTAATCTTAAGTTGTAAGTATTGAAATATTCATTTTGTTTACATATAATAATTATAATAAATTTACAGTTTTCTCCTGAAGAAGTCACAAAATCGTGACGAAATATTGAGAAATAACAAATAGAGTTTTATTTCATACAGACCAATTGCTGAGACTACAAATAATATTTAACACAGTACGGTCGAGAGTATTTTGATAAATATATATATATATATATATATATATATATATATATATATATATATATATATATATATATATATATATATATATAATATATAAATATATATCCGGTTTTTTAGGCGTTACGCCATCCGGTAGGGATCTATGGAGGAGTATCACCGAGCCGCAAGCCCTTATCTCTTGCCGTACTGCTCCACCATAGGCCGATCAGATCCCAGCATATCCTAGTCTAAGCCGCAGATTCATCTAGAATTTTAAACTGCTGCGTTAGACTTTTTGTTTTCCGTACACCGAGCTGATGCTTGACCCACACCCACTAAACCATTCGACAGTGAAGCGAATGAGAGGCAGCCGCACAGCCCGCTGAGCTATCTGACCGACTATATATATATATTTATATATATATATATATATATATATATATATATATATATATATTTATATATAATATATATATAACAGTTGTGTTGGTCTACAGACATAAAAATTCTATAGTTTGTATTGTTCTGACAAGTTAACAAGAATTCAGAAAATATTAGATCCAATAAAGGTGAAATATATACCTGTCTACGGAAACTTTGTACGTGTTAAAATTTGAGACGAGATGTGCCAATTCTAAGGAATGATAAGGGAGACAAGTTTGAAACCTAGTTTCTGTAGTTCTGAATCTAGTATTTTATGGGGAATTGTTGGATACTATGGATAATATTAGTCGTTCACTAGGAGTAATTAATCTTCTTCCTTGTATTATTTGATTGTTTACTATGATTTTTGATTGATCAACATTGATAAATTAGTCAACTAATTCTTCCTTATATATATATATATATATATATATATATATATATATATATATATATATATATACATAAATATATATATATATATATATATATATACATAAATATATATATATATATATATATATATATATATATATATATATATATATATATATATCTCTATAATGGCTATACACCCCAGTGTGGGGTTAAACCGCAAATGCTTTCTAGATCCTATTTCTTAAGTGGATCAGTCTTTTTTGTTTATCTTATCTTCTTGACAATATCTCTTAAATTTTTTCTGTCTCTAGTTCTTTCTCTCCATTCTCTGAGTCCTGCCCTGTCACTGCCTCATCGCCTGCTCGCCAACAGTGACCTAACCATCTAACTCTGCATTGCTTTATTTTAGTTACGATGTCTTCCTTCTTTCTGCATTTGTTCTGCTTCTATATTCATTTTGCACTGTTCTGATTGGTCCTAGTATAGTTCTTACAATCTTTCTCTCTGCTATTTTTAAGTCTTCTTCATCTTTTTTAACTATCGTCATTGTTTCTCCTGCATATAATAATATTGGCCTAATTATGGTGTTATAAATGCTCATCTTACTTTTTTTAGTCAGTGTTTTGCTTTTAAGTAATCGTTTGTTTGCAAAATAAGCTTTATTCGCTGCTAATATTTTTTCTTTTATTTGCTTTATTTAAATTTCGTAGTACATATTCTAATGCTACATTAAATAGCGTTGTTGATAAGGCATCTCCTTGTTTCATCCCTTTATTTATAGTGAATTTATCTGTCTCTTCGCTTTGTGTGTATATGCTTATTTTTGTAGTTCTCATTGTCATTTCTATTATGGAATTTTTAATTTTTTAAGTGCTATCATTAATCCGTTCCTTTTAATTGAATCAAATGCCTGTTTGAAGTCTATGAATAACATTTCCAATTCTAATTTATACTCATTTGCTTTTTCCGTTATTTGTTTTATTGTGTGTATTGCATCTATTGTAGATCTTCCTTCTATAAATCCACATTGGTACTGTCCTACTGTCTTCTTTGTGATCTTTGATAACCTATTTTTTATTATTGATGTCAATATTTTATATGTTGTATTTAGTAACGTTATTCCTTTATCATTTTCACAGATTTGTTGGTCTCCCTTTTTATGTACTTATTAGTTCCATATTAATTCCATCTTTACCAGGGGCTTTACCATTTTTGCTTCTCTGTATTACTTCATCCAATTCCTCTAATGTTGGTTCTTTTGAAATTTCGATGTCTACTTCATCTACTTCATCTGTTTCTTCTTCGTGCACCTCCTCCTCTTTATGCATTTCTTCTTCTGTTGTTTCCTCTGTCAAGAGCTCTCTGTAGTAATCTCTCCATACTTGCTTGTCTTCTTGGTCCTCTATTATCACTATTCCCTCTCTATTTTTTATTCCGTTTATTTGCCCTTGTATTTTTTGTTTTGTTCTTTAATCGTTTTGTAAAAACTTTTCGTATTTTTGTTTGCTCTTTCCTGCTCTATTTCCTGCATTTTTTGTCTACCCATTCTCTTTTATTTTGCCTTATCACTTTCTTAGCATTCTTTCTTAATTTTTCATATTTTTCTCTGTCTTCCTTTTTATCTGCTTTTAGCCATTTATTTCTGGCTTGCACTTTTTTCCTGTTATTTCTCTACATTCTTGGTTATACCATCCGTTTTTTGTTTTAGCCTGATTTTCACCTATCGGCATATTTGCACCTTCTTCTATTGATTTTTTGTTCGTCTCCCATTCTGTGTTTATATCTTTTGCTTTATATTTCTCTTTTATTTGAACTGTTACTGCCTCTTCATATTTTTTTCTTACTTCTTCATTACTCATTTTATTGACATTCTACTTTTTATGTTGGTTTTTTTGGTTTTGTTTCAATTTTAACTTTTTTTCTTATAGTGGCTGTGACAATGTAGTGGTCTGAATCTGCACACGCACCTCTGAACGTTCTTCCATCTTTTATTGACGATTGTTTTCGTTTATTATTCATTATGTGATAAATTTTACTATATGTTTTCTGATCTGGTGACCTCCATGTTACCTTATGTATTTTAGGGTGTTCAAATTTTGTTGAGCTTATTAACAAATTTGTTCTTGTTGCTAGGTTACATAGGCTTTGCCCATTGTCTTTCGTGTTTTCGTGTATTGTAGGCTTTCCTGCAATTTGTTGCAAAAAGCCTTTTTTTCAATCTGGGCGTTGAGGTCTCCTGGTACAAATATGACATCTTCTTTGGGTGTTTTTTCTATCTTCTCTTCTACCTTATCATAAAAGAGTGGTGGTGGTGAAATACAGCTCATTTCCTGAGCTAATTCGGAATTAATATCATCCATTTAAATAAACTTTGAAACTAGTCATTAGATCTGAATGCGGTCCTATATCAAAACTATAACTAGGCAATTAAGCCGGTGCAAAAACAAAAAAAAATAAATTTTTAGTAGAAGGGTTATTGATTATATATATACCCATAATTGATGTAATATAAGCTGACTTACATAGTCTCTGATGTTACTCCTACTCAGGAACTTCACCAACTCCTCCTTAAATATCTCTGCGGAATAGTTCAAAACCACTTAAAAAAAAAGGAGGAAGACGCATTTAAATTTCACTTATGCCAGATAAAGATTGCATCCAACGTTTCTCTTAAACACTTAATCATCCTAGTTTTAGATTGTAGTGTATGGTGCTGCCAGCCTTAACACTAATAAAAGAGGTTGTAGTTTAAATTCAACCTTTCTAGGTAGGCTATACAAAACACTATGCTATACAAATTATCGTTCAAAGTTAATGTAGCCAAAAAGCTACAGGACCAGATACAGGGTTAGGTTGGTGTATAACCGGTAGTGTTATTTCTTCAAAACCTATTACATGTATTGCTTAATAGCATGTTTACCTTTTTTTTTATTTACAAAATTGCTTCAACCACTAGTGGTTATTAGCATAGCATAGCATGTTTACCTTGTTGGTTTTATACAAGAGTTTTCGACGAATTAAAACTAAACACGTATGCTTCGAAAGCTTTATTTAGTTCAAACAAAATTAACACTGTGCTGCAATCTTCATTATGCAGCAATTATTTTAGCGAGTATAAGTCCAGATTGTGATTGGAATTATCTGTGACAAAAATACAAATAACCAATCACAGTTCGGATAAAGAAATATCACAATTTAAAAAAATCATATTTATATACATTATGTAATATTGGTATATTATTATTGCTACTTATATAAATTCTATGATAATCATAAGTACATGTGTATCTGCATGTGTGGGTGAGGAAATGAAGAAAGTTCATGTGGCTTATTCATGGACATAATGGACCAAAGATTAATATGTAATTATAAAAAAATTAAAATAATCAAAACGTTTTCTTTTAAAACATTTCTTAGTGTAGTCAGTTTCTGATCTGCTTTTTGTAAAATATTTAAAAATGCCTTTTTAAGTTTTGGTTAGAAACACTTCCTGAAAAAACAAACTAATAACGTTGTCTCGATATCAAGGTTTAATAAATATATTTTAATGTTATTAGAATTATTTTAATTTTTCAGTTAGGTATATATTTGATTTTAATTTATAGCATATTCCTAATTTGTACCATACGCTGATCAAAAATAACCATTCCAAGATATATATCCGTATCTTCTCCTGCCTTGCCTATTTCTATATTAGCCCATCCTTCTACTACTTCTAGTTTTGCCGTCCTTGATTTGTTTTATTTCTATTATTTTTTCACATGTCCAAATCGTCCCACAAAACCAATATGTCTTAAAAGAAAAAGTATGTTTTGCCAGTGTTGACTTACGGAATGGAAAAGTTGACTATAAGAAGGACAGTAAAAAAGATCAGTGTAGCTCAAAGGGCGATTGAGCGTGCTGGGGCATTTAAATTCGAGAAAGGGGGGCATTTAAATACGAGACAAGATCCCAAACCGCCAGCTACGACGAAGATCAAAAGTATCTGATGCTGTAAAATAGAATAGCAACACTATAGTGAAACCAGGCAGATTACGCGGCTTGAATAACAGATAATAGATAGACAAAGTAAATACTGGAATGAAGACGATGCCTACCAAAGCAGAGATCATCCATAAACACGTTGGATTGACCGTCTAAAACTTTCCATAGAAATTGGATGCAAGAGGCACAATATCGAAACAGATCGAAAATGAGGGAGGTCTTTGTCCAGCAGAAATAATAATGATTCTTAGCAAATACCGAATCCAATGTAGTTCGCTTATTTTCATAGGCCTCATCAGGGAAAGCTACAGTGATTAGGTGTCTTTTACAAATGATGAATTAGTATTTTATTTACTACGTGAGAATGTTTGTCATTTGAAGTTACACATATTTGATGTCCACAAATTAAAATTATTAATTAAAATATATAATGTTCTTTTTCTTCTTTTTCCTCTTTATAAGCAAGTCTGCTTCTTCATGGGTGGATTAATACCTCTATGGAAGGTTGTCACTCCATCTTTTGCGCAGTCGTCTGATACTTCTTCCGCCGATTGGTGACTTATCTCTTGCTATTTTGATTACATGGGTTTTCTCCATTCTACTTACAAATTTATAAATAAAGAATACTTTAGTTATCAAAGATTTGAAGACGACATGTTATGATTGGTAATAATTCTGCAAAACTACAAGAACATATAAAAGATCTAAATGTAGCTAGCGATGATGTTGACCTAGAAATAAAGTTGGCAGAAACAAAAACATGTACAGTCAACTAGTAGATGTTAAAAATATAAACAGCGAATAACTCACTCAAAGGTCAGTGGAGCGACGCATGTTAGAAATGGATCAGGCAAAAAACCCAGGTAACTAATCTAGTTCACAGAATCACACCTTTAAAATGGTCATCTCAAGATATTTACGATATTTAGCAAAAATAACTACCAATAGATGGTGTATAAGAATTACACTCTTGATATCGAAGAGGCATCATGAGCCCAAGACTGTGTCCAAACTTAAGGTGGGACTTCTTCTAAATGTGCCTATCTTCAAGATATGTTGGCAACGACATTGATCCATCTTATTCTATTCACAACAGCTCGAAATAGATCAGTCGACGTTAGACCAGTCCACTTCCCAATATTGGCCAGCCAGGATATACGTCTACGTCCAGGGACTCCCTTACCCTCAATCTTGCCCTGTAGAATCAACTGTAGAAGTCGGTATTTACCATTACGCATGATGTGGTCTAAGTAAGACAAATTTCTGTTTTTTATGGTGTTAATAATTTCTTTCTCTGTTTTTAGCCTCTGGAGAATAGATATGTTAATTGTGTGGTGCATATATGAGACCCTCAAGATATGTCGGTAGCACCACAAATGCCTTCAATCGTTTTATGGCATCTTCTCTAAGGCTCCAGCTTTTTACTTCATAGGGGAGGGCACTAAAGACGTAACATCTAACAATTCTTATGCGTATATTAATACTTAAATATACGTTGCAGAGAATCTTACTAAGGCTGTTAAAAGAGCTTTTAACTTTGATCCCAAAAGTCCTTAATACTGCAGCCCAAATAGCGTACTTTTACTACTTTTTTTAAAGGAGTATCGTTAATTGTAATTTAGGCGTTTATGCCGATGTTCTAACTAATGATCATTATTTTTCTATTCTTGCAATTTCGTTTTAGACCGTATTGGTTACATGCTTCCACAACGTTATTCATGATTTTTTGGAGACCCTGCGCTATATCTGCCAGCAACACTGTATCGTCTGCATATCTAATGTTGTTTATAAGTTGGCCTCTCTAAAGATGTTTTTAGAGTATATGTTAAATAATGCCGTTGACAATATTCAACCCTGCCTTAACTCCTTTTTCAACTGTTAAGATCTCGGGCAGTTCATTTTTTAATCGTACTATTGTTTTTATTGGAGATATAAGTTTGAGATTCTATATCCTTACCATCCAGTCCTGATGTTTTTAGGATATCGATTAGTTTCTCTTGTGGGACTTTATCAACTATCAAGGTGGGACCATGAAATAAAAGAACAAGTAGGCATGGAATTGGTTACAATCAATGAAGAGGTATTATTGATTTACGAATGGAAAAATACGTTTTTTTTTTAGTTTTTTAGGTCTTTTTTCGAGGCTTGTTTATTTTTTGTGTGTAATTTCGTCTTGCAATTTCTAAATGTTTGTAAATATCTAATAATCTTGTAGAAATTGTAACAGAATAGTATTTTATCTCTCGAAATAAAATATTTACGTATGTATACGATATATTTGTGTAAAAGATTTTTTGTAAAGTTTAAATTTTTTTTGCTTTTGTTTAAATAGATATTTATACCGTTACTTAACAAAATAATAAAAACACATTAATTATTGGTCCAATTACTATTAATTATCAAAACTAATGGAATGATGTGTTTGTTCGAGCGTAATAAAATATTCATTAGTATCTTTTGTAGATTATATAGTTTTATAGATAAAGACATAGGAGAAAAGTTACCCTGAAGAAAAATACTGGCGTAAAGCATTTACAAAATCTATTTATTTTTATAATATAGAAAGAAGACTAAGTGTTATGAAAGAAATGTTCTGTCAAGTACATTTTCTCCTGTCTATTATTAATTTGACAACATTGTATAGAATGTTTGGGGAATATTTAACAATATTTAATTATTTTACAGAGAAAACATTATAAAACATGTACTGAGTGAGAATTTTATTTGTGTAATATAACTGACACTATCACATGACTAAAAGTTTCTGTATTTTTTACTTATTTCAATATAGAGGTAACCAGAAATCTTCATTAGGGCACATTTAATACAATAGAAACACTTTGAAAAGACTTCAGAAAAAAAGTAAAGTATTTGTAATTAGTTACAAAAAGCATATTGCCTTTTGATCGCATGACTATGCTTTTTGTTACGACTCTTACAAAGCTAGGTATCTAGAAAGTGTTTTAAGTATTATAAACCTCTAAGATAAATACCTATACTTTTTTTGCAGAAAATTAGTTGGTGATTTTTATTATTATAATTTCTAGGTAAAACATTCACCCTTTAGCTATCTTGTTCAACCAGTAAAAAGTAAACCAAAAAAAAATTAAGGTAATTTCCTTATGACACATGTAGAAAACTGAAAAAAATATTCAGAATTCTTAATATTTAATTAAGTGTCCTGAATGTACCAACTCAGAGATCTTGAGTTTAAATCCGGCAGAAATGAAATTTTTGTGTTGAAAAAAGTATTGAGGATATAATAATCAAACCCCTGTAGAGACAAAGATTTGCAATATACATAATGCGCAATTAGACAACTGCACATATTTCACCTCACTACCAAATTAAAAATAAATGAAAACAATTCGGTATTCACAGACTGGGTGCAAGTGCTGCAAAGTTAAGGGGATTGTGTGCAAATTTAGAAGTACATTGGATTATAACAGATCATCTCATTAAAGCTTTAAATATGAAGCGCGAATTGCCGAATGACTAGAAAAATTATTCATCCTCATCATCATCATTGGATTTTACAACTCTTCGTGAGTTTTTGCCGCGTTTACTATTGCCTTCCATTGATTCCGATCCTGTGCTATTATTTCCCATGGCGTTACTTCCATCTTCTCCAGGTCTTCCCTGACTGCGTCTTTCCACCTTTTTCTAGGCCTTACTGTCGATCTTCTACCATCTGGTCTTTCCCAAAACACATTGCTAATCAGTCTGTCGTCATCACTCCGTACCACGTGGCCTGCCCATCTTAATCTATTGGCTTTTATGTATCTTACGATGTTTCCTTTCCCGAAGAAAGTCTCTATTTCATTGTTATACCTGCTCCTCCATTCATTTGTCACGCTGTCCCTGCAAGGACCATATATAATTCGCAGGATTTTGCGTTCCCATACTAATAGCTTATTGATTTCTTTCTTTCTCAATGTCCATGTTTCACTTCCATATGTCACTGCTGGTCGTATTATGGTTTTGTACATTTGGATTTTGGCACGCCTTGAGAGAAGCTTTGACCTCATTAGATGTTGAATGGCAAAGAATGATTTATTCCCCGCCAGTATTCATATTTCAACCTCCCGTTCTCCTGTGTTTTCACTGGTAATTGTTGCTCCAATTACCAGTTAAATCCAGGTATTTAAATTCTTTGACCACCTCAAAATTATGATCGTTTATGGTAATGTTTTGTCTTATTCGCTGTTGTTCCTTTTTTGATACGACCATGTATTTAGTTTTTTCTTCGTTTATTTTCAGGTCTACGCTTATTGTTGCTTCTTCAAAGTTCGATACTATATCCTTAACTTTCAGTGTTGTCTGTGCTGCTGCATCTACATCATTTGCAAATGCGAGAATAATCTTTGCTCCTCTGGCAGTTATGTCTGGTTTGACTCTGGTATAGATTTTTCGCATTGCGTATTCCAATGCTAGGTTAAATAGTAATGGGGACAGCGGGTCTCCCTGTCTGAGCCCGGTGCTTATGCCGAAAGTCTTTGTAGTTTTGCCTCCTATTCTAATTTGTGCAAAGGAATTGTTGACACACTTTCGCGCAATCATGGTCAGCTTCTTTGGTACGCCATCCGCTTCATTTGGTAACTCCATCATTGCACTCCATAGTTTTAAGCGATCTATGGAATCATATGCTTGTTTGAAATCTATGAAGATCTGGTGTACTTCTTTATTATATTCCCAATACTTTTCTAGCATTTGTCTGATAGTAAATATTTGGTCGATTGTTGATCTTCCAGGCATAAAGCCGCATTGGTAATCGCCAATAATTTCCTCTGAATATGGCAGTAATCGTTTTAGTACAACTGAAGCTAATATCCTGTAGTACCGATTAGTGAGATTCCCCTGTAGTTGCCACATGTATCCTTTCTGCCTTTTTTATGTATTGGCACGATAATACAGCCACTCCATTCTTTTAACATTATTTCTTGTTCCCAGGCTTCTTTCATTAATTGGTGTATTTTAGTTCTAAGTTCATGCCCTCATTTTTTAATCAGTTCTGCATCAATATTGTCTAGTCCCGGAGATTTGTCATTTTTTAGGGTTTCTATCGCCTTGATAATTTCTTCCAGGCTTGGCGGGGGTACTTCTATCTCGGCCGTTGGGTACTCACAATTTGCTTTATTTCCATCCGCGTCTATCTGAACATTTAGAAGACTTTCAAAGTATTCAGCCCATCTTTCGATTATTTTATTTTCAGCTGTAATCATTTGCTCATTTTCATCTCTCACAAAGTTTGATGTTCTTATATATGCACCTTTCTTATGTTGTCTTACTTCTTTGTAGAAAAAATATTGCAGATTATAAAAAATAAAATGTCAACTTCAAATTTCTTTTATAGACAAAAAACTGTCTTAGATAAATAAATAAATATATTAACTAATGTTTGTACTATATAAATAGTCGAAAAAAACTACTTCTACTAGTACCAAGGCTGTAGGCTTATTTTTACAATAGTTATTTCAGATTAATCACTAATAATTAAAGAACGTGCATATTTAGAAAACGTTTGTTTAAGCTTTGTACATAATTTATATGTAAGATAGCTTGAATTTTAAATTCTGTACTTGTTGCGGAAACATACCTGCTACAACAATATGCATTTCTCGACCTGTACTTGTTAATAATTAAAAACACCTAATTCACTGCAAAAAAGATTCGTGTCTAAAGACATGTACTACATAAAAATCTTGTCAAATGCATGGCTGGGTTAAGGTCCCCAGTATGGCACTTTTTTACTAATTTTGAAGCTGCTAATATTGATATACAATTTAATAAATGGCGGCTGCGACAGTTAAGAAATTTCTAAAAAATGGTGAATGCGCAATCAGTATGGCGAATCAGTCATAAGAAAATAATTAAATAAAAACTAAGTCATAATCGCAACAATAGAACCGATCCTCACTCAGTACATGTAAACAATCTTTATTTTATATAGAACCTGTAGACTCTGAACTGTACAAATAATAATTCTAACTGTCATAAATAAATTTTCTTCATAGAATAACAAAAAATAAATATATTATTTAATTATATTTATATATTTAAAAGGCAATGAGCCGAGTGTGCTAAAAGTCAAATATATTTACTACTAATACTAATAATTAAAATATGCCAATAAATAAAATAAAATGTACGTTCAAAACTTATCATTTTTTTAATATATTTTAGCTAAAATTTTTATTTCAAAGACTTTATTGCATAATATATACTATATTGAATGATGCAGAATTTATAATTTATATCATAGTGAAATTTTCGTAGCATTGTAGATCACTTTCAACTTTTGCAAACAATAAAAACAATAAAATATTTATTATTGGTGGGTTCAATATTTTTTAATGTTGATGTGCATTTATTGAGTTTACATAGTTTACAGATGTATGTACATAATTTAAAATTATTTATGCTGTAATTTATTTTTTGAATACGTCTTCTTTGGATCTTGAACAATTAAATATTTTATTTTTTTAAGTATTTATCAGTTTCTCCTGGAGCCAAACAACTCACTATTTCTAAATTTTCATTACTTTATAAAAAGAAAGGACTATCGTGGCTAAGAAACATGCGATAATGGACAATGCTTAATTTTGAAAAGCGAATAAGAACATCTGCAGAAATAGGAAGCGACCATAAGCTTATACTTGGAAAAATCAGAATGACGACACGCATATGTAACAATAAAAACAATAAAAATAAAAAAGAAGAATACATCACAAAGGTAAAAGTCGAGAGTCTGCAGAACGAATCAACAAAACTTCTATACCAAAAGAGAGTCAAAGATAAACTCGACAACGTGCACATCGTAGAAAGTGATGAAATCGAAGAAAGCTGGGCGAAAATTAAAGCAAGCATCCTAGATTTAGCAAAAGAAGCTGTAGGAGAAAGGAAAATTCTTAAAAATAAATATTTCCAAAAGCGGAAAACTCCGTGGTTCTGCGCAGAAGTGAAAGAAAAATGCAAAGAAAAAAAGAAAGCTTACTTAAGATACATGTCTAACAAAACACCACAAGAATACAACAATTCCAAAAAGATAAGAAACGAAACAATAGCACTAGTAAGAAAAATTAAAAACGAACACTGGGAACGCTTCTCAAAAGAAAAGGAACACGACTTTTACGGTCTACAAAAGGAAATATGGCGTTTCATAAGAGGCCAAAGATCAGAGATGAAAGACTTAATCGAACCGAAACACATAGATAACGACACATGGATTGAATACCTAAAGAAGCTTTATAATGATGAACAGCAAATGATGTTAGAACCAGAAACACCAGAAATCATTACAAACGAGGAAGTCGAGATAACCGTACAAGAAGTAAAACAAACTTTAGAAAAACTGAAGAACAGAAAAGCTTCAGGTAAAGATGGAATTCCAAATGAAATATTGAAATATGGTGGAGAAGCATTAACAGAACAGCTAACAGCACTAATTAACAAAATCATCAAACATAATAAAATACCTGAAGAGTGGAAGAAAAGCGAGCTTATCCTACTATACAAAAAAGGAGATAAAAATAACCTGAAAACTACAGAGGTATCAACTTATTAAACACCACTTTGAAGCTTACAACCAAAATATTGCAAGGCCAAATAAATCAGAAAATTACCTTAGCGGATGAACAGCAGGGTTTTCTCACAGGAAGATCGTGCACAGATGGAGTATTCATCATAAAACAGATTACCGAGAAAGCACTAGAGTATAACAGACCAGCATTCATATGTCTAATAGACCTGAAGAAAGCGTTCGATAAAGTAAAGCTTAAAGATGTAATTCACCTTCTTTACGATAGAGAAATTCCACTAAATGTTATAAAAACAATAGAGAACATTTACCAGAACAACAATATGGAAGTCAGAATAGATGACCAGCTTACAGATCCAATAGATATGGGCAATGGAATAACACAAGTAGACTCGCTTAGTCCAACACTATTCAATCTTATCATGGATGAAATCATCAATACTATTAATAAAGGAAGAGGATACAAAATGGGGAACAAAGAAATCAGAATACTCTGCTATGCAGATGATGCGGCCCTAATTGCATCCAATGAAGACGATCTACAAAGACTAACCCATAGATTCAACACAAGGGCAAATTACTTTAATATGGTGATCTCTACACAGAAAACTAAAATAATTGTAATCAGTAAAGAACCAATTAGATGTAAACTGGAAATCGACAGTATCGGCATTGAGCAAGTAATGGAGACAAATTACCTAGGAATTACACTGTCTAGCTACGGAGATGTGGAGAAGGAAGTGAAAAATCAAGTACAACAGGCTAATAAAATAGCAGGTTGTCTTAATAACACGATATGGCGCAATCCCCACGTTAATACCGACGTGAAATCAAGAATCTACAAAGCAACAATAAGACCAATAATGACATACACTTCAGAGACAAGACCGGACACCTCCAAAACTAAGCAACTACTAGAAACAGCGGAGATGCGTTTACTGATGAGAATTACAGGAAACACACTGAGGGATCGAATGAGGAGTGAAGAGATCAGAAGAAAATGCAATTTACCCGAAATAAATGAGTGGACACTGAACAGAAAAAAGGAATGGAACGAACACATAAACAGAATGGAAGAGACCCGATTAGTCAAAATAGCGAGGGACAAATCACCAAAAGGTAGAAGAAGTATCGGGCGACCACGCAAAAGATGGAGTGATAACCTCCAATAGAGGCATTAATCGACATTGAACAAGCATTTTGCTTATAAAAAAAAAGAAGAATAAGAACTGCTAAAGTCAGGAAAGAGTTTATAATTGTAGTAGCCAACCTCCATTGAGAAGTGGACACTTTAAGCAAAATAAATATATATATATATATATATATATATATATATATATATATATATATACATATACTGATGGATTCTGATACTGATGGAATATATAAAAATTCACTTTTGTTGATATTTATTTATTCTAATCAAGATTTATATTACATAGAACAACAAGCCTTCATAGATTCCAGATTCTTTAAAAATATTTACAGAAAATTAATATTTAAGATTAAATTAAATGAAAACTTAAAAAACAACGCAGTATTAATAGAAGGTAAAAATAAATAATAAGTAAGAAAAGGAGATATGATATTGCTAATTAGATATTTACACTTGACTAAATTTAAGGGTAAATGGAAAGGGCACATGTCAAGAGAGCAAAGTGTACAAAGATACTAATATATTGGCGATTAAGAGCACATACACGGGGTATAAAAAACACAAAAAATATGGACTGTAATAAAAAAAGGCAGGGAGAATCCGAATAGCTTAAGACAGAAAAACATGGAAAACACAAGGGTAGATATTTATTAGTTGACCAAAACAGACTGCTACACATAGAAAAATATATTGTGCAATATTATTTGACCACTTAATGATTTGCGCAAAGTAAGTATTAGAGATACAGATATACGTAACAAACGAACAACTAATTACCTTTTGTATAAGAAAGTTACACCAAATGTTAACAGACTAAAAATAAGTATCAGAGAATTTGTTATTTTTATTGAGAATAATTCGAAAACTAAAATGTTAGATTTTTATTTTTAAGTAAAATTATGGTGTATTCTCAACGAAAATAATAAAGGGCATTAGTATAAGCATAAGAAAATAGCTTTAAAATAAAACTAAGTACATATCAAAAAAAAGTAGAACTAAAAATGACTATTGAGAAAACTAAGGTACTTTTAACTGAAGAAGTGGATATTACTCTTAATAACATAAATATTTGTGTTTAGTACATAAAAATAAAGCAAGAAAAACACTATTTACCAATACATAACCAAAACTTTATCATAAGGGATCCAAAAATCCCAATTTATTTAAAAGCAAAGGTTTTTAACTTTGAAATAACGTAGAACAACTCAAAAAAACTACTTAGAGAATCATGGTAAATGTAAGCTTAAAAGATTATATACGAATGAGCACACCACGCAGTAAAAAAAGAGCAAAGAGAAGTGGACAAAGAAAAGCCATAGATAAACTGACACCAATTATCTCAGGATAGGCGAACATGAATAACAAAAGGGGAGACCTATATTTAGGAGTTTACCAGAAGATACTGCTAAGAAAGAAAAAGTCTATATTCTACAATATTATCTGATCACTTAATAATTTAGGTAAAGTAGTTATTAGAAGTACATATATAGGTTATAAAATAAACTGACGCCTCAGAAAGGACGATACCAAAATAAAGTGGCTGCTATTTGACAGAAATCGCTTTAATTGACAATATATGCATTTAAAAATTTCAATTTAATTGATTATTCAGGCTAATTTCAGGATCAGGAGTTTCGGCTAATTTATTGCGACAGTCGCTTTTTTAAGTAGATAAATACAGAAGTAACAAGTTGTTTTTTCACGTATAACTAAGATCATTTTTTAAACAGCATGAATTTCAGCTATCTGTGGTAGCTCATGAAAATATAATCAATGTATTATGACATACACAAAGTGTATGAAAAAAATTCTAAATATATTTGACTTTTAGTAGTTTTTACAATATTCAGTGGCTTAACAATCGGTGATAGAATAATATGGAGCACTATATTCTGTGTGACTTTTCTAGAAGCTGCTTTCAAGAAATTCAGAGCAGTACTAAGCAGATTTCTTGAAAAAATATCCAGCTTTTGTACTTCTACGTTAGACTTGAAATCTAATGTATTTACAATATTTGTTATCTCACTCAAGGCAATTAACTCTTTGGTATTTTACAAGAAGGACCAGATACACTATAGAAAATATCGATGTTAGTTTTTCTAAATTTTTTGATCTATCGTCTTAGTTTTCGTCGTATTGGCAAAAAGTTGCGAAGAGCCTACCTATATTTAATTTTAATTAAATTATTTTTGTTTTTATTATAAGACAAATAACAATATCCTGGTTGAACCTGCCAGTAGTTACACAGATTCTTCTTAGATTTTCTTTAAAGAAAAAACTGTATATCTTAATTTATTTTATATCGATTTATCCTAAATTACTATATAATTAGGGCTTTTTTGGGTAATTAAATATAATTCATGTTACCCGTTTATGTTAAGTCGATAGCATAAGTCGAAATAAATAGTTTTACAATAGACATAAATAGAAATCATAAAGAGTGAATAAAGAAACAATATAAAAAGGCGTATGCAAAAATAAAAAAAGAATAGTTGTGATAGATGAAGATCTAGAAATCGCATTGCAGACGGTACAGGTTTTAATATAAACACCCCAAAAAAATATTGACAAATTTTTTACTAACCCAGAATATCTTTTGTAGTGAACAAGAAGTAAAACTGATAGACACATACCTAGGACACCAAATTAGACCTGCTTGAAATAATCAGACCTTTTAAAGGAACCCATGGAGCAGAAACACTTCTTTTTCTTCTTCGTCTAGCTATTCACGTCCACATCTGAACATAAGCCTCTTCAAGTCTTCCTTTCCATTGTTTTTTATTGTATGCTACTTGTGGCCAATTTTTCCTGGCAGTCCTTTTCAGATCATTTGTTCATCTCATAGGAGGTCTGCCTCTGGATCTTTTGTGTTGATACGGTCTCCAGGTTAAAATTGATCTGTGCCATTTGTTTAGATCGCTCCTAGCTACATGTCCAGCGTATTCCCATTTCAACTTAAATGATTTTTGCACCACATCGGTAACTTTGGGTTTCTGTCTTATCCATGTGTTTGTTTTCTTCTCCTTAAGTGATATACCTAGCATTACTCTTTCCATTGCGTGTTGAGTGACTCTAAGTATATTCATATTCTTTTTTGTGATTGTCCATGTTTGTGCCGCATAAGTTAATATCGGAATAATGCATGCATCAAAAACTTTATATCTAAGATGTAATTGAATTTGTTGATTTCTGAGTATATAGTTCAGTTTACCGAATGCTGCCCTATCTAACTTTCTCCTTCTTTGTGGTTCTTCAGTTTGAATTTCCCTATTTAGTATTATTTTTTGTTCTAAGTTACTCTTCAACTTTTTCTATAACTCTATCGTTTATTATTGTCACGGTGTCTTCGGAGTGCATGACTTTGGTTTTGTTTATATTCATTTTCAGTCCTATTTTAAAAGATTCGGTATGTAGTTTTAAAAGCATGGTTTGCATTTCTTGTAGGTCAGTAGCTATCAGGATTATGTCATCTGCAAATCGTAGATTACTGAGGTAGCGGCCATTGATGTTTATTCCCTTATATTTCTAATTTAGGTTTTTAAAAACGTCCTTCAAAACTAAGGTGAACAGTTTGGGTTTCGTAGTCTACAAATGCTAGGAAAACTGGAGACTTGTATTCGTTACATTTTTCTATTAATATTTTTGTGGTTAACAGGTAATCGGAAGTTAAATAGCCTTTTCTAAAACCTACCTGTTCATATGGTTGGTATTCGTCTAATTTCCTTGTTAGTCGAGTAGTTGGTGAGTGACATTGGTGAGTATTTTAAACAGGTGTGACAGTAGGCTGATGGGTCTGTAGTTTTCCAATTTTCGACTATCACCTTTCTTGTGTAATAATATTACTTTAGAGTTGTTCCAGCTCTTAGGGACTTTGCCTTGATGTAAACAACTGTCCACAAGCTTAGTTAAAATTGCATTTAGTTTCTTACTCCTTCTAATATCATATCTGTGGTAATACTATCTTCTCCTGCAGCTTTATTTTTCTTCGTGTTTTCCAATGCTGTAGTTACCTCTGAAATTGTTACTTTTGGCATTATTTCTGATCCAACCTTTTTTTTTAATTTCCGTACTGGTCTCATCTCATCATCTTGTTGATGTGTTCTGTAAAGTTCTGTGTAAAATTCTTCTATTCATGTCAGTATGTTCTCTCTAGTTGTGATTTCATTTTCGTCTTTTCCCATTAATGATATCATCTGACGTCGTCCTATTGTCGATCTGAGGAATTTCATACTCTTATTTTTTTTTAACAGTTGTTGTTATTAATTTTTCGTTTTCTTTTATTTTTTGTTGTCTGATTCCTTTCCTAATCTGCCTATTAAGTTCTCTATATTCGTCGGTTTTCCTTTTGTTAGATTTATTTAAGATCTTCCTTCTCTTTATTTGTTGTAATATTTCTTTGTCTAATTTATTGTATGTTGTTTTTGGTTTTTTCAGTTGCAGAAGGCTTTTATTCACTGTTTCGGTAATAAGCTTATTCAAATCATCAATATCATTGGAGTTTATCTGCTGCATGCTAACTTGAGTTAATGCATGCACTATCTTTTTATTACATTCACTATTTTTTATTTCTTCAGATGTCCATTTGTATCTTTTTTTATGTATTCTTTTTCTTTCTAGTTTTTTGTTAACTATTAGTTTTGTTCTTATTAGTCTATGATCGCTTCCTAGGTCAAACTGATTTAATACTGATACGTCTTCTACTAGGTTTCTATTATTCGTTAAGATATAAATCTATTTCATTCTTTGTCTTTTCATCGGGGCTCATCCATGTCCATTTTCTGCGTGGTTTTTTAGAAAAAGGAGTTCATTCAGTACATGTTATGTTCATTCATGAAATTGAGAAGCATTTCTCCTCTATCGTTTCTTTTCCCGTAGCCAAAGTTACCGATTAATGTTCATAATCTTCCTCTTTTTTGCCCAATTTAGCATTAAAATCTCCTAATAGTATTTCGTAATTTGCTTTACGAAACACTTATCTTAACAAAATATCTAGCTACCAAATTGAGAGTCACAAAGAAGACTATCCATGTTTGGGATAACTCTGTAAAATAAACTAAGAAATAAGCCTATTTTTAGCAGTGCATATTCGAAACTAGAATAATATAGACAATATAATAGTAATTTATTATCATTCAGTAATGGTATTATGGGTATATTTATCTTGGAATGTTTTCCGACAATGTAGTAGTACAGAAAATTGCAATAGAAAAATCAACTATTATAAAAAGATTCAAATAATTAGGTTATGAATTATATGAAAGCGGTTTCGTTTAATCATGGATGAAATCATCTATGATAATATTAATATTACTAGCCCACGATGAAGACGTAAACTAGTTTATATATTAAACACAAAAGCAAAAAAAGAGTTTAATATAATATTTTTAACTTACAAATCCAAAACAGCAATATGCAGTAAAGAACCAGCCAAATGTACATTAGAAATTAAGGGCGAAACACCAAATTATTGAAACACCAAAGCATAACAAAAACGGTAAAATAACAAAACCATTTTACTCTCTATTTTTACCTAATAGCGACCTTTGAATTTTTAAACGATCTTAGCTATATAATAAGGAAATTAAAAGAAGAATATGAAGTAGGCCTGAAAATTTATATGGCAAAATATAAATGTCTTAAAGTGGGCAACGACAAAACACCCGATTGAATATGATTGAATATGAATTGATAGAGAATGAAAAGATCAAGCGTTTTAAAACTTCCAATTATTTAAAAGTAATTTTTTAATAGTAAAAGAAACCAAATGGAGCAAAAACAAATTATGGTAAAGCAATGACATGATTATTAAACTCTTTTCTTTGGCAAAAGTTAATTAAAAAGAAACAAAAAAACATACCTATTTATAGAAGTATTGTACAAAAGTATTAAAAAAGGTTTAGGATATTAGAAATAGCTAATAAAATCAAACTTATGATGACAGAGATGAACAATTTAAGACTTCTTCTTCTTCTTCTTCAAGTGCCGTCTTCGTTCCGAAGTTTGGCTATCATCAAAGTTATGCGTATTTTTGATGCTGCAGATCTAAACAGTTGGTAATTGGTGCAATTGTACCATTCTCTCAAGTTTTTCAACCATGAATGCCTTCTTCTTCCTATAGATCTCTTTCCCATTATCTTTCCCTGTATAATCAATTGCAGCAACTGGTATTTATCTCCCCTCATAACATGTCCCAAATATTGTAGTTTGCGCTTTTTAACAGTAAGTATCAGCTCTTTCTCTTTCCGCACTCTCCGCAAAACCTCCACATTTGTTACTTTCTCTGTCCAGGGTATTCTTAATATTCTACGATACATCCACAACTCAAATGCTTCTATCTTTTTGGTATCGATCTTTTTCAATGTCCATGTTTCCATCCCGTAGAGGAGAACTGACATAACGTAACATCTCAAAAGGCGAATTTTAAGTTTTAGACTTAGATCTCTTCCGCAGAACACCTTTTTCAATTTAGTAAATCTGGCTCTAGCTTTCCCTATTCTGGTTCTGATTTCTTCAGAGCAATCATTATTTTCGTTGATAACAGTTCCCAGGTAATTATATCTTCTTACACGTTCGATTCTTTGATCATGCACGGTTATGTCAGGGAAGTTTTGTGGTGATTTAGATATTAGCATTATTTTTGTTTTGCTTATGTTAAGTGATAATCCGTGTTCTTCACTGCATTCTACTATTTTGTTAATTAGTGTTTGAAGATCTTTCCAAGTTTCTGCGATTAGTACCGTGTCATCGGCATATCTCAAGTTGTTTATTCGGATGCCATTTATCTTAATACCTATATTTTGATCCGAAAGTGCTGTGTTTATAATGTCTTCGGAGTATAAATTGAATAAGGTCGGTGAGAGTATACAACCCTGTCTTACGCCTTTCTTGATCTCGATTTCCTCCGTTGTAGATTAATTTAAGACTACGATGTAGTAAATCAAAACATAGAAGGGTTGGAAATGAGCAAAAGTGAGATGAAATGAGGCTACATCTTAATATAGGCAAGAAGATTGAGCAAATATGTTTGACATGGTTTGGAAAGTAAAGAAGATGCAAGTAGACAGATAAACCAGAAGAATATTAAAATAGATTTTTATGGACAAAAAAGGACGTTCTCGAAAAAGTTGGCATGACGATTTCGATAAAAATATGACAGCAATGAACCTAGAAGAAACAACAACTTATGACAGAAGAGCATGGAAAATGTGTATAAAGAGTACAACATATTATGTACCTAATTATCAAATTCTGTATATATATATATATATATATATATATATATATATATATATTTATATATATATATATATATATATATATATATATATATATATATATATATCACCTAATTTTAGTCAGTCATACAATACTTGTATGTAATTTTTTAAAATCTACATAAAATTAAAAAAATTAAACTAGTTGCAAATATCCTGAAAAGAACGATAGATCAGAAAATTAAGTAAACTAATTGATATCAATTTTCATAAACGTGTATCATCTGATCCTATCAAAGATAAAGATGCTTCATAACTAGATTAGAGTTTTTTATTAATATATTAGTTATAAAATCATGTATGTGTCAATCTCGTTATAGCGAGATGCAGCAAACGATGGCAAAAATAAAACATACATAATAATTAATGTCTAAAATAACTGTCTGCCTGTAAGTTATTATCTGTTTCGTTCATATGTCAATAATCAACAATAAGAGGACTAAAAAAGCAACACTTGATTCCCAAAAGGCATTTATCTAAAAATTGAGTGCCAATTTCCAAATAAATTTTCAATCAGTGCTTATTTTATATAACTATTAATATATAAAACATAATTTTTGACCCCCTAAGCCACAGTTTATGGAAAATATTCAACAAGCTACGCATTCACGCTAGCGAAATGCAAACAAAATCTTTTTGAAAATACAAAAGTTCTCTGCTAGATTTTTACTATATTTTTACCAGATTAGTAGTTTTTTCTTTAATTATCTTAATTCGAGACCTTCTGAAATGTTATTCTATACTAACCAATATTAGTTTTTTTTTTTTTTTTTTTTTTTTTTTTTTTTTTTTTTTTTTTTTATTCACGCATCGACCACGCAGGGTCATTAGCGTATTTAGATTATGTAACATATGTGACAGTTGATACAATATGTGAATATACATTAGTTTTCAATAATAATAATAGTATGTATGTATGTTAAAATGTACGTTTTAGATCTTTTGAAGAAGTTGACAGTCTTTAAGATAGGAAAAAATTTTTCGGTTATGTGTACTTTCTTCTAGGGCATCTTTTAGGGAGTTAGGTATGTTATATTTGAGTCGTTCACTGTTATATTTGGGACACTGTAGTGTCCCTATATCTATTTCTGTTTAATATATCTGTTTAATAGTGTATGAAACTTTTGTTTAATGACGGTTGATGACATCTCTGATTTTCTTAGGTTTGTTAGACTGATGTCGATAGCAGGAATAGATATTGTCCATGGTGCAGGGTTGTGGATTGATGAGGTATCATAGGTTTTTGGAAATTGAAAATTTAATTTGGATAAGTATGATTGTATACGAAAGTAAAAAGGATGATCAATTTGATGTGTTTGCTGAAATTTGTTTGTAAATCGGTCAGCAAAAACGTTATGTAGTACTGGATTATTTCGGTTTGATGACACTGCCGCTGCATATGTTAGGCTTAGATATTGTCTTCTGAAAGAAAGAGGAAGTTCTCCACTTTCCCAATAAAGACTTTGAATGGGACTTGTATAGTGAGCACCTAAAGAAATACGTAGACATCTATTTTCGATAATATCCAGTGACTTCAAATGTGTTTTTTTGGAGGAGATGTAGACTATGGCTCCATAGTCAAGTTTTGATCGAATTATGGATTTGTAAATAAGTATTAAACTTGAATAATCAGCACCCCAGTTTTTAAATGCAAGTGATCGAAGTAAATTTATACCAGGAAGACAGGATTTTTTCAGCTGTTGAATATGTGTCTTCCAAGTTAATTTTTTATCAAACGTCATACCCAAGAATCGGATTTCTTCTACATGATCTAGTTTTTTTTCGTGTAGATATAATTCTTTTGTTTGGATTTGATTTCTCTTTGAGAAACAGATTGCTTTCGTTTTTGAAGTGTTAAATTGAAGTCCACTTGTAGCTGACCATTTCTCAATGTGTGTTAACGCGTTTTGAATGTAATTGTAAATCGTTGCTATGTTTTTTCCTCTACAGAAAATAACTAGGTCGTCAGCGTATAATCTAGCTTTGACAGGGTTTTCAATTTCTGTTAATATTGAATTTATTGCTACTAAGAATAAAGTTGTGCTTAAATTTGATCCTTGTGGTATACCATTTTGTTGAATTTTTGTTTGAGAATATGTTCCGTCAACTCGAACTTGAAATTGTCTGTTTTCAAGAAAATTTGAAATGTATTTTAATATGTTACCCCTTATTAACTAGTTGCTGAGTGTTTTAATGATTGAATATTTCCAAACTGTATCATATGCTTTGGTTATATTAAAAAATATTCCAACACAATGTTGTTTTATTGCAAATGCTTCGTGGATTTCTGATTCTAAGTCAACGAGGTTGTCTAAAGTTGAGCGACGTTTTCGGAAACCACATTGTTCTGGAATAATTAAGTTGTTTGATTCTAGATACCACATAAGCCTATTGTTTATTATCTTTTCTAATATTTTACCTATGCTACATGTGAGTGATATCGGTCGATATGATTGTGGATCTGATTTTGGTTTAGTTGGTTTTAGAATAGGTATTATGATTGAATTTTTCCATGATTTAGGAAATACGTTTCTGGATAGGATTATATTGTAGATTTTAAGTAGATATTTTTTAGATTGAGGGCCTAAATTTTTTAGGAATATAAACGGTATATTGTCGGGTCCAGGACAAGTGTTCTTACAATTTTGAAATACATTTTCTAATTCTTCCTCTGTTATTGGTATATTTAGATCGTTATTATTTTGATCGTAATATTTTATAGGATTTTTTTCTTCTTTTATTTTAATTTTTAAGAAATTGGAAGTATAATTTAAGTTACTTGAGTTATATTCATAAGTAGATGCTAGTATATTGTATACTTCTTCTGGGCTTTTATAAATAGTGTTATTTTGAGTTAGAAAGTTGATTGATTTATGGGGTTTGGAACAAGACATTTTGTTGACTTTTTTCCATATAGCAGTTATAGGAGTTGAACTATGTATTGTGGTAACATATTCTCTCCAAGAGTCACGTTTGGCTTTTTTAATGGTATACCTAGCGACTGCTCTTAATTTTTTGAATTCTATAGAATTTTCTTGAGTTTTGTGTCTTTTGAATTTATTTAAAGCTTGTTTCGATTGTTTTAATGCTTCTTTGCAGTCATGATTCCACCAAGGTACCGACTGATGTTTGTAATCGTACTTAATTATTCCAACGTACTTTTTTGCTGATTCTGTGATTACATTTGTCAGAGAGTATATTGTTTTGTCTATATCTACATTGTTATTTAGATTTTGCAGGTTGTTTTCAACGTAATTTTGAAATTCTATCCAATTTGCGCCTTTTAAATTCCATTTTAGTTGTTGCGGGGTAGTTGATTGTAGTTCATTGCTTATTATGATAGGGTAGTGATCACTATCATATAGATCTGGTAACACATCCCATGTAAGAGTATGCGTAATTGATGGTTCGCAAATACTTAGATCTATACTAGAGCCTTCACCTGTTCTTATTTCAAAGCGCGTATGTTGTCCGTCGTTAAGAATATTTAGATTGATTTCTTCTATTATTTTTTCTATTTTTCGACCTAGAGATGTTAGTTTTGTTGAACCCCATAACGGATTATGTGCATTGAAATCTCCAATTATTATCCGTGGAGCAGGTAGTTGATTTAATAGGTTTGAAATTTCTTTTGAATCGGGTTCTTTATTGGGGGGAATGTAAATATTGCAAATTGAAAAAGAAATTGTGTCTGTGACTCTAATTCCAATTGCTTTGATAGTTGTTCTAAGTTTTATTGGTTTAGCGTCAAAGCTATCTTTTATGTAGATTGCTACCCCTCCGCTTGCAATTTTCGAATTTTCTCGATTTCTAAAAAAACAATTGAAATTCTTTAAGTCATGAGCTTTGTTGTTTTTGAAGTGGGTTTCTTGTAAACATATCAGACTAGGCTTATGTTTTGAAATTAATAATTTTAACATTTCTAAATGGGTATAATACCCATTTATGTTCCATTGAATTAGAGAGTTGAAAATGATGTGTTATTAATTTTCTGTTGATGTGTCGCTTTCTAAGTCTGTTTGAATGTCTAAGTTGATTTGTTTTAATATTTTATTTTTTATTCGAGTGCATTTGACTTTAATTTTTCGGTCCTTTAGGTAAGGGTATATATTAGTTAATAGATCTGTGACCTCTGCTGTTTCTTCTGTATACATTTTGGCGATACTTAACGGGTCTGATGATTTCTCACAGTTTTCAATAAAGTCTAATAACTGTTCGTAAGTTATAGGGTAGTTAGAATTTGGGTTCTCAAATAAAGTTTTACAGTATCTTAGCATTTCTTCTAGTGTTTTTTGTGGTTTGACATTTTGATCTGATTTTACTTTCTTCTCTTTATTTTTTGGTGTAATAAAGGTAGGTTCCTCGTTAGATGTAGTAGCTGGTGGAGAGATTTGGGAGATTGTGCGTTTGTTTTGTGCTTTGCCTGTGTTTATATGCGTTGTCTTATTTTCTAGATCTATTTTTAGCTCGTTTGTTGTTTCTAAATCTTCTTTGGCTGGTTGCATGTGTAGTTTTTCTTGTTGGGTAGTTTGTGGTTGGAATTCTTGTTGTATGCTTTCTTCTTTTGATTGTTGTTATTTAGTGTTTGTCTGGGTTTTTTGAATTGATAGATTAGTTGTATTTTCAATTGGGTCTATATTTGGAACTGCATTATTTGATGTTGAATTATCTGTTGTAATCGCAGTAGACATTGGACAATTTTTTGTTAAGTGGTTGTTTTGTTTACATGTTTGGCAAGCTTGGTTATCTAATGAAAGGAAAATCCTGTATGTCGTTTCCTCATGTGTGATAAGAAAAGAATCAGGTAAGGGCTGGTTATTTAGTGGAGATATGTATATTTGACGTCTGAAACTCAAAATATGCTGGAATTGTGGTGTTGATGTGCCTATTCTTAAAAATGTTAAAGGTGAGAGAAGATTTAATCCATGTGACTTTAATGCTGATACTAGGACTGAGTGTGGGATTGAGGGACAGACATTGGACAATACTAATCGCTGACTGGGGCTAATTAGTCTACGAGGTTGTAAAAGCTGCTGGCCTATTTGAATTTTTTCATTTCTGTTTATAAAATCCTCAGCTAGTTTTTCGTTTGCTAAATAAATACATACTCTATTATTTGATAATTTTGAACAGAAGATGATCTGGGTTGGTTCTATCAGACGACTCAGAGCGAACAAGTAATCATCTAGTTTGGTATTTTCAACTGAATCAAAAATAATTGCTTGTTTTCTTGATGGAAATATATTAGATTGTGGTGTTTGATTTGTTACGGAAGAATATGTATGTGATCTATTAAATTGATATGATGATGTGCTGTTTGGTGTATTAGTAGTTGCAGGAATTTCGGATTGAATATTCTATCCATTTTTAATTATCATTGGTAAATGGAGTACGGTCCTGGCAAACAACCTTCTTAGTCTATAGTAGAACAGGTTTGGTATAAATACCTGTCCTAGATTTTGTAGGTTATCCAAAATAATATTTGATAATATGTAGTAAAAACTCTTATGATTAAAGTAACTTACTATCTCTTTTGTATTTATGTTTGTTATTTCACTGCTGGATCACTAATTAATGGAAATATTTTTAGTATTTCACTACTTTTTAAATTCAATTTAAGAGCTCGATTTTAAAACACGTATTAGGTACTATGTTCAGAGTCGAATCGTCAATATTAGTTGTTTAAATGTTTAAATATTGAAAAGATGAATATACTTAATTCGAAATATTATAAATTTTAACTGTTTTAAAATTGGCTCTGATTCGAATCGTGATAACATGGCTATGAGAAATCGAATTGAAAGTCCCTTTTATGAATATAAAATAACTGCAATCAAGTTGAGTTTTAGTGAATACAATTGAATATTTTACAGAACCAGGTAAGAACTATTCAAATTGAAATAATTTTATTATGTCTATTACATTAATTAATCTAACTGTAAAAAAGGGTCGGGACACCTTGCGCACCAATTGTAAAAAGATTAAAGGATTTGTATTTGTTCGGTACATCCATAGATCTAAGCGAAGTGTACCGCCAATTAAGGAGTGGGGAATGTAGTCTTAATCGGATATTAGATTAATACCGCCCCCTTCACTATTATTTAACTTTGGCAATAAATTGCAAAAATATAGCAGCTTTGTACTGTCCCTGAGTGTGTTTTATGTTGAGTACAATAGTTTTAAGGTAATTTTTAATAGTAAAAACCAGTGCACATTTACCTACGCACGATCACGTCTAGAGTTAATTGTCAACTCTTGAAATGTAAACATTCCCGTTAAAACCGGGAGCCATTCTCCCGGTTGCTGTTGCCGACCATAATGTAGCTTCGGCTATTTTAAAAAATTTCAAAATGTTTGTCCTTGTGTAATGTAGTGTAATGTACAATTTTATGTTTATGACATTCTATGATTGTTGGATAGACCAAAGTTGATGAAGTAAGTCTAAAACGGTAATCACATAAAAAATTTTATCAACCATTAACTTCGAGTGTTTTCTTCTCTTCTTCGCGTGCCATAACAGATTTTATCCGACGTTGGCGATCACCATTGTGAAGGCTTCTCGATCTTCTGCAATATGGAATAATTGTCCTGCATTTGATATCTGAGTCCATTCACGAATGTTTTTTAACCAACAAACTTGATTTCTTCCTACACCTCTAATACCAACTATTTTGCCTTTAAGGATCAGTTGTAAAATTTTATATCGACTTCCCCTTACTATATGTCCCAGATAAGACATTTTTCGATGTTTAACAGTCTTTAGAAGTTCCCTGTCTTTGTTGACGCTCCTTAGTACTTCTTCTTTAGTTTTCTTAGTGTCCAAGATATTTTCAGCATTCGTCCAAGAACCCACATTTCTAATGCTTCAATTTTGTTCATGATCGATACTTTTAGCGTCCACACTTCAGCACTATACAAAAGTACAGACCAAACATAGCACTTAACCATTCTTTGCCTTACCTCTAAACTGAGATGGTTTTTGCAAAGAAATGACTTCATTTTCATAAAAGTAGTTTTAGTCATTGCTATTCTACGTCTTATTTCTATGTCTGGTAGACCAACTCAAACTCAAACTCAAACACCAAAAATTTGGTTTTGTTTGAGTTTATTTTATTGCCCATTTCCTCTCCTACCTCGTGAATACGATCAAGCAGAATTTGAAGACCTTCAATATTATCTGATAGAATTACTGTATCGTCTGCATATCTAATCACATTAAGTAGTTCTCCGTTGATCTTTATTCCATATGGTTGTCTCTCAAGTGCCTTTTTAAATAACTGGTCCAAGTAAGTATTGAACAATGTTGGCGACAAAATGCAACCTTGTCTGACTCCTCGTTGTATGGGGATTTCATCGGTGTAGTTATCTCCAATTTTTATGATAGCAATTTCATTCCAGTACAAATTTTTAATGACACGAATATTCTTGTCATCTATTCCGATATTTTGTAGTATTTGGATTAATTTTACATGCTGTACTTTATCATGCCTTTTCGAAGTCCACGAAACATACAAATACATCTTTTCTTTGATTACGGCATTTTTGTAATAGGATGTTAAGCACAAAAATAGCCTCCCTGGTTCCCATAGCATTTCTAAAACCAAATTGGGTATCTTCAAGATCTTCTACATTATCGCATTTGCGTCTAATTCTGTTGTGAAGTATCCCGAGGAGAATTTTAAGAGTGTGGCTCATTAGGATAATTTAGATACCCTGAAGATGCACTAGAAAGCAAAAGTACTTGGGCAAGATTGAATTAATAAAACTGTACTCTACATTTGCTTTTCGTTTGATCAAAGTTTTTTAATTTTGTTTTCTCAGTTCAAAATTCAACCTAACACAATTATTGGCTTCTCATAGAGAATTATTGTAAAGGTACTAAATGAATTGGAAAAGCTTTGTAGCACACAGTGGTATTTAATAATGACTTTTTTATTTTAACCTAAGCTACCGCGGGTTAATTGAGAGGCGAAAAATTAGTCAACATTGAACAAAATCATGCGGTAATTCAAAATTTTTACATCAAAATAGCTTAACATTTACATCCCACACCGAGTAGTTGAGGATTGAAAAATTACTAGAGTGGTAATAAATATTTTTTTCTTAATTCTGCTGGCTCGAATATTTAGCTAGCGGGAGCGTTCCAAATAACATTACCTTAGTGGTGGAAAATAATCAGAGTGGTGAAAGTGTATCAAGAACTTACTAGAACACTTTTCTATTTCAAATATAAGTAGAGTACAGTGAAATATAAAAAAAAAATTCGCCATAAATTTTAACCTAACACAATTATTGATTGATGAGTACAATAAAATTGTTAAAATATATTTTTCATCACCTTACAGTTTAACCTAAGATTTGTTCACTTTCGATATGGGTTAGTTAAGGATGAAAAGGGTTAGGATGGTAATAAATTTGTAAAAACCTGGCAGAACATTCTGATATTTCAAAAATAATTTTTATTAATTCCGCTAGCTCGAATAGCAGATACGTTTCCAAATAAGATTGGTTTAGGGGTGAAAAATAATCACTCATAGTTTAGTATAAACTTAAAATAAGACTTTTTATTTCAATTTTATGTAGAGAACAATGAATTTGAAAAAAAAAGAATTTTTCTCCTTAAATTTTAATCTAACACAATTATTAACTTTCCATAAGGGATAGTTGAGGGATGAAAAATTACTAAGGTGGTACTAAATTCCTTAGCAGAATACTGTGGTATATCACAAATAGTTTTGTTTAATTCTGCTAGTTTTAACCGTAAACCAGCAGAACCGCTCCCATTAAGACTGGTTTGGTAGTGACAAATTAGTAGGGTGGTAATAAATTAGTGAAAAAATATTACGTAGGTTACATTAGATTCTGCTTATTTGTCCCCGCTAGCTTAAGGGTCCTCTATTTACTGACACAAGTCTTAATATATTTATTGTTACAGAACGAAACAGACAAGTATACAACACATTTGACTCACGTCATTTTAAAAAATATTTAGAAAATATTATTGCTTTTGATTCGTATATTACTATTCTTAGATAAAATCTAAGATAAAATAATTAAGATACAAAAATAAGTACAAAGTATACTTTGGTCAAAATACTCGAAATTATTGACATAATAATGAAACAATATTTTATTAGCTTTCTTGTCTTTTAATTTGGATGAACCAAAAATATTGAAAAAATACTTCGGTATTAAAAATTATATAATATATCTAGTCAACAAGGCATAAAATCAGTATAGCTCTTTTAACAATTACATAAAATTTTTAAAATAAACATTATTATTGAAGGTTTTAACTTTAACAATTCCTTATTATTCTAATCCATTCTAAGTGTGTGGTATCAAAAGCTTCTACTGAGTCAAATATTCTAACATAGATTATTCTTATTAAATAGTAATTTTTTTTCTAAATCTATATCGCAAACTAGGAGTGTTCACAACTACCTACAATCCCTAATTGTTTTATAAATTATTTACATCAGTCTTTTGCAAGCAAGAATTAATTATTATTTATAAATGAACACTTTAAATTTAATGAATTTTAAATATTTATAATTTTGAACAAATAATATCCCTTATGCAATTTAAAAGTCAAGGTTAATGCAAAAATCAGAACGTATTTAAATAAATTTATTTCTTTTATTATTTAAAGCAAAAGAGAACCAGTAGAAAAAACAGGGAAGCAGTCATATCTGTGGTATCTAAAGTTACATATAAGAAAATTATGCAATTGCTGAACAAAATTAAGGAGTGAAAACAGGAAACATAAATGAGAGCCATATGGAATGATAAAATGTATTAACAAAAAAATAACGTGCAGCTACCTTCATAGCTCTGTTTCTACAAATTGTAGAATTTTTTTCGAATACTTACTCAAACTTCATCAAGCTCACACAGTGCTACGTCAAATAGCATGTTTGATCCAAACGAAAAAGCGTCAAAATTGTCACGTAAACGTAATTATTCAAAATTACGTTTTTTGCTAATATTTTATTTCGTTTTTAATAACTTTAATAAATGCCCACAACTAATAATTATACAATAATAGGATTCATCAGGATCCTTTGATTTTTCGTAGAAATATATTAAATTGTTAATCGAAAGCCGACGACGGTAAAGCTATAATATGGAATAATTGCCTTTTAAAGAAATATAAATTTTGACCAAGGTTGAAACAACCTTGGTCAAAATTTAAATTTCACGTTCTTTTTAATTAAGTGGTTATATACTTTTTATAAAAGATTTTTAATTAATTTTTTTAGTTGTATTAAAATTATTCAACATGCTACAGCCTGTGTAAGACTTAATGAAGATACTGGGACTTTTCGTATTGAAAGAGGCGTTAGGTAAGGTGACAACATGTCTCCTAAATTATTTACAACTTTGCTAGAATACGCTTGTAAAACAATAGATTGGAACGAAAAGGGCATCAATGTAGATGGAAAATTTTTAAATAACCTTAAATTTGCAGATGATATCGTTCTTATTGCAGACAGCTTTGATCACGCACAGATAATGCTCCAAGAACTCCATACTGCCACAAAAAGAGTTGGTCTTAAAATAAATTTTTCAAAAACACAATTTATGACAAATTTAGTCCACAACAAAAACATCTCAGTAGAAGATAAAGATATTGAGACAGTTGACTCCTATAAATACTTAGGCCATGAGATCAGAATAAGTCGAGACAACCAAACATTCGAGTTGAAAAGAAGAATAAACCTCGCTTGGGCTGCATTTGGAAGGATGAAGGATATTTTTAGGTCTAAGATTCCAATGTGTCTGAAAAGAAAAGTATTTAATCAATGTATTTTGCCAGTGATGACCTACGGCGCAGAAACCCTAACGCTCACAAGAACAACAGTGAGTAAACTACAAGTTGCGGAAAGAGCAATGGAGAGAATTATGTTAGGGATTTCTCTACGTGATAGAATACCCAATGCTACTATACGCAAAAGGTCAGGAGTTGCAGACGTTATTGAAAGGATAACAACACTAAAGTGGAACTGGGTAGGTCATGTAGCAACATCAGTTGATGACCGGTGGACAAAAAGAATTTTGGAATGGAGACCCCGAATACAAGCTTACAGAAATAGAGGTCGACCCCCAACGAGATGGACAGATGACATAAAAAGAGTGACTACAAATTGGATTCAGATGGTAATCCTTTCTCTTCTAGATCTTCTTGTAACTCTTCTCGAAAAATCCATTTTCGTCGCTGTCAGCGTTGCCAGTGTTCTTTCTTTCAGGGGCCATACCTCACAGCTGTATAAAGTGATACTTTTTACTATAGTCTCACATATCCTCTTTTTATTTCCTTTGCTGATGGATTGGTCCCATAAAATGCTGTTTAACATTGTGATGGCTTTTCTCCCTGGCGTATTTCTCTCTCTTTGTTGGCTTTGTTTAATGTTGCATATTGTGAAATAGTGAAACCTAGATATTTGCAGTCACAGCAGTGCTTTATTATCGTCTACTATGAGATTTACTATGAAAAATGTAGAAACTATAGGGGAATAACCCTCCTTAATACAGCATACAAAATATTTTCGAGGATCTTATATGGTCGCCTAAGTGCATATTTAGAGGAACTTCTCGGGGAATATCAAAGTGGCTTTAGGTCTGATCGATCAACAACAGATCAGATCTTTGTGCTAAGGCAAATACTGGAAAAAACCAACGAATTCAATATCGATACATACCATCTTTTTGTAGACTTCAAATCTGCCTATGATAGTGTCCTAAGAAATAAATTGTATAAAGCCATGAATGAATTCCAAACCCCCGATAAACTGAAGATTGGTTAAGGCTACAATGGGTAATGTGGTTTGCAAAGTCGAAATACAGGGCGAACAATCACAGGCGTTTGGAACGCATGTTGGGCTGCGACAGAGAGATGCGCTGGCGTGTCTCCTTTTCAACATAGCACTGGAAAAAGCGATCAGAGATGCCCGAATAGACAACAGAGGAAATATTTTTAATAAATCATCCCAAATTTTGGCATACGCAGATGATGTAAACCTAGTTGCCCGCACAACACGCAAGCTAGAAGAAATGTGTACCACCTTCTCAAATGCCTCAAAATCTATGGGCCTGCAAGTAAATGAGGAGAAAACTAAGATGATGGCATCAACACCCAACAATAGAGTCAGGAATATCGGTCCCCAATTCACGGTTGATAACTCTATCTTTGAAGTGGTGGACAAATTCACATACTTAGGCTCCCCGATTACCAAAGAGAACGCCATAACGGAAGAAATCAAGCGAAGGATAATAATGGCAAACAGATGCTATTTTGGACTGAGTAGACATATGAGAAGTAGAAACAAGCCAAAAAACAAAAATAACCATATACAAAACCCTTATAAGTCAGTGTTGACATATGGATCGGAGACATGAACAATCTCCAAGGCAGACGAAGACCTTCTGCTTATATTTGAACGAAGGATCCTGAAAGGAATATTTGGTGGCATCTGTGAAAATGGTGTTTGGAGGAGGAGATACAACTACGAGGTATACCACAGATATAAACAAATATTTGGTGGTAAAGACGTAGTATCTTTTATAAGAATAGGAAGACTAAGGTGAGCAGGACCTCTAGCAAGATCACATCAGAACAACCCTCCTAGAAGAATCCTTATGTCACAACCCGTGGGAAGTAGAACAAGGGATGGGCCAAAACTCAGATGGAAGGATGGTGTAGATGAAGATGGTAGAAAGATAGGCGCAGCAAACTGGCAACGGTTGGCAATGGATAGGACTGATTATTATAATAATAATAATAATAGTAATAGACTTGGGAAGGTCGAGGCTTTTTCATAGGGCTGTATCACCATTAATGATGATGATGAGATCTTTTTGTTCTACTCCAATGCACAGGTATTCAGTTTTCTTACTTCTAGACCCCATATGTTATATTCTTCAATTAATTTTCGTGCCATATAGTTTAAATGGTCGTATTCTTCAGCCAATATTACTTGATCGTCTGCAAAGTTGAGCGTATATACCATAGTATTGATGAGCGTTATCCCCATTGTCCTGCATTTTTGTTTTTATCTTTGTAAAGCACTTTCGAAGTATATTTTAAATAAAGTGAGGGACAGACAATATGCTTGCTTTAATTCTTTTGATGTTATAAATCGTGTGGTTATTTGTGTCCCTGTTTTTATTTTTGTGATTGGTTGGTTGTATAGTAATTTGGCGGCTTTTATTAATTCTATATTAATATTCGTGCTTTCCACTGATTGTCACAGTTTTTTCAGTGGAACGCTGTCGTAGGCTTTTCGTAGGTCGACGAACAACTTATGAATATCTTAATTCCGTACCATCTTTTTTTTTTGTTATCTGGGTTAAGAAAAAAATGTGGTCAATAGTGGATCGACCGTACGAAATCTTGCTTGTTCTTTGTTGTGCCGTCCTATTCCGAGGCGTGTGATTAGTTTTTTAACATATTTATGTTTTTTACAAGTACTGGGGAGTTAGCTCAATACCTTAACCCCCAATCTGGAAAATCAGGGGTTTGGGTTCAGAGTATCCCTCTCCTAGACGGTTTGCGGGATTTATCGCTAACGGGTTCCGTCCACCCTTTGATATAACCCTTACGTTTATAATTTTTCACTCATATCAAGTTTCTAGTCTAATCTTGTTACAAAACATACTACTACAATTCATTCGGCTTCTACTTTACGTTTAAAGTTATTAGAAAATGAGAAAATGCTACTAGAGCTTTTTATGTGACATTGCATTGAAAATTGAGAGTTATTTTGTCGTTTAAACATGAAATAACATTTATGTACCGTCATTAAGTAAAATGACCGAAGCCACGGAAATGGATGCCATCAGAAGATCGATGAGAATATCAAGAGCCGACAGAATACGGAATGAAGTGATAAAACAACAAATGGGTATAGAGGGCACTATAGTTGAGGATATTGAGAGAAAACAGCTCATATGCTATGGGCATGTGAGCCGAATGGGGGACGAAAGATTGCCTAAAAAACGATGATGTGGCAACCCCCAGAGAAGAGGAAACGAGGAAGACCACCACAGAGTTGGAACCTGGGAGTTAGGAAAGCGATTAGCGCTTTAAATCTGGACGAAGCCCTAACTCAAGACAGAATATAGTGGCGTTTGGGAGTGGGACAACGTCGTAAGACGTTATAAAACCGAATATATATATATATATATATATATATATATATATATATATATATATATATATATATATATATATACATTAAGTAAAAGGTAAAAGAGACGCTTTTTATGTAAATAGAAATTGACTAATTGAACTCTTGGGGCATATGATGAACGATGAAATAAAATGATTATCTAGGGACGAAAGAACCTCAAAAGGAAAATAACACATTTTATAATCAAATGTCCTTATCAAAGAATTCATATTGCTTAGAGGACAGCTGAACGTAAACTTTTTTATTATTTGTAAAATTATAAATATGTGATTTAATCTCATTAAATTATAAAGATTCAATTAAAATATAACTATAAAATTAAAAATAAAATTTACATACTTTATTCCTTAGACAAACTCAAATCTAGTTGCACCTATTGACGTTAGAAAGATCCTTAATACAGATACCAGATATATTTTTATTTACAGAGTGTTCTCAGAATACTTAAACAAATACTTACAAGTAAATAAATTTTCTATGATTTAACATATTAAATAAATCTGAAATGACGAATAAATATTTTTAAGTTGTAAATATATTCTATTATAGGTACACATTAAATCGAGTAATTATTTTATGAAAACCAATGCATTATAATATTAAAGCATTATTAAAGCATCTTGCAATATTGAAACAGAAGAATAGGAAATGCGTTAAAAATTGTATTGTTTTTTAATACAAAATCTTATATAAATATCAATAATTATTAATCAGACAACCAAAAGATGGACTAACTATTACCTTAAATTCAAAACTCATCTAAAACTTAACCATCCGAATTAGAAGAGATATCTTTCAAAATAACGAAGTTTCTAGTTTTACTTATAATAGTGAAATTTAAAGGGAGGTAATAAACAGACGTAGGCTTCCTAACTAGTCAAAACAAGTAACGTAATAGTGACAGATGACGTTACAGCACCGACGTAACAGATAATTTTAAATTAAGTTTAAGTTTATTTTGATGAAGAAATTAAATAATTACTTAAATAATTGTAGTGTCGTATTTAATTAATAAATATTAAAACCTCCGCCTCTGGTTACTTGCCAACAAGTTGACATTTTCCAATTCTCAAATTATTTTTACGTTAACGTCAACTTTTGACAATTAACTAGAGGCAAACGTTAGAATATTTATTAATTAAATGTTATGTAAATAATTAATCAAACTAATTTTGTTTGGATTTAAGATAATTTTGACGAATAAATTAAATAAATACTAAAATTCTAGTTTCGCACTTAATTACCAAAACTAGAAGAAAACGAAAACTGTATTGTAGAATTTGGACATGGAGTAAGAAATTAAAGAGGAGATCTATTGATAGATATATATCTAGAAAACAACAAATTATTTGTCATGAACTCTTTGGTCAAGAAAAAGTCAGATATGAAATGGACGTGGATGTCGCCAGATGGGAAAACTAAAAATGAAATTGACTACATACTCACAAACAAAAAGAACATTTTCGAATACGTCACAGTAATAAACTGAATCTTTACTGGTAGTAATCACAGAATTATACGGGCTAAAATAAGTATTAAACACAAAAAAGATCGAAGACAATATGTGGACTCTAAGAAAAAAGTCCACCCAGAAAAATTAAAGGGGAATAAAGAACAATACCAAAACAACTTAAGAACAGCTGAAGAACTAAAGCTAACAGATCTAAATCTAGATTAATTAAACAAAGCCAACACTAAAGAACTTCTAAAGACTAGCTTAGAAGTAGCACCAGCAAAATCAGACAAAAAATCAAAACTAAGTGCCATATACTAAAATAAAAGAAATACAACTGAAAACAAAACCCTTAGTACAGAAATAAGAAGACATAGAAGATTATAGAAGATTATAGAAGATTATAGAAGAAAACAGAAACTTAAGATCTATCAAGTCCCATCTAGGAAGAAATAAAATCATAGAGATGGAAAATAAACAAGGTGTAATAGAAAAAAAAACAGAACCCAAATATCTAAGATACCAAGGAAATATTATCGTGACCTCTACAGCTCTAAAAACAGTTCACCTGATACAACTCAACAAAACCTGAAAAAGAAAATATTGAATGTAAACTCTGAATATTACCCCCCCATAACCGGAGAAGAAATAGAAAAAGCAATTAGAGATATGAAAAGAAATAAGGCTCCGGTAGACGATGAAATTCTAATTGAAATGTTAAAAGAAGGAGGGGAAAAGATAAAACAATACCTAAAGATACTTTTCAATAAATGTTTGTTTGAAGGACAAATACCGCAAGAGTGGAACAAGGCAAATACAATTCTGATATATAAGAAAGAAAATAGATCAAAATTAGCTAACTATAGACCAATACCTCTCCTGTTACAACTCTATAAATCTTTCACTAACGTGATCACAACTAGACTTAACAACAAATTTGATGCATACTAACACTAACCAGTTGAGCTGGCAGAATTTAGAAAGGGGTACAGCACAACCAACCACCTTCACACTCTTAAAATATTGATAGAAAAGACCAACGAATACAACCTTCCAATATACCTCGCGGTTGTTGACTATGAAAAAGCGTTTGACAGAATAGAACTATGGGCAGTCTAAGAAGCGCTAGTTAATTGTAGAATTGATTTATGGTACCAAATGTTAATCCACAATATATATCAAAACGCCACTATGAGATTTCAGCTAGACAGAGATTTGCACACTCCATTATTTAGAATTTGTAGAGGTGTCAGACAAGGGGATACAATCTCACCCAAACTATTTACTCTGGCGTTAGAAGACATTTTTAGATCTATATACTGGGACAATAAAGGAATTTGTATAAACGGGAAATATTTAAATCATCTAAGATTCGCCGATGATGTACTCCTGATAGCAACAACTATGAAACAACTACGAATAATGATTTCAGACCTAGAAAAAACATCTATTGTGAAAGGACTAAAAATAGATCTAAAGAAAACTAAAATAATGACTAATACAGAAGACAGATCAGTAATTACCGTAGTTGGAACAAAAATAGAACACGTCCAAGAATATATTTACTTAGGACAAGCTATCAGAGCAGACCAAAGTAATCAGAGTAAAGAAATAACCAGAAGAATAAGAATGGCGTGGGCGGCATTCGAAAAACTTTTATATACTATCAAAAAACAAAGAATACCTTTAAAATTAAGAACGAAGGTATTTAATGCATGCGTCCTACCTGTTCTGGCATATGGTGCCCAGACGTGGACGTGTACCAAGAGCAACTTAGATAGAATAAAGAAAACTTAAAGAGCTATGGAAAGACAAATATTGGAAATATCGTTGAAAGTTTAAAGAGGAACGAGTGGATAAGATGCAAAATCGAAATAACAGACGCTGTCGAACATGCATTGAAATTAAAATGGAAATGGGCTGGGCATAACGAAAAATATCAGGATGGAAGGTAGAATAAAGAAATTGGCCGCTGAAGACCATATATTACAAAAAGGTCAAGAGGTCGACCGCAAATGAGATGACAAGATGACATTGAGCAAAGCGCAGGTCCAATGTGGAAAAGACAAACAGAAGACAGAGACAAATGGAGACAAATGGGAGAGGCCTATATTCAACACATGAATAGATTTTGAGCTAAAGATAGATATATAGACTTAATTAATAAAAATTCTAATATCTGTTTTTGGTTATTTATCAAAAAGTTGACGTTTGTCAGTTCTCTAGTTGTTTTTAGTTGGCAACGCCTGAATATCTAAATATTTAGTTTCTGCTTCTGTGTAGTTAGTCAATTCCAATTTAGTCAAGTTATTTTTAGTTAGTTTTTCTTGGTTATTATTTAGTTTACATTATTAAAAAACATACAGACGTTAAAACACTTCACACTTGTATTTTGATATAAAAACATATAGTTAAATCTTTTTAAAAAAGTGTCAAAATTTGGGTAGTAGCATAACGTTTTCGATCTAATCAGATCATCCTCAGTCCTTACGTAGTTGATGCTAACAATAAAGTTGTGGCTGTGACATCCATATATGGGTTTACATCATTCCAAATTTTAATTTTGTTGTGACTCTAGGTCCAACATTTGGATACAACATAGGGTTGTGACATTGGATAAATTTTTTTTTTTTGATACAATTTTTATTACTTTAGGGACTACATGTCTCCTTGCTCGATTTTCAACACGTGGTACTTGTCATTTAAAACGACACAGACCAACTACGTGTCTAGCCTGTTATAAAGTGTTTAAAATATGTAATCTGCCTCTTGGTTAAAAATCGACGAATTTTTGATAAGCTACTAATAGAATAAAAAAATATATATTCACATAAAAAACTTCTTGCACAGAATTCTTGCAACATCTAGGCGACTCAGTAAAATTTAACGCATTTCCAATTATTTAATCATGATGGAATGTACCGGTATAATCGATCATACATATTCAATCATTTTACTTAAACTACGAAATCCCAATACTTTAAAACATTTGTAATGAAAGTACTAAATAGAAAAATTGCCAAAATTTAATCACAAAATCAAAGTTATACTTTTAGACAGGCCAGGAAAAACTGGAATAAAATAATTTTTTGTATTTAGTGAAGGACCAAAGTTTAGGTTAAATACGGTTAGATATGAATTCGAACTCGATTTAAGTGTACCAGAGTCAAAAATATATTTTTTAAACAAGGCCCATGCGGTTATGTATTTACTAAAATTCTGTATGATATTCACATTATATTTCATTGGGTACATTTTCAATATTACTCTTAAAATTTTTATTTTTATTTAAATGAAATTTCTAAATAAATAGAATAAATATGGAATAGGCCGCTCTAAATAAGGGACTTATATATAATTTATTAAAACATGATCATATATGATGTCATATATTTTAAAAAATCCTTTACATTTTACCTAAAATAAATTCAGAGTAAAGATATTATAATACTTTTTAAAATTGTAAAAAAAGAAACAAATATAGAGCTACGAGAACTGTGTATTTTTATCATTGCTCTTACCAAAAGTACATACTCTATTGTGTTATAAACTTTGGTGACCTTGGCAAATTTTTTAAAGTACATATCTGTTTTTGTCCTTAGCGATACATGTTTTGTTATATCAGTGGAACACCAAGGGGTTTTGGGGGATTAACACCCCCCCCCAAGGGCAATATTCTGTCATTGTTACTCACAAATTTTAATGACTCAAAATAATGGAGGTACCATAAAAAAATTTCGGTCCCAACCAAAACCTCCCCACAGGAAATTTCTAGGTGCGCTATTGTGTTATGTATTTTAACACAAATGGGTCAGTATCATATTAAATTTTACCATGCCTCGTCAACATTCAGCAGCGTTGAAAATTTGGAAAGAAATAAAGCCTCATTTTTGTTATTAAGCTATTTCCAAGTAATATGTACGGTTCCCAGTTCATGATTATTTTAACCTGAGTCTTCTTCTTCTTCAGATGCAAATCCACTAATGGATGTTAGCGATCACATTTCTCATTAATTCTCTATTTCTTGCAATATGTATCAGATATTGTATGTCGTTAATCCCTGTCCATTGCCTTATGTTTCGGAGCCAGGACATTTTCTTACGTCCCATTCCTTTCTTGCCTTCAATTTTACCCTCGATTATAAGTTGGAGGAACTGGTATTTGTTAACCTGAGTCCTTAAGATGTATTTTACTTATCATATTACAGAACCAAACTCTTCAAATTTTAAGAAATATAAAATAATTTTAAAACAATCAAAGATACTAATTTCTTCTGTATTTGATACATAACCATAAAAAAATAAACAAAACTAAATTTATATAACATGACAATTGACATAACAATGCATTTTAGTATAATTTGAGAAATTATTTAATAACAAAAAGCAAGCAATTTGTCAAAGTTAAATGGCTATAACTACATCTACAGTATCCATGGTATAGTGTTCTGTTTTTAACCAGTTCTTCTATTAACGTATGTCATAAATGTTTTAGGACAAAAATTATTACTGTAAAATTATTATTAAATGAGTGATCCTTTTTAATATTCATTAACATTTACTTTAATTTTAACTTTACCTTTTAACTTCTTTTCAATTTTCCTTTTTGTTGAAGATTTCGCAGATAACACAATGTGGGGTTCTAAAAAATCTTCGCTGAAGAAAAAACTGTAGAAGAGTGTAATGAATAAAATAATGCAACAAAAGAAAAAATGAACCCTTCAAGAAGATGCTTACCCGACGAACTAGACCAACTGTAGAGAATTAGCAGACAAAGATAAGAGAAGTAAAGAGGACACACAAAAGAAAAAAAAAACAAAACCCCTTAAATAAGGAACTTGACTTCTGGAGAAAGTTAACATCACAAGAAAATAATTCAAGACAACCACAAGACAATGTAGAAGCCATAATGACGACGTATTAACAACAAAGAAAGATGTATTGAATAGATGGGTGAAATACTTAATATAGAGGAAAAAGAAGAAAACCTGAAAGACAAAAGAGCTGAGGTAAGGAAAACAGGCGAGAGCGAAGAGGAATTACAAACGAGAAGTTAAAGGTGCAATCATCTCAAAACAAATAAAAGCCCAGGTCCAGACGGAATATACCCAGAAACGTTCAAATTAATTAGCGAAGAAAATATCGAATTATTTGTCCTTTTATTCAATCGCATTTATGATACAGGTAAAATACCCCAAGATTGGCTGGAGTCAATATTCATTCCACTACCAAAAAAGCCAAACCCACAACACGGCAATGAGTTCCATCTGATAAGCCTTATGAGTCATGCAGTAAAATTCCTACTAAAAATCGTACATAATCGTATCTATAGAAAGTGCGAAACAATCATCGGAGACGATCAGTTTGGATTCAGAGCCGGCATGGGAACGAGAGAAGCACTTGTTCAGTTTACTAGTTCTCGCCCAAAAATGCTACGACCAACAGAAAGATATATTTATATGCTTTATAGACTTCGAAAAAGCATTTGATAGAGTAAAACACGACCTACTCTTAGAACGTTTGCAAGAAGTCGGTTTAGATGGAAAAGATATCAAATTCTTAAAAAACTTGTACTGGAACCAAAACGCCAGAGTAAGGATCGAAGGTTCCACATCCGCAGAAGTAGAAATAAGGAGGGGAGTTAGACAAGGATGTGTTCTGTCGCCTCTGCTGTTTAATCTTGACTCAGAGTTTCTATTTAAAGAAGCATTGGAGGATTCCAAGGATGGAATCAAGGTGAATGGCGTAAATATCAACAGTGTCAGATACGCCGATGATACAGTGTTAATTGCGGATTCCGACTCAGGTCTACAACGACTCATCGACAAGACCAACTCGACCTGTGAGCAATTTGGTATGAAAATAAACATTAAAAAAACCAAAGTGATGTCAATCCGAAAAAACCAAAACGTACCTCAACCTTGCACAATAAATGGGCACATCTTAGAATAGGTCAATAGATTTAAGTACCTGGGATGTTGGATCGATAGCAGCCTAAATCCTGATCAAGAAATAAGATCGAGAATAGAACAGGCCAGAAAATCTTTCGAAAAAATAAAAAAACTGCTTTGTGATTCTCAAATAAAACTCGAAATTCGACTACGTTTATCAAAATGCTACGTCTGGTCGACTCTTCTATATGCAGTTGAAACGTGGACCCTTAAAACATCAACCGTAAATAAATTGGAGGCCTTTGAAATGTGGAGAATACTCGAAATTTCATGGACATCGCATACCTCAAACGAAGAAGTGCTGCATAGAATAGGCAAGGAAAGAGAACTTTTTAACACAGTTAAAGTTAGAAAAACATCATACCTAGGCCACATACTGAGAAATAATAAGTACCAATATGCCCAACTTATAGTGAAAGGAAAAATCGAGGGAAAGAGAGGCCTAGGAAGGAAAAGATTATCGTGGCTCAGAAACATCCGACAATGAACAGGGCTAAATTTTGAACAGCTAATAAGAACAGCTAAAGATAGTGAAGAGTTTAAAATTGTAGTAGCCAACCTCCATTGAGGAGAGGGCACTTTAAGAAGAAGAAGAAAGGTGCAATAGAAAAACTAGCCAGAACCAAATCATTCGGAATAGATAATCTCCCAGCTGAACTAAATAAAGAAGGTGGTCATGATACGGTAGTGGCATTACAGCAGCTAATAAAAGAAATATGAACAAATAAATAGCTCTCCAATCATTGGAATACTGGAATACTTTGCACCATTTACTAAACAAAAAATATTTTTAAATACCATAACCACAGAGGAATTACGCTTCTAAATGCAGCGTTTAAAATATTTTCCACAGTACCATATGGCACTATATACAGACCAAATAGTAGGAAAATACCAGGCTGATTTCAAATGTAGTAAAGCGACAATTCATTGTTATCACATGTTTTTAGACTACAAAGCAGCCTATGACTCTGTGAATAGAAGAGAAATGTTTAAAGCAATGACAGAGCTAGAAATACCAAATTAGTTGGTAGATTTAACAAAACTAACTATTGAAAAAGTTGAATGTAAAGTACGAATTCAGGGAAATTGTCTGAACCTTTTAAAACAAATAATGGGCTGCGCCAGAGAGATCCTCTCTCCTGTATACTGTTTAATCTGGCTCTGGAAAAAGTAATACGTGTGTCAAAAATCACAACCGTTGGTTATGCAATAAATCAGTGCAAATTCTTGCCTATGCTTAAGATATTAATATTGTTGGAAGAATGGAAAACGCTGTACGAAAGGTGTATATAGCAATTAAAGCAATAGCTACAAAGGTGGATTTAATAATAAACATCAACACAAGAAAATATATGAAAATAAATACTTAACTTCAAATCCTACGACCACTTTTTATAGAAAATGACGTCATCGAAGCAGTGAACGAGTTTGTATAGATAGAGATATACCGCAGAATTTGCACGCCCAACACATGCTATTTTTCGCTCAATTTTTACCTTAAATCAACAATTGTATTAAGAAATACAAAAAGAAAACTTTACAAAACAATAATATCCCCAGTCCTAATATATGCTTCATAAATCTGGACTCTAACAAAAAGTAATAAAAACATGTTTTTATTTTCTAAATGTTTCTAACGACAACTATTAAGGCAAATCTCTGGAGCAGTGAATGACAATGGAGTATGGAGAAGACGATACAACTTAGAACTTTATAGAATACGAGTATACCAGAAACTAGATATCGTAACACATATTAAGATATGACATCTGAGGTGGATAGGGCAAGTAATTCGGATGAAACAAAAATGAACCAACTAGAAAAACGCCTCTTGATAGAACCATTAATCAGAGAAGAAGAGGGAGACCCTGAACAAGGTTAGTTGATAACATCGATGAAGACATATGGGAATACGTGCTTTGAAGAGGAAGGCGATGGATAGGGACGATTAAAGAAAAATTCTTGAGAAGACTAGCACCCACGCAGAGCTGTAAAGCCAGAATGATTATGTGAGTGTAATGATTATTATCAATACTTCTATTCTGAATAATGATTTTAAAACTTATTTTAATGTTGCTGCCGAAACATGTTCCTTAATTGATATTAATTTATGCCATCAAAATCAATTGGGAATACTTCGTACTTCGACGTATGAAGTCAAAGAATGCTGTAACAAAAAAAATTGCATTTAAAGGATGCGAAAAAACTAATAAACTTATTAAAAAAATATTTTATGTCTGTATTTTGAAAGTGTACCGAATGAAACAAATGTTTCCATTCAACATTTATATAATTTCATCTAAAGAATTTTTCTATAATAATTTGATTCAGTACCTACGAAAACTGTCTCTTCAGCACATTTAGCTTCCTGCCGAACCGTGACACAATTTGTACAGTCGTAGATAGACATCAAGCAGCCTTTCCTTGTTTGCTCCTTTTTTCATAAGAACACTTGGATTAATGTAGTACTACTTATAAGAGTTGTACTTTCATTGTTGTACATGCTAAGAGCATTTCAACGTGACGTGTGTTTTTACTCCTTTAGAAAAATTACGATAGGCTTTTACTAATTCTAGCTTCAATGAAAATCCTAAGAAAAATTATTATTACTGTTAAAGAAAGTCCTTGGGTTTGCGAGAGGACGGGGTTTGCACGGGTTCGTCCAACATTTTTGTTGTTTCGGTTGGACTCGTTGCCGCGCTGTCTGGTGAGGTTACCTTTCCACTTGAAGGCGTGGGAACCTAAAATAGAGAACAATGAATTTAGCTAACAAATGTAAAAGGAGAAATATATATATATATATATATATATATATATATATATATATACAATTAGTAAGTTCCAAAAGAAATAAATGTTTTGGTCACGAGGATATCGGTCAAATTTTTTTTGACCTTTGAGCGATATCCTTGTGACCAAAAGATGTATTTCTTGTGGAACTTACTCATTGAATAATTGAACTTTAAAAATTAAGGCAATTATATCGAGTATGCTATCCTATGTGGACCGATGGAGACACTATAACTTCGTTAGGAGGTTCTAGATATTTCTTTCTGAGTCAAACAATAGACTTCTTTGACTCTCAGTACCTGAAGGTTTAGAAATCGAAAATAACAAAGTGTTAAGGCTCAAGAAAGCTCTATATGGTCTAAAATAACCAGCTTAATCTTGGTATGAAAAAATCGATAATTTCTTAATTAATCTAGGTTATAGGAAATCTGATTATAAGCCACGTCTATACATAAAGATGAAAAATAGTCTAAAAATCATCTCTGTTTATGTCAACTATTTTTTTAATTTTTTCTAATGGTTCAAAAGATAATATTATTTTAAGTTAAAACTAAATCAATGTTTCCAAATTAAAGATTTAGGAAAATCAAGAATTGTTTAAGTATGAGAGTAACTGGTAATAAACTGGTGATATAACTTTAGATCAAAAATCCTATATTAAACAGTTGTTAAAAAGGTTAAATATGGAGGAACCAAAAGAGGTTGCTATCTCAATGGAGATTAGTTTAAATTTGAATAGAGACCATAATGCATCTTCTCAAGTACCTTATTAGAATTTACTAGGTAGTCCTATGTATCTGTCAGTTTAAACAAGACCAAACATTTCATATTCTGTAAGTTATCTCAGTTAATTTAATAACTTTTATTTAGAAACGCATTGGAAAAATGTAAAATAAATATTAAAATAATTAAAGGCTAAAGGCTTTATTTTGTTGTATGAGATGTTGGGAACAGAAATATTCACCATAAACAGATAGTGGATGTGAGAAGTTTGACGTCACCCAATGTGGGAAGCGATCACTATTTGGTACTTGGTAAAATAAGATTCAATGAAAGATGGAAAGAGAAGCTTAAACAAACCAATTCAGAGGAAATAATAAAAATAGACAATTTAAGAGATGACTTTATAAAATTATTATATAGAACAGAAGGCTAGAACAGAAAATACAAATGGAGAATATCGAAAATAAAAGAAATGTAGAGACTAACTGGAGAAATCTTAAGAAAAATGTTCTGGAGAAAAAAATATAAGTCAGAAAAAACGAATAAATTATATGAACAGTATAAAAGAATAAGTACTAAAACTCATAAATTGGTAAGAAAAACAAAAACAGATTACCGGGAAAGACTCACAAAAGGACTAGAGAAGGATTTTTATGGATAAAAGAAACAACAACAAAAGAACTAGTTGAAATAGAACACATACAAGAGGATATATGGGTGGCCTTCCTGACAGAAATGTTTAAAAAACAAAACGAAAAACCTTTACCAAAAACGCCAAATATAATAGCTGATGAAAAGACCGAAATCTCCCAAAACGATGTGGACGAGGATATAAACAATTAAAAAACAGAAAATCACCAGGAGAAGATCAAATACCAAATGGGCTCTTAAAATATGGAGGTGATTACCTTGTACAACAACTGCAACTTCTTATTAATAAAATAATCACCACGAACAGAATACCACATGGGGAGCGATCAGGGGAGGTGATGTTCTTCAAAAAAGAAGATAAGAAAGACTCCAATAATTATCGAGCAATAAATTTTTTACCTACAACACTCAAATTGACAACAAGAATAATAGCGACAAAAATAAATAAACGAATATCTTTGCAAGAGGAACAGCAAGGATTTCGGACAGAAACATCATGCACGGATGCAGTTTTTGTAATAAGACAAATAAAAGAAAAGTCGCTGGAATACAACAAACCAGCATATATGTGTCTGACAGATTTAAAGAAAGCGTTTGATAAAGTTAGAATTCGGGATGCGATACATTTATTATATAAAAAGGGAATATCACTAGATTTTGTAAAAACTATTGAGAATATATATAAAGATAACATAGCTTTGGTAAGATGTAAAGGAAAACTATCGCAACCTATCAAATATGAAACTGGCAGTAGACAAGGAGATTCGATGAGCCCATTAATATTTAATTTGATAATGGATGAAATCATAAAGTTAAAAAAAGAAGAGGATATAGAATGGAAGAAAAGGAAATAAGAATAATATGCTACGCCGACGACGTCATATTAACAGCCAAAAATTAAGATGACCGACAAAGATTAATTAAAGAATTCGAAGATACGGCACTCATATACAACATCGTGATCTCAACAGAGAAAACTACAGCGATAGTGATATCAGCGGAACCGAGACGATGTGAACTAGTCGTAAATGACAAAATAATAGAACAAGTGATGGAAACTGAATACTTGATAATAAAACCGTCAAGCTACGAAAAAGTGGAAGAAGAAGTACAAAAACAAGTAAACATGGCAAACAGAGCAGCAGAATGTGTCAACAACACAATCTGGAGAAACAAATACCTCACATCGGAAACGAAAACCAGGATATATAAATCAACAATAAGACCGATAATGACGTACACAGCGGAAACAAGAGCAGATACGGCGAAAACACAAAGACTGCTGGAAACAACAGAAATGAAAGTCTTATGAAAAATGTATGAAATGTATGAAATGAAAACAAACCACACTGTAAGAGACAGAGTAAGAAATGAGGAAATACGAGCGAGATGTGGTATAGAGGAAATAAACACGTGGACCAAAAGAAGAAAAGTGGAATAATGGAAGAAGATCATTGGGACGACCGAGGAAAAAATGGCCAGACAACGTCAATAATTGAGGCTAAAAACCGAAGTCAAACAGGTATTAAGTCTATTTATAAAGTATGAAGAAGAAGAAGATATTGGGTATTAATAAAATCGTTATACTATGTATATAATGATAATATGGGAGCTAAGAAATTAGCAATATTGTATTGAATAGAAGTACGGAACATATTGATATATTATATCATTTTCTTAAAGAAGCTGTAAAGAAAGGTTTAATAAAGTTGAAATATTCTGACATAGCTAATATGCCAGCTGATCTCTTGCCAAAAAGCTTTAGACTTGTAAAACATAACAAGTTTTTGAAAGATAGTTGTTTAGTTTAAATTGTGTAAGAAACATTCATCCAATGTATTTTTTTTAATTTGTTTATTTAGTGGGAGTGTTGGATATAAATAAATAAATTAAGTTTTTGTTTAAAGGCAGTAGCAAAAATACACCCATAGAGTTATTACGTGTGTTATTTGTTTATCAAATCTCCATTTTTCTTCCACAACTCAAATTTATCAACAATTACTGTTATTTATTAATTTCTTTAAATAATTCAGTAAGTTTGTACTGTAAAGTGATACTAGTAGGAAAGATTTGGGGAAGTTCTGATTTTTTCATTCCATATGTGTTTTTGGGGTGCTAAATCTGAATCTGAGGTTTGCGGACAAAATTTCGTGATGCAACATTTAAAAAACCAGAAGAAATCGTTTTTTTTTTGCTTTTTTCCGGTTTTCTGCTTAAAACTGGATAACTGTTAACTTTTAGTAAATGGTCTGTTTACAGAAATTAAAGTACTTAAAGTTCTGTACACCTACTGAACAGACTGAGTTTAACGATACAAAATATGTCATTGACGGGGTTTTTTTGTTACACCGGGTAAAATGGCACCACGGTCAGACATATGCAGACATATGCAGCAGTTATGTATCTTATGACAAATCAAACTACAAATCAAGTGCTATTGTCGTTTTTGATGGCTACCCTGACGAGGCTTGTGGTAGCACCAAGCGTTTAGAACGATTGAGAAGATCACAAAGAAAACAACGTGCTGCAATATCATTAACAGAAATGATGGTGCCCACTGTGTCGCAGGATAGTTTTCTTGCAAATCCAAAAAACAAGAGCCGGTTTATATCTATTTAATGGAGAAACTTCATGATGCAAAAATTTATTCAAAGCAAGCTGTGGAAGATGCTGATATCCTAATTATCTCAACAGCTCTTGAGATGGCCCGTCAAATGAACATGTGACAGTGGTGGGAGAAGATATCGACCTACTGGTCATTTTGATTGGCGTTTGTAGCCCTGATATAAAAAATGTATTTTTTTTGAAGCCAGGAAAAGGAAAGGTTTCGCAAAGCCTCTACAACCCTCATCTGGCTGCTAAGAAAATCTTATTGGATCATATTTTATTCCTGCATGCGATGAGTGGTTCTGATACTACTTCTGCATTGTTTAATCAAGGAAAACTGAAATTTCTGAAAGTTCTGCAGAAGAACAAAGTTTTGCAATCGCTAATTGAATCTTTCAAATACCCTAATTCAAGTCAAAATGAGATTGCCACAGCAAAAAACATGTTTCTCACGGCTCTATATGGAAAAAAAAGGGACAAAACTAAACGATTTAGGATATAAACAATACGTATCTTCATCATTCAAAAATAAGACCAACATTTCTTCATTGCCCCCAACTGAAAACGTCAAGCCACACCTAACTAAGACCCAAGTGAGTGGGGCAAAAAACTAGTAGTGGTCTTGTCCCAATACCAACTACTTTGGACCCTGCACCAAACTCAATACTCCGGTACATTTCATGTAAATGTAAAAAGGGCTGTCAACGCAATTGTGGATGAAGGAAGGCGGGACTCCATTGTTCCCCAATATGCGCATCATGCGAAGGACTGTGTAACAATGTTGAGCCCCCAGAAGGCAGCTCTGACATAGACGTAGAAGAAACTGAAGAAAGAGGGAGAGGTATGTTGGATCTGGCAAGTTATTTTGTAGTCATTCATCTCTCCTTGATATATGATATGTGTCTCTCCTCTTTTTACTTTCCAGGAGAACGACTCCCGACGCGGACGATGGAGCAATCAGACCCTAAGCCAGGACCCGATGCCATCGTAGAACCTCACTACGATGCGGAAGTTATGTTTAATCTCACAATCTATTTTGCAATCTTCATCTCTTCTTGATAAATGACTTAACTTTAAACTTTTATTTTCCAGAACAAGCAGAACCAGGACTCATCGTTACCGAAGAACCTCAGCCAGGGCCTTCCAAAAGACAACGGCTCATATAAATTTTGCATATTATAATTTATAAACATAATAATATATGATCATAAGAAACGAGATTTTAAGTATTATTTTGTTACCAGTTCTACCTACCTACTGAACTTGCATAATTTTTTCCTTTTTTCTTTTTAATTACTTGTGTGGAAAACTAGGTGACATTTATCAAATGACAGCATCCGTAAAAATTAAGTATTGAAATGTAAAAAGTGGGTTTTGCATAAACTGCTAAAAATTTACAATTTTCAACTCGCACTAGAAACCGAACGATTCGTCTGAAAAAAAAAACTAAATACTGGTATTTGTAGAAAATTTCAAGTACTTTAATCTCTGTTAACAGATCATTTACCAAAAGTTGATAGTTTTCGAGTTTTAAGCAAAAAACCCGAAAAAAAGAAGAAAAAAACAGTTTATTCTGTTTTTTTTAATGTCCGCACACCCCGTCACAAAATTTTGTCCGCAAACCCCAGATTCGGATTAAGCACCCCAAAAAACATATGGAATGAAAAAAATCAGAACTACCCCAAAACTTTCCTAGCAAAAACACAATTTAACTGAACTAAAATTTTAAAATTTTAAATAAAAGAAATAGTTTTCAAAAGTAATTATTATCTCTATGCCAACTTATTGAATAACAAAGAAAATAAAAGCGTATTCTTAGATTTTGATTCTTGGGGCAGAACTAACCTGTGGGGCAGATCCCTTGATTCTCGTTTTAGACCTACGTTTTTTAAGTATAACAGAGCCTAAACCAGTTCCTTCCGTTGTTCGGGGCAGAAGGTCGGTAGGCCTTTCTGGTGGCGTATTGGAAGACTTTTTGGACTCGGTCTCATTCGGTGACTGGGAACTCGAGCCGCTCTCTGGTCCCAATCTCTTCAGGAGTTCGAACATCATTTCTTCTACGTGGTTTAGCTTTTGGTTTAATTTTTGAATTTCTAGTTTTACATCCACCTACAAAAATCAATATAGTGTTATATAACAACAACAAAATTAAAATAATACAAGAAATAATGAAACAAATAGTTCTCTAGTATCATAATTATATTAAAACTTTATGTAAAGCTAAAAAATTGTTAAAAATGTTACTCATATACACATTCACTCTTTAGTCCAATCATGGGCAATTTTTGGTGCAATTTTGTAATCCCTGCGTGTATCCAAAATCTATACTGTGACGGAGTGCACTTTTACTCTAGAGATGAAAGCCACTCCTTCTATATGGTAAAAAGTTTTATAATTAAAATAAATATAACAGTCGATGAACTGACCAATTTTAATAAATTTTTGTTTCATGAATTTTTTTTTGTAAGGTTGAATTTCCGATTGGTCTTTACGATTAATTCTGTTAACTTTTTCAAATAAAAACTGATGTTTTCAATTGTTTTTCACCAATAACTACAAAAATATTTAGAACAAAAATTTAGCTGATAAAAAACAAAGAAATTCGTTTTCTAATGATTTCTGTAAACTCAATACGAACCGAATTATGACTTTTTGAAGGACGATAATTTCTCGACAACCCTAAAAGTTGAGACCTTCAACATTAACTAACTTGAAAACGATCAGTTTTTTGGATTTACTTAACATCTTTTTGAGAGTACTTAAAAACAATCTCCATAATGAGCACCACTAACATACTTTGCGTAAAAAATGATCTGTGTATGACAAACATCAAGTCGAAACAATTTTTTTTTGTGAAAAAAACAATTAACAATGAGACCCTTGGTATTATTATTTTAATTTAAAAATAGTCGTACCCCATTTAAAATTTACTTTAATTAGGTAATAATATTATAATCCAAGTAATTTAGCCGGTTTGCCATGCTTATATTAGAAAGCGTAGTTCAGTAAAGCAAAAGATACATTTTTTCAATTAAAATAAAATTGTCTTTCTGATTATAAATTAAAAACTGTTCATGATACATAAAAAGTTTATTAGCTTGAATTGTTTTAGTTAAATATGATAGTCTTATAATAAATAGTTAACATTTTCCTTTTTGTTAAATTTTTGTATTATAAAAATTTACTGAGAGATAGGTATTCAGTCTATATTTGTGTGTCATTTGTAGTTCAACCCAACATTTTAAACTAAACTCTTTTTAAAATTAAGGGTCTAAAAAGTTTTAGCTTATATAGCGTTGTCTTCTTCTTCTTCCTATGCTGTCCCCATTAACGGAGGTTGGCGACCACATTTTTAAAAGCTTCTCTGTCTATTGCAACGTGGAATAATTCGTCTACAGTCATGCTTGTCCAGTCTCGAATATTTCACAGCCATGACTTCCTCTTTCTACCTATTCCCTTTTTGCCATCGACTCTACCCTGCATGATGACCTGCAGAAGACTATATTTATTATTTCTTAGTATGTGTCCAAGGTATGCAGTCTTGCGTACTTTTATCGTTCTCAAGAATTTTTTGACTCGACCCATTCTTCTCAGCACTTCCTCATTGGTGACCCTGGCAGTCCATGGGATTCTCAACATTCTCCGGTATATCCAAAGTTCAAAGGCTTCAATCTTTTTAACTATTTGCGCTTTTAGTGTCCATGTTTCTACCCCGTACAATAATTGCGACCAGACGTAACATTCAACAAACCTCAGTCTCAGCGCAATATTCAGATTTTTGTCACAGAACAATTGTTTGAATTTTAAGAACGCTGCCCTTGCCATTTCTATTCGTACCCGGATCTCTTGGTCTGGATCTAATTCTGTGTTGATGTAAGCTCCCAGATATTTTGTCACTCTCTCTCTATTTGCTGTCCACCAAGAGTTAGTTGTTCATTATTTATTGGACTCCTTAATACTATCATAAATTTGGTCTTATCTGTGTTGATGTCAAGTCCCATTTGAATGCATTCACTATTTATTGCATCTAGAAAAGTTTGTAGATCTTCTATACTCTCATCCATAATTACCGTGTCATCTGCAAATCTCATGGTGTTTATGATTTCTCCACCAATTCTTATTCCTTTTTTTCTTTCCCATAAGGCTTTTCTGAATATGACCTGTGAGTACACGTTGAAAAGCGTCGGAGACAAGACGCATCCTTGCCTAACCCCTCTCGCAATCGGTATATTATTTGTTTCTATATCGTTCACCTTTACTACTGCTTTCTGATTCCAGTATATAGCCTTAATAAACTCAATGTCTTTTTTGTCTAAATTGATGTTTTTTAATTCATCTATTAACTTCATATGCTGCACTCGGTCAAAGGCCTTCCTAAAATCTATGAAGCATACATATGCACTCTTGTTATATTCCCGACATTTCTGCAAGAGTACCGTCAACGCAAATAATGCCTCTCTTGTACCCATGCCTCCTCTGAAGCCAAACTGAGTTTGGCTTCAGAGGAGGCATGGGTATTTATCTATCTGTTCCTCACATTTCTTATAAATTCGGTTTTGAACAATTTTCAAAAGAATCTTTAAAGGGTGGCACATTAGTCTTATCAATATATAGTCATTACATGATTTGGGATTGTTGTTTTTTGGTAGAGGTAAAAATATCGATTTAAGCCATTCTTCCGGGATGTTGCCCTCTACATATATGTGGTTAAGAATTCGGGTGAGTCTCTTTATATTACCGTCATCTAAGGCTTTTAACAGTTCAACTGGAATTTGATCAGGACCCGGTGCTTTTCCTTGTTTTGTATTCTGTAGGGCATTCTTTACTTCCGAGGGTAAAATTTGTAGGTATTGTTTTTCTTCACCTATATCTTGTTCATTTTCTCTCTCGTCATGGAAAAGATGGATTATATATTGTTCCCATACTTCCTTTATTTTGCTCTCTTCAGTAAGTATTTCTCCATTATTATCTCTTGTTATGAGTGTTCTTCTTTATCTGGTGTTGCCTGTAAGTTCTTTAATCTTTTTATGTAAGTTTGAGGTGTTATGTTTGTTGCTAAGTTCTTAAAATTCCTGGCATTCTTTGTTCATCCATTCCTCCTTAGCCTTTCTGATTTCATATTTGATTTTATTCTTGATGGTTTTATATTTATTTTCATCTTTATTTTTGTATTTTCTTTTTTCAGTTATTAGCTCAACTATTTCCGGTGTCATCCAGTCTTTTTTAGTTATTTTCTCTTCTTCGCCTAGGACCTCCTTTCCCGCTTTTAGTATGACTTTTTTCATATCTGCCCATTCAACGCTTCCTTCAGTTAATTTATTTATCTCTGCGTTTAGTTGCTGTTGGGAGTTGTCGTCTTTTAGGTTTTTGATGTTAATTTTGGTGGTGTTAACTTTTTTCTCCGGTTTCCTAAGTTTAATGTTGACGTTTGCTAGTAATAGATTATGATCCGTATCTGCATCTGCGCTTGGATAGGTTTTTGCACTTTGTACTCCATTACGAAACCTTTTGTTAATCGTTATAAAATCTATTTGGTTTCTGATTATATTGTTGAAGGTTATCTTTTGGAGAAGTCCACGTGTATAATCTTCGTAGGGGTAGGTCGTAGTATGTATTTGTTATGACTAATTGTTTCTCCTGGCAGTACTGGACTAGTCTGTCTCTTCTTTCGTTTCTTTTACCTAACCCAAAAACTATATTTCCAGTTTTTCCTCGACCGACTTTAGCATTAAAGTCGCCCATAATTATTTTTACCTCCTGCTTTTTTATGTTTTTTGTTAACAGTTCTAAGTCCGCGTAGAATTTTTCGACCTCAGCATCATTGCTATCAGATGTTGGAGCATACACTTGGATTAGATTTATGTTTAGAGGTTTGGTATATAGCGTTGTAGTACTTGATATTTTCTAAAAAATCCTTTTTTTAAGTTCACAGTTTGAAGTGAATTATAGTGGAAAAACCAATTACACTTTTTTTTAAAGCAAGCTCAATGGAGCACCATAGAGGGTTCATGTCGGAAACAAAATATAATATACTGTAGTATAATCACTAACTCCCTTTTATCAAAAGGGTACTAAGTAGCAAAGTGTAATCCATGCCAAAGACACCAAATTCAGAAATCCTCGTAAAATTAGAAACAAAGAAATTGGTAGCAAAGAAAGCAAGCTATGGTAGCAGTGTCGGAGGTAGAGGAATAGAGCATGCTAAGAATTCTTGGAGTCTACCAGCATACTACTACCAACGGCAAAGAGTATGGTTATGTTAACATTGATGGAGAAAGTAAACCTTGTGGAATTTGAAGATAAGTAAACCATATAAATTGGAATATGCTTACTCATACATATACATAACAAATGGTACTTACTCGGGACACCTATTGCATTATAGAGGAGTCTTCTTAGGGTGAGTAGGATTTATGGTAAAGAAAAACAGACAAAGAATATACTTATAAATAATGGAGTTATATATCTTATCCACACAGTTAACGAACAATTCAATTTAATATTATCCAGATATCTGCATCTACAAGTACTCATACATACCAATAAGTCAAATGGATCTACGACGACGTTAACATTGCCATCCAAGAGATAACATCTACTACATTATATATATATATATATATATATATATATATATATATATATATATATATATATATATATATATATGGGAGAACTTAACCTAAAACAGTTCACAAGCAGGATAATTTGTATTTCTCAGATAAACTTGGATATGGAGGTAGAAATGAAAGGGGTAAAACTCCTTAGAGAATAATTTCTTCTACAAGACTTGTGCTAAATGCCATTAAGACTTATTTGATATTATATTATGATTATTTATTAATATATATATATATATATATATATATATATATTATATATATATAAATATATATTTATATATATATATATATATATATATATATATATATATATATATATATATATTATAATATAGAAGTTCCACAGAAAGTGAATTTGGCTATTAACAAATGGCATTTAATAAAAACGAAATTGGCTTTATAATAACTAACAAAAAAGACGATGTTAAATATGTAAGTGTAGTCAATAAATTTTCAACCGGAAGTGACCATAAAATATTTAAAGTGATGTTAGTTTTAAACGTAAAGAAGAAGTAAAAAAATATAGTAAAAGGGACTTAAAATGTCACATTCACTACAGTTATTAACTCAAGAGGTACTAGGAAGAAAGAGAGAGTATCCTACTAAAAGATGTGCAAGATAAAATCATTATTTAACAATATAACGAAACATCGGTGGACATCCTAAAGTAGGTATGGAAGAAGTGCAAAGTGACCTTTTTGAATGTGAAAACCTTATGTAACCATCTTTTAACATAGAACTGGGATCAAATGTTATGTTTAACCTTCGGAGTACGAAGACTGGGTCAAGTGTGACTCGAAATTCACTTATTTCTTAATATTTCATGAAATAATTTTTTTACAAATCTGATTGTTCGTTAGTTCTCCTTATTTGTTTCAATCTATTTTTTCGTGTATCATTCGTGAACATGCAAATTGCAGTTTTTCCTTTACGTAAAATCTATGATGTCGGGTCAGTCCTGACCCGGTCTTCGGATTTTGAAGAATTTTTCAATGTGTTTGTAGGTACACGTAAAACGCAGCCGTCTCTGTTTTCCATTAAACGTATTCAAGGCAAAATGATTATGTTTGTAGAAATATTAGTAGATAGAAGTTAACCTTGGGAGTAATGTAGTGTCTAATAGGCATATTCTATGGGAACGTCCGAGACGAGAGGTCTAACTTTAGTGTAAAGCGGTATTTCACGTTTGTTGATCAATTTAATTCAAGCATCGATCTTGGAGTGTGCAGTATTATATCAAAATGTGGAAAAAGAATAAACCTTTGAGTGACGCTGAGTTGTATGCCTTACTCCTATCAGATAGTGAAGAAGATGATGTTGCAGAGCTGGATAAAAGCAAACGTGAAGCGAGTGATAATGACGGTTGTGAGCCAGAAGCACATGAAGGTAATTTATCAATTACTGAACTCGAGAATAAGGAAGATTTAGCGACAACTTCTGAAAATATAGATAGTGAAAGATCTAGCGTATTTGATGTTTTGTGCGAAGGACGAACATGGCGTTATTTAGCTCCAAAAAAAGGTAAGACATTGGCATGTAATTTATTACAGAAAAACGTAGGTCTAACTAAGACAAGTTAAAATATTGAGACATGCATGGATGCCTTCAATTTATTTTTTTTTCTGATAGTATAATGTCAATGATTCTTGAGTATAGCAATAAGAGAGCTATTGAGTTCATGGCTGCGTATAACAGTAAGAACAAAAAAAAAATGAAGGATTGGATTGAAGTTGATCTAGTCGAACTGCGTGCTTTTTTTGGTCTACTTATATTATGTGGAAGGTTCAGAGAGTCCAATGAGAAGGTGCATAATTTGTGGTCCAATACAACTATTGCATTTACGTGTCCTATATATAAAGCATCTCTAAACCGGGATAGATTTATAAGTATTTTGAAGCATATTCGCTTTGATAATTTGGAAACGAGAACAGAAAGAAGAGAACGAGATAAGTTAGCTCCTATTCGAGAAATCGCTGATCTATTTGCCCAAAATTGTGGGGAATCATACGAACCATCTGCTTTTGGTACTATTGACGAGCAGCTTATAGATTTTAGGGGACGTTGTCCATTTCTGATTTATATACCAAGTAAACCAAAGAAATACGGTATAAAGGCTTGGACCCTATGTGACGCTGAAAATTTTTATTGCTGTAACTTTGAGATATATACTGGAAAGATTGGTGATCAATCTGAACGTAACCAAGGCCCAAGACACTTGGACCTTGGTTGTCAAAACACTTGCAGAACATTGGTATAGGTCTGGTCGAAATATTACAACTGATAACTTTTTACCGATATTGCTTTATCTGAAGAACTGTTAACCAAAAATTTAACTCTTTTGGGTACTATCAGAAAAAATAGGAAGAGTTTACCCAAATCATTGCTTGAAATGACAGATCGCTCAATGTATTCTTCAAAATTTTTGTTCACTAAAAACATTACCTTAGTTTCATATGTAACCAAGCCTAATAAGTTTGTTGTATTATTATCGACCTTACACAATGAACATGAAATTTCTGATGAAAACCAAAAATGTAAACCAAAGATTATTTTGGATTACAACAAAACCAAAAGTGGAGTCAATATTTTAGATAAATTGATCAGAGAGTACACATGTAAAAGAGCAACAAGAAGATGGCCCTTACGTATATTTTTCAACTTTTTGGATATTGCGTGCTACAATGCTTTCGTTCTCTGGAATACGAAAAATCCTGAATGGAACAGCCAAGTAAATATAAAACATCGCAGAAAACTGTTTCTGGAGGAGCTTGGAAAACAATTAACGTCGCCCAATATAAAACAAAGAGTGGAAGCAATACAAGAATAACCCACCGGATACCCTAAATCCGTAATCGCTGCCATAGAGACCACCGGTGTTAATGTAAAAAAGCAAATCGAAGTGCCCAAATCCGCAACAAAACGAGGTCGTTGTTATTCTTGTTGGGGTAGTGACAATAAATATTCAAAAATGTGTGACATGTGTAAAAGATTTGTTTGTAATACTAATTTAAAACGCGAAGAAGTCCATATTGTCAAAATTAAATGCAACTACTGCCAAAAAGACCAGGATGGTGAACCATCTTAAAAAATTTAAATACAAAAATTTGGGATCATAGTTTTTATGTTTCTTTGTTGTTTTGTTGAATTAAAGATACTGTTTAATAATACTGACTATTTAAAACATCCTTATAAATAAAATGAGAATGGGTCACGCTTGACCCATCTTCGTAATCTAAGTAAGTCAAATAATCTCCGTACTCCAAAGGTTAATCTAATGTGCTTTTATGTGAAAGAAAATCATAGACGCTAAAATTACTACCAATGAATCGCATAGAGGATTGAAGATAAAATACATAGACTCTATCAAAATCAAAACGAAGACTTTAAACGAGAAAGCAATAAATAAATATTTTTTAAAATATTAAATATATTTGCAATTAACAGAAAATATATTATTTTTTATATTATCCGATTTGGTATAGAAAAAAAATCTTCCAACATTTCATATCTGTTTGGTTTTTACCGGATTTTGTCTTACCTTTGTCATATAAAAATATTACCAACAACAGATGATTTATTTGTTTCGTAGTACAATAAATATCTTCACAACTAACGCTATGTTTAAAAGATTACTGAGATTATCGATTGGTATGTAAACAGTAATCTGAGTTTTGGGCTGCTGCCAAACATCAGCCGTACTCACAATCCATCATATCCTTTGTGTAGATGTTTTAGGGTTTAATTCCACAGACCTGCTACGGCCAATTTCACCTTTTTAAATTAATGATTGGGGTTAATCAGGAAATCTGGATGAAATGATGTAAACGAAAATTCAGTTTGCTGTACAAATGGCAATTGTGTTTACTTTATTCAAACCTAAACATTTTTTAATATGGTTTTGAAATTATTTTTGTGTAATATTTGGAAATTGTTGTCAAAATCGTTAAAAATAAAGAAATCAATCTGTTATTTGGAGTTTTTTTATTTCCAATTAATGTATCTCGACATCTTTGATCATTAACATGGGGGCAAATGTTTACAATAGTACCTACAGAGGCATAATAGAGAGTTTAAAATAGTAAATAATATCAATATTATATAAATTATATTTTGTTAAATAACTGTGCAGTATTCAAGAAGTCTGTTAGGCTCTTAAGACGGCTTGAACAGTTTAGAAGTTTTTTTAAACTGTGGGTTATATTGTTGGCAGTACTAGTGGCCTGATAGTGTTTGAGATTCTGTGAGGGTGTGCTTGACGGTAATAGAAATATCGTTGCAGTCGGGGCATAACTGCTGGTCTGTAGAGGACATAAGATGACCGTGTGTCAAACGTGTGTGTTTTATCCTCAATTTTCTTTTCTCTTCCCTTTTCTATTAAGGGATATCTATTAAGGGATAAATAGATATTAACTTAAGGTTGTATTTCTCTAAGCTTTGTCTTTGGATGTTAACACTAACATCCAACAACAACATATAAAGTGTAAACGCATGCCAAAAATATATCACTTGAGAAAGGCGATCAGCCGAAATAGCTGTAGTGATAAGAAGGTAAAATAAATTTTGTGGAAGTTTGAAAACAAAGTTTTCAGTGTTTTATTGTTACATAAAATGAATTTCCATCAGGTTACGGTCGAATCCATCAAGTAAAAACTCAGGTAACTTTTTTTGTTTAAACTTTTAAAGTAAAGATAGACATTTTCTCTAATAATAATAATTGCTTTCATAACAATTTAAATTGTTATTATTAATATTGTAAATTTTAGGGTGTGGCCCTTGCTGTCATTTAATTTGTTCTCCTTTGTAACATTTTATGTTGACATATGACAGTTAGCTTTATCATTTTTGACATTGGTTTGTTTTGTTTTTAAAAGAAGGTTAACCTCTCTTTATAGTTTCATTTTAAAAGATATTTTTTTATTTGTAATGATTTATTTCTGCTTCTGCTAATAAAGTTTTGTAGCGTCTCCCACTTGTAAACAGAGTTTGTAAACAGATAGGACATGTAAGTTTTTCTTTGTTATTTTTGTATTTACTTTTGTGACTATTAACATAGTGTTTATGTATTGTCTGATTTTGTAACTGTTTGTAGTGGGACAACAATAAATGTTTAATTTATATCTCTAAACCATTTTGTTTTTTGCCTATTTTCGAAAGTCTCCTAACCACTTTTGTGATTCTTTTTTAGAAAGGAGAAGTCTTTTTCCTTTATCCAGCAGGAGGATCCTTCGAAGCGGCGTCCATTTTAAATAGCTAGAGGTCCTTCTTGTTGTTTTTATTTATCCATTTGTAAAGGAGATTCATGTTAGTAACCCTTTGTTTCATTTATCTGTAGTTCCCAACCAAGTGAATCTGGTAATCTGTCCTACTACATTACAACTATTTATTTCATCTGGGCTACTAATTCACTAGCAGTCATATAAAATAAATGTCAACACAATTTAAAGTCTTCTCTGTTAAAATGTATGTTGTAATGTGTAATGTAATAACACTGTACAGAAATACTATCATAATGAATGTATAGTGTAATAAATATTTTTTTTATATTTTTGGTTTAAAATCATATAATATAGTAGTTAATAAACCTTTTGATTCTTTAAAATAATCTTTATTAATAGTTTTATTTATTTATATGGTTAGCCGAAATATGCTGATGTATATGGGTAGAGATTAATGGAAATATCTGAAATTTAAAAAAATATCGTTGCAAAAAAACCATGACATGAAAATTATATAGAAAGGTGCATAAATCAACGTAAAGTTCTCCATATTAAATTAAAAGTTTTGCTTTTTTGAAGGGAAATTTGGAGTTCGTAGACTCGACAAAAACACATTCGCCATTATCTATATGTTTAGTTTTGTGTAAAAACTAAGCTTTTTCCGTCAAGACGTTTGTGCTTATTCGGTTTGTTTCTCGGATGAGAAAAGAATAACAGATGGCCAAAGTGCGAGTGGTGTATAGGGTTGGTCTCTCCCGTTCTCTTGTTATTTGGAGTTGTTTCTTGTTTGAAGTTTGATTATGGATTTTTTTAGGTTTTCACTTTGTTGTGTGGGTTTAACGCATCGTAAATATGTTAGTCAGACTTTCTTGTACTCATATTTGTATAACTTATTTTATTGTACTGTTCCTTTTTAGATATCTATGTCTGCTTTTTGTTTGTTAAAGATCTCTTATATATATATATATATATATATATATATATATATATATATATATACAAGAAATACTGGATATTATTGACTGTCGATATAAACAAATAACACAGTTTATTATGGTTGCAGTCAGAATATTGGCCGGGATGTTAAAAAAAACACTCTTTTGACTTATTTGTCGAGCTTTCGGAATGGTTTTATTCCGTTTTCAAGACACTGTAATAAGACAAAAATGTAACTATTTAAAAAATATCACAATTCTTCAGTGTAACTTACTAGTCGCTGAGATTATTTATATAAGCATTGACACTCAACATTTATAACACACATTAAAACATTAAAATATACAATTATGGACAGAATACATTATAAAATTTTTAAAATTTATTGTAAAAATAGTAAAACTTGGTTAATAGCATGTTTTACTTGTGTATATTAACTCATGCAGAGAATGGAAAGTAAACACTGTAATTAATATGTAATTAGGTGTAATGTTATCTTTCTTTTAAAAAAATACAAGAGGCCCTTCTTAGGTGAACTATGCTTTTTAAACCTGTCTTAATGGTATGCAACATATTATACATAGAGGTGTAATTTTACACATTATTTTATTATTATTTATTATTATTTTATTTTATTTATAAAATAAATATTTACCTGTACATAAACTACACCTCTATGTATAATATGTTGCATACCATTAAGACAGGTTTAAAAATCATAGTTCACCTAAGAAGGGCCTCTTGTATTTCTTTAAAAGGAAGATAACATCAATTACACCTAATTACATATTAATTACAGTGTTTACTTTCCATTCTCTGCATGAGTTAATATACACAAGTAAAACATGCTATCAACCAAGTTTTACTATTTTTACAATAAATTTTAAAAATTTTATAATGTATTCTGTCCATAATTGTATATTTTAATGTTTTAATGTGTGTTATAAATGTTGAGTGTAAATGCTTATATAAATAATCTCAACGACTAGTAAGTTATACTGAAGAATTGTGATATTTTTTAAATAGTTACATTTTTGTTTTATTACAGTGTCTTGAAAAAGGAATAAAACCATTCCGAAAGCTCGACAAAAAAGTCAAAAGAGTGTTTTTTTAACATCCCGGCCAATATTCTGACTGCAACCCTAATAAACTGTGTTATTTGTATATATATATATATATATATATATATAGTGAAAAAGCGATGAACGCTTGTAATCAACGCTGATCAAATAGAATACAATACTCCAATATTTGGGTGTGCAGCGGAAGATGGGACAAAGAAGTACTCTTTTTAGTTAACCAAGCTTTCGCAAATCTTTATTTGCATCATCAGGGTGCTACAATAAACAGAATAAGTATAAATTACAGAGTAAGACTTACTTTGCCTCTTACACTAATTGAGGTTAGTTGTCTTGATGTTTATTAAATGAAACTGATAACTCATTTGACCCCTACAACTATGGCGAAAATTATCCAAAAATTGATTTAAAACCTTCTTTAACATACATATAACACTTAGAACACACATACATAAACATTTAAATAATTTTAACATAATTTTATTTAAATTTTTATGTATGTGTGTTCTAAGTGTTTTATGTATGTTAAAGAACGTTAACGGAAGGTTAAATTGATTGTGTAGTTTATGTTTTAAGAAAAAATGTTTTTTTTTTTGGTACTCATTATTTTGTTACAGGATAATGTTTAGTGTAGTTATAAAATAACTTAGTTTTTGAGGCTGTTTCTTAGTTAAATTTTTTATACGTGATAAGTATTTCAAATATTTGTTAAATTTATGTTATAGCAAATTAAACGTCTTTCCGTTATTGAAGTCAGTTTTTTTAATATAAATAAATATCAGCGTCTAATTTTGCAAAACAAATTGGGGTCAGTGTGATCCCAACTCACCATACACGTAACAAAAAATGGACCGCATCAGTTACGAGTTAAATGGATTGCCGAATATTGCTGTAGATGCTGCTTAACTGATCCGTATCTGCTTTGTAATTTATTACATTTTTTGTTTTGATAATATAACACATTTCTAGAAACAGCTAATTAGCTGTCAGGCATCATTATGATCTGGGCATAAGTTCCTCTATAAGCTATTTCGGCTATTTAAGCTACTCTGTAAAATAAATAACACCTTAAAATTTATCAGGTAAGCTTATTATTTTCTGTCGATTTCCTTTAAGGTTGCGTTTGTTTTTATTTTGTCAACCTAATGTAAGCTCTTATAGCTATATTTTAAAGAGTTACAACATTTTTTTTAAGAAAAATTATAAATCTTTGTGCACTTATATCTTGTGATTTTGCAGTGCCATCAGCTATCTTAGTTATGAGGATATTTACATGAGATGTTGAAAATATTCAATGAGTTACGCAATTGAACTGTTACCTATTCGACTATAATTTTTTTGTGTGAAATTATTTTTTATTGATTTAAATGACAAAAATTTGTAAAAATATTCAAAATTGCAGAATCCACTCACTTTAGCTCGATGTGGCCACCTTTTGCCTTGACTATGGCCTTCAAATTATCAAAAAACGAGTTGCATGATTCACGAGTATAATTGCTTTCTTCAGCGCATCCATACTGGCATATTTTTTAGTCCTCATCTTGGTCTCCAAAATGGACCAGATGGAATAGTCCATCGGATTTGCGTCTGGCGAATTCGAAAGCCATTGTGTGGATGAAATGAAGTGTAGAACATGGTTTTTTAACCATTCTTTGTTCACACTAGCTTTATCAGAGAGTGCCGAGTCTTGTTGGAACGTTCATGGTCTACAACCGAAATGTTTACGTGCCCACGGCTTTAAAGGAGTTTCTAAAACATTTTCCCGATAATAAGTTGCATTGAATATATATACCAGATTCAATAAAAATGATTGAAGAGCGTCCATCGGCGGTTACAGCTGTCCATACCATTGTTTGAGATGGGAAATTACTTCGGGTGGCCGTTCGTAAGCGGAAATTCGCCACGTTCGTGCAGGTGTAACAACTCCCTTGCTCTTTCAAGCCAAACTTTTTTTTTACTTTGGTGTAAGATTGTGTGCTTTTTGAAACTTGTAAGGCTTGACATTGAGCTCCTTTTTCAATATTTGTTGCATGCTTCGCTGGGATATTTTCAGTTCTTTGGCTATTTGATTACCACTACGACGTGGATTTCGCTCAAGTCGAGCCTTCACTTTCCGAACCATTTCAGGTGATGTTGCTGTTTTTTTTTTCGTTCACCACCATAGCATTTGGCAATGCTACCAGTATCATTATAACCAGTTATGGTGTGATACACAAACATTTTATTCACTTTGAGATATTTGAGCTGACGAACAATAGCTGGTTGTGATTTTCCAGCCAAATAAAACACTTCTTCTTCTTCTTCTTCGTCTAGCCATTCACGTCCACATCTGAACATAAGCCTCTTCAAGTCTTCCTTTCCATTGTTTTTTATTGTATGCTACTTGTAGCCAATTTTTCCCGGCAGTCCTTTTCAGATCATCTGTCCATCTCATAGGAGGTCTGCCTCTGGGTCTTTTGTGTCGGTATGGTCTCCAGGTTAAAATTGATCTGTGCCATTTGTTTAGATCGCTCCTAGCTACATGTCCAGCGTTTTCGAATTTCAACTTTAATGATTTTTGCACTACATCGGTGACTTCGGTCACCGTCATTGGTTTTCTGTCTTATCTATGTGTTTGTTTTCTTGTCCTTAAGTGATATATCCATTGCTCTTTTTATCGCGTGTTGAGTGACTCTAAGTATATTCATATTCTTTTTTGTGATTGTCCATGTTTGTGCCGCATAAGTAAATATCGGAATAATGCATGCATCAAAAACTTAAGATCTAAGATGTAATTGAATTTGTTGATTTCTGAGTATATAGTTCAGTTTACCGAATGCTGCCCAAGCTAACTTTCTTCTTTTTATTTCTTTAGTTTGAATTTTCCTATTTAGTATTATTTTTTGTCCTAACTATATATATTTTTCAACTTTTTCTATAACTTTATCGTTTATTATTGTCACGGTATCTTCGGAGTGCATGACTTTTGTTTTGTTTAAATTCATTTTCAGTCCTATTTTAGAAGATTCGGTATGTAGTTCTAAAAGCATGGTTTGCATTTCTTGTAGGTCAGTAGCTATCAGGATTAAAAACTCTCTAAAAGAACTCTTGAAAAAGGAGTTCATTGAGTACATGTTATGTTCATTCATGAAATTGAGAAGCATTTCCCTTCTATCGTTTCTTTTCCCGTAGCCATAGTTACCAATTAAATGTTCATAATCTTCCTGCTTTTGCATAATTTAGCATTAAAATCTCCTAATAGTATTTCGTAATTTGCTTTATTTGTTTCTATAGCTGTTCTTATTTTATCATAAAATATTTCTACTTCTTAACCGTCGTAGCTTTTGGTCGGAGCGTACACTTGGATCACTTTCAAAGTGGTTCTTTTATTAATCCTAATGATGAGATATGCTACTTTGTCTGATATGGGCTTGAATTCTTCGATACACTGTGTGAGGTTTTGTTTTACCAAGAATCCCACTCCAATGTATTCGTCACCTTTATGCATAAAATGTGTGCCATTTTTTAGTATTATATACTCATCACTTTTTCTTCTGGTCTCGCATACACCAAGGATATCCCATTTTATATCCTTTAGTTCACTTTCTATTTCTGGGAATCTATTGTCGTCCGTCAGTTTTCGAATACTGTAGGAGCATAGCCAAATTGTCATCTTGTGGCAGCCGGGTATTACACAGGGATTCTTAGCACCCCCATTCCGTTGGTTTTTTGATCGCTGCCGTGATCAAGACTCTGGAAAGTGCTGGGCACTGGGGGCCTTTTCTTTTTTGTCCTGTACATTGACTTGAAGCTTTGGACCGTTATCTCCTCACGCTGGTCCAGTTCGGGTTGAGGAGGGAAGGGAAGGATTAAGGTAGGTCTGGGTTGGTGGGTAGGATTTAGGGATTAGGATCCGCTTCTCTCCCGAAAGAGGATTGGGAGAAAAAGCTGAGTTCGCGTGGGCAGGGGCGCTTCCCTGAAACCGACCTGTCTTTACCGGGATCGTAAAGAGTGTCTACCCGCTACTCGTCACATTATTACGTTTAAATTCTATTGCGAATAACTTGTATGTATAAAACGTAAATGCAAATGCTTTTAACGGCTTATAAACAATATACTGAAGTGTTATTAGGCCAACTTTAACATAGCTGTGATTATCGATTTGCCAGATATATCGATGTGAAGTTGATAACAGTTTAATTGCGTAACCCTGTAAATATTATCAATATTCTTCTAAAGATGCCGAGAAAATACGAATCATTTAAACCTTAGACAAAAGGAGTTTACTATTTGTTTGTTAGGCCTTCTCTTATTAAATTGTGTCAGATGACTAGACCGATAAATAAATAAAAAAAAATAAACGTGAATTCACAATAAAAAGTGAACTAAACATCGTGTTAAAAGATGTAATATGATTTATCATAATTTATTTTTTAATATTTGTCCCAAAAAAGAGTTACAATTCCCACAATATTTCAGTGCCTAATTTTAAACATATGAAAAATCTCATCATATATATATTTAACTCACACAAGATGAATTAAAAAGAAATTTTTATGTTTATTTATTTAAGTTAAAATTGAATTGTGTAAGGTGTCATATTTACAAAAACATAATATTGAGGTGTAAAATTTACCATTAGAAAGAGTATTATTAATTTTTGTATATCTTACCTTAAAGTCCATGAGATTAGTCATGAGTTCCTTATACTCTATGGGCGCTATAGCATCAGGGACGGCTGTTTGATACATTGAAGCAGTCGACGGGTCTCTCAACCCACAATCGTAGCTCTGCATTTTTCTTAACGATAGGTTTCTCGAATGCGGAGGTTCCACCTCTCCCATCTCGTCGATGGTGTCCTGCCTAGTGATGCCAGGACTGGAAGTCGCGGACACTTTTTGTAATTTAGGAAATATCTTATTGCCAGAACCGGGAGTTAGCTGACTTCCTGAACTTCCAGACGATGATGAGCTTGGACGTTCTTTGGGGTCTTTGGCGCTTAGACTTCGGGTAAATGCTTGCGGTACAGTTGAAGTTTCAGATCCGGAATCGAGACTTGCTGATCCAAGCAATCTACCCCATTTACTTCCTCTTGCTAAATATTAAAATTTAATTAGTACCAAATATATATTCCTTATCTTCATACCTATTAACGATACCACTTACAAGACACGAAAAATAGTTTTAAATACTGTGTAATAATTATAAATTAATAATATAAACAAATAAACTTGCTTAGCTGGGAAATAAAAATACCAATCGCGAATTAAAACAGACCAAGGTATGAAAACCATAACAGAAGAGTCTCTTTTTCTCCAGGATTGAGGTTAGGCTAGAGGCCAACAACAATCGCTTTCTGGAAAAAAGCGGAACCCCAGGAACTATTAGATGGACGGAACTTACGACGACGACTCTGCAAACGAACAATGGAATTGAGATAAGAAACATGGAATGTCCGAACACTGTACCGAACTGGAGTATTCACATCTCTACTAGATATAGTAAATACGTACAAAATAGCTGTTATCCATATGTTATAGCTGCGATTAAAGCCAACACAGGGTGAGGTGGGAATTTATTGTAAACCAAAGGAACAAAATGTCTTATTATTAAGTTTAAAGCCTACTAATCACTAATTTCTAATCCCAAATCAGAAAGAAAATTAAATAGACGTATTTTATAAAAAATAATATAATACGTGGATCTAATAAAAAATGTATAAATTATCGCACCTGTTGCGGGTCTCGCCACCGTAGTTTTAACACCTCCTCCGCTGCTATCATCTTTCTCCGCTACAGCAGATAACTTTGTCGTTGACATCACCCTAGACATATTCTTGTCATTGGCTTCGTCCCCTTTTTCGACATCCGAAGGCGTAGCAGGCGGCGCAGCTGCATGTTGGCTTCGGTCTCTTCGAAATTTAGAAAATATCTTCCTAACTAAATGATCTTGGTTTTGATCCAGTTGAGGTTCGTTTTTCCGACGTTCGGCTAGCTCCTTTTCTCGTTTTACGTCCGCGACTTTTCGGAAGATTAGACGATGCCGTAGGTTATAGGTAAGAATTAGGTTTCGCGCGAAACTATTAGCAAAAGCTTGATAGAAATCTAACACTTCTAGTAGTTTGTCCCGTTTTATCGTATGTAGATCACAGTAAGTTAAAGCACGCACGTTTGCAGCAGATTGACCCACTGCATTGTCCTTCCAGAAGGAATCACCGAACACGTCACCTTTGCCTGAAAACATAAAACTGATAAGAATACAGAATCATTAAAATTTCAACACGTTTTTGTACATTAAATACAGTATATTTTAGTTATTTATTTACATAAAGGACCTCGACAACTATGTCCGTTGGTACAGAAACAATAACATTAGATATTATTAAATAAAGAAAAAAAATTATATAATCTTAACTGACTGCCAGTTAGGTTAAATCTTGTGGTAAATCAAGAGGATGTGTTTTACGGTCAGGTAAAAATTGCAAATCCTGAGAACATCAAGAAACTATGGGTAAGTTTGGTGTTGTTAATTCGGAGACTTCTAATGCTTTTTTTTTTCTAGTTAGGAAGTCCAGAGAAAGACGATAAGGCAGTTATTTTTTTCTTTTGTCATAAGTTTTATCATTACTGACCTATTATATGACAGAGACTGTTACATCGTAAGCTGAGATATTTTGGTAGGTGTGATGAATGTTTTGAACCAACTGGTGGTCAGTAAAAATTTTATTGAATAAACGGATAGATGAAAGGAAATCTGTACAAATGGTAATATGTCTGTTTTATAAAAGGTATATAAAATTGCCTCAAACGGGCTATCACAAACACATTGCAAAACGTTTTCGGATTAAACAATCCATCATCAGTGCAAACGGTTGTACATGCTAGTAGCCACCAAAATATGTGGGTAAAAACCCTTAAAAGTTATAAATTTGAAATTGTTTTACATTATTAGTGTTTCTAATTTGTGATGGTTAAGTTACCGTTGGATAGGTAACATGGTGGCGTATGACTCTACATGAGTAAAATGGTCCTGAGACGAAGTGCCTACGAGGACCTGTTGATAACTTACCTATCCAACGGTAACTTAACCATCACAAATTAGAAACACTAATAATGTAAAACAATTTCAAATTTATAACTTTTAAGGGTTTTTACCCACATATTTTGGTGGCTACTAGCATGTACAACCGTTTGCACTGATGATGGATTGTTTAATCCGAAAACGTTTTGCAATGTGTTTGTGATAGCCCGTTTGAGGCAATTTTATATACCTTTTATAAAGGATTTTAACAAATTTTTTTGTGATATATGGTATACAGCCAGCTACAGGAACTTAGTTTCCTCGTGGAATGTCTGTTTTGATGAAATATACAGGGGAAAGCATGCTACAGGGAAAACGTGTTGCCACAGAGAGCTTAGGAAATGACTTTTAGTTCTGAATCAAGCAACGCTTCACTGGATTACATTATGTCAGGATAAAGATAAAAATATTTGCTGAGACGTAGACCAGAAGAAAATTAAAGCTCTAGTTCCTAGATAGGAGGTAATATATAAGATGTATGGCTAAGAACAAATTACAATATCTTCCAGCGAATAGAAGTTAGAAGATAATCGTCATGATTATCTTCTAACTTCTATTCGCTTGCGTGAGTAGGGACTCATTTTTAAAATATATCTATTTTTAATTAGGATTATAGCAGGTTATTTATCCACTACCCACTAAATATACATATTATTAAAAATACCAGAAGAGTAGAGTCAAAGGCAGAAGATCAAGAGGTAGAGCTTCTTTACGGTCGTTTGATTCAATTAAAAAAATTATAGAACAGCTTTCAAAAGCATCTCACTAAAATTTTTATTTAAAAAATTTTCTTTATAAAAGGTATATTAAAAAAAAACCTATTTAGCTATATCACAGAGAGTTTTTGGAATAACTATTTCATCATCAGTGCTATCTGGATGTACATGTTTAAAGCCACCAAATATCTGGATGAAACTTTAAATGTAGTTATATTAACAGTTTAAATTACATCTTTGATCAATTCCTATTATAACTTAAACATCATATTTTAGAGATCATGTACTACTATAGGAATTTAGCTACCTTTTGAATCTCACTAACCTCAAAATAGAATTGAACGGTTAATCACAGTCAATCAACAATCATATTTTTCTTAGAGTACCATATCCCTACGGAACGTCGGCGACTACCATGCTTATAATATTGTTATACTGATCTCGGTCTTGTGCTACGTGTAGCAGTTGGTCCGCTGTCAAACCTGTCCACTGCCGCAAATTCCTCAACCAAGAGAGTTTCTTCCGTCCTATCCATTTCTTTCCTTCGATTTTACCGTTGAGAATTACCCGAAGAAACTCATATCTTGGTCCTCTGATTATATGTCCGAGATATTCTAGTTTACGCCTCTTAATAATATTTAATAGAGTTCGTTGATGTCCCATTCTTCGAAGAAGTTCTTCGTTTCTGGTTCTGCCAGTCCATGGAATTTTTAGTATCCTTCGATACAACCACATCTCAAACGCCTCGATTTTATTCATGATATCGGTGTTTAAAGTCCAAGTTTCACATCCATACAAAAGTACAGACCACACGTAACATCTTGTAAACTTTTCACGGATTTCCAAATTTAATGAGTTATTGGATAATAGAGGCTTGAATTTTTGAAATGAGTTTCTTGCCTGTTCAATTCTACATCGAATTTCGAAGGATGAATCTAGATTTTGGGTAATCAACATCCAAGGTATTTAAATCTCTGAACTCTCTGCAGCGGTTGTTGGTTTAATATCAGTTGGGTTGCGCCGATATCCGCTTTACTGGTCACCATGTATTTAGATTTATCGATATTTATTGACAGTCCCCAATTTGTGCATTCCATGTCAACTCTATTGATTAGCTCCTACAGATCGTCGATGTTTTCAGCTAGAATCACAGTATCTTCGGCGTACCGAATATTGTTAATTATTTCTCCTCCTATGATAATTCCTTTTTGATCTTTTAAAGCTTCCCTAAATAGATTATCAGAATACACGTTAAAGAGGATGGGAGATAGTATACAGCCTTGTCTTATGCCTCGTTCAATACTGATTGGCTTTGATTCTCTGTTTTTGGTATTAATAATGGCTGTTTGGTTCCAGTAAAGTTTGACAATAAGTTTGATGTCTTTCTCATCTAGTTGGATGCTCTGCAAGGCGGTAATTAGTCTGGTATGCTGAACGCGATCAAATGCTTTTTCAAAATCAATGAAGCACATATATACGGGTTTTCTTACCTCCCAACATCGTTGAAGGAATGTTTGCATAGAAAATAGTGCTTCTCTGGTTCCAAGGCATCTCCGGAACCCAAACTGCTCTTGACTAATTATTTCTTCGCACTTGTTGTTAATTCGGTTTAGAAGAATATGCAACAGTATTTTAACGGCATGGCTCATTAAACTAATGAGTCTACAATCGCTACATTTCTTAACGTTTGGTTTCTTAGGTAGAGGAATAAACATCGATTTCAACCAGTCCGATGGAATTTCACTGGTGTCATATATTTGATTGAAAAGTGTAGTGAGTTCTTTTGTATTGTCATTTGAGAGTAATTTTAGCCATTCGCTGTATATTGCGCATCGCTGGTTCACTGGCTTTGTTGTTTTTGGCTTGGTGTATGGCTTTTTCCACTTCATCATCCTTAAATAGTGCTTTAATGTAGTTTTCCCATTCTTCCGTTACTTCGTCTTCTAGGGATATTGCATGACCTTCATTATTCGTTAATGTTATGGGTGTATTTTTTTGTGTATTGTAACTTCTTTTATTTTATTATGTGTATTAAATTCGTCATGTTTTCGTTGCAATTCTTCTAGTTTCATACATTTTGCTCGCATCCATAACTCTTTGGCTTTCCTAATTTTTCTTCGAATCAGATTATGCAACAATCATAATGTCACCATATCCTTTAATAAGATCATGGACAAAGGAGAAGGATGCAAAATACTAATAAAAGCACCAATATATAAAGTAAAAGCAGACTAAACAATTGGAAGAAAGTCGAATCCCAAATCATGCAGGAAGTCAATACAAGATATTTATACAAAATTAGAATAGCAGAAAAAAAAAACAAAACGCATATATCGTACAAATTGAAGTAGTTGAAGGAAGCTAGGTTAAAATTAAATTATTATTAAATTAAGATCAAGAAATTGGCTATGAAATAAGGAATAATAAAAATTAATTGTTCCCAAAGAAAAAACTCCATGGTAAGATACAGAAGTGAAGAAAAAGAGTCAAGAAGACTCTATTAGCCTACGATAAGAAAATAGTAAATTAAACAAATAAATTTGCAAGAAGAATTAAAAACGAACACTGAAAACAAAAACAAATATTTCCTTAGTTGTATAAGAGGTCAAAGAATGTAGGTGAAGGTCTAAACTAGCAGTTTTGACCTTTGCAAATTCATAACAATATATTATTAATTTTTATCTAGAAAGCTGTTTACAGAAAAACAACAAATGGAATTTTAACCAGAAATGCAAGAAGTTATGACAAATAAAGAAATTAACACAAAGAAAGAAAAAATGTAAAAAGTACTTAAAATGCTAAAGAATCGAACAGCTGCATCAAATGAAATTCTTTGCATCCTAGATACAAAGATAAATAATAATTATTCAGTGTTATATTTGGTTCTACTTTTGTATGAAGCAGAAGTGTGGAATTTACAAGTATTAAGCATGAAGTGAATTAAACATTAAAAACTTAGACTTTTGACTTAGAGAAAAATTGAACTTTTTTGACAAATATTGACATGTTCGTTTTAAATGTTTTTATAAATAAACAAAAATAAATTATATAAAAAAAACAGTTGCAATAAAGTAACAATTGCAACAATTTGACAAAAGTATCTTTGCAATATCATATTTACTTTTGTCAATAATGTCCATGATAAACTGTATTCAGCCCAGGATACTCAAAAAAAGTATTGTAGCATTAATTCATTTGCTTTTCCGAAATTAATAATTTTAAAATAATCTATATAGATATAAAATTTCATCATATGCTTTTAAAACAATATAACTATACCAAATTTACATTCAAAGGAAACTATACTTTACCGTTTTATAGTTAAAATTTATATTTATGTTTCCCCCGAGGAAAATAAACAATACGAAAATGGCACCAAATCGGCCAAATTGCACATACGCCAAAAAAAAAACAATAATATTCTCGCCCGTCGTATCAGAGCGTATAAATTATTGGAAAAGTTTTATAGACATCAACCCAAAAAGAAAGCCGTCACAGATGAGAACCTCCAAAAAACTTTACCGTTTATAAAAGAGACTTTTGGATGATACCATAATTTTTTAGGGACTTTTTATCATACCTACAATATTTATGTGAAAAGAAGTGGAAAATTATATATCTATGTAGATTTTATATTTATCTAAGAAAATAATCATACAATTTTATAAACTCTTAAGCTAAAACTGAGATAATTAGTAAAGTTTTAGTTGACCACATAAGTATTGTTAAAAACATGAACGTATAAACACAGATGGACTCAGTTATTTACATAAAATTGTGTAGTCAAAATTATTTGAATAGGTCACATTCTCAGCACCTTCAACTGTTGTCACGTTTTGTTTTAAAATTTCTTATTCGCGAGTTGCTGAAAATATTACTCCGTATTTTATACTCTACAGGTGCTATCAACCAAAATAATAATTTATTGGTTAGATTAATATATTTAATTGTAATTAAAATATCAAGTGTGCACATAGTCTGCATTATCATTTAATAATAGCGTATAATAGATATCAATCAATTATTTTATATGTAGAAGCACTGAAAACTATTTATAAATGTTCCATGTTTGTTTACTTTTTACAGTCGATGAGGAAAAGTTGTTTTTCGATATTTTGGCTATATTTTGAGTGATATTTGTGAAAAGTGAAATAAAATAAACGAAATATGTACATCCCTATCTCTCATTTCTTTGGTAAGTACATACAATTTACATTATTTAAGATGAGGAAATGAGGAAGCGTGTTTGTTTACATTTTAATAGGCGTACCATTGGATTTATTCATGTTCATTAATGTATTGAATAAGATATGAGTTTATAAAATCAGTAGACATTTTTAAATTGTAAGTACACATCATCTGAATAAAAAAGATCTGTTTAGTGCCTTTTTAATTTAATATCTCTCATGGATACAAATAAATTAGTGAAATGAATAAAAGTCATTTATTTTTCTATGTAGGTTTCCAAATAATATTGACGATCGAACTATTTGGGTAGAAAATTTAGGAGAAAACATAAAAATTTTTTATTGTAGCATTATTTTGATACCTATTAAAAAATTAACTTGAATTCAACTATATTTATTTGTATTAATTTTAAAGCAAATAAAATTGTATTTTAATTTTTCTCTTAAGACGTGATTTGTTAATAGTTAAACTCTCGGTTTTTTTTAATTCATTGAACGTGTTTTTATACATTATTACTACTTCCAATTTTTAAAATCTGAATAATTACCCGCGAGTAAAAATTCAAGCACGCTTATGCTCATTGCGGAAGCATCACATTCTATGGAAGCTTCAAAACATTGTGTGTTAAAGGTATCTTATTGCTGTGTCCATCTATGTTTATACGTCCATGGTTAAAAATGTTTGTGTTTTAATAATCAATCTAGATAGGATCCCTCAGAATATTAGGATCTCTTACTCAGATACTAATCCTTTATTTGTAGCAATTTTTTTTTAGAAATGTCTGTGGCTTATTTTTTTCAGCTGTTTACCTTACTTCAGTGTAAGTCTTCCAAGGGCAAATTAAAACGAAACAAGTTTGGAATAATAAATTTTTTTGTGATGTTCTTAACCAAGGTTGCCCACAATTTCGGCAAATCATTTCAGAATTTGATCGGTTTTTAAAAGTGACTATAAATTTAAACTAGTCCAGTTTCTCACATTTTTAAGACATAAACATTATCTGGAATCAAAAAAATGTTTACTAATAATTCAGGCCACCAGAACGAGAGTGTCCCAAGTGACATTTTTTCATATTTAGACTTTATCACAAAAAACGATGTGAAATAATAATATTTTCAAAGCCACAGTGGCCCAAGATTAGTTTTCTCCGAGAATAAGAGATGGCGACACTAGTATTGTTTTGGCATTGTAATTTTATACTCCATTTTAAAAATCATAGTGACTCAGGTGACTTGGGCCACTCTGGCATTGGCAAAGCTTAACTGTCATTGTGAGTATTATTAAGAGGTTATTTGCGTGTTTCTCATTTTATAATAGTGTTTTAATTAGAAAATGAATAAAAACATGAATGAAAGTGAGGGTGAAGGCGCGGAAGGCACTGCATGTAACGTAAAAGGTGAGTTTCTCTGTTATTTAACCAACAATCCAACTGTTATAACCTTTGTCAAGTTAACATAACCTACAAAAACATTAATTGTACTGTTTTAATTTTATCAAAGCTTACATCTTACATAAATAGTAATTATTGTTGTGTTTGTTTGCTGCAGATGTTCCTGGAGCTGCAGTAACTGCACATGATGGAGGGAGTGGGGCTGAAACTACCGATAACATCGAAAATGAATTACGGGATATACTTGGATCAAGCCCAGAGGATCCCTATCAGGATTTAGGTTCCGAGTATGTTCCAGATCATTGCAGCAGGAGCTCTTCGCCGTATTTGCAACATATTCTTGAAGATTTGTCTAATGAAGAAGACCAGTCGTCAGTGTCTACAAATACGACAAGGAAATCCATTCGCAAGGAAAATACGTGGAAAAAAAATGTGAGAAAAAACCAACGAGCTAAAGGTGAGGAATACACTAACACTAGAGGCGTTCTCGTTCTCGCTAAAACGATAAATACACAATATCTATGTCCCTGTAAAGAAAAATGCCACGAGAAGATCGAACCTGAAAGACAAAGAATACTATTTTCCAAATTTTATTGATTATCAAATTTCAATTTGCAAAGTTCATACCTGTGTTCACTCGTAAATGTCGTAATTAAAGCAAGATCATGTAAACAAAATGCAAACGATGTCACAACAAAGCCGAGAGAATTTTCCAGACTGTATCATTTACCAGATATGAACGGAAGACAAATTCGTGTTTGCAAGTCATTTTTCAAACATGTCCTTCAAGTATCAGATGGACGTCTCACAAGGGTTTTGAAAAATAAATCAGTTGGTGATACACCCCCTATTGACAAGCGAGGTAAACATGTCCCAAAAAACAAAACCCCTGAGCTAAAAGAAAATGAATTAAAGGAGTTCATTAATACTTTTCCAAAATACAATTCACACTACACCAGACACAAAAGTGAGACAAGACAGTATTTGCCACCTGACTTGAATTTGACAATAATGTATTCAGAATATAAAAAGAAAATCAGGGAACCTGTTTCTAAATACATCTTTGAAAAAATATTCAACGAGAAGTTCAACTTATCATTCCATGCTGCTATAACAGATTCATGTAAGAAATGCGATAACTTCAAAGTAAAAATAGAGGCTTGTGAAAATAATGAACATTCCAAGAAGGCCGAACTTAACACTGCCAAGGAAATTCATTTAAGAAAAGCGGAAAGTGCCATGAATAATATGAAAATTGATATACAGTATGCAAAAGAAAACAATGACACCACAGTAATTATATTTGATCTGATGAAGACTTTTCCAACTCCGGTAATTTCAACTGGCATATGCTATTATAAACGGCAGTTATGGACTTACTGTTTTGGTATTCACAATGCTGCTATCGATGACATTTTTATGTACGTTTGGGACGAATCGACTGCATCCAGAGGGCCACAGCAAATAGGTTCATGTTTATTAAAATTTATTAGAGATAATGTACGTACAAAGAAACTAATAATGTACTCAGACCAATGTGGCGGTCAGAACCGCAATATAAAAATTGCGGTGTTGTGTATGTACATTGTATCAAATCCAGCTTATACTGTGGAACAGATTGATCACAAATTTTCAGTGAGCGGCCATTCCTACTCATCTTGTGACCGAGCTTTCGGCTTGATAGAAAAGCAGAGGAGGTATTTCTCAAACATATACATTCCGGAACAGAATAAACAGTAAGGGTGACATACTGCATCCATGTCTCAGTTCTAAAATTATTCTTAACAATTTAAATATACGAGTTTATTTAACAGTGTGTGAAAAATGAAAAGAATGCAATTTATAAGTATGATTCCGAACACCTCGAGGAAAAATGTAAAACTACAGACATTCGTTAATTTAGTAGCTATGTCTTTTATCGTTATATGAATCAACCTAATTTAGTAGACTTTCTATGATTTAAGCGATGAAGTAGACGTAGATACCCAGCGATCCAACAACATACTTACTTTAAACTCTAATATTTAGTAGGGTATTTACAAAGTTACCAACTCTAACAATAAAATTTAACCCCAACGTTCCATTCACCTTAGAATTTACGTCACGTACATATTTACCTAAAATAGCAACGACTTCATCATCCTGTATGACCTCTAGAGATCCTGTAACTATGAAACACAGAGAATCTATTGACTCCCCTGTGTGATAAAGGAGATCTCCTGGGGCTGAATGAGACATCGTGAAGTGCATCGCGAGGGCTCTTAGACACCCGTCGGATGCCAGCCGAAAAGCGGGATGCTCATTAAATACTTTCCGGTTCAAATGAACGCAGATGTCCGCTTTCATGTCTTTCGGACAGAAATTTAGAACCTAAAAAAGAAACAAAGTAATTACATTTTGAGTGTAATTTGAAAAATATTATTTTTGATTGATTATATTATTAAAGAATTATTCTATTAATATAACAATTTTTTAGTTACAATCAAGAATTGAATTTGCTCAGAACTATAATCAACGTTAAAAATAATATTATAGTTCCGGAAACAGTTTCTATAAAAATTTGTTTCAGAAAATTGCAGTAAATACCTATCTATATAAAAGGCTGTGATGGCAAGTCACACCGTTTATCCGGTAAACTAACGATGCCATCTAGGAAAAAATCTGAACTACTACCATTTGAGATTTCAATCATATTTTGTTTTTGAAACCATACGTTTAATTAATAATACTGTATTAACTACATATTAATATAATGAATAATAAATTTTAATAAAATGTTTATGGTAGAATTTAGGACAAAATAATTTAAAGCTTTATGTTAGTTTAGATTTAAAATCCTAACGTTATCTAAACAAAGAAATCTGAACTACTAACATTTCAACCTATGAGTCAATCATATTTTGTTTTTGAAACGATAAGTTTAAATACTAATACAAATAATATTATCTACATATTAACATAATTAATAAATAATATTTTTAATATTCTTAACGTACCATTTAATACAAAATAATTTATAGTTTTATGTTGGTGTAGATTTAAAATTCTAGCGTCATATCGGTCTAGTCGCATAGACGTCGCGTCGGTAGTCCGATAATCAGCTGTAAGGTCTACCAGAAAATTAAACTAATTTGAATTTTAGGAAACTTCAATTCATTACAGAAATTGAATTGATTCATTAGGAATATTTTGAAAACTTCAATTCATTACAGAAATATTTATAGAGAAATTAAATTAATAAAAGCCTATATATACCTAATAAATATATATAAAGTTTTATTATTATGAAGGTTATATTATCAATAAAATAATCATTAGAGTAAAATTTATTTCACTTAAAATACAGTGTCAAACAGTTACTCTTACAATCAAATGCAGTCAAGAATCTCTAGAAATTTTAAATATTAAGTACTTAAGCATATAAATAACACAATACATTAACACGACATTTAAAAAGATTTTTTAAAATACAAAAGATATAAAATTTGTTAAGTAAAAACTTAGTGTAACTATTATGATTAAAAAATTCATCCTAAGAAATCAGAGACAATATAAATATGGTTCTAAATTAATCTAATTGAAAATTAAATATTTTACTATTTACTTATAACTTTTGTTGAATTTTCATACTTAGTTATTCGAAAGTAGCAATTTTATATATGAATAGGTTTTTTGTCATATAAACCAAGTTAAAAGAGGTATATACATGAAAAATATCTTGAATGTAACATACCATTTATAACTTGTATATCGATTTAAAATAGCCTATATTCTCAAAAGATTTTTGAATGTAATACTCAAATTTGTATGTTTTTATCACTTATCTAAAAAGCAGATCTGTATCGAGAAAGTAAGTTTTCTAATTGTGACCATCTTGTTAATTTACTATATTGCAAAATCCATTTCAAATCATTACTACTTAATCTATTTTTACCTACATTGACGATTACACTAAAATTACTGCTAACTATTACACTACTTATTACACAAATATTATCACACTCGTGTCCCAACTGATTAATGTTTAATACATTGAAATATACACAGTCACTTGTAATTTTACTTGTCCAGTTTTTCAATGGGATATTATTGTCTAAGTCTCTTAAAAATGATTCAAATAAATCTATTAAATCATTGTCTAAGAATTCTGTTATCTCTTGTGCCATCTTCTTATGCAAAAAGTTTCTTCTGTCTTCGGGATTCCTTCTTTATTTAGTATGATGAACAGTTACATATGATGGTACTTTAGAAAATATATTAGGAACTGTATTGTCTTTTAATTTGGGAAATATTAACTTTTCAATGTGTACATGTCCATCTTTATCTTCTCATTGTTCAGTGCGCTGAATATCATCTTAATAAAAATGTTTGGCACATACTACGGAAGATTTGGTAATTGTATAGCCTTCTCTATGAATAGAGCATAACCCAGTAAACCTTCTTTGGGGATCTTTGGGAAACGAAAACGTACTTTCTGCCTGTTTCGTTTTTAAAGTACTGGCATAATTGGTTTTGCTATCAGGTACACAACAATGCCAGGGCATCTGTAACAAAAAACAAAAGTATTACTATTGTTGATTTTAGTTTACATATTTTGTAACAAGAAGCAAAAGTATTATTATTTTCAATTTGTTTTGTAGGTTATCTTTATACTTGCCTTTTAAATTGTCGTTAACAATCTTCTAAAAGTTCTAAAGTTAATGAAATTTCACTTATATTAATATTTTCTAATTGATTTAAACACAATTTTCACATAAAACATTTAAATAAAGTAAAAAAAAAACACCAGAAACTAGATAGACTTTATACTCGTAAATAGCAGATATAAAAACTCTATAACCTCAGTTAAAACTTATCCTGGAGCAGATGTTAAATCAGACCACAATCCGTTAGTGGCTGACGTGAAAAGAAAATTAAAAAGAATTGAACTCAGAAAACAACAACCAAAAATTAACGTAAGAATGCTACAAAACGAAGAAATAAAAAACGAATTAAAAAATAATGTGAATGTTAATATGCAAAAAACACTAACTGACAACAAACAAATTATGGATGTAAATAAAAAGTGGTGTAATATAAAAAACACATTACTGAAACCAGCTCAAGAAAGTTTAATAGAACATAAATCAGAGGCTAAAAACACTGGATGACATAAGAAACACTATATTACAAATGAAAGAAAAAAGGAAATATAAAGAAAAATATCTACAGAAGTATAAAGAAATACAACGAATAATTAAGAAAAAAAACAAAACAGCTAAGGAAATCTATTTGATAAAGCAATGTAAAGAGATAGAAGAACTAGAAACAAAATATGATATGAGAAATATAAACAAAAAAATTAGAGAACTGACTGGAATGGGTCGAAATAGACAGCAAGAAATAGACATATAAAAGACACATAAAAGACAAAAAATTAGTTCTACTAGTAGATTTACCAGAGAAGTTAAGGCGATGGGAAGAGTACGTTAGAGAATTTTTCCAAGATGTCAGAGGTGAAATGCAGAAAATACAAGAATTAAATCCTTTAGAGATACAGAAGATCACGATAGATGAAATCAAATATGCTATCAAAAACTCTAAAGACAATAAGGCAGCTGGATTAGATAAAATACGAGTAGAACTGTTAAAACTAGTGGAAGAGGATAACTTGGAAGTATTGGCAGATTTATTCAAAACGGTGTACGATACGGGAATAATACCACTAGAGTGGCTGAAGTCAGCATTTATAACCATCCCTAAAAAACAAGCAGCAAAAGAGTGCTCTGATTATCGAACACTGAGCCTCTTGAGCCATAGTTTAAAAGTTCTGATAAAAATAATACATAAGAGAATATATGAAAGGCTAGAGGAGGATATTAGCGAGACGCAGTTCGGGTTCCAAAATGGAATGGGTACTCGAGAAGGACTATTTGCCATCAACATATTGATTCAGCGATGTCGGGATGTAAATGTTGATCTACACTTGTGCTTCGTTGACTACGAAATGGCTTTCAATGAAGTAAGACATGCAAAACTAATATCAATACTTATGAACAGTAAAATTATAAATATAGTGCAAACATTATATTGCAACTAAAGTGCCATAGTTCGAATTGATGGGAGTCACCGTTAACCTCAATAATATCGAAGCGGGAGTCACCGTTAACGGAAAATTAATTAATAATTTACGATATGCAGACGACACTGTGATCATAGCAACGAGTATAGAGGATCTACAACATCTTATCGAAAGCTTGAGTATAAATAGTGCTGAGATGGGAATTACTATAAACGCTAAAAAAGCGAAGTACATGCTGATTACAAAAAGGCCACAAAATATACATCACATATTGACAATAAATGGTATCGTGATAGAACAAGTAGAAAAATATCAGTATTTGGGATTTTTGATCAATGAAACCAATGATCATACTGTGGAAATAAACAGGCGAATAGAGATTGCCAGATCATCATTTATACCAATGAAACCACTCTTAACGTGCAAAAATCTAAATTTGGAGATCAGACTACGTACCATTCATCATGGACTGATAGAATTACAAATAAAGAAGTACATGAGAGGGTTGGTAAAGAAACAGAACTAATTACCACTATACAAACCAGAAAACTGTAATACCTAGGCCACATGATGAGGGGACCAAAATATGGAATTTTGAGACTGATAATACAGGGAAAGATTCAAGGAAGAAGATCTGTTGGCCGAAGGCAGAACTCATGGTTAAAGAATCTACGTGATTGGTACCAATGCAGATCGATTGATTTGTTTAGAGCAGCAAGTTAAAAAATGAAAATAGTCATGATTGCTAACCTCCGTAGGGAGACAGCACTCTAAGAAGAAGAACATATAATGCCATTTGATGCATCTAAACCATTGTTTTAACCTGAACTAACGGCAGTTAAAATAAAAGAAACAAACCGATATGCTACACGTATATAATTTCTAACACAAGGAATGACTAAACAAGATCAAGATCAAAAATATAAATGAAGACTAAGTCACTGGTAGTCTAAAAATGAACTAGAAATCCGAAAAGTTGTAGGTTTGTATATTTGGATGGGCTTCAATTCTCGAATAAATCTTTCTATTTATATTCAGTGCTAGAAAAAAACTTAGGGTGATAAGCCCTGCAATATTAGGCTTGGTTTTGAGATGTTGAATAAACATCTGCCAGCCCACCTCCAACCAGAAGTCAGACGAAGATTGAAGAGGCAGTGGCTTCTTCTTCTTCTTAACATGCCCTATCAAGTCCACCCGACGTTGGCGATTAACATGGCGAAACTGTCTCTGTCTCGAGCTAATCTAAACAGTTGCTCAGCTTTCTTTATTCCTGTCCACTCCCTGATATTCTTCAACCAAGAGGCCTGCTTTCTACCAATTCCTCTGCGTCCTTCGATTTTACCCATTATAATAAGTTGAAGAATATTATATCGGTCTTTCTTTACTACGTGTCCAAAATAGGCCATCTTTCTACATTTGATGTTATCAAGTAGCTTGCGAGCAGCATTTGCTCTTTCAAGGACTTCCACATTTGTCAGCATAGCCGTCCATGGAATTTTTAGTATATATCTGTGCAGCCACATCTCAAAGGCCTCCAGACGATTATTCGTGGATATTTTTAATGTCCATGCTTCGACACCGTATAAGAGGACTGACCAAATGTAGCATTTAACCATGCGGTTTCGAAGTTGAAGTTGCAAGTTATCATTACAGAAGAATGACCTCATTTTTAAAAATGTCGTGCAGGCTATCTCGATACTACATTTTATTTCTTGATCTGGATCTAGTTGTTCAGTAATATGGCAACGAAGATATTTAAAACTGGACACTCTTTGAATTATATGACCATCAACATATAACCGTGCATCTTGATGTGCTAAACACCATGTGTTTTGTTTTTGAACAGTTTATGTTTAGGCCAAACTCTCTTCCCACTTTATCAATGGCATTTAAAAGGCATTGTAATCCATTCATGTCATCACTTAAGATAACTGTATCGTCTGCACATCTGATTGTATTTATCAGAATTCCATTAACTTTCACGCCCCATTCCAAATTATTCAGCGCTTCTTTAAATATTCTATCTGAATATAAATTAAAAAACAATGGGGATAGTATACAACCCTGTCTGACACCTCTTTGTATTTTACATATTTCTGTTGATTTTCCGTTTATGCAAGCTGTCGCTGTTTGACGCCAGTATAACTTTTCTATGAATCGTATGTCTTGACTATCAACTCCTTTATCTTTTAATATTGTAATTAATTTGTAATGCTCTACTCGATCAAAGGCCTTTTTATAGTCAATAAATACAGCAAAGACGTCTTTACTTTGATCTCGACATTTCTGCAGTAATACATTTAGTGCAAAGAGGGCGTCCCGAGTTCCCAGTCCATTTCTGAAGCCAAATTGTGTTTCATCCTGATCTTCTTCACATTTATCTCTGATTCTACTGTGGATGATGCGTAGAAATATTTTCAAAGTGTGGCTCATAAGGCTTATCATTCTATAATCGCTACAGTTTTTCGGATGTTGTTTTTTTTTTGGTAGTGTTATGAATTCGGACTTTAACAAATCTTCAGGGATATCACCAGTCGAATAAACATCATTAAAAAGTTTGACCAGTATTCCAATGTTCTCCTCATTTATAAGCTTTAACATCTCTGTCGGAATGTTATCAGGGCCAACAGCTTTCTTGTTCTTTGCTAATTTTATAGCATGCAGTATTTCTGATTTTAGTATTTCTGGTCCTTCACCTTCAACTAAAGTCTCCGGTTCTTCGGGTCTATCATCATAATACAGTTCACTTATAAGGCAGTGGCTAACAGACTTTATTTACTAATTTCAATTTTAATTTTTTATTTTTATTTTAATTTTAGTTTCAAATTATACTCCTACATTAATTTAATTTGTTAACCCCCTCTGTGGCTCAGTGGTAAGAGCGCTTGCCTTTAAACCTAAAGGTCGTGAGTTCGAATCCCATATGGGTGGAGAAATTTTCGTGTATTAAAAATTAATGAATGAAAATAATTTCTATCCATGTGTGATCGGTAATCACCGGAGGGACCGCAGACGTTCGGATACAATTAGCGTCTCTTAGCAAAGACAATGACGTCGACTTTGCTAAGTATCAAGACAATTACTCTACACACACACACACACACACACACACACACACACACACACACACACACACACACACACACTACACTAGGTACCTGACTGTACCATGCCAATGATCATAGTTCTCGAGGCATTAACTCAATAAAAAAAAAATTAATTTGTTAGTGTTAGTATTGGGAGTGTTATCAGTGGATAATTTCTCCTCACATGTATTTGCAATACTCACATTTACTAATAGCTTGTAATAGCGGATTGTAAATTTGCAAATTTAATAAAAAAAAATTAATACTAAAGTTATCAAAATACAGATTAGTTTATTGTAATGATCTGAACTTGTTGCTGATGTTTGTGTGCCATAAGTTATTTAATTTAAACGCGACATGATTTTTTAAGACCTACGGAAATGAATATAAAAATAGTCTAAAAATAAATAGACTGCAAAATTTTATACTTTGTGTAGCCAATTTTATATGACTGACGCCCCCAATTAAATACCTAAAAAATAGGCAGAGTATTAAAATGACTCTACTAATTTTAAATAATATAATATAAAAAGAAAAATATTTTTTTCTTCAAGCACACAATTTTAAAATCGAATTACATAGATGGAACGCTTCCACTCCACCAGCACCAAATTAAGCCAATTTTACAAACGTAAGTTAATTTACAATTCTGAAAGTAATGTACCCTGTTGAAAATTAACTTAAATTCTAGCGCGTTATCTAAAATGCAATAAGTGTAGAGCAAATGTTAAAACTAGTCACTTAATACCCTGGATAATAAGAGAGTGAGGTTATCTCTGTTTCTCTTTAGTATATAAAACATTTGTTTAAAAAACAGTATTTTCCTTTATGGTTGAAAACCACATGGGACTAAATTTGTGTGCTAGCAGTAGATCTTTATACAGTTAATACATACAGAGTTGATATGGCAATATATAGGAGTATATACAGTACGTTTAACTTTAAATTAGATATTATATACCATATAAATGGCAACACTGCTTTTCACGAACCTACGTTTTTGACCCGTCTCCAATAATTTGTCATTATACAGTGGTTGTTTACAGGGATAATGGCGTAGATCTTTAATTTATTTTTGTAAACAACATGTCTATACGCCAACAGAAAAAGTTCAAATAATAAAATAGTTTTATGGTGGTAATTCTGGACAACAGTGCGTACATTTATTTTCTGCGCGTAGTGTTTTTGAGAGGAGACCAATTCCTTGCTTACAGTTAATTCATAATATTGTTACAAAGAGAGTTGTTATGGCTTCACAAATTGCAGAAAATGTCACGCTCAAGAAGTGTCACCAGAAAAAGATGGGGAAAGAAAATTTGTGCAACAATCAAGGTAGATTCAACACCTCCAAGTAGAGGCGTTGCTAGAGACTAAGATGTTACTGTAACAAAAGTATGGAAAAAGCACGGTTAAGACTTTTAAATATTCGAAAACCCAGCAGCTTTATCCAGACGATGACTTTCGAAGAATGAAGTTTTGTGAAACTCCAATAAAGAAAGTTAATGATGAACCAAATTTTATTAAAAACATTTTATTTAGTGATAAATCTTCTGTTTTGTTAGTGAAAAGGCACAATCCTTCCACTATTAGATATTAATTGCGGGAAAACCAGTACAGAAGTTTACCGAACTCAATATCCCCAAAAAACGTCTGGACTGGCATTTTATACACCTCATTCTATAATAGGTTCAATTATTATTGAGGCCAACCAGAATAGCAGAGTATACCTCGAATTGTTTCAGAACCATGCTTTTTCTTGCTTCTCACCATCTTCCTAACGTAAATATGGAGAACGTTTGGTTTTATCTAGATGGCTGTTCAGTTCACAACGCTAGAATAATTAGGGAGTATTGAAACAATACTTTCCCCAATCGAGTTATTATTGGAACAGGCGATATTAAGTGTCCTGTACGATCTTCAGATCTTACACTTATTGACTTTTTTTGGGAAGATTTAAAAAGCACTATCGCACTGTAGTTAGAGCGATGAGCGAGTCCCTCATCATCTAGAAAAAAATTTTTGACTAAAAATTCTAATGCCAAGCCTCGGAATATGGATGGAAACTTACGACAAAGACACCTGGCAAAGGAAAGGGCTTTGAAAATTGGTACTTGGAACATTCAAGGCATGACTCATAAGACAATGAAAATTTTAACTGAAATGACGAAGCAAAAGTTGACATCATAGTGCTCTCTGAAACCAAAAAGAAAGGGTAACGAAATGAACAGAATAAATACTACATAAATATATGGTCAGGAGTGGCGAAACACGTACATGCTAAATCAGGGATCTCAATTCTTATAAAAAAATCGTAAAAAAATATATAACAGACTATACTTACATCTCTAAAAGAATCATATCTTACGGCATTGAAACAATAGTTATTGGAGTCTATGCGCCAACAGACGATTCGAATCAACAAGTTAAAGATTCCTTTTATGAAGAGTTATCAAACATTTGTAATAAAATAAGAAGTCACCAAGAAATAATATTGCTAGGAGACCTAAATGCCAGAGCAGGTTCTCAAATAGACGGTGACGTGGTGGGACGGCACGAAGATATAGTTAAAAATTCTTCAGGGTACAGCTTAATTGAGTTCTGTCAACTTTTTGGTTTAAAAATATTGAACACCCAATTCCAACATAGAGATATTCATAAATACACTTGGGAACACTCCAACATGAGTCGATCATAGACTATATAATAATGAGACAGAAATCTAAATTTATGTGTCAAGACGACTGTAAGACACTGTGGGACAGATCACTGCTTTCTTTTAGCTAATCTCTTGTGCCCCTTTAAACAATACTACAAACAGAACACCGAAAGTAAAAAAACAATACTACATAGTACACAACGCAGAGACATAAATTGCACCTTTTATTCCAAACAAGTATTAAACACCTTTTTCAGTCTAGATAAGAAAAAGAACCGAATAAGATGGAAAAATATCAATGTAGACCAAGAATACAACAACCTCAAAACGATAATCAAAAAAATTGCTTATGAAGTATTGGGAATATAGAACGACGACAAAAGACACCACGAACCATCATGAATGACAGAAAATGTAAAAAAAAATGATACAGGAAAAAAACAAAATATATAAGAAATGGCTAAAAAATAAAACATCTACCAATAGAGTAACATATCAAAGGAAGAACGGAGAAGTTTGCAATCAAATAAAAGGAGCAGAAAAAAATTTCTGGGAACAAAAATGTGTCTAAGTTGAAAATTTAATTGGTGGTTCTCAGACTATGGAAGCATGGAGAACTATCAATAATCTAAAGAAAAACATCCATAACTCCTTAAGCAACTTAATTTCTATGAAAAAGTGGCAAAATAACTATAAAAATTAACTTCAAAAGTCCAGAATGGAATATATGGGAGAGGAATACAGCATGGAGTGACACACAAATAGTAACATTAATACTACTAACAACGAGGTCCGTACTGCGTTAAATTAAATGAAAAACGGGCGATCACCAGGACCTGGCATTATACCTGTAGAGTTACTTAAAGCAGGAGGTCGACTCCCAATAGAACAAATAACTTATCTAATGAATTATTACTGCCAACACATGTAAGTACCATATGAATGGAAAACCGCTTACCAAGTGTCCATCTCTAAAAAGGCTAATCGAAAAGATCCTAACTGCTACAGAGGATTAAGTATTTTACCTGCTTTCGGGAGATTGTTTGGAAAGATAATAAATGGAAAAATACAAGATGATCTAATTAGCAAGTCATCAAATGGGCTAAGACCAAAGTGAATTTTTGCCTGGTAGATCTTGCACTGATAAGTTGTTTACACTCCAACAATTATTAGAAAAAAAATAGCGGTTGATACCGAAGTACACCTAGCCTTCATCGACCTAGAAAAGGCATATAATATAGTTCCAAGACTTAAATTGTGGCAAGGTTTGCAACAACTAGGCATTAGTCCATAGCTTTTAAGAATATTCACTGAAGTGTACAGGGATAACACTACCTACCTAAAAATCAGAAAAAAATTATCAGAGCCAATAAAAGTAACTAAAGGACTAATACAAGAATACAGTAAGTTACCCTTACTGTTTAATTTATATATTAAGCCAGCCCTCTAACATTGGAATAACCACTGCCAGGAAATGGAAATCCCCATAGAAAATGACGTACGGTTCTCTCTGAACTTTGTGGATAACTAAGTCGTCCTAGCTTAAGATTCTTATGATATAGAATTTATGATAAAGCGTCTATACAAAGAATATGTAAAATGGGAATTACAAGTCAGTATAAAGGAAACAGAATATTTAGTTATCAATTCAGATGCAAGGTTTGAAGTTTTGATAGACGAGGACGTGGAAATCAAACAGGTGGAAAAATTTAAATATTAAGGTGCACCGATTGATAACAACGGCTTGAAAGAAACCGAAATTAAATACCGAATTAATCAAGGGCGTAAAATTGTAGGATGCCATGAACTCCTTATCGTGGGATCGCAACATTTCCAAAAGAAACAAAAAAAGAATAGGGCAATCCATGGTTGAATCAGTTCTTTGTTATGGCTTTGAAGTATGTATGGACAATTATTGCAGACCTAAAGAGAAGATTGTTGGCAGTTGAAATATATTATTTGCTGGAACATCAAGGCTGAAAAGGAAGACCAACGAATCTATCAGAAATAACATGAATGCTACAGAAACGGTCAATAACAGAATAGAAAGAAGAGGTTTAAAATGGTTTGGACACCTATTAAGAATGTCTGACGAACGTTGGCCCCAAAACTTCACAGATGGAGCTCCTTAGAAGAAGAAAAAGAGTAGACCTCGACGGTCACGGAACGAAGGAATTAAAAGAGCGATGGGATCGAAAGGTTTTTAGAAGGATCATGGTTGGATCCTGTTATATATATATATATATATATATATATATATATATATATATATATATATATATATATGTAAATACTTTTTTCTTTTTGGGTGTGGTAGTCAATAAAAAATAGAGCTTTGCTAAGGCGTACTATTTATTCTGAATTCCGAGCTTTCGGTGGTTATTTGCCACCTTTATCAAGGTCTACAATGAAAATTACTGTGTTATAACATTAGGCTGATGTAATATAAAAGTTATAAAAACTTACCAGAAAGTAAGATTCATAGCATATAAAACACAACGTTAATAACATAATGTGACCTGAATTATTGAAGGCATTAAAAATTTTAAAAACTTTAAAATACTTAAAAATTAAAGAACATGTTACAAAGTTTAAAAAGTAAAAAATAAGACGACATGTTTGACAAAAAACAGTCGTCTTCGCAGGTTTGAATTCAGTCACATCTCACGAACAGAAGGAGGTAGTAGGAGGAACTATTGTTGTTTAAATAGTTCGATGTAACTACAAAAAACAAACTTTCAAACTGATGTCTAACAAAATGCCGTTTGTGATTTTAGGTACTACCAACCATGTTACCAACTTAGAATTGAGAGGGAAATTTAAAAAAAGGTTTTATTATGTCAAAAAATAAAAAGAAAATAGTATTTAGTAAATAGGTTTAGAAAAAACAAACAAACAAAACAAAATGAACATCTGAATAATAACTGAAGTTAATCATGATAATTATAGCAATTAATAATGGAATTTACGAAACATGAAGCACTCTGAGATGCAGAAAACCCCAGTCAAAAGTCAAAATAAAATTGTAAATTTTGCTAAGATTCTGGATCTCAGATCTTTTATTCAGATTGTTGTTATCACTCTTGCTGATATGTACCATTTCTAAGAATGTTCTCTTAAATTTATTTTTCTCTCTGGCTAATATTTTAACATTGTTGAAATCTATCTTATGGTCTAGATCGATAGTGTGTTCTGCCAAAGCACAAGTGGGTTTATTAAGTCTACAGTCACTCTTATGAGAAATGATACGACTAGACAGATTTCTTCCAGTTTCACCAATGTACGTGGATGGACATTCAGTACATTGAATGCAATAAACAACATCTCTTGACTCTAAAGTAGTTAGGGGTTGTTTTATTTTGCTATATAGCTGACGTATGGTTTTGATGTTAACTACTTTAGAGTCAAGAGATGTTGTTTATTGCATTCAATGTACTGAATGTCCATCCACGTACATTGGTGAAACTGGAAGAAATCTGTCTAGTCGTATCATTTCTCATAAGAGTGACTGTAGACTTAATAAACCCACTTGTGCTTTGGCAGAACACACTATCGATCTAGACCATAAGATAGATTTCAACAATGTTAAAATATTAGCCAGAGAGAAAAATAAATTTAAGAGAACATTCTTAGAAATGGTACATATCAGCAAGAGTGATAACAACAATCTGAATAAAAGATCTGAGATCCAGAATCTTAGCAAAATTTACAATTTTATTTTGACTTTTGACTGGGGTTTTCTGCATCTCAGAGTGCTTCATGTTTCGTAAATTCCATTATTAATTGCTATAATTATCATGATTAACTTCAGTTATTATTCAGATGTTCATTTTGTTTTGTTTGTTTGTTTTTTCTAAACCTATTTACTAAATACTATTTTCTTTTTATTTTTTGACATAATAAAACCTTTTTTTAAATTTCCCTCTCAATTCTAAGTTGGTAACATGGTTGGTAGTACCTAAAATCACAAACGGCATTTTGTTAGACATCAGTTTGAAAGTTTGTTTTTTGTAGTTACATCGAACTATTTAAACAACAATAGTTCCTCCTACTACCTCTTTCTGTTCGTGAGATGTGACTGAATTCAAACCTGCGAAGACGACTGTTTTTTGTCAAACATGTCGTCTTATTTTTTACTTTTTAAACTTTGTAACATGTTCTTTAATTTTTAAGTATTTTAAAGTTTTTAAAATTTTTAATGCCTTCAATAATTCAGGTCACATTATGTTATTAACGTTGTGTTTTATATGCTATGAATCTTACTTTCTGGTAAGTTTTTATAACTTTTATATTACATCAGCCTAATGTTATAACACAGTAATTTTCATTGTAGACCTTGATAAAGGTGGCAAATAACCACCGAAAGCTCGGAATTCAGAATAAATAGTACGCCTTAGCAAAGCTCTATTTTTTATTGACTACCACACCCAAAAAGAAAAAAGTATTTACATATTTTTTCCAAACTAGTCAAAAAACTTTGGACTACCTTGTCTTTCTTTTAGTATGGGTATATATATATATATATATATATATATATATATATATATATATATATATATATATAAATATTTGTAAGTTTTGTCTTGTATAGTGATAATATATTTAATATTGGATCTCGATGAAATTTCCTAATTTTATTTATTAGTAGATAATTTCTCTTAATTGTTCTATTTATATTTTAGTATTTTTAAAGTAGAATATTGACCGCTTAACAATAGATCGGCAGCAGTATTCTATATAAGATCCTGTATGATATGTGTTCAAACAAAAAGTGTATATCTCTTTTATACAACAATATAAAGTTTTTAATAATTCACCGCAAAAACAATATCATTAGTAATAAATCAAAATATAATAAGAATTTTTAATATTTTATTTAAATTCCAATTTTCCACTTTCCGAGCAAAGATCATAGTCTCTTGAATTTTGCATGACCCTCAAAGCAATAAATCACAGGTATAATAAAGTATTAAACAAAACAAACAGCAAAGTATCTGACACCTACTTTGTCCTGGTCCAGGCCTTTCGTCATGGCCCACGTTGATACTACATAATCCATCACTCGCTCTGAAAGAGCTTTGGGAACTTCGTGAAGTTTCATGAACTCCCTTACATTGTTTAGCATATCGTGATATTTGGCAGTAGCTGATGTCATTTGTTGAATTATAGTAGTCACGTGACCGAATATTGTTGCATACAAAAGCGCTGAAATAAATAATTAGTATCAGTCAATATTAGAATTATAAAGTGTTTTTGTTTTTATCAAGAGAAAAAAATATTATCGTTATCTGTCTTAGCAAACTCAAAAAGCAAATATAACTTTATTACAAAATATTTTTTTTTTCACAACAACAATTTTGTTGAAAACACATCTTTCCCAAGTAACTACGTTATTATGTTGGTTAATATATTAGGTATACACATCAAAAATGTATAAGGAACACCAATATTATTCCACTGTTTTCCATAAAAACCTAAATTTTTATTGTTAATATTTACCATTTGATGTTAAAACTTCTTCTTCTTACTTTTATATAGACATGTCTTTTTTTCAATGTGCCTCCAGTAAGTGGTCGTTCCATCATTTTATCATTTTCGTGGTCTTCCTACTGATCGTCTTCCTATTGGGGAATCATCTCTTGCCATGTTTACTACTCTATTTGTTGTCGTTAGGTTTATATGAGTATTCCATTCTACTCTTCCATTTCTTACCCAGTCCTTGATGTTCTCAACCTTGCATCTGCGTCGTATATCTGTACTTCTAGCGCTGTCCCATGCTATTATAGTATTTGACCATTAATTTTTTTAAGTATCCTCTCTGTCAGGTCGTGTTTATGCCGCGTATGTCATTATTGCTTTAATGAATGTTTTGTAAATTTCTTCTCCGATATTTTTGTTTCTTCCTATTGTTCTATCCAGACAACCTTATGCTCTACACCATAATAAATTTTCTGATATAACAAAGCATTTTGTCTTCTTTAGGGGAAATTAACAGTTTGAATTTTCTGGCGATTATACAGGGTGACAATTGGAAATAGGATGATTTTAAACTAAATGGTATACAAAAAGTCTGCAAAAAATACTATTTTATGAACATCAAAGTGAAGCTTATATTAGTTTATCAAGACATTTACAATCCAATTAAATGTGGAAAATATTGTCATTAAGACGGTGACCATCATATTGGATGCAGTTTTAGATTCCCTTTTTGAAATCCTCCGTAGCACGCTCTAACATCGCTCGATCAATAGTTAGGATTTCCTAGCGACTGCTGTCTTCAACTTGATCAAATTACGAGGCTTGCTTGCATATATATATGACTCTTTAAATTTCCCCACAAAAAAGTCCCAAATTTACAAATCTGGAGACCTTCAAGGCCACGGCAAATATCCGAAATGTGAAATTAGTTGTCCTGAGAACAGTTTGCGGAGTAGTAGTATTAACATTGAAGCATGGGTAGTATGTGCCGTAGCATAATCCTGCTAAAAACATACATTCCTTGGGTTTATTTCTTTTCTGCGTAGTTCTGGAACCAAGCAATTTTGGACCATGTCAACGTAGCGAATAGAATTAACGGTGACAATATAGTCAGCCTTTTCGAAAAAATATGGCCCAATAATGCTAGTCGGACCAATGGCACATAACACTGTGACTCTTTGAGAATGTAATAAACACTCATTGAGATTTCGTGGGGTTGTAGGAGTCCAGTACATGTAATTCTGTTTATTAACCGTTCTGTACAAATGGAATTAAGCTTTGTCGCTCATTAGAAGATGCTGACCAAGTTATCCTCCAAAAGAACTTGCATTCTTGTAACCAAATCCTTACGTTATTCAACATCTCTTTCCATTAATTTCTGAGCAATCTGCAATTTGTAGGGGTGAAATTTTAGGTCCTTATGCAACATTTTTCTAAACGATTCCCGATTATTGTTTAGCTTAATTGCATATTTTCGTACGGACCGTGTAGGGCCTCTGATGACAGCATCTATCACTAACTGTATGTTTACAGGAGTTCTTACTGTTCTATACGGACCTTGTTGCTTTTTTTTATGACACTACCAATATTAAAGTGAGCGAGAAAAAGCCGTTGCGTAGTGATCACTGATTCTGGATTCCGGATAAACGTATCGTATGCAAACATGCGATGTTTGCTTCTACTGCTACATGTTTACTGGAATGGAAATAGCACGCTACTACAGAGGTACTAACGCCGAGCTTGTTTTACTTTTATCCCCTCAAGTTTTGTACTATGCTTTCTAAAACATCCGTTTCCCGATTGTCACCAAGTATTAAACTATTGCTGCATACATTGTAAATCATCTTTACTTTTAGAGAGGAGTATTACGAGATCTTTATAGCAGATTATTTTAAGTTGTTCTTCTCCCATTTGGTATCTATTTTTAGTTTTTACATTTTATTACTATTTCATTCATAATCAGGTTAAAAAAATGACTCAGGAAATTTGAATTTAAAAATTTGTTCCCTATAAATCAAAGTATGCCATGACAATTAGTCTGTCAATTCGTTATTTTATTAAGGCAAAAGTATCAGCGCTTTAAATTCATACTTTTAGTTGCTTTAGATTATAAAGAAAAAGTGCTTTAAATTTTAAGATTCACTTTAAAATTTTTCTAAAATAAGATTATTATATGCAACTATATTCATGGAGGGTCGACATATAATTGAGGCTATCCTTTAACAAGCTGTTGTTCCACGTCATTTGGAGGTGTTTTGGAGAATGATTTCGTGATTGTGGCGTCAATATAAAAAATTTGGTAATGTCGCTGAAAGACATGAAAGTCGTCAACTTGCAACTACATCTCAAAAAATTCGGAATGTTATAGGATCAGCTCGTCGAACTGTGCATCTAATTGCACGTAAACTCTGTAGGGCCTTAGAAAATACCCAAAACATTACTGTATGTAACTGAACGTTTAGAAATAGATTACATAAAGCTGGCCTGTACACTAGATGTCCATTGAGGGTTTCCATGTTATATCATTGAAATTGTGGACTATGCATTGGGGCTTACAAGAATGGAGTTTTGTGCTACTCACAGATAAAGCTAGGTTTTCTCTTTATCACGATTCAAGAAGAGTGAGAGTTTGAAAATAACCTGGTTGTCAAGAGAGACTATGAGTCGATAAGAGAGATATATATTGTGTTTGGATTTAAGATTATTTTGACAAATAGATTAACTGAATGCTAAAATTCTAGTTTGGCATTTGACCAATAAATATTCTAGCGTCCGCCTTTGATTATTTGTCAAAAAAGTTGACGTTATTAAATTTTCTAGTTGTTTTTAGTTTGAAAAAGCGTTTATAGCTCAATATTTTTTGTCTGTGATGGCCAACTCGGTCACCGGACCTCACACCATCAGATTTTTTTTGCAAGGTTTAGATAGTAGACTAACTTTGCTTCACCCCACAGAACAAACAAGACTCCAAGAGGAAAAAACAGTGGCATCATTTTAGCATTTCTTTGGAAATCATAGTGTAAAATAGAGAAAATCACTGGCCAAAATTTGTTGATCCAAGGGGAAGATGTGAAGTTTATTGTATGAACAAAATAGAATCTAACCGATATCAGTTTGCTCTTTATGTAAAGTTTTTTTATGTATTAATCAAAATAAGAACTTTTTCACAGAATATCATGGAATAATGAATTGAAATATATAGTTACTATAAAATGTTTAATATTTTTTTCCACTCGCAATTTATCCCAGCGGTACTTTTCAGTACCATATTGTTTTAGTAACAACATAACATTATGAAAATTAAATTGTTTAAAATTTATTAAAAAATCTTTACTTATAGGATCTTCTATTCATTAAAATAGTATTATCTCTATGATAGCAATATCTGAGATATAAGGATGGTTCCGGCTACTGGTACTTTCAAGTATCTCTGGGACTTTTTTTTTTCGTCTTTATAGAGGGGGGGTCTGGAATCTTCAAAAGACATCTCAGTCCAGGACGCCGCCTGACTGACCTTAGTGCAGGATTCGTTCTTCGTACTCCCGGCGATAGTTCCCGAGGTACTTTAAAATGCCCTCTCGTCGCCAGTCTACGCTGAACGCCTACCTGCTAAACCAGACCCTCCTCTGTCATCCAGCGATCCGGAAGCGGAATGGCCGCTGTAAGGCCGGCATCACTTCCGAAGCACTACCTTTATTCATTCATTCTCCATTCATACACATCCACACTCCTAGTTCGGCATCATTCTCAGAAGGGCATTTCCTCCTTCCCCACAGTCAAACTCACGCATTCTAACTCAAAAAGTGTGACACATTGTTTTAACTTCACCTTTCAGCATCATTCACTCTACCTTTGCCGTTGGTCCAGCTGTCTTTCTTCCTCTTCCTTTTTTTTGATCACTGCACGGATATAACTGTGTATGTTAATCCAACCTAATTTATTTTCAATCATTCTCTCAATCATTTCTCTCACTGTAACAAAATTCACACCTGTCTCTCTCTCCATTCTGTTCCTTTCCACTATCCATCTGCTGCAATCTAACATCGTATGTGTCACAGTGTCCGAGTATCCACAATATAGGCATTCATCTGTATCAGCCTTACCGATCCTATAAAGGTAGGCCCTAAAACACCCGTGTATCTCTGGGACTGAAAGGGTTAATTTTAATTTACAACTTTGCTTGTAAAAATAAAAAATCACGCAAAAAAATGTTTTCGCACTGTTGCTAATAATTCTCCTTCTATCAGTCTATTTTACTCTTATATACAGTGAACGGCTAAATTATGGAATATTATCATTATTTCGAGAACCTTTGAGTTTTGAGGGAAATCTCGAAACACATCGATTTTTATTATAAAATACTGATCTTATAACGTACATGGAGTAGGGATGACGTCACCAGTATAGGTGAAGTGACGTAATAGACGTAATATTAACTACATTACATTTTTAACTAAAATATTTTTTTAAGCGGACAAAAACAATTGTTTTTAATTTAACTTCAACTAAATAACAACTAATGATTTAATTATTAATGTACATTAAAGTAACCAAATTATGCATTATATATATTTTAAATTAAATGTTCGGAATGCCATCCATCGGTTTCTTGACAATATGGGAATATATGGAGACATTCATCAAGTACATTGCGGATGACTTCTGGAGTAATTAGACTCATTTCGTGCCTAATTCTATCTTTCGAGTCCTGTATGTTTTGATTTTATGTAACCCCAGAGGAAAAATATAGAGGTGTTAGATCTGGCGACCTTGTTGGTCACTCTATAAAATCTTCGTCTTCCGATCCACCTCCTGGGAAAGCAATGATTTAAAAATTGATAAACTTCACGTGCGTAATGCGAAGGGGCTACATCTTGTTGAAACCAGATATTTCCACTAGGTAAATTTGGATTATTGGCATCTGGATATATGTTAGCAAAAACAAGTATAAGTTGATTTCTCAAAAAAGTTAAATAACTTTCTCCTGTTAGATTTTCTTTAAGGAAAAAAGGGAAAATGATTCTGTCATTAATGATCCCTGCCCATACATTTACTTTCTGACGATATTGCGTGTGTGACTCAGTCATGTAATATGGGTTTTCTTGACTCCAATATTTGCAATTTTGACGAATCACGGTACCATGTATAAAAAATGTGGCTTTATCGGAAAAAAAGGATTTGATTGATGAAATGTGTATTTTTCTATTTTTAAAATACCGATTGTTGGGAAACTCCAGCATATTCACCCATTTGTGTTGAACTACTGTGAGAATTGTCATGTACATTTAATAAAATATCAAGTTTCACATCGTCTTCAATTTTTGGACGCCCAGCGTTCGGAATATGTTTAACGTGCCCAGTTTCTCTAAATTTTCGGACTATTTTACTTACTGTTGATTGGCCGATGGGTCTGTCTGGATATTTTGCGTTGAATAAATTGCCTACCTCGTTCTGTGTTCTTTTTTATCTCCGCATCCACTAAGAATAATATCCGCATCCACACATAATTTTTTATTCAAAAGTAAAAATTACAATTGACAACTGATGACAATTCACAAAATTAAACCATTTACGTCAATAAATATTACAGTAACTATGCCACTATCAATTGCTTGAATTTAAATTTTGACAAAAAGTTTCAGTGTTTATTAGATAACTTTTTGTGTTTATTATTATTTTTACTTATTTTTGCTTTTTTTTTTAAGTATTTACTTCAGAGAGTCATGGCAGGAACCGATCGATGGCATTTCGAACATTTAATTTAAAATAATTGTTATGCATAATTTGGTTTAAAGTATATTATAAATTAAATCGTTAGTTGTAATTTAGTTAAATTTAAATTAAAAAAAATTGTTTTTGTACCTTTAAAAAATATTTTAGTTAAAAATGTAATGTCGTTAAATAGAGAATTAAATTCTTCTTTAAATGCACGTCGCAGTATACCAATTTCTATTTAAAAAAAATTAAGGGTTATGTCACTACACCCACACCGGTGACGTCATCCCTACTTCATGTACGTTATAAGATGGGTATTTTATAACAAAAATCGACCTGTTTCGGGATTTCCCTCAAAACTTGACGGTTCTAGAAATAAGGATAATACTCCATAAGTTAGCCGTTCATATAGTCTCATACACCAATAGTATTATTATATAAAAAAAATTCCTTTCTTTTCCAAAAGGAAGACGAAAATTAAATAATTTAATAACAAGGCAAATACCCGTCTATTTATATTATTAATTTTGTATAAACCTCGTCAGCCATTTATAAAAGCGAAGGAATGATTAACGATCTTTTTGCAGGATTACGAAAGGTGTACAAGATACTGTAGATATTTGGGAAAACGTATATCGTCAGTCACGAACGAGCTGAATAAAGCAGGCGATATAACTCGAGGTACTTTTTGTTATTGAAGTATGAAAGACGAAGATATTTTATGTGCTGTATTTTAAAATTCAAGGTTAATACACGAAGGAAGATCAATACAAGCAGTCGTAGAAATTATTATAAACGTAACATTAATGTAATAAGTTGAATTTTAACTTCGCAAGCTTAAATTCTAAATATAAATATGCACTCTATTTCCCATTTTATTGATTTAACGCTCAACAGGCTTTTTTTAATTAATGTTTTATTAGTATTAATATTTTATTTACCATGTTACTTTGTTTGTAAATGCAAAAAGTTGTGATTTTATTATACATTGAATGGCAAAAAAAGTGACCACCCTATAAATTTTCGAAAATAAAAATTCATTGGGAGTTTTATGAACTGTTTTATATTGCATCTTAATTTAGATATTTATTGCGATCATATGCTTGTTTTTGACCGTTTTGACTATGTTGTTGTTTTCTATAGTCACTGTTTATGTAGGGGAAAGGATGAGGTAGCTGGTTCGATAAATTAAAAGCAAATAAGTATTTGAAAAATTATGATCTCACCTTCCTACATTTGGTAGATAAAAAATAAATTAAACCTCGAAGGACCAGCGACCCATAGGTCGCAAACTTGCGGATATGTAATTATGTAGTGAGTAGTAAAATAGAAAATGAAATAATTAAAACAAGAATAAAAGCTAGAAATATTTTTATTACAATATTTACAAAAATAAATAAAAAAGCGGAATCGCCAACAAATCACCATTTTTATAATAATTATATACAATGTTCTTAAACGCACAACTCTTTATATGAAAATATAGAACAATAAAGTTTATATGTAGATTATTGAATATCCGGCAACCCTGTAATTTGTCGGACCGGCATTCATGAAAAGTTGGCACGAAACCGTAGATTATCTTCTGTATGAAAAAATTATTTCAGGTACTTACATATTTGATGCACAAACACTGAATTTAGTTTAAATAACTATTTAATAAAATAAGTTATTCAAAAACTGCCCCTATTTGAGAAGCGCGAGAACAGAACTATCTTGTTTCTACTTGAGAAACTGAAAAAATGAATTGACTTACGTCCTTCTATTTGAGAAGGCAGCAACGAAGTGATATTAAGGGTAGTTGATTTGAATAGATTAATGTAAAATTCTGACAGGCGCAGAAGATACGAAACAGCACGAAGAAGGGATGTCGTACTGATCGTATAGACTTTTATTTAATTTAGAAGACCATTTAGTGGAATAATAATAATTATTAGAATAATAAATAAACTATTGTAGAAAATGTGAATAATTTTCTACAGTTTATCTTCTGTCTATCTAAGTTAAAAACATTAAAATAGTAATTTAGGTTTTCAAACGTGGATTTCGACTAAAGAAATAATTAAGATATGGTGTTTTCTACAGTAGATATTGTTCGAATTATTGCATTGCTAAAAGATGAAAGAAGTCTAGTTTATGTGTCCGAAACTTTAGATATTCCGAGAACTACAGTACGGAGAGCTTTTCATCGCTTTATAGAGACGTACATACTCACGTTAACTTGGTTCCGGTCGTAGAAGAGTTACCTCGCAATGAAATTATCGTTTTATTGTGATGTAACTTTAAAGAAATCGCCATTCCACTGAAATTGCTGCAAAAACCGTCTGCAGGAGTTTTGAGTTGTGAGTGTAAGTGAGAGAACGGTTAGAAGACGCCTCAATAAAAGAAGACTAATGGCTATTGTTCTCAAATTACAATTTGGACACCGTAGGAATCCCTTAATTTTTGCTCGAAAACATCAACACTGGAATATACTAGATTGGAGACGAATTCTCTTTACTGATGAATCGGAGTTCTGTTTAAAGTCTGGCGACGGCAAAGAGAGTTTGGAGATGAAAAAATGAAAAGATGGCGGTGGTGGTGTCATGGTTTGGGCTGGAATCTCATTTGAAGCTCGAACTGAACTTATTTTTTATTAATGGCCCCCTGAATTCTCACCGGTATATAGAGAATATTTTGACAGAAGCAGTAGTTCCATTTGGTCCATTTAGTGGGGGATAATTTCGTCTTTATGCATAATAATATACGGCCGCATACTGCAAGAATCGTGCCAAATTATTTGTTGGTTAGAAGTTAGTTAGAATTGTTACTCTAGAGTGGGTAGTCTGCAGCCCTGATCTAAATATCATCGAACATCTTTTGGATGAACTTCATCGTAGTCAACTAGGCCAGCCCGAAAGTCATGCAGAACTGCACTGCACATGCCTCGTGAAAAGTATTAACGTATTCCTCAAGTTTTTATATAAACTTGGTTTCTTTAAAAACAGTTTTTATTTTATTGAAAGGATAAAAAAGTCTACAATGTAAGCAAGTACAGTGAGACAAAAAAAATTCCCATTAAGTTTTTAGCTTTTTTTAAACTGCTTCAGCAGATAATTATTAAGCTGAATAAGCTGTTATATGCCTGCTTTATTTGACGGGACTTTACAAGTCAAACCAACAAAATATTTTAGTTATTTGGAATATTGATGGCAACGGTATTGATCTCATTCGACCGAAAATCACAAGTCACCACAAAGATACTCCATTTTGTTGCAATGTTTGAAATTCGACAATGTGCAAAGTAGCGTAAAACGGGAACAGATTGACACATTGGCAGCAATACGAGGATTATTGGATCAATTCGTTGACAACTGCAAGAAACACTATATACCAAGTCAGTATCTTACAATAAACGAAAAACTGGAGTCATTATTCAGCAGACGTGTGGCACTTCTTCAATAAATACTGAATAAGCCAGCGAAGTATGGGTTAAAAGTATTTGCGCTAGTGGATTCCAAAACTTACTATTGTATAAACATAAAAGTTTACGTCGTCACTCAACCAGAAGGACCTTTCCGATAAAGTAACAATCCGCAAAATACAGTTAAACGTTTGATTGAACCAGTTTCTGGTACTAAACGTAATATTACTTTCAATAACTGGTTTAGCAGTTACCCTCTCATAATCACTCTACTTCAGACTCATCATCTTACATCGGTTGGGACAGTTAGAAAGAATAAAATGCAATTTCCACTTCTGAACACACAAGGAAGAGAAATTTGCAGTTCAAAATTTGCCGTCAAAGAAGATACAACGGCTGTCCGATATATGCCAAAAAAGTCAAAAAAATGTAAACCTCGTTTCTACATTGCATCATGATGATACTATAATCAAAGAAACTGGTGAACAGAAATAACCTGAAATTTTATTACCTGAAACATTGGATGAGTTATCCGCTAATTGCGTATCAAGAAATAGCCGTCGTTGGACGTTAAAACTATGTTTTTCGTCTTTAAATCTAGCTAAAGGTAATGCTTCAGTTCCTATTAAAATAAGTACAAAAAAATTTAATTTAAAAAGACGAATTTTTTAAAAGAACCGGGTAAACAACTGATTTCTGAGTTTCGAAACCAACGAAGACAAAACCCTTTCTTGCGTCGACCACTATGTGCTAATAAGCAAGCAGAGGTACATCAATTGGGACCTAATTAATGTAAGACAGGTAGTAGATTTTCTGTTTGTCCAAGAAATAAAAATACAGGAAGATCTTTTACATATATGCAAGTGATGAGATACTCCAGTTTGTTTGGAACACGCAATATTGACGTATTCAAATTGTGACAATTTTAAGGAGTCATAACTTTTTTATTTTTTAATGTATTACTACAAACATTTTTTTCATTAATTTGTAGAATCTTATGCTACTAGATTATTTAGAGTTGTGTAGTCAATAAAATGTTGTATAATATCTGAGTGTATTATTGTGCACTCGTGTTTTTTGTTTAGCATAATTGCAATATGCCAGATAAATTATGTTTAACATTTAAATATAAGACTTTTAAAGTACGATATTTAATTTATTTGAATCACAAATAAGTATAAAACCAAGATTCACCATTTTAAATAATTAAATTTCAAAAATTTTAACTTTCTGCATTAGTTTAGTTTGTTAGTCCACACTAACGCAGGGTTAATACAAATATTTCGTCATTAATTCATATTTTATTCTTTTTTAACTTTACGGTTATTTTACTATATTTTAAAAATTTAAATAATAACCAGCACGAACAATAGTTACTCAAGACAAATCGTACCTGCAATAATCATCATACAAATTGTAAATATCCTCTCGTTGTCGGTTTCGGCAGCAACGTTACCAAATCCCACGGATGTCATACAGGTCATGGTGAAGTATAAAGCGGTCACATACATCGTCTTTCTGGAAGGGCCGTTTATTAATTCCGGTGTACTAGAATCGTTGGGCCACACGTAGGAATACGGGTTTTGCGTGATATTTGCTAGTTTCCACAGCCAGCTGTATTGGACCCCGTTGTCGGCATCCGACCGACCGATTGAGTACCTGGAAAGAAAATAATTAAGTTTCAGTTAAATTTTTCAATGAATTAAATAAATTGATTTATTTGGTTTAAGTAATAAATATTAGATTTTATAATTCCGTACCTCGGAGGTAAAGGACACTATGTCCATTTTCTTACTTTTTTTTTTAAATTTGTAATCAGTAAATACTCAAATGTTTCTGATATATATATATATATATATATATATATATATATATATATATATATATATATATATATATATATATATATATATATATATATATATATATATTATATTAATTTTGGTTAAATAGAAACATTTGAGAATTTACTGATTACAAATTTAAAAAACGTTAAAACTGCTCTCCTTAAAAAGTAAGAAAATGGACATAATGTCCTTTACCTCCGAGGTACGGTATTGTTCTTGATATTTTCTTGTAGCATTTTAATATATTTTACTATAAACTGTAAATTACTGACAATTTTAGTTACAAATATGTTTATTATGGTGTTTCAATTACCAAAGTGGAAATCTAAACTCAATGAAAGTCAAAATAAATATATACTCCAGTCGCCAGAGACGAAAATGCCCCTGAACCTCTAAAAATCATACAAACAAGTTGAATTTTTTTAAGAATATTAACTTTGGGACCCCTAAAAAGATGTAAAAAAGTTAACCATTTTTACCTCCCGGTTTCCTTTAAAACCCCCTCGCAGGGGGGTAAAAACGCTAAAAATTCAATGTACCAAGAATGTGTACAACCTCTACACTTTACCAAGATGCGTTTTAAACGTAAAGAGTTCAGCTTTTGTATGCAGCTTTTGTATTTTGCCGTAAATAAACTCAGATTTTATTCAGGTGTTTAATAAATAAACGTAGCTCGATTTTTGTCATTCTTTATGATTCTCACCAGATCAATATAATCTATCCCTTTTATTGACTAGCCACTATAAAGTTTCGATTACCAGTACATAACGTTCAAAAGCTATAGCATGAAATTTTTTTTTGTGTTTTTACAATAAATGTGCGGCATTTGAAATAGGCTTAAAAACGATAGATTTAAACTTTCATACAACAAACGTTCTAAGAAATTTAAAACTTTTTTTCAAATAGATTAGTACGTTTTTCAAAAGAACAAAATTTCTGCAATAAATTATACCCAAAAAGGTCTTCTTAAATACATTTAAAGTAACGTGTGAACATTTGTAATGTAAAACATTAACTGCTGCGATTTTTATTCATATTTCAAATGCCTAATATTTGTTACCACAACTCAAAATTGAAATTGTATATCATAGGTTTTAAAGATTGATCTTTTACTACTACTTGTCAATGAAAGTGAATAATTTTATTATTCTCATGAAAATTGTAAAACATGGCAAAAATCACGATACGTTAATTTATTTAACATTTTTATAAACGAGTTTATTCTCGGGAAAATACAAACATTGCATACAAAAGCTGCATTCTCTGCCTTTATAAGCATCTTAATTTTTGTCAAATTTGGGACAGGACATTTTGAATCAAAAGATTTTTGTTGTCAAACTGATACACAAATTTTACTGAATATATTTTTTTATTTATTTACGCTGTAACCACCAGGGTTATTAGCGACCTAAATGTAAAATACAAGTAAAGTTAGAAAAAAATTACAGTCTTTTAGATAGTTAGATAGAGAGTCTTTAAGATAACTTATTGTGTTTTTAATGTTCATGTTTTTTCCTAGGGCTTTCTTTATATTATTCCTTATAGTGTGTTTCTTTCTTGCTGCTTCATATTTTTTGCACTGAGTTAGTCAAGGGAGTCGACTCCCTTGCCGATTCATTCATCAAGCTGTTTGCTTCGCAAGTTTTAGGGAGTACGGCGGCTTATATTTGAATTCGATTTCGCCAGGTAGAAATCGTATGATTTCTCTTTTTGTTCTTAGATGGCGTAGTTACGCCCCTAAATAGGTATTTTTAATAACTATAATCTCCGACGGGAAAATATTTTGGTTTGATATGGAGTAGTAACTATACCGTAATGAGGAGATCTAAAGAGATCGAAATACGTATATGCGGCTTGTTGCTGCTCTGTATCAAATTAAAATCTAATAACGTCATTTTGTAGAGTTTTCACAATTATATAAAAAACAAGATTGCTTATAGCGAATAAAAGGTAAAACGTATCACGATAGAAACGCCCGAAAACAGGCAATGGACATTCTAGTTTTAAAGTTCCAAGAAGTAAACAAAGACGCGAATGAAGAGTATGTAAGAAAAAAAAATTAACAATTTTAGAACATCCTACAAAAGAGAATTAAAATTAGCAGTGCAGTCCAGTAAATCGGGTGCAGGGGCAGACGAGATATATTTTGCACCAAAATCTTGGATTATTTGCATCAGAATCTAAGTTTTATTTTAGGTTTCTTTTTACGCTTAGTTATACACAAAGTAAGAGATGCTAAAATGATTGTTTGATTTGACATGGTCGAGAACCGAACAAATACTGCGGCGCAGTATGGTGTGTGGGCGCACCAGATATACCAACAAATTGAACAACGCATCTGTCCCATTATGTCGAACGACACCGCTGTACCGTGAGTGGCCGGCTTTAGGAAGCGATAGGTGGTTTGACCACCTATGAATGAGTTCTTGAATTAGTTCAGAATCCAGCAGTTCGCTGAAGTATTGGATTTTTATAATATAATTATTTGACAACCTTTTGTTGGCCAACCACCTACAGCAGAATTGAGCCAAAATACATAATATTTCGTATGTTCCGAATTTATTTCATTCAATCTGTATGCTTAACGGAGAGTGTTACTTGACACGTTTCACACATTGGCGGCACAGTTCGCGTAAAGAAGTGTTTATGTGTAAAGTTACTGTGTCCTATTCGCAAACGTGTTATTCTCACTTGGTCGTGTCTATTCGCTGTGGGTTGGAGCCACAGTTTCACTAATTGTTTGATTTCTTTGAGTTTATTTTGTGATGCACTCCACTTATTTTGCCACGCACTTAACACTTTATGTTTTATTTCTGACTTAAAGTCATCTGAAGAAACCTCATTAATAAGAATGGAGTCCTGGCTGAATTATGCTATTTATTGAACATTGATTTAGCGCGTAACTGACATGCAAAATCGACGGTCATTTCTAGCTATGTTTCTAAGAGAACGGTTTATTCTACACAAAAAATGCTTTTTAATGTTTTTGTTTAAAATTATCTCAGCTACAGTTTTTATTTTTATTTTTACCCACTGCGAGTCAGGTTTCAGGGGGAAGCCTGGTAGTAAAAGTGGTTAACTTTCTTGCATCTTTTGTGGGGTCCCAAAATTAATATCCTCTGCAAAAGTCAGCTTAACTCTCTGACAACTGGACTAATATTTTAAACTAAAATTGTGGTCAATTTCCACTAAAAATAGCAAAATTTATTAGATGGGACTATTGAAAATCCTTACAAATGTTGTTCAATCACAAATTAAACCCTTTATTTGTAATATGACAATAATTTCAACTTCCCAATTATCCTGTATATGATTGCAATATATTATACATACGGTTGATTTTCCACGAACCTCCGTTGATCCGTCGCCAATAATTTGTCATTATACTGTGGTTGTTATTTATTTTTTTAAACAACATGTCTGTTTATACGGCCGCAGAAAAGGTTCAAATAATAAAATGGTTTATGTTGGTAATTTTGGATAACAGTGTAGAGATTTATTTTCTGTGTTTTTTTTTTAGGGAAGACCAATTCTTTGCGTACAGTTAATTCATAATATTGGTAAAAAAAATCGATAGTGGATATTGCCTTAAAAATTGCAGAAAATGTGACGCTGAAGAAGTCATCAGAAAAATTTGAGGAAATAGAATACCGGGATACACAAATTTGTGCAACAATCTAGGTAGATTAAAGTATGGAAAAAACACGGTTACAAGAGTTTTAAATATTCGAGAACGCAGCATCTTTATTTAAAGGACTACTTCCTAAGAATGGAGTTTTGTGAAAATCTAATATCGAAGGCTAATGATGAACCAAATTTGGTTAAAAACATTTTACTCACTGATGAATGTTCTGTTTGGTTAGTAGGAAAACACAATCCTTCCACAGAAGTGTTGTTTACCGAACTCAAGGTTCTCAAAAAGTTAACGTCTGGACTGGCATTTTGGGAGACCACATACTCGTAATAAGTCCATTTTTCATTAAGTGCAACTGGAATGATAGAGTATACCTCGATTTGTTACAGAATCATGTTCTTACCGCTATTCTCAATATTTCTGAGATAAATCTGGAGAATGTTTAGTTTCATCAAGGCGGCTGTTCAGATCACAACGCTTGAATAATTAGGGAGTACTTCAACAATACTTTCCCGAATCGAGTTATCAGTGGAACAGGTGATATTGGCCTGCGCGATCTCCAGATCTTATACCTATGAACTTCTTTTTTGGAGACGTTTAATAAGCATCATCTAAGATCATCCTGAGGATTGAGTGCAAAATTTGGATGAATTAAAAAACAAAATAAGGTAAGTCTGCAATTCTATTACAGCAGAAACTCTTTTATCTACCTGCAGAAGATTTTATGACAGATTGAGATACTGTTCAGCCGTAGAAAGTCAAATGTTTGAATCATTTTTGTAGGGTATAGAGAATGATTTCTTATTTTATTAGGAATTATTTTTTATATTCAATAACAGTATATTTTTTGTTTTATCTTTTTAAAGAAATTAGCTTTTATTTTTAATTGAACTACAAAATTTTTTTCAAATAATTAAAAATCGATGCAAATGCACCGCCTTATAAAAGTCAGTCTATTTCTTCGAGTTTATATTATAAGAAGTTAATCGGTTATACGCAATGAAAACAAAAATCGACGGAAGGAGATGTAGATCCCAAGCATTGTAATGTGTTACTAAATGGTTTTCTCGTTTAGGTCTGGACGTGAATCGGATAATTTTTACCTCGTACTATGCAATGTTGCCGATTTTAGAGCTTTATGTATTTGCAATATCTAATCCAAAAGTTAGGTACTGTATCTATAATCTACTTATTATTGCAATAACTTCCTAGTTTGAAAAATACTTGTCTAGCGTCTATGATGTACAAATATGTAAATTACAAGGCAATGGACTTTTTGATTGTCCCTATATTTGTAAGGTTAAAAATTGGGGTTAAATGCTTTTGAGCACAAAGATTAATAACAATATTCATATCGTAACGAAGTCATTATTTGAAGTTCCATTAAGTGTACTTATTAGCTACCAATAAAACATTTACTCCACGACTTCAGAAATTGTTTCATATCGTCGATAGAGAAGTTGGACATAAATGCATTCAAATTATATTCGTATTTATACATTGATTATATCCACTGTAGTGAAGAAAAAAGTATGGATTACCCTTAACAATATGCCAATCTTTAGCTTTAATCTAAACACTTATGTAGCTTATATGGTCTTGAGCCTTTTAAGTACTAACTACATGAGCTGTGGCTATTAATAATATACGTACTTCTGTCACAAGAGTCAAGAGTTTCCAGAATATGTTAAGTAATTAAGAGACTGACCTCAGATGACTCTATCATTTAGATAATACCAAATTAACGCAAAAACTGTATAGAATATTACTTAATGGCACATTACTAGCTTCTTTCAAGGGCACGTACAGCTTATTAGATTCCCCCAATTCCAAAAAAAAAATAAAAATGTACCAAGTCTACGTATTTAGAACTGTTACAAAAAATAAATGTTTAATTTTAATAATATTTATAAGTAATATATATAATACTTACCAAACACAAGCTAACCAATGAGCAACCAGCATGTAGAAGCACAGAAGAAGTATCAACATAGCAGCTCCGTATTCTAAATATCGATCAAGTTTTCGAACAACCCTACCTAATCGAAGTAGGCGGACGACTTTAAGGGCGCTAAATAAACTGCCGATGCCCTGAAACGAAAAAGCAAATAAAAAAAGGGTTTTTTGTTTAGATAATGGCATAAAATTATAATATATTTATATTTAAATGTATGTACACAGTAAAGATTTTGGTACATATTTTGTATCTGGAATTCCAGAAATCCTAATAAGAAATTTATAAGTGTGATTGGTACGGATACTTTTTTGTCTCATTTTCATTCAAAAATTATTATACACTTGCGTGCATAGAAATCGGCCCACTTTAAACTTTTGACTTTAACTATATTTTTTTCAAGAAATATTCATCAGATCACAAAAACAAATATACTGTTTAAAAGACAATTTAATATGCTTTAATGTGAGTATCAATTTATCAAGAAGGCTTATCGTTTACATGCGTAGTAACCTTTAAACAAATGAAACCTGTTTATGTGGTGATTGTCACGAAAATAACAAATTTGTCTAATTGTAAAAGTATTGCCTTTTCGAGTGAAATTTGCATATTATTCGTTTTTCATAATCTCAGCAATGTTTAAGTATGTTAGTTTAATGCATACTACACCACAAAAACCGCCCAAGTCATTGCTCTAATCGAAAATGGACTTAGCGAGCTGTTGCTAGACAATTGGATATAACACGCGCAGCGGTTCGAAGAGTGTGCCAACGTTATGAGGAGACTGGATCCTTTCATAAGCGACCTGGAACAGGAAGACGGCGATTTAGAACCGCTCGTGATGACCACTTTATTGTGTCACCAACATTAAGAAACCGTCACCTTAATACCGTTCAGGTGAAACGACAGCTCCGTGAGGTACGAAGAGTGGCTGTTAGTCAGTGGACAGTGAGACGAAGACTGTGGAAAATGACCTGACCCCTAAAAAACCTGCGATTGGTCCAAAACTTACTCCAGCTCATCGGCAAGCACGCCTGCGTTTTGCACAGGATCATCGGAATTGGACATTGGAACAATGGGGATCTGTTCTGTTCTCGGATGAGACCAAAATATGCCTCTATGGTAGCGATCGAATAAGGAAAGTGTACCGGAGATCAGGAGAGAGACTTGCAGAATGCTGCTTGAAGAGCGAAGTGCTTATGGGGGTGGTTTCTGGATGATCTGGGGTGCAATTTCTATAGGAGCACGAACCGATCTTGAGTTCATTCGCAGGGACGACCGTCTTCACGGAAGAAGAGGTTTAACGGCTGCCAGATATATCGAGGAGACTTTAGCAATTCATGTGGTACCTTACTTCAACTACATTGGAGACGAATTTATCTTTATATATGACAATGCAAGGGCACACACCGCAAGAATCGTGCAAGATTACATTGCAGAAGTCGGTTTTCAGGTTATAAACTGGCCAGCAAACAGTCCTTATCTAAATCCGATCGAACATTTATGGGATGAGCTAAAACGAAGAATTCGAGCTAGACTTCATACCCCAGACTCGGGACCAGAGCTTATTCTTGAAGCAGAAGAAGAGTGGCTTAACATCCCACAAGCAACAATAGCAAACTTGATTAGATCTATACCTAATCGTATGAGAGATGTTATTAGGGCAAGAGGAGGTCATACCCATTATTAAAAACTTAAGTATTAAGTTTTAAATTGTCAATAACCCTACTTATGTTAATAATAAAAAAGCTTAATTTGCTTAATGAATTCATTTCACTATGTTAAACATAGGAAGCCGAAATAAGTTTTCATAAATTTAAACTCACATTAAAGCATATTAAATTGTCTTTCAAACAGTATATTTGTTTTTGTGATCTGATAAATATTTCTTAAAAAAAATATAGTTAAAGTCAAAAGTTTACAGTGGGCCGATTTCTATGCACGCAAGTTTATAACGAAAATAGTGATATCAAAGCTTTTAATTAATAACACATAAAAATATTCTTAAAATAATATTTGACAGTGCTCCTTGAAGTTTGATTTTACATACCAAATATTTCAATTTTTTATACCACTGTAGTTTGAAACAAAACATCTGCCTAGCCTTATACAAAACATGATCTAAAATACTTTTTTGTACCTGTTTTATGTTTGAAGCCATTAATGTCTTGTTGTTATTGGCAATGGTGCCATTAATGTTTTGTTACCTTGCCCACTACTTGTTCTTTACCTACTACTATCGTTTTACTCTTGATATATCTATTAGAAGAAAATCTAGAGGCTAAGGAAAAGTGGCTGATGGAAACATGTATCGAAGTGGGAGAAAATTGCACAAAAACACCATGGACCGATTATATTACAGACGAAATGGTGTTGCACAGAATGGGAAGAGACAGATAACTTTTGAGCACCATTAAAAGGTGAAAGGCAGCATATCTGGGGCGCATACTTAGAAATAATAACTACGAATTGTTGCAGCTGATTATGAAGAATAAAATCGAAGGAAAAAGTAGTTCTGGTAGACGACAAATCGATGGCGTCACGACAAAAAGGCATAAGCGCCAAAATTTCTAAATTTATGTTTTGGTATAAAAATCAAATACATTTTACGTCCTATCTACTATTAAAAAGATGCAGCTGTAAAAAAATTCAAACTCAACTAAAACAAGCTTTGAATTTTCTAACCGCCAAACAAGTTTCTTAAAAGATGAGACACCGAAATCAGTAAGCGACAAGATCCGTAGTGGAAGACGGTGCTTACGTCTTGGGTCTAAAAACGTGGTTATATCGTGGTTAGGTAAACAATAATTTGAAATATTAAATATATTTAATGTTTTGTTAAGCGTTTAGTTAGATTATTTATCTTGAGAAATCATAATATACCATAACAATCTACAATGTTACCGACTGTCGATTACGCCTTTTCAGAAAAAAATTTATCGTTTATCTAACCGCCATTTGGCCATTTAAAATACACTACTTATGACTTAAATTTGCCATAGAAAAGTTACTACTTAACCGACTTAAATAAGGTTTAAACCTAAATAAAATATATATTTACTCTGTTGTATAGTCTTCTTTTTTATAATTTTAAAGTTATATTTTGGTAGTAATATTATTCTACAAAAACTAACATTTGAATGGCGCTTACTTCTTTTTTTTTTAATGGTTTTTAGAACGGTTTCTCGGGGGAAACAAATAATAAATCTTACATTGAAATCCATTTTGGGGAACCAGGAAAGCAATGTGCAGGAATCCAGCATAAATAATAAAAACCATGGTTCATTTTCCACTGAAAATGAGGTCCTTAATGAAGCCCTAAAGCATGATGTTCTTTTACAGCCCATACTAAAAGACCATGAACAAGAACTCCAAATACCTAGTTCTGCTCTAGATTCTGATGCCACTGTGGATTTCAGTTTTCCTCTAAGTCCAAATTTGAATATTAATAGCCGTTTATTTTCGAATATTGATAAGACTGCCGAATAAGAGACTGATATATCAACCTGTGATAAAAAGCTTGTACCTTATGCAGATAGTGACGATACTGATGATAGTAATAATTAATGCCGCAATAGTATTTATTTCATTAGTTGATAATAAGATAGGTTGTAATGATTTTGTACAACGTAATGATTCTTTAAACTCCGAATCAGATTCATCATCCTTGACAGTATTTGTTAAAAATGAGACTGAAATTAACAGCATTAGTTCTAGCTTATCAACTGGTTCAATTTCTAGTAAAACATCAGGTAGTTCATCTCAAAGCACTCGACCTGAAGTTAGAGGACAAAAGAGAAAAAAACCGGAAAGTAATTTATTACGTCATTGAAAGTTACGTAACTTGGAGAAAAGTTGCTGTAATTATAAAAAGGAATGCGTTGCTGAAAAAGTTTTGCTTCCTAATCCATGTTTAGGCAAAAAAAGTGTCAATTAATGTAATAGCTTTAGCACTGAGGGCAGAAATAGTATTTCTAAAAAATTTTGGAACATAGGTAATAATTTAGATAAGAAAAATTTCATTAATGGTTGCGTTAATGCCATACCTATAAAGAGAAAAAGAACAGTTTCTGATTCACGTCGTAATCTAACTTATCAATACTTTCTTTTGGAAAATGATGTACAAAAACGGGTTTGCTTACAATTCTTTAAAAATACTCTAAATATTAGTCAAAAATTAAAGTTAACCGTAAGAATAAGGAGAAACATGAACCTAAATAAAAAATTACTCCTAAACAAATGTTTAAATTTAAAGATTTTATTGAGGGTCTTCCTGCTGTCCCCTCGCACTACTGTCGAGGGTCGACTAAAAAATTGTATCTACCAGCAGATACTTAAGGCATTTCAAATCTTTATAAAATGTACATCATAAAAATAAATGAAAAAATGGCATCCCTTTTAAAATATCTGCTTTTAAAAAGTACTTCAAAAAAGATTATAACATTGGTATTCATGTACCGAGAAAGGATAAAGGTTCCACATAAAAATGGTAAGTTTTAATAGTTTTTGTTGTTTTTTGAATACTTTTTCAGTTTATTTTCTTGTTATACTTAATATAACCTGATAATTATATTAACTTAATTTTTGTATGATATTTTTTTACACCAATATAACTCTAAGAAACTCATAAATATATTGTGTATTGTTTATTTTGTATTATTTTTACTTAATTGTTATGCTTTAAAATGAAAAGATTTATTATCCATTTTTATTACAATTCCGTAAAATTAAAAGGCATACAAGTTCCTAAGCGACATTTTTTGATCAAAATATTTTTTTCCAAATATGGTAACCGCCTTTCAAAGAGGCTTAAAGACCACAGAACCTAACATTAAAGGCGTAAGTACCAAAATGTTAAATATCTCATGTTTATAATAATTGTTTTATAACTAACACATGGTAACTCAAAATGCCTCAGTTCAACGATCATAAAATGCCAAGAAAATGTAAAAAAAAAATAAATATTAAGCGATATTAAACGTTTTTTGTGTCTATTGAAAAAAACTGTCAATGACGCTTATGCCTTTCTGTCGTGACACCGTCGAAATATCCTGGCTGAAATACATTCGCGACTAGACCGGGTTAAACACACAGATGCTCTTAAGAAAAGCAGAAGATAGAGACGAATTTGCAATGGTTATAACCAACCTTTATTAGTGGAGATGGCACTAGAAGAAGAAGAAACCCTAACAAAATCATTAGGAGATTTTTGTTCAGTATAATACTGATGCCAAATAAATACCTAGAAGAACAGAAAACATACATACAATTTTTATTTATGGAAGTATACATTATAATATTCTTATTATATGATAACAAACAAATTTATAACATAATTTTCGTCGAAAGATTAATAGTGAGTGGCCCCTCCTTAATTTTCTATACACTTAGTTACTCTATAAGGCATTGGTCGAACTTAATGGTATATATCATATTTCGGAATACTCATCCAGATTCTTCTTATGACATACCACAGGTGTTCTAAATTTGCTGGAGGACGTGGCAGTCGATTTATCTTTCGACCTACCATATCTCGCACATATTCGATGGGTGACAAACCACCTAAATTTGATGACTACTCCAAAGTCGGTATACCAGATTCTTGTATAAACTCCATCGTTTCACGAGCAATATAAGGTCTTACGTTATTCTGTAAAAAGATCGCATTTGGATCGCAATTGGTATCATCCCTACCTACAGTAGGGATGATAAATCGGTCAGATTGCCGTTGATAACAAATATAGGAGATCTGTTTTCCAAAAATATAGCACATCATACCAAAATGCTTGGCTGTCTTCCTATATGATAAACATCCAAGTCTGTATTTTGTCTCTCATCTCAAAAACGTCTTACCCTTATGCAACCATCAAAACCACCATAAAATAAAACCTAGAATTATCACTAAAGAAGACAAAACATTGCCATTCTAGTTTTGCCGAACTCTGCATCATTTTAAGTGTCGAGTATTATGCTGTATTGTCAAACGTAATGCCGCAAGCGTTCTTCTATTCTTCTTGAGGCTACCAAGAAGTCCTGTAGCTATAACCAACTCATCTCTGATTTAAAGTACACTGTTTCGTCTATTTCTAAAAGCAAGAAGTTTTATTTATGTTAGAGCTTATGAAATGCCTTTTTAAAATCTAAAAAACATAAATACATGTTCTGATTTAAGTACATGCATATCTGGGACAGCACATTTAAGCCAAATAAAAAATCTCTTGTACACATCATCATCCAGTCTCAAGAGTCCACTGCTGAATATAGGCCTCTTCCTCATGTTTCCAACCCCGTCTATCTTGCGCCGCTCTTATCCAGTTTTTATTGAGTCTTCTTAAATCGTCAGTCCATCTTGTAGGTGGTCGACCGACGCTTCTCTTGTCTTCCCTTGGCTTCCATTCCAATAACCTCTTTGTCCATCGCCCATCTGTCATTCTGGCTATGTGTCCTGCCCATCTCCATTTTAGTCTGGCTATCTTCTCGATTATGTCAGTCACTCCGGATCTTCTCCTGATTTCTTCGTTTGTTATTCTGTCTCGGAGAGTTATTCCTAACATGGACCGCTCCATTCTTCTCTGCGTGACTCTCAGTTTGGTAGCTGCTGCTTGTACCCATACCACAGTATATTGCTTTATAAAGAATTCTTTAGCAATATTCTGTGCCCATACCATTTTTAAGTCCAAATTATGCGTCACTAATTTCATATTCAAGAGTTTTAACAAGAAGTTAACATCGTTGAACTCGATGCGTAAACAAGAACTAGAAGAAAACTGGGAAACTGAATGGAATGCTTTCTGTAACAGAAGTAACAACCTTTATACAAAAATTCACCCTGTTTTACATACTGCGCCTTTTGCTGCAAGAAGTCATCCTAATAGTAGAGTATATTCAATGTTTGTTAGATGCCTTGTTAATCATGCTACTATGAAAGCTTATCTTTATAGATTTAATTTAAGTGCAACAGAACTTTGCGATTGTAATGATAACGCTGATAATATCAAGCATTGGATATTCGGGTGCATATATAATAATGCTGCTATTAAGTATCTATGGGAAAATCTTATAAAAAAACAAATACCTGTTCCTCAGTGTCAATCTTCTATTTTATATATCTCTCGTCAAAATATTAGGCTTAACCAAACTTTCTGAGAAAATTTAAAAAGGACCAAAAGAAAAATTTAGGATGGAATATGTAATGTGAATGTATAAATCTAGCTTTGTTCCCTCTATCTATCCTTATGTTATATATTTCCCTCCTAGCCGTTGCCTGTCTTGTGTTATAATAAAGTCGCTGTGACACCTTAGTGTGAACAGTATCCCTATATTATGTAATCCCTTGTTGGTTCTAAATATTCACTTTAAGTTGCTTAGGGCCTTGAATGGAACAAATGAAAGCAATCTACTGATTCGTGCGATATTGAAGTTTACATAAAATTTGCAATTTACTTCTATGCGGAGTACTATTTTGTTAACAAATGCAATAGGTCAATACAACAGTAAAAAATTCAAGTAGTCAAATACATTATCGTGGTTGAACGGATCAAGTTATCCAAAGCCATTAATTAAATAAAAAAAAAATACACCAAACGAAGACAACTTAAAATAAAAGCCGATATGAATTAAAAGTTTTATTAGATACAATCAAAGGTTGAATACTCTGGAACGCTGGAAGCTCTGGTAACGTATAGTAAATACTGAACTGGATTTATTTCTAAAACTATTAAACTCTATAACTGTATCTAATGAATGAATTCACCCCTGACATTTTGATGTATAAATTCGTTTTATTAAGAACACAACAAACTTTCAGCAACTAGTTAGTCCCTTTCATTGGATTGGCTGATTTTGTTTGGAAAATTCTGGTTGTTAATGAAACTGCAAACTTTGTTTATTAAACAAGTTATAAAGATTGACCTTAAAAATTATTAATATTTTATTTTTATGGTAAGCATACCTTAGCAATTGTATCAATGCGGTGTTTATTTCGACGATTGTAGGAATAAGTCAAAACAAACTGACTTTAAATGTTTTAAAAAATACAATTTTAAAATCTTTTTGTATATTTTAACGTCTAGTAGATTTTATTTGGTTAAAGTATGTGCAATAACAAGCTCATTCGTAGATATATCCGCGTTTGAAATAAAACGTCCTGCAGATTAACCAACTAACCCTCAACGCGTCCAGGGAAGCTTAGTATGCTAACCCTCATATATTAAGTGATTTGTATGAGTCTTTGCGAATATTCCATGTTTCGCTATTTATCAGGATTATTTGTCTTTGTATGTTCTACATAGTTTGTAATTGTCGTATAGGGCCATCGAATGAAATTGTAAGATAAGTATTCGATAAAATTATTTATTTCAACGGATCAAAATAACCATGCGGAATGACGTGGCATTTATCGATATATACAGGGTGTATATATTGATAACGACGAACTTACACTATCTATATATCGGAAACTACTTACTGGCGACTTCGAGAAAACTGGCGCAAAGCAGTCCCTGCATCTCTATCTATTAGGCTAAGTTTATCGACCACGTGATCTTTCCATTGGTCATTTAGGTCACATGGTCGATCATCATCATCATCCAGCCGAATTTTCACATCCATTGTTGGATATAGGTCTCCTCCAAACGTCTCCAGTTCTCTCTATCTCTAGCTGCTGCAATCCAGTTTGTTTCTATTCCCTTTAGGTCGTCGGTTCATCGGGTGGGTAGTCTGCCTCGACTTCGCTTGTCGGCTCTTGGTCTCCACTCCAATCATCTCTTCGTCCATCTTCTGTCTTCCATTCTAGCAACATGTCCAGCCCACCTCCACTTTTGTCTATTGATTCGCAGTATAATATCGTCTACGCCAGTTCGTCGGCGTATCTCCTCATTTCTTACGCGATCTTTCCAGGTCAGGCCCAGCATTGATCTCTCCATTCGCCTTTGTGTTACCCTCAGTTTTTTGGCAGTAGCTTTCGTTAAAGTTAAGGTCTCTGCTCCGTAGGTCAAGACCGGTAAGATGCATTGGTTAAATGCCTTCCTTTTCAGGTGAATTGGGATATTTGTTTTAAAAATGTCTCTCATCCGTCCATATGCCGCCCATCCCAACGTGATTCGTCTATTTAGCTCGCAGGTCTGGTTGTCTCTGGTTATTCTAATTTCATGACCCAAGTATGTGTATTTATCGATTAATTCTACCTTGTTGTTATTGATCTGTATCTCTTCGCTGGGAACCATATTGGTCATCATTTTGGTTTTCTCAAAATTTATCTCCAGCCCAGTTTCTTGTAGTATGTCATTCAGTTCTTGGATCATGTCTTTGATCTCTCCCAGATTATCTGACAGAAGCACGATATCGTCCGCAAAACGTAGATGGTTTAATCTTTCTCCATCGATGGATATTGCTTTCTGTTGCCATGTTAGTCTTTTAAATGCATACTCGAGAACGGTAATAAACAGCTTTGGTGACATGGTATCACCTTGCCTGACTCCCCTTTTTATCTTTATTATATTAGTTGCAGAATATAGACTTATGGTTGTTGTGGCATTTTCATATATATTTTTAATTATATTACAATATCTGTGGTCGATCCTGCAATCTTGTAGTGCTCTTAAGATGGACGGTAGTTCCACTGTATCAAACGCCTTTTTAAAGTCTACAAGTATCAATGCCAAGGGACGGTTATATTCGTTAGTTTTTTCTATTAGGGTTTTTAGGCACTGCAGGTAATCGTTTGTGCCATAATTAGGGCGGAAACCAGCTTGTTCCCGAGGTTGGTAAAAATCCAGCTGTGTCTCTAATCTATTCGTTATTATTCGGGTGTATAATTTATAAAGATGGTTAAGGAGACTGATTGGTCTGTATCTTTCCAGGTCTGCTATATTTCCCTTCTTGTGTAAGAGTACAGTTATTGAATTATTCCACTTTGTTGGGATATTTTGATTCCATAGGCATAGATTAAAGAGCTTTTGAATTTTGGCTATCAGTACTGAGCCTTCCAACTTTATCGCTTCCGTGACGACACCGTCCTCCCCCGGAGCTTTGTTATTCTTCATCTTTTTTAGAGCCTTGTAAATTTCGTCCAAGGAGATTTCTGGAATATCTTCGGAACCCTGATTTTGGACCTTCCTCTGTTGATATTCGACTATATCTAGAGTCGATTGGTTGCTATATAATGTCTCATAGAATGATTTCACAATTTGTAATAAATGTTCTCTGTTTGATGTGATGTTGCCATTTCTATCCTTGAGTTTGACTATTTGTTTATTTCCATTTGTGAGTTTGCGTCTCATTATTTTCATACTCTTGTTTTCCTCAATGGTTTTGATGATTTTCTCATCTTTGTATTTTCTTAAGTCTTTTCTGATTTCTCTTGATACTTCCTTGTTCCATTTTTTTCTGTGTTTCCAGACTAATTTTTTCTTCTTTCACGCTTTTTGGGCAGCATTTCTTTTGAGCTTCTGTTATTGCTTCTACTATTATGTCATTTAGAATGTTAATATCATTTGTTGATGATTTTTCTTGAAGGAATTTACCGATATGATCTTCAAAATTTTGTTCGTTGTTTGGATGTGTCCATCTGTTTATTTGCTTCTTTTTTTATCATATTGTGTCGTTCATAGTTGGTATTTAACACAATGGTGGCTCTCACCATACGATGGTCGCTTGATTTCGCAAATTTATTTAGCACTGTCACATCTGTGAATATGTATTTTTTATCAGTGATAAAGTAATCGATCTCGTTTGTCGTGTTCCCATCTGAGCTTTTCCACGTCCATCTGCGGTGAGGTTTCTTGTAGTAGTAACTGTTCATTAGGAATAGGTTTTTCTCTAGTAGGAAGTTTAAAAGAGTGTCGCCACGGTCGTTCCGTCCCTGACTTCCAAAATTTCCAAGAGCAGTTTCTGCTGGATCCAGTTTTGTTCCTATTTTGGCGTTAAAGTCTCCACATATAACTGTGAAATGTGTGCGGTTGTTTGTGATGGCTGTACTTAAATCATCATAAAAGACTTCGATCTCCTCATCTGTATATTCTGTTGTTGGAGCATAGACTTGTATAACTTTTAGATTATATCTAGTATTTATTTTAAAGGTGGCATACGTAACTCTAGTGGATACTGATTGGACAGTTTTTAGATTTTCTGCTAGCTGTTTGTTTATGAAGAATCCGACGCCTCCTACTGACTTATGTTGTTCTCCGTGATAGTAAAACAAGTGACCGGATTTTAGGGTCTCGAGGCCTTCACCTCGCCTTCTCACTTCACTAACTAAGACGATGTCCCATTTGATCTTTTCTAATTCTTCTTCCATTTCTTTAAAGCTTTCATCAGAAAGTAGAGTTCTAGTATTCATGGTTGCAATTTTGAGAACTGTTTGTTTTTTAAAGCATGCTCTTGTCAAATTTGTGTCCCCCCCAGAATCCTTGGGACAGACTGATAAATCAGTGTGAGAGTGTCTACTCACCTAGGGTAGTTTCCGTTTTGTTTTAAAATTTGACATTTGTAAGGGTTTTTGGCTAAGTTCAATGCCACGCGAGCCACTGCGTGTTGGCAAGGTTTCCGTTTCAGCCGCCCACTCTGGGAACATACGCTGTTTGCAGCCGCCCACTGTGGGTCAGACGCCGCTGTTGTCGCAGTATCACAGCCGCTTAACTCATAATGTGAGTGACGCCTGTGAGTATCTGGAATTAAGCCTACAGGATTTTTACTTCCCATAGCCTTAAATCCAGTAATGACATTACTGCTGCCTAATGTCATACCCTCAGTTGATCCGCGGTTACTTATTTGGCAATGCCTTATTCGTACCTGTCCTGCATATCTGCAGGAACTTTCCCTATTAGCCATATGGGACGTGCCGTGTCGAAGTTGCCGTGTCGACATGGTCGATAAACCTGACAAATTAGAAAGATTTGCAGAGACTGCTTCACGTCAGTTTTCTCTGTCACGTTTGTTAAATATTGTGGACGCACACAATTCACCATGATATTTGATGAGTTTTGTATGTATACGAACTGGCAAAAGTTTTTAAGGTGTATTTTGTGCCTGTGTTTGTGTTAGACTGTTAACACTCTAATGCATACAACCGCCTTAAGGCGCAGTTTAATCAAAGTCATATTAATATGAACGGGCAAAATTCTGGTTGCATACCTACTTAAAACTGTTTCGTGGATGGCTTGTTTTATATGATAGCGATGTCCGTACTTTCATATCTGTCACAGAGCAGCCACGACAGTTAGTTTTATGGAAACAATTAGTAGTATTTGGTGAAAAAATTATTTGGTGCGAAAACATTTTTAGTCAAATAAGTACTTGTTTGTGGAACGCTAAGTGAAGCAGAAAAAATTATAGGTGAGTAGCTAAATACCTCTACTACACATTTTTTATCTGATTTGAGTTAAATCAATTTCTATATTTTTTGGTTATGCCCCATTTACCATACTCCGTCTGTAGCCGAACTTATGCATTCTGGCATAGTAAAAATTTATTTGATGGCTTATACTAAAGCTTTGTGAGATATGGTACAATAAATGTTTCAGATATGACACAACTGGGTTTCAGACTGTCTGAAATGACTGATGCAGAAATCTGGGAGATGTTGGATCATATACCTGCTGCTGACGCTGAAGTAACATATATGTTGAGAGTGACTATGATTCTGATAGTAACGATAGTTTCGCTGATCCTGTTGCTAAGAATGCTGCTGATTTAACCGCTGATCAAATAAAATTGGATAGTGCATCTTCAACAGTTGCCCTAATAATTCAAGAGCAATCCAATAGAGATCAACTAGGGGTATCAGAGGTATCGCAAGTACCAAGTGTATCTGAGAAAATTTCAGTGCAGGGAGCCTCATAACCTTTTCGGCGACAAAACGCCCTTGAATGCCAGAATTAACGAAAGAAGATGGTGGTCCAGTAGGAGCAGTTCGTAGTGTAATAGGTGATGTTGTTGCCATAAAAAATGATTCTAGCTAATTTGAATCTATTGTTTGAAAACTTAAGAAATAAAGAAAATTAAGAAATAAGCCACTCCATATAAATGTTTTCTTTATTTTCTTGACGACACAATGATTGATCATCTAGATGAGCTCAGCAAAATTAAATACAAACAAAATGCAGCATCTAGTCCGACGATATTCGAAAATTTGTTGGCATTTTTCTATATATGTCTGTTTATCGCTATCCAAATATCCGATCATATTGGGAAAAACACTCTTTTGAGCCAATTCGCCAGACTATGAGTTTTCTTGGGTTTGAATGCATACGTCGGTGCCAGCACTATAATGACAACTCAGTACCTGTAGAAAACGATAACCCTGGATATGATCCTCTGCTAAAGTTCGTTTACTAGTGAAACATTTCAATGACAGGTTTCTATCAGTCCCTATGCTTTCTAAGGTGTTCACGGATGAGCAAATGTGTGCTACAAATATCACTGGATGTGAACTTCGATAATATATGCCCAACAAGCCACATCAGTTTTAGCTTCAATTTTTTTTTGCCTTTGTGACACTTCTGGATTTTCGCATTCATTCGAAATTTACACTGGTGCAGGAGACAACATAATATTGGACGACACTCCAGATCTTGAAGCTGCCTCGAATGTTGTGGTTCGTTTATAAAAGCACATGCTAAATTTCGTTAATCACATTTTATACTTTGACAATTTCTATACGTCTTTGGGCGTGCTTACCAATCTCCAAAGTAAAGGAATATACAGCTTGGGAATAGAGAAAAGAAACAGAGTACCCAATTGCAAATTATTGACCGAAGCAGATTTGCAACAGAAGAAAGTTGTCCGTGGCTATTCAGAAGAATTTGTTGGTAACGCATATTGTATAGAAATAACCCCGTTATTGTGGAACGATACAAAATATGTGAGACTTTTGTCGACTTATGTTGGCGTAAACCATTTGGATCCAAAAATGATAGCGTACAGTCCCAAACAATTAGATGGTGGGACAAAAAAAAAGAGTTCACGATGAAATCAATTGCCCACAGACCATCAAAGAATATAGTCGGCATATGGGAGGTGTCGATTTGATGGATGGACTATTAGGTCGGTATTGCATTTATATAAAGGCCAGAAAATAGAATAATCGTATTTTTTACCTTCCCATAAATGTGGCGATGATCAACGCTTACTTACTGTATCACAGCATTTATCCCCAAAAAGAAAAAAATGAGTTGACAGTGTTCAGAACACGAGATGCTGAATCGCTCTGCTTGTATGGCATGGCTCCAGTCAAACGACTCGTTGGATGGCCTTCCAGTTGTTCACCTAAAACCATTGCAAGAGCACCAAAAAGAGCATATCTTCCGACATCCGTTACGATCAAATAGGCTACTGATGTTCATTTCGGGATCGTACTGGTAAAAAACAGTGCAAATTTTCAAAATGCACATCCGAAACCCAAGCATATTGTATAAAATGCAATTTACCTTTTTGTTATTCAAACACAAAAACATGTTTTTCCGATATTCATACTAAATAATAATTTCAATATGTTTTTATTTGCTTAGTTTGATAAGTAAAAAAAAATTAAATGATATTACCTTAATGCATGGTTACTGCACAAGTCCGCCCCAAAGCGGATGTCTGTTTTTTTTAGAGGTATACCTGGCAGTAATATCAATTTTTGGCTCAGTACATTTGTGTTCGTAAGTGCAAAATCTAACTTTCCTGAATTTTTGAGCTCGAACAAAAATTGATGCGTTAGAGGGTTAAACTTAGTAAAATAGGTTTAGATCTTAGAAGATATTAGTTTTGACATTATAAATTTTTGCGCCAAGAAGTTATACATAACTATAAATAAAAACTAATACTAACACACAGAAATTACACATTGTACACATATTTGACGTCCATAATTTAAATTAAAATATAAAATATTAAACTAATAAATTTTTTTTATGTGACAGATTCATGATTTGAAGTAAGGTTAGATGTACAAATTTGTTTTATATAAATAGCTAGTTATTTAAGTTTTTAGTTAAAGTTAAATAATTTAAATAAGCGACAGATCTTAGGCAAACCTGTTAATTTTTATTCTTCTATTTTTGTTCAAGGCTAGTAAGTAGGAGTATATTTCACACAAATGTTTAATGTCTGATTTTTGTTAATTATCGCACAATTATCGCACTTTGCTATGAAAGCTATCTCTACTATAGTTATTTTTAACCGTAAGATTTTAAAGGAACTATAATCCCTAGTGTGATTATTATCATGTACATATGGTGCAAGAGTGCATCTTTCTGGGTGTAATCTGAATATGAATGATCTTGAACTTTGTCCTATATATTCTTTATTACAATCTGTACAAGATATATATATATATATATATATATATATATATATATATATATATATATATATATATATATATACATTGGATACATTTTGATTTGATTTTACAAATAACAAGGTTGCAAAACTCCAATTATTGTTGATTTATCGTCATAATAATTAATAAATGTCAAATTTCTTTGGCACACTTGGAGAAAATAGAGGTATTTCTATTAGAACTTTATGATTACTACCAGCATCAATTATTACTTCATAATTTTTAAACCAAAATATTCCGAAAACGGTACACAGTATCGAATTTTACCAAGAGTACCTTTTTCGTGTAAAATTGAATGATGTTTAAGTTTACTTGAAATTTTGATTAATAATTATACTCTTAAAAAAGTTATAATGACTAATACTTAGTATGATCCGTGTAACTAGCGCCCTCTATGAGAATCAGATATAAAAACAAATTCATGAGATGCATCAGCTTCCAAAACATATTCGTATAAAATTTCATTACAATGTTGCCAGTAGTTTCGGCAAAATCGTAAGAAATGCGTAATTTTTTTTCTTTAACGCCCTGTATCTTGAAAACGGATGGCGTTACAAAAATTTTTTACTAAGCCAACCCCAATTATTTTTCAGTTTTTTACCTACCCTAGAGACGGGGTTACCTTTTTTTGAAACACCCTGTATATATATATATATATATATATATATATATATATATATATATATATATATATATATATATATATATATATATATATAAATGAACTAGAAGTATTTGCTGACAAGGAAGTAAATTTTCAATATTGGGTTTGCAGCAATAAAAATGATACGTGTACTCTTTTAAATTTTTATTCCGAGCTTTCGGACATGGTTATGTCCTTCATCAGGCAGCTACAAATGTGACGAATAGTTTGTTACAAGTTTGTATAATTAATTAAAAATTCGCTACTTACAAACATAACGAGGTTGGATCATCAATGATTTTCTACAATGTCGATAAAACTTATCACAGTCTCTCATATTTTTACATAAAACTTATTCCTATATTTAAAATTTTTAAAAATTGCTTTACAATCACAAACACTTACTTATTCTACACACATTTCTGACATTTTTATTCTTTTTTTTTTTTTTTTTTTTTTATGGCTTTGGATTATTGATCCATTCAGCCACGGTATTATAATAAATACTGTTTGCTACAATATTAAATACTATATACACATGCGCAGCACATATACAAACTTATGCACGCACATACATATATAGGTATTGTTATATAAAAATAAAAAAAATACAAAAAGGAAGTGGAAACATTAAATTGACCTCTATTTAAACTCTTCATTCAGGACCCTAACCAACTTAAATTAATTTACAAATAAGAAATATACAAATAATACTAAATGCTAATACTAAATTCTAATAATTAATAATTGTCACAGCGCTAAGACATAAACCCGGTTCAACACCTCGGAGGTTTAGGCCTTCTTTGTGATCGTTTTTTTTTATTATTTTATTTTTTTTTCATTTTTTTTTTAATTATTTATTTTTTTTTTTCTTTTTTTTTCTTTAATTTTTTTTTTTTTTTTAATTTTTCAGTTTTTTTTATATGATTTTTTTATTTATATATATTTTTTTTAATTTTATTTATATAAGTTTTTTTTTATTTTTTTTTTTTTTATTTTTTATTTATTTATTTTTTTATATACATATATATTTTTTATTTTTTTAAATAACATGTTCGTATTTTACAGGGAGGTACTTAATATTACATAAGATTAATTATAAAAAACAATATTTGCTAAACACATTCAATCCGACTCATTCATCCAAGTTAGATTTTTCTCTTAGTCCTTTTTAAAAATTCCCAAATAATTTGTTGTATTTTATGGTTTCGTCGAGACAAGTATAAAAGAGAAGTTTGGTTTTGTGGTAAAGGTATTTGTTCTTGAGACAGGGTGTGCATCAAATATTTAATTGCATCATCATTATGCTTGCATCCAAACAACCAATGATTAATATCATCAACGTAACCATTGCAATCACAAAGTTCTGATTCGGATAGATTTAGTCTATAGAGGTATGTCTTGACAGTGGCATGGTTAAAGAGACATCTAACAAACATGGAATAAATATTTCTATTGGGGTAACTTCTTACGGCAAACGGCTCAGTAGGTAAAACTGGATGAATTTTTGTATAAAGATTATTGCTTCGATTACAGAAAGCAAACCATTCAATGTCCCAATTTTGTTTTAGACTTTTCTTGCAAGTGGCTGTTAGATCGCTTCTATCTAGCCAATTTATTTCTGATCCTTTTAAGATTGCCTCTTTAGCATAAAAATCTGCTTTGAGGTTACCGGAAATACCAAAGTGTCCTTTTACCCAGACGAAATGTACAGTAGTATGTTCTTCCTGCAGCTTAAGTTGGTTTTCTAAAATTTTAACGACAAGACTATTTTTATATAAATGTTGACGTGAGTTTTCTAAAGCTAATAACGCAGACATTGAATCTGATATAATTACTACTTGGTGGTTAGAAATTTTTTTGTTGACCGCCCATTCTAGAGCTTTATGAATTGCGAACATTTCTGCAGAGTATATAGAGCATTGTTTATCTAACTTGAACATTAGGGATTCTTTGTGATCCGGAATATATACAGCACAGCCGACTCCCAATCTAGATTTAGAACCATCCGTGAAGATCCTGCATGGATTATTAAGCTTGGCTATCTGATGCTGAAAATCAACTGTATTCTCATTGTCAAAATTGGGAAACCAAACATTGACTTTGGCGTAAGAAACATTGAAATTCGATTGAAAGAATGTCAAGTCACACGGAGTGTTTAGACGTTGAGAAACGTTAGGATATGCCACTGCCAGAATAGGAGAATTTCTGTTATGCCACCATTTGTCGACTAGATTAGAAACAGCAATATCACATATTTTTTGTAGTAGCTCAGTTTGATTGTAAGACTGGCATTTGAGAATAAATTTTTCAGCTAAAAATAGTCGTCTTAAATGTAAGGGAGGTTCCATAGATTCGGCTAGAAGATTCTCTGTAGGTGTAGATTTGAGCGCCCCTAAAACTAATCGCAGAGCCTTATACTGAAGGCGGTCTAGTTTTTTAAGACGACTATTTGTGGCAGATCCGTATAAAAAGCATCCATAGTCGAGAATGGATCTGGTGTATGCACGATAAAACATTAGGTTAATCTTGGGGTCGGCACCCCATCGATAGCGATTAACTACTTTAAGAATATTAAGACTTTTCTCACATTTCATTAAGCACTCGTTAATGTGTTCGTCCCATGTTAACTTGTTGTCCAATGTAATACCAAGATAAGTGTAGTGATTGTGAACGGGTATACTTAGGCTGTTAAACATAATGCTGGATATAACTGGTAAACGATGTCGCGTAAAAAATACCACAGCTGATTTCTTCGTAGTAAGCTCAAACCCTTGTTTAAAGAAATACTCTCTTGCGTCACACATAATACTTTTTATTGAGTTAATACTTTGTTGGTATAAATTATTCACAGTGTAAAAGCAGAAGTCGTCCGCATATTGTAATATATTACATTTAATGCCTATATTGTGAAGATCTACGGTGTATAAATTAAACAACAGGGGGCTAAGGACAGAGCCTTGTGGTAGACCTTGATGCACTACTCTCGGGCCAATCAATCTATCATTACATCGAATGAATACCTGTCTATTCAGAAATAGGTTTACTAACACATATGAACACAAAGGTGGAATACCTATGTGCTTTAGTTTTTCGAATAATAGATTTAAATTGACGTTATCATAAGCTCCTGAAATATCAAGAAATATGGCAGATAGATAATTATTATTTGAGAAGGATAACTGAATATCAGTCGTTAATTGAGACACACAATCCATAGTCCCTTTATTTCTACGAAAGCCGTATTGACTAACTGGGAAAATATTTTTGTTTTCACACCACCATTCTAATCTGCTTTTCATAATTCGTTCAAATGTTTTAAGCAAACAAGACATAAGAGAGATAGGTCTTAGGGCAGTACGCTGATTTACTTTGGGTATAGGAATAACCAAGCATTGTTTAAGAGAATCACAGTTGTCTCCTTTAAGTAAAATATTGTTGTATATTTTGCACAGATAATGTATGGCAATTACTGGCAGGTTTAAAAGCATGCTGTAGTTAATACCGTCAATACCAGGAGCTGTATTTTTAGAACTCTTAATATTTGCTTTAAGTTCGTCAGCTGAAATGGGGGTTAGTAAAAAGTGATCATTAGTGGAGACACTCGGCATAAATACTGGTAGATGGACATAATCTGGAGAGATTTTTCTAAAAAGACTTTCTACTATGTCTTCATTATTAGCGGTGTACTTTTTCTTACCTTGAATTTTGTTTACCCTTCTCCAAAGCTCTGAGGGTGAAGTTTGCCTACTAAGTGAGGAACAAAATCGAGCCCAACTAGATTTGGCTTTTGAGCGGAAAGTTCGTTTACACATAGCTTCATTCCTCTTATATTCAATAAAGTTTGAAAGGGTAAGATTGGATTTATATATTTTAAAAGAATTTTTCCTTGCATTCGAAACTGTGAGACATTCATCATCCCACCATGGTGGAGTTTTAAAAGATTTTACTGAGGGTTTGATAATTTTAAAAGATTTGTTGGCTGCAGTAGTAATAGAATCTAATAAAAAGAATATCATTTCATTGGTTTCGTTTGTATTTGATTCGTATCTGAAGGTGCTTTCTACAGAATCTCTAAATTTTTCCCAATTTGCATTGGACATGGACCATTTATTTGAAGATGTGAAAATTGTATTTTCAAATTTTATATCCTGCACGGAAAGTCTAATGGGAAAATGATCGGATCCATAGGTATCTGAAAGAACGGTCCAGTCAAAGGCTGAACATAAACTAGAGCTTATAATAGTAAGATCTACAACCGATTTGATATGTCCTGGAGGAGTAGCTCTAGTAGCCGACCCGTCATTTACAACAACTAGATTAGGAAATGCATCTAATGCTTCTACTAGTATATTACCATCGACGGAACATAAATTGGATCCCCATAATCCATGGTGAGCATTAAAATCTCCGGTAATGATACAATCATTGTTAATTTGAGAAAAAAGACTAACGTAATCTTGCATTGTTACTCTAACTTTTGCTGGACGATACACACTCAGAATAGAATAAATTTTTTGGTCAATATTAATATTTACACCACAAACTTCGAGATAAGGATTGAAATTGTTAACGAATGAAATGGGCTCATAAATAATGTTATTTGCTAAAATTACGGCAACTCCTCCATATCCCTTACTTCTACTTTTATTAACTATATTAAAATTATTGAAGCAAACAGTATCAGATGGTTTGGACCAAGTTTCTGATAAAAGAGCTATGTCAAAACGTTCTTCAAAAAGTAATTGATTTAAAGAATATTTGTTTGCATTTAGCGAACGAATATTCCATTGAATAATTTTAATGCTTTTGGAAGCCATTAAAGTTATGTAAAAATATTACCTATAATATCTTTAATTTTATTTTCTAATTCAATTTCGTACATTTTAAGATTAGATTCTACATTTGAGGAAGAATTACAATAATCCTGGATACTTTGTTGGATCAAATTTTTAAGTGAAGCACTCAGCTGACTGATAAATTTATTGAATTCATTAGGAGGATCAGGGTTTCCAAACTGAAATATAGATCCCGAACAGAAGCTGGTCTGGTATTCTCTACGAATAGGAGGAAAATTAGGAGATGTATCACAATTTTTTCTTTTTTTGGGGGGACTAACTGTAGGGGAGGATATATGCTTGTGAGTATTATTATTTTTGTAAGCAGTGTTAGAATTCGAAGGTTTAGCAGAAGAGCTTTTTAATGGAGGGAAATCGGTGTCACAGGTAGTTAAGGGTGCAAATTTGTTTTTTTGAACTAAACTGGAATAACTTGGATTTTCAATAGCTTTTTCAGCATCTTTAAACGAAATATTTAAATTAGCCATAGCTTCTTTAGTTTTCTTTTGTTTCAAATATTCGGGGCATTCTTTAAAAATTGACTCGTGGTTATTATTTTTACAAAAAACGCAAAATGCAATACATTGATCAGGGCAACCAATTTTTCCTTCACTGCCGCATTTTTTACATCTTTTTTGTGACTTACATTGGGTGGTTGAATGACCATATCGAAGACAATTAAAACATTGCATAACCGGACTAACATATATTTCAACTGGACATCTAACTTTATTAATGTAAATATATTGGGGAATTAATTTACCCTCAAAGCTAATTATGACCATTTGTCTAGGAACTCTTTCAGATATACCATTATTTTGAACTAATCTAGTCATTCTATAAACTTTTTTAATAGGAATATTAGACTTAATAGTGTTGAGCAATGCATTCTCACTTAAAGTAGTATCCACTCCACGAACGAGACCTTTTTTTTCTGTTAAATAATTTGGAATATATGCTATTAAATTATTTTTTTCAAAAAAATCTTCTGTAACTAACTTATTAGCTACAGCACCTGAATCTACTTGGATTTTGATACGGTTTTTACCTACACTAACAATTTCTATAATATTTTTATCATAATTGGATAATGAAAGTAGTTTCTCTCCAAGTTTCATTGGATGCAAACGACCTAAATTTAAATTAATATGTTGAACAAATATAAAAAAAGGACCATTATCACTAGAACTAAATCGATTAGCTGAGTTAAATACCTGATTTTTCTGAATATTTGTTTTAGGCGAAGTTGAACTCAAGTTTTTGCTATCAATATTGTTTTTAATATCATTCCTATCTCTAAATTCAATGTCCTCTACACCAGGATCTGGTGGATCCTTCCCAGAGATACCATTTTTGCCCGCGGACATGACGGGGCCCGACGTTTAACAAAAAAATTAATAAAAAATTTCTACTTACAGTACAGTTGACAGAATACCAGAACTTAAAATATAAAGCAAAAAAAAACAAAAACGCTAAACACCCTGTGTTATATCTTGAAATACACTTCTGCACTTCACAAGAGATCGAAATCTAATAAAAAAAGACTTTAGAACTACTTAAATATTTAAATTTTCCCGAGGAACTCTTAAACGCGTCCAAACACTTTGACAGTTATTTGACAGATGATTTTTATTCTTAATTTTATTATATCGTCATTAGTTTTTTCTCAAGACAATTCAGTGGTTTTTATTATTACATACTAGTACAACAAATTATAGGCCTATCATTAGATGTATTGTGGCAATATAAATTATTTTATATTTATTAATATCATAAAGAAGTGAAACTTTAACTTGTCAATGTTTCAACACAAAATTTATTAAATTACCCTAAAGAAATAAGGTCATAATTCTAAAAATATTTCAATTGAATATGATTTTGTTTTGCATGACCCCAGAGTATCTGTGTGTATACAAAAATTACTAAATTTAAACACAATTAAAAAAAAGAAAACTTTTATTTAATTTATTAAAAGTCAATTGATAAATTACTGTTTGTGTTATTGTTGCATTTATCTAGTAGTAACAAAGAGGAGAACAATTCTTTTAGATGACCAATATCCGTTCTATGATTCATTGCATTGTTATTTTGGCAAATGTAGGCCATTTCAAGAAAAAGAAAGTAACATCACCAAAAGACTTTATATATATATATATATATATATATATATATATATATATATATATATATATATATATATATATATATATATATATATATATATATATATATATATGTTATGGATTTAATAAACTAAAATCCAGCGTAGGTAGTTTGGTATATTAGAGAAACATGGTATAATAGAATCATGATCACGGAAAACCGCCAACGCAATAATACTGTAATCAAGTGGTTTCAAGCTACTCTAATTAGTGTTTACATTGTAATAATCGTTATTGCCATCAATAATTATAATTGAACATACACAGATAAGCTCAATACACTGCTATAATAAGGGATACAACTAAACTAAATATTATTCACAATTTCATCAAAGTAATAAAACAACATATCCAATAAATTATTAATAAACAAAACTAAGAAGTTAGCTGAAGTTTTTACTAATTTATTATGTATCGATGATGTGACGTTAATAAGAATAAATGACAATTCGTGCAGATCTATGAACAATAAGGACATTTTCTTTGAACAAAATCTTAGTATGACGCTAAAGCTAAAAATACACAGAGAAAAATAAGTTCCCAGTAAAAATTATGGCAAAAAGTAATAATCACCAATATTCATCATCCGTGATTATAATCAGTACTATTCCTGTGAAGTAGGATATAATTATATTTCTTCATAACTTCTATCTTAGATTATATCAATATTAATTCCTTAACTCATATTATTTGTATATTTTTCTTTTGGTACCAATCCTCTGTGGATGTTGGCAATCACGTTTGTCCATACAACTTTGTTGGCAGCTGCTCTAAGTAGATGAATGGTAGTCATTCCCGCCCTCACTGTCTGATGTTCTTCAACCACGATGGCCTTCTAAGCCCTTGAGATCTTTTGCCTTCTATCCTGCCTTATACAATTAGTTGAATTAGTTGATAGTTCTCATTATGCATTACATGCCCTAAGTATGTCACCTTTCTGATTTTCACGATACGCATAATTTCAAGATCTTTATTCATACGTTGGGTCACGGTTTTGTTTGTTACATGATGGATATAGGAAATTCTGCGCATGCTACGGTTGCACCATACTTCGGAGGCTTCTAATCGTTTAGATGTTGCCTCCGTCAAGGCCCAGGATTTGACTCTATATAAAAGTGTAGAAAATACATAGCATTTCAAGACTCGTGATCTTATATCAATGTTCAGGTGTATATTTCATAAAATCTTCCTGAGGCGATTGAAGACAACTCTCGCCTTTTATATACAACATCCTATTTCAAATTCAACTAAACTTGATTTAAGTATTTCCATCAATGGTGAGGATATTTTGAGTTGTAGTGATATGAAGTTTTTAGGAGTGACTTTCGACTTTTATTTATCTTTTAAGACTCTTGTTGGAATGTATGTAAAAAACTCAATTATAAATGTTATCAATTGAGAAATTTGGGTAGAATACTTAGTCTGCAACACCTTCGTCTTTTTTATTTTGCTGAGGTACAATCGACAATAAGTTACGGTATAACTGTCTGGGATGGTTCTTCTAGTGTAAAGGACGTTTTCAAGACCCAAAAGCGTATTGTCGGATGTGTAGCAGCTGTTCCGTATGGTTGGTCTTGTAAAAACCTATTTAGAGATTTGAATATATTAACAGTGTATGGAATTTACATTTTGGAATTATTGATACTAATTCATAAAAATAAAAGAACTTTTTTATGTAACAGTGATATTCACTCACACAACACAAGAAATAAGAGACAGTTTGTAGTACCCTATCGACATTTAGGCATAAGCAGGAAGTCATCTACTATCTGTGGTTTACTACTGTATAATCAACTTCCTCAAAATTTTAAAAACATTAATTCAACTACAGCTTTTAAAAACCAAGTCAAAGAGTACCTAGTCACCATGTGTCCTTATACATTATGTGAATATTACGAGGGTGTATCTGTGAATGCCTAAGCTGCAACATAACCAAATTTATTAATATTTTAATTATATGTCTATATTGTACGATTTTTAAGTATTTTAATGTTTTAAATATTTTTAATGTATTGTTTCTATTTTTTGTAATATTTAATATTTATAATTTTAGTTTTGACTTGCTGTAAACCTAGTTGTAACTTACAGTCAAATAAACTATCTCTCTATCTATTTCCTGTGAGTGATCCCATTCCTTATTCCGGCTGCATCCAAGAAATGTAATTTTGTCGACTATTTTTAAGGGTTCATTATTAACTGTGAATTGGTGCTATATTACGTCATTTTTACTTACTATCCGTATCCGTCACAGGCTTCCACTACACGGACTATTAATGTTATCGTTCGCATATCTTAAATTGTTTATAATTTCACCATTAAGTATTGAATAACGTCGGTTACAAAATGCAGCCCTGACGTACTCCCCGTTTTATCGTGAATTCTTGTGAGGTGTCGTTGTCTACTCGTACAGTTGCCCTTTGCTGTAAGTATAAATTTTCAGTTTGGCACAAATATTTGTCATCAATACTAAATTCTTTCAGTATCTGAAATAATTTTTGATGTTGTACCTTGTCAAATCCTTTTTTAAAGTCTATAAAGCATGCGTAAACTTCGCAATTTACGTCTCGAGCTCTTTGTATCAATACTTCTATTCAAAATAGGACCTCTCGCGTTTTCAGTCTGCTTCTAAACCCATACTGAACACTGCTAATGTTTTCTTCAAGTTTTCTATATATGCGAGAGTGAATAACAGAAAGAAGGATATTAGATAAAACAAATGTAGTATACAGCATTGTTTGTACTCAGTGTGAAGCTGAGTATATTGGTGAGACTGGAAGAAATCTCTCAAATCGCATTATTTCTCACAAGAGTGATTGTAGAATTAAGAAACCATCTTGTGCTTTGGCAGACCATGTAATAGTCAAGGACCATATTATGGATTTTGATAATATTAAAATTTTATGTAGTGAAACTAAAAAATTTAAAAGAACTTTTTTGGAAATGGTTTGTATTAGCAAAAGTGATAATAATTTAAACAAAAGGTCAGAAATTCAAAATCTAAGCAAAATTTATTATTATATTATTTCTATGTAATTTATATATGCAATCAGTAAAATATCACATTTTGAATTTTCCATGTATTTGTTACATTTTTTCAGGCATCTATCAATGGTGAATAAATCTTCTTCTTTTTTGTTACTAAACAAAAAAGAATTTTTTAAACAAAAATTTTATTTTTGACAATATGTCAAAAATAAAATTTTTTAAGTTGGTATTTACGACATTTAGGCTGAATTGTAGGTATTCAATTTTTGTTTACAAATTCAATTGTTTTTGTTAAGAAACTTTATCAAAATTTATTTCAGAGAAACATTTATTAGAATAGAGCATGTTAGCAGCAGTTTTATATAAATAACTAATTTTATTTGGTGAGTTAACAACAACATTATTTATTTCTAGTTCAACTTTCTAAGATATTTTGTATTTTTTAGAAGCTCTTGATAAAAATTGTAATCACAATTGAAAGCTCGAGTAAAAAATAGTCAACAAATAGCCGCTTTTATTGACTCCAACCCATCCAAAATAGTTTTATATTTTTTCCAAACGAGTCACAAGTACTCCTTTTTTCTTACTCCTATATATATATATATATATATTATATATATATATATATATATATATATATATATATATATATATATATATTACGAAAAAATTGCAGCTGTTAGAGTTGGGGATCGATTAACAGATGACGTAAAGATAAAAAGAGGTATGCGACAAGGATGTATATTGTTCCCATTATTGTTCAATACATATTCAGAGCACATTATGAACCTAGCGCTAACGGACATTACCGAGGGAATACTTATAAACGGAGAACGATTAAACAACATAAGATACGCTGATGCTACTGTCATTTTTGCAGACAGTCTTGAAGCTCTGCAGACATTTGTCTCCAGGGTGGCAGAGGTAAGTAGCAGGTTTGGGCTTGATTTTAACATGGTTTTAACAAACCAAATACATGGTTATAAGCAAAAATAGGATACCACCTGGTCAATTACTAGTTAACCAACAATCTATAACACAAATCACCAACTTTTGTTATCTGGGTACAAACTTAAATGAACAGTGAGACCAATCCACAAATGCTATGTATTCTCTGTTCTTTTATATGGCGTGGAGTCACGGACCTTAACTGAAGCATTACTGAAAAGACTCGAAGCATTTGAGATTTGGTGCTATAGAAGCATGTTGAGGATTTCCTGGATAGACAGAGTTACCAACGAAGAAGTACTACATAGAATAGGTAAGAAGTACCTGGGCCATATCTGTGACCGACTTCAGACCATACTTCAAGGTAAAGTGCATGGGAAAAGAGGTCCAGGAGGAAAAAGAATATCCTGGTTGCAGAACCTGCGAAAATGGTTTAACTTAACCACTACCGGACTTTTCAGGACAGCAGTCAACAAAGTCAGAATAGCCATGTTAGTGTCCAATATCCGTAATGGGTAGGCCCCATAAGAAGAAGAATTTGGCAAAAACGAATATGTAGTGGAATATAACCTAAAAATAACAAATAATTTGATTACAAATTTTATTACACAATTATCTATGTAAAATAAATTACACAATAGATCCGTAACCGACTATAAAATCTTCCGAGGAGCAGACACCAACAGTGACTATATTTTACCAGTAATTAAAATCAAAGAAGACATACCAACAAAACCAAGAGAAGGAAAGATAAAAGAATATACTATGTGGGATATAGGAATAATAATATACACCTTACACTTAGCGAGAGATTATGCCTTTACAGAACAACTAACTAAAAAACTAAATTAGTTTTAGCAAAACAATTAAGCAGGTGCAGTTTCTGAGATAATTATGTACCTTCGTTTATTAAAAAAGGGATGAAACGGTTAACATTAAAGCAAGAATCAAGTTAGTAGTGCAAAGTTCTCATTACCACAACAGCTAAACATTTTTACTCAACAGTTCTGTTTTCCTGTTCTGTTATAACATAGCGAGACTTGTGTAATTAAACGGATTCCCAACTAACCTACGATGTCGGTAAAAAAATACGCATAATTTGTGAATTTTTGAAATCTGCCTACTCTTTGTTATAAAGGGCGAAGTCAGGAGCAACTCTTCAGTCCGTGCAACAAAAAATTTTGGGTTATTAATTCTTTATAAAACTTTAAAGGGCTCAAATATGCACTTTTTGATTCAGACTCATTCGAAGCCTGTTACTTGACTTTTAGCCCAGTCTGGTTTAAAAAAGGCGAAAAATTTTTTGCAGATATCTAAAGCTTTTCAGACATAGGTGGGGTTAGTAGTTGACGAATAAATAAAAAAGTACTCGTATTTTTACCTTGCGTTTTTTTTAAACAATAATTTATGACCACAATTAGATTTGTTGCCTTATATTTTACGTAAACAATATTCATATAATCTTTTTATATCAAAAATATCTTTATCTTCCCGTTTTTTAAATTAAAATTGATAAATAATTTACGAAAAAATTTGAATTTTTAAACCCCCCCCCCCAAACAGAGAGGGTTTGCTAAATATTTAAACTATTAAACTTGCTCTATTAATGATGCTAGACACATTTAGCAAATTTCATAGGATTCTTTAAGATTTAAACTATCTCAGAAGTTAAATGCATATTGCGTTTTCATCGAAATTATTTACAAAATAAACGTTTGAAATAGGGGTATTTTTTTACTTATAAACAATTGTAATATTTTCTATATTTGTTTAAGCTACAGACTTGTACGTTTACATTGGATAGCTGGTAAAAAAATTCACATTAAAAATCAAACCTTGTATGACCAATATAAACGGGCGTAGGAAATTTCGACACTAAGCAGGTAGCGACTAAAATTTAATGGCAATTTTCGACACCAGCCCCAATTCCCGTTTTTTTCTTACAGGTATATTCGACACCAAATAAATATAGCTGCGACATAAATAAAATACTATAATTAATTTATTTATTTATTTTAATAAAAGTAATGTGCATTTTATTTCTTTATAACTGTAATAATATCTAAATATAATACAACTAGTACCTAATTTTTGTACATTTTACCGTTAATATACTTGTATACAATGATTTATTTGCTATTATAGGAATGATAAGATACAGCTTTTATAAAATCTAACCTACGTATTTGTTGGGATCGTAGTTTATCCATCATTTTCTCCAAAAATGACAATTTAGCCTTAACAGTAGTATCTTTGATTTTTGCTGGTATATGTAAACTATTTATTTTGACATAAGTGTCTACTTGAAATTCTTTTAACTTTCCAATAAAAATAAAAATAGAAGGATGTGTTGAATAAAAAGAAGAATTAAATCTCGAACGAAAGGATTCACAGGCATTTGTGGTCCTCGCAATAGACGGATTCTGATTAGACCATATGTGTGGTGGAAATAGAGCGCTATCGAAAATGTAATTTTCCAGTAAATAATCTGCATATATATCAAGTGTTGCGTTTATAGGTTTATATGACATTAAATCATAAAAAAGCATTCTTCAACTTCTGCTGGATTTAAATAAGTTAAACCAAACGTATGCCTTAACCATTTTCCAATTTCTGAATTTGTATCCTTATATTCTTGTACCAAACTCAAAGATTAAATTTTTTTAAACCAGTTTTGGTGTAAGTGAAAACGGCATCCACTAATTTTTGCATTGGGCCACATATACAATAAAGCACAGTGAATTGCTTTTTCAAAGTCCACAAATATTTCAGTTGGCTCTAATGATAATTGAATTGTTTCAAAAATCTTAGACCTTAATAAAGAAAATAAATTTTTGTATGTCATTGATCATTTGTAGAAGCCATGTAGAGTAAATAATTGTAGAAAATATTTGGTACTGTATGAAAATGTACCATCCATATACAAAATTTTTAATTTACACAACAAACGAATATTTGTCTCGCATGAAAATACAATTACATTTAATTCAGGATGATTTAAAAACAAAAAACTTTCATTGCGACAGGTTTTAGGAGAATAATTACTAACCGCGTTATGGACTTCTAATATGCTTTTTGGTAACGGACCTGGTAACAGTTTACGACGACAGTTGTAAATGTTCTTTCTTATGCTAGCTATGTCAGGAACCGTCAGCAAATTGGCATCACACTCAGCAACAGCAGTTCTTGTAATTTTGGCAGGCTTTTCCGATATGTTCTCTTGGGCTTTTCTTTTACATGCATTGGTTACCATCTTTACTTCAAGCTTTTTTGGATCGGCTTCATGATTATGTACCAAATTACTTCTTGTAATGGTGAGGTCCTCACAGCCTATTGTAAACACTTTTGCGGAACACTTTCTTGTGTTTCTTTGGATGCAGCGCCAAAATATCTCGCCGCTTTTTAACACTTTCTGTTTCGAGAACGAATGATGCTCCACCACTAATAAATCTCGACCACGGGAACTTTTTATCAAACTCATTTTTTAAATATCTGTATACGTGCACAAGTCAACGTCAAACAAGAAATAAATTACGAAAGTTCGCCCGCCGGTACACAAGTGCCACGCCCCCCGCCGTGACAATAAATATTGGGAAAACCCGCTTGTCCTGTTTGGGTGCAAATGTCCATCGCCGCTAATTACCTACCTACCTGCTTTACGCCGCAGTGTCGAAATTTCCTATAACAAAATTTGACCCTTCGATTACCCCAGGTACAAAGACAATTTGGTGTCGAAAGTTCTCCCGCCGATATGAACGAAGTTAGAACGAAGATATATTACCGGTTTTCTATTATATAGATGGCCTTTCTCCTATTCACATAAATACATATAAAGGAGAGTGTACGACACGAGGACGGTATACTATGTGATCTTTGGAGATATTTAGATCTAAAAACATAAATAAATGTGTTTACCTTCCTCATACTATACATATACTTATACACATATATAAACATACCGGGTGGTGAATCGTCAAACGGTCCATAGGAAACTCAATGGGAAATTTTAAATTGTTGAATTGCTGCTTCCCTAATTATTTTAGATCAAAAGTCATAAAAAACTATTTGTAGAGGATTCAATTCTAAATTAAAAACAAATGTTAAAACCGTTCTAGGAATCAAATGTACTTCAAAATTTTGCAAAAATATAAGAGATTTTTCAGACCACCCCTACAAGTTAGGCCACACGTAATACAAGAATATAATTATAACTTGTGTGTTTTATCATATTCATGTCAGATGTTTGACAATTTGAATTGTCAATTTTTTTTATTTTATGATTAAATTATAAACAATGAATTTTACTAAATACTACTACTACTGAACAATATTACTTTGTGAACAATAAATTATATTGTTGACAAATCGATCAATATAATGAAATGTACTCAGTTGACGAAAAATCGCATAATGTTGTATTCAGGCAATAGCGCGAACCTTTTCCTGTCACTACCGGATCTTTATTTAACGTAAGATATTCTAATACACTAAAGTTTAATTCCATGTTAAGTTAAGTTATACAACAATTCAATGAATTCCAATATACTGTTACTGTGATCTTTATTACTAATAATAATATACGATAATTTCTAAACATAAAACTATAACAAATGTTATAATAAAACATGAATAAAACATTTTTATTATTGCTCTTTTCTCCTTAACTGAGTACATTTTTTAATCAACTTAATTTTTCTTTTAAATAATAAATCACAAAATTTTGGCCATTTAAATCATAGATAAATATAATATAGTTGATTTAAATATTGTCAAGTATTAGAAACGTTAATATGACAAAACGCAACACGTAATACACATTCTTTTCACGGCGTCTGGCCTGACTTTTAGGGGTGGCCTGAAAAATGTATTATATTTAAGCAAAATTTTGGAATACGTTTAAGTCGTAGAACAATTTTAACAATTGTTTTCGATACATATTTGAGTCCTCTATAAATAGTTTCCCATGAATTTTGGTGTAAAATAATTAGGGAAGCAGGAATTCAACAGTTAAGAATTTCTCATTGAGTTTCCTATGGCCCGTTTGACGATTCACCACCCTGTATAGATCGTCAAAGTAACAAATAATTATAATTAATATAAGGAATATATTAATTTAATGTGTAAAAAATTAACTGATATTTTATTTATAATTATGTTTAATGTCATTATGTTATGCATGTCATCATTATAAATACTGCGACAAACTATTCCAGCTAAATTAAAAAAAGTAAGTTTTTATGGTGAATTTCAAATGGGGTCAATTTTTCCAAGGTTTCCCATATTCTCCTCCAGTGAAAACTATGTAGGTATTCATATTTCGACGAGCTACCCCAGATTAAAAAAAGGCTTCTAGCTGCACTGGAAGCCGAGATAATATCAATTTTTTCTACGTGTTTCAACTAGTGTTATCCCCTCCACTTTCCTATGTCGATCTTTCGAAAGTACCTTCGTTTCGAAGGACTGTAAGTTTCTAAAAATTTGATGAATTTTACAGCTATCAGTTTCAACTAAAGTTTAGATTTTCATTCAAAACTTGTGCAAATTTTACTTCTTAATGTTTATATACAATGGAGATATGATTTTTTTAAAAATAGTCCCTAACTTCGTACCTACTGCCCATAGGTTTTTTTTAGATGTAAGTTTTTTACCAGCTATCCAATTGTAGTACATACAAGTCTGTAGCTTGAAAAATATAAGTTATTACAATTGATTATAAGTAAAAAACACCCCGTTTTCAAACGTTTATTTTGAAAATAATTTCGATGAAAACGCAATATGCATTTAACTTCTGAGATAGTTTAAGTTTTAAAGAATCCTATGAAATTTGCTAAATGAAAAGTTTCAAATAAATCTTGCACATGGTTTTCTGGAAACAAACTGAAACTTACATCAATAAAACGCAAAATTTGGTAATATCTGCAGGAAATTTACCCAATGATCTAGATAACAAAGAGAGTGTTAAACTATTTTAACTGAATAGTAATAGATAATAGACTGAACTGATCGGCTAATATCTCACAACTAAAGAAAAAGCTATCAAGCTCATTATTCGTTATTTTTAATGTTGTAAAACATTAAAAATATAATATTTTTTTTATTACACTTTCACCTAAACTATGTAATAATCATATGGAGCAATTCAACAAATGCACTTCAAATTTTTAGAATGCAAAAGAAAGCTATCAGAATTTTAGCATGGGTTACTTATCTAGAACACTGCCGTCCTGTTTTTATTAAATTCAAAATTATGCCCCTATTGTCTATTTTAATGTTTCAATTTCTGACTGAAATTTTCAGAGAACGGGCCCATTTAGTTAAGCAGTCTGATATTCACGTTCACAATACGCAAAACTATCACTACTTATAAACAAATCGCTGAAATTGTGCCTTTTAGATAAAAGGTGTCTTAATTAAAACTATTAGAATATTTTGTCAAATAATATTAAACACCTAAGCTATAATAGTTTCGAAATAGTTATAAAAAATATCTTTTGAAACATCGCCATAAATCATTTTGTGTTTAATATGTGTTGTGATATTTTTAAGTAAGTTTTATATTCATTGTTTATATATACTTTGTTTCTTTGACTTGCGTAGTTTAACTCAATAAACTGTATAATCTAAACTCTTAATTTCAAATAATTCTAGTAGGTTATTTAATAAAATAATCTTGGCATTGGAAAGAAATTTAGAAATATAGTTTATAAAAGCTATTTTTTTAAAACGTTTATTGACGTTCTCAAATGAAAAGTTGTTCTTTGTCTAATTTATGACCCCGGGAGTTATTTTTAATTAATTAAGAAAATAACTTGACTTGAAAATATTTCTGCAATTAGTTTATTCGTAAAGATCTGTAAAGAATGTGAAAAATTAAAAAATTTCAAGGCGTCCATAATTTTTCTTAACGGGAGTTATAAGATAATACTTCATAAAATTTTCAAAAATACTTTAGTTTAGTCTTTATATGCTATACATAGTTTTTAGCCTTTAGCTTTTATCTGGTGGGAAACTAAACAGTAAATCAAATTATTTGAATTTAGAATTTTTTTCATTAATTTTTTAATAGTTTTGTTTTTCGGAGGTGTAATCATTGAACTTTTTAAAGCGAAGCTTTTATACTGCCATGATACTTTTTTGTCTATAGTAAAGTGGTACGACGGGCGTCACAAAACAAGCGCCACAAGACAGAGTCGTCACGGGTATCGTCACAAAATAGCGTTTCGTCACATGGATTCACGACTCTCGGTCAATTTATTTCTAGTCATCACAAAAATATATTTATCTTAAGCTGGACACTAAATAAAAGTAAAAAACTTAAATCCATAAGGAAACTAAGTTCCTGTAGCTGGCTGTATACTATGTATCACAAAATAATTATTTAAAAATCCTTTATAAAAGGTATATAATTAAAACACTCAATCGGGTTACATCACAAAACGTTTTCGGATTCTGTATTCCATTATAAGTGTGTCCTACAAGTATATAACCACTTGAATTAAAGAAAACATGAGATTTAACATTTTGACCAAGGTTATTACAAAATGAGGTTATTACTTACTAAGTGTACACGTTTTGAGCCACTAAATATTTTGGTAAAAACACATTAAATACTATTAATTTGTATTTAAGTTACAATATTAGATCTTATATGCATGATGTTAAATTTACAATTGTAATTGATAACATGGTAATGTAAGACTCTACTGGAGGTTGCTGGTACTGAGACAAAGTGTCTACGAGGACTTGTTGAGAGCAACTTATTGAAATGACAATATTGACATGTAAGACGAAAGTCGGAACAAAGCAGTTAGTGTAACTTACGTAATTAATGTAGGTGGACTGAAGTTTGGTGAAATTTTGTGAGTATTGATAGGCATATACAAATATCTAAATTAGGTGGTGGTAAACTAAAGATTTTTACAAAAGGTCCTTTATGTTTTTGCAACATTTTGTACCAAGAAAATGGAAAAGCAGATATATGTAGGAAGTTGGGTCCTTTAAATTTTATTGTTGAGGAGTAAAATAGTAAATGATGCATTTGACAGTGCTATTGAGATGAAGCGTAAATAGAATAAAATATCATGAATGTGTTGCTTGTGTGAGTCCATTTCAAATAGGTAAAGAAATAATAAATAAGACTTACTCACAATTAATTTAATTTACATATCAGACGACCGGTTTCGCTTTCTACAATATGCAAAGCATCTTCAGGTCTCGATAAAAAGTTAAATAAATGCTGAAATAATAAAAACCCATACTAGGGCGTTGTCTAATAAAGATAAACAAAGTAGATGTTAGAAATTACAATAATTATGCCAATATTACATGTCTGTGGTTTTATTTCAAAAAGAGTAAGTTGAAAAAAAGGTATAAAATTTTTAAAAGTTTAAACAGACAAGATAAGGCCCACAAATTGTCATAAAATAGTCTATTAGATTGTAATAAATTAATAAATGAGCAGGATGGTAGAACATAGTTGAAACTACTCTGTATTGTTGAATGGAGAACTCAATTCTGCTATTGTAGTTGTATGACAGTAAACGGGAAGTTCTTGAGGAGATAGATTTGATCCAATGAAGCAGAGATATGTGTAATGTGAATGTTTGTTAAATGAAAGTGATGTAATATACTATTGTATTATTAAAAGTTATTTATACTTATTCGAGAGATATATTTATGAAATATGTGTTATTTATTGAGTAATTGTTTTATGAAGGTGACAGTTTTATGACAATGAATAAGTTTAGATGTACAAATTGTGTGGGTGTGCAATTATTTTTCAACTTGTAAATATCAAATCTCTTTGATAAAGTTCTATTGGCAAAACAGTAGATTATTGTAAAGTCAAATAAATAAAATATTACAATTAAAACAATTAAGGACAATTTAAAACACACTAAAACAGAATACACTTAGAAGGGACAAAACAAATATTAAATTTAAAAGGGGGAAGGACTTTTATGAACTACATTTCAGTCTTGGGCACAATGAGTTTTTTATGTGTTATTTACTAGATTTTAGTGGTAAATTTGACAGAAAAAGGTTAGCATGTGACAGTTCTTCTTCTGTTTCTCAATACTGCAAGTTAAGTTATCTAGTTTTATAAAATATGCTGATATTAATGAATGTCTATATATTGTTTCAATTACGATATCAAGAGTAAATTGATGTGTTTAATATTGGCATACTTTAACAATCTTTAATTAATCAAATTTAAATGTAACAATACGAGTAATTGAAAAACATTACACATTATAACTAACTCAGTCTAATGTCCAAATTACTGAACAAATTAAATTAAAGTGATTCTTTGGCCACTGAACATGTACCTTTTATAATCAGGTGTATAACAAGTTTACAAAAGTTTTTTATTTTTATTTTTATTTGAAATTATTGTTGGTGTGAGTTATTTACTTGGTGTGTAGAACTCTATGATAGATAGATAGATAGATAGATAGATAGTGTGATCACTCTGATCACGAAAGGTATAAATGAAATATCACAAATATTAACGAATGACATAACATCAGTTGCAAAAAAGATCTGTGGTAAAAATAAAAATCTAAGCAAAACGAAATTGAAACAAACAACGCTACATTTATTGTAAAAAAGACAAATAATCTCACCAGAGTATAGGACTATCAACAATAAAGTTAAAAAGAGCATAAGGCCACACTTGCTAGCCTATCGCACAAAACAAATATTGCAAACAATCGTAAACAATAGAAACACAAGAGTATTTAAATCAAATTTAACTAAAAGAACATCAAAGATAACTTAAATCAAAAACCAACAGGGGAATACGGTGACGAAAAAACTCAAATAGCCAAGGAAATACAAACGTTCTATGAGAATCTGTACACATCTACTATATAAAACCCCGGAACAGACCATAGAACATTTCTAAACGTCGTCGACTCGGAAACTCTCCCTAAAACAACTTTTTCGGAAATTAGACATGCCTTACAGCGAATAAAAAAATAAAAAAGCTCGACAAATACAGGCTAAAGATAACACTTTAATAAATTTACTATATTTAGTAGAGATAGAGGTACTCGTCGAGGGGAAGGAGTATGCATCTATTTAGCAAATGATATCACGAATAATTTTTCTTTTATAACTCTTTTAAAATAATAACTCTTTTATATTTACTTTAAATACAGTACTTACTCATGACAATATGTTTATTGAAAAATTTGAGGAATTATCATCCCTTCAAAATCTCATTGCTGTCAACCATATTTCTAAAAAACAGTACATTCATCTCTCCGATCGGATCATAAGAGTTGAAATCAACAACAAGTTATCCATATCATTTTTCCAACAAGCTGAAGTACCTCAAGGCTTAATTTTAGTGCTAAGCCTATACTCAGTGAATAATAGCGACCTTCCGCGTCCCTCAGACCCAAATAAAACCACCCTCTTCTACGCCGACGATACTACACTGCTTTCGTCACGCAAAGTCGACGAAACGATAAGAAGAAACTCTGTGTTCAACATGTCTTCGGCCCAACTTGACCAGATCGTCAAATGATGCAACACATGGAGACTCACTCTCAACCCAACCAAACACACAAGCCATCCCCTTCATATATCCGGTTACTTCTTGGTTTGAGGACGAAAACAAACTGATTGAGCTTTACAAAGTTTTCGGAGTTCAATTTCAGAGGAACCTCAATTGGGACACAAAACTAAATATCACCCCAAACAGAGTGAGAAGAAATGCTAGACTCTCGGAGCTCTGTCACTACTACTACTAAGGATTTCCACAGTTTTCACTGTCTTCCTTCACTCAACGGTTTTCTCCAATTTTCCCTGTCATTCCAGTCTCCATCTCGCAGGGTTCTTTTCTCCATAGCCTCGTCGATTTCATCTCTGAATGACCTTCGGGGTCTTCCTCTCTTTCTTCTTCCGATCGGGCTCCATTCTATGATTTTGTTTATCCAGCGTAATCTGTCCACTCTTCTGATGTGGCCGTACCAGAATAGTCTCTTCTCCTCTATATAGTCGATTATGTCTAATTGCACTCCCATTCTCCGCTTAATCTTTGTTTTTCAATTCTGTCTCTTTTTGTAAGTCTACAGCTTCTCCTTAGGAACTCCATTTCTACTGCTCTTATTCTACCTCTATTTCTCTTGTTTATTGTCCAGTTTTCGGACCCATATATGTCAGGAAACTTCTTGTCAGGGTATTATATATTCTCTTTTTTGTCTTTATCGTAATGTTCTCATCCCACAGCACTGAATTTAGTTGTCTTATACAGTTTCTTGTTTGTCTTTGTTGTTTATATCTTCTTCTGTTGTTCCCTGGTTCGATATTATGGTTCCTAAATACTTGACGTTATCTGTTCCATTTACTTGTCTATCTCTACATTTCTCATATCCTTGTTTTTTGTTGTTAGGTATTCGGTTTTCTCTAAGTTTATTTCCATTCCGTTGTTTTTATATTCATCTTCTAGTTTTCTGAGCATAAAGCTGAGATCTTCTTTATCTTGTGCGATGATTACTTGATCGTGGCCAAAACTTAAGGTGTATAGGTATTCGTCTCTTACTGGTATGCCCATTCCTTATGTCTCTGTCAAAAAATCGGGGAGCTCTGTCAGAAAATCTTAAAATGCATAGAGTAAGACTTTCCGATATAACTAAAAACTTACATCAGAAAAAAAATCCTTTCTTTTTAAATATCGTTCTTAAATATATATTCAAAGTATACGAAATTAGTAGAAATAATGATTATTGCAGGTTATCTTCTTTAATCCGAAACGAGTGTCTGTGTTTAAGAACAGTCATAACTTCTGCTGAATTAACTCTTATCTACGCCACTGTAACCGCCGTTTTAAGGAAATTAATTAGCAAAACGCAAGCTAGAATTTTGCTCCAAAGTTGCAACCGCTAATTTGATTTTATAACAGAGAATTCCACTTTAATTTGTGAAACTTAAAATTACAAAAATGATAACGGAAATAGTTCGCAGTTTACAGTCACATTAGGTAGGTACATTTTTTGAAATTTGACTCAAGATACTTTTTAAAAATGATTAAAATCGTATAGTCGGAAACCGTTCTCAAAATACAAAATTCTTTTCTATTTTGAGAACGATTTCCGAAGTGGAAATTAAAACGTCAATAAACGTACTTTAACCTTTGTGGCTTATTTCCAGTTAAGTAGTAATTAATTTAAAATGCCAGAAGAAAATAGCTTCAGAACAATATCAAAACCAAGTTTGAAAAAGAAATCATTGGTTTGATCATGAGTGCGAAATGGCCACAAATAGAAAGAACGCAGTATATCACAAAACCATCGACGCAGGTTTTACGCAAAGCAAAACAAAGAAGAGTATAGATGTCCTAGAAGAAAGAAAAAACGTATCCATACAAACAGAACACTCTCAATGAGATTCAAAGTTTATTCGATAAAACTGAAACGAGGATATACTTGTAGTATCATCATCATCAATCAGCCAATCGCGTCCACTGCTAGACATAGGCCTTCCTCAGTTCTTTAAGCCAGTTTCCCGCTACACTTTTTATATCATAGGTCCATCTAGTCGGTGGTCGTCCTCGGCTTCTTTTATAGTTTCTGGGCCTCCATTCCATAATACGTCTTGTCGACCGTCCATCTTGTGCTCTGGCTAAGTGCCCTGCCCAGTTGCACTTAAACGTCGTGGTTCTTTCGATGACGTCTTGAACTCCTTATCTTTGCCTGATTTGTTGGTTTGTTATGTGGTCTCAAAGGCTCACGTTCAGCATTGCACGTGCCATAGCTCGTTGTGCAAATCTGAGTTTATTCGCAGATTTTTGCGTGGATGTTAAAGTCTCTGCTCCATAAGTTTATACATGCAAAACACATTGGTTATAAACCTTTCGATTGAGACACATGGGAATTGAACTTTTTAAAATATGTGAGAAAAATACTCTATATTTCATGTGTTTGATTGTCTCTGCTAATTTTGATTTTGTGTTCCAGATATTTGTAAGTGTCTGTTTGTTGTATGGTATTATTGTCAACAGTTATATTTCCACTCATTACGAGATTTGTTATAAGTTTAGTTTTCTCAAAGTTTATCTTTAATCCACTTTAAGCGAATGCATCATAAAACCTGTATCTGCGATTAATACATCATCTGCAAACCTTAGGTGATTTAATCTTTCTCCATCTATATTGATGCCCATATCTTGCAATTGAGTGCTCTTAAATATTGACTCTAGAGCTGCCGTGAACAATTTTGGTGAAATATTGTCTCTTTGTCTAACTTCTTGACCTAAGCTGAATTTTTCTGTGTCTTCGTGTAGTATACTTGATGTAGCGTTCTCGTAGATGTTTTTGATTAATGTCGAGTACCTGTTATCTATTCGGCTTTGATTTAGGGCTTTTAGTATTGTTTTAAACTCTACAAAATCAAAAGACTTCTCGTAATCGACAAATGCAAGAACCAGTGGTATGTTGTACTCGATGCATTTTTCTATTAAGATCTTTATAAATGGTCATTTGTGCCATATCCTGCCCTGAAGCCTGCCTGTTTTTTTGAGCTGATAGAAATCAAGTTTAGGTGCTAGCCTCTTTGTTAAGATTTTCATAAAGAGTTTGTACATATGTATCAAGAGGCTGATCGGTCTATAATTTTCTAATTTAGTAATATTGCTTTTTTTGTACAACAAGACTATTACTGCATTGTTCCAGTCTTTTGAAATCGTACCCGCATGTAAGCATTTATTAAACAGTTCGCTTAGTGATTTTAATAAAATTTCTCCTACTGCTTTTATTGCTTCGATAACTAGTCCATCATCACCAGGCGATCGATGGTTCTTAATTTCTTTTAAAGCTGCTCTTTCTTCTGACACAGTAATGGGTAAAAGTATTTCCGATCCCTGATTTATGAGAGTCTTTACTCGTGTCGGGAAATTGTCTTGTGATCTTTGGCTGGTATCGAGGTCTTTATAAAAGTCCCTGGTTATTTTCAGAATGTTTTGTTTATCTGTTATTGCCTTTCCGTCTTTATCTCTCAGCTTGTATATTTCTTTTTTACTTTGTGTGAGTTTTCTTTTCACTATCTTTAAACCTTTGTTCTTTTCTACTGTTTAAGTAATTACATTAGTATTATATCTTCTTACATCTTTTCTAATTTCCGCTGAAATTCTTTTATTAAGTTTTTTATATTCTTCTTTGTTTTCCTTTTCGTTCTCGCTTAGGTTTCGTCGTCATGCCATGAGAGTTTTTCTATTTTTGCTAATATTTTCACTTTTGGTGTCATTTTTCTTGCAAAATTTGAGTTGTGCGTTTCTAACCGAGTCTGTTTTTAATTTATTGTGATTGTCGATACTTAGAGGTTTGGGATTATTACTCTGTAAAGTTTCGGCTATATTTTTTATGTATGCTTCTAGATGATTTGGTGAATTCCAAACTATGCGTTTGCAACTTTTTATCATGTTTGCTCTTTCTTTTTGTAGATTTATCGTTACTCTAGCTCTTACTGGTCTGTGGTAGCCTCTGAGATTTTAAACTACGATCAAAAGTTTGTAAAGACACTAGCGGTGAAATTCTACATGATAAAAACTTAGTTCTTAATAAATAAGGACAACATTTTAGCGAACATCTAAATATAAACGGTATTGAAATGTTACAACATATGTAGGTTACTACATAGTGAATATTCAACAAGAGAAGAAGTGTCGAATGCCATCCTAAAACTTAAAGACAAAAAAGTCACAGGAATCGATAAAATCTGTTCGGAACTGTATAAAAAAGGTATTGATCAACTTTTTGCAGTAATACATAAACTAATAGTACTTATATGCCAGAATGAATTGGTACCAGAAAAATGTCGGGAGCGTCGGGCAGTAAACTTCATACTCGGGAGGAAAAGTAGTACTTTGCTCCCTTGTTATACAAATAGCTATTTTTTTATAATATAATTATTGATTTTAGCTGTGTGGTAATCTCCCCTAATGCACAAAAATCTTATCATGCTCGTATCTCAATAACATTCTATAATCTATTTCTAATGAGTGTAGAGTAATAAAATCTCATGAAGTATTCAAAAGCGCTACAGGGTAATCCGTCAATAATCCGTCAATAAATTCCGTCCGCATTGCAAAATTCTGTCGTTTCATAAAGAGCAGGTAGGTATCACCCTGTTTTAAGGGATTAGTCCATTGTTATCGACAGATAAACACTGAGCCAGAGGCGCGCTAGTGGGTTAATTGACAAAAGAATATGCATTCTTAAAAATCATATTAAAGGAAATAAAAATGTAATACAGCAGAACAGTGTTATTAAAAAAATATAAAATGTAACAATAAAATATATACGAACCGAAATCGGGAAATACTCACAAACACACACGAATGAACTTTACATATTGAAACACTTGTGGGGAGTTTAAATCAATTTATTCACAAAAACTACAAAAACTTTACTGGATACGTTATTACAATTCTACATCACTATAGTCTTCATCCGAAGAACTGTCATCATCCCCTGGTGCTATAATTATAGGGTCAACCACCTGATCGACCAAGTTGTCCAGTTCCCACATTTTATCTTCTTTTTTTAAAACATGCTTGATTGCTTTTTGCCAGTTTTCTGATGTGATTTCCATAATGGCTTGATCAAACAATACCTTGACATCTTTCATTTTAAATGTGGTATTGTGCCTTGCAACATATCCTTTAACTTGTGCCCATATAAGTTCTATGGGATTTAATTCGCAATGATATGGCGGTAGGCGTAGCACAGTTACTTTATACTTTTCTGCTACATCTTCTACGGCATATTTTATGAAGCGAGATTTATGTTGTTTTACTACGGCTAGTAGTTCCTTCTTTATTGAATTCGTCTCAAACTGAATACCTTTATTTGACAGCCAGTTAATAATTTCTTGCTTTCTCCAAGCTGAAGTTGGTACCTTCTCTATGCGCCTTGAATGGTATCTTGCATTATCCATAACCACGACCGAATCAGCTGGAAGAAATTTTAACATTTCCCCGAAGTAGTCTTCGAAAACATCCGAATTCATGTCCTCATGATAATCTCCCGTCCGACACGACTCAAAGCTTAACAAACCTTCTTTTAAAAATCCTTCTTCGCTTCCAATGTGAGCAATTATAAGCGTCTTCCCTTTTCCCGAAGGCACTTTAATACCCGTCGAAAGGCCTTCTATGAAAGCTTGGCGAGCACTTGTTACATTTTTATCTTGCCACATTTTTTGGACTATATAACCTTCGTTTATCCACGTCTCATCAAGATAAAAAATTTTCTTGTGCTCTCTGCGGTACTGTTTTATAGTTCTCAAATATTTTCGTCTCCAACAAATGATTTCATCACTTTCCAGTAATAGTGCCTTTCGATTGTGCTTTTCCCAGGAAAAATTCCTTAAAGCTTAAAGCTTTTATGGAAAACTTAAAGTTTTCCATAAAAGTTTTCTGGATATCAAAGGAATATCGTTATCTTGACTTATCTCCATTAGTATTTTGTCAAGGGTGGGTATTTCCTTTTTAAAATAAAACGAATGAACTTTTCTTCGAATGTCACGTTTGGTGTCTTCACCTATGATTTTTATTGGTCTTCCTGATTTTCTCTTGCATGGACTTAACTTTCCTGATATCTTTCTTTCTCGCAATAATTTAAAAATCGTGGACTGTCCAATTCCAGTCATTCGGGCACATCGCTCAACACTTTCTTGCACAGACAAACTAGGGTGATCGTGTTTTATGCAATCATATACATTTAAAATTATAACTTTTTCACTAACAGATAGCGGAGAATTTTTTACACCTCTTTTCTTTGGAGTAAATGTCGCCATTTTATAACTTTTTCACTATTTCTATATCACAATATTACTGTACGTTTAATTGGTGTAGTAACAATTACTAACTCGAATGTCGAATGTCGAATGATAATAATAAAATAAAAGAGGGATTCTAATGAAAGTGTAAGTAAAACCTCATTACGCGTTATTAGTCTTCATGACTTCATGATTTATTTTAGTTCTTAGTAATATTAGGAGGTGCGTCATACCCTTATCAGTTTCTTCTAATGCTTTTATTCGTTCAGTAAGGAAATGAATTTGTTTTTATAAATAAAAATGTAATTAGCTTTAATGACCATATAATGGAATACGAGTTTGAAGAATAAGTTAATCGAAAAATTAAATAAAATGGGTTGTCACAAAATATCCAAAATATGATATTTTGAGGTACATCAATTTTTGACGACGAAGTTGACATCCGTCCATTTGCCTACGCCCATGACGACACCGAAATTCAGGCAAATTTTATAACACTTCATGATTTATTACTCTACACTCATTTGAAACCAATTATAGAAAAAAACAGAGTCTAAATTAAATACTGTTTTTCTTCAAACGTCAAATAATGATAATATTACTTATCTAACTCGATCCTGTCAAAGTTTGATGTCTCCGCCGGCAGCAGTTTTTTTCCCATTTCTTTACGGCAGAGGGAAAAATGTTGTCATGGCAACAACATGAAACATGTCACAAAGCAACAATACAAATGTCATTAACAACAATTAAACATCATTTTTATTTATAGTAAAAAGTACAATTAGTTAATGAGCTAGTTAATGGCATTTTCAAAATTGAAACCGTGCAAAAATGTTCCCGACTCTTGATACGCATTGGTAATTGTTGATGATACTGATGGTCGAAAACAACTTTCAGCAATCATTCCCGATGTTGGCGGCTTGCGAACAACAATAAGCTGTCTTTAATAATTGCAAACAACTGTCAAACAACTGTAACCAGGGACACGCAAATCCCACCGACGACTTAATTATTTTAATTTCTAACATCTAGACGACTTTGATAGTTGTCGCAGTTAATTTCGAGTAAAAATAGCGTATGAATTGTACTATTTATGGTTGAAAATTGCTACGTTTAAAGAAAAAATAGTATACTTTATTCGGCAAAGAAGCGACTTTTCTTGACTTGCCCTCTATTATCTAATATCGGGCGCGTCAAGAAAAGTCATGCTTCTCCGCCTCATAAAGTAATACTTATACTATTATATAAAAAGCATAATATGAGAAAAATAATGAGAATAAATCACGAGTATACAAGAAAGGTAGCGAAAAATAAACTGACAATAATGTAACAAAAAATGAGCTTCACAAAGAACAAAAAGAAAAATTAAAAGATTAAGAAAATGTACCACAAAACTGGTAATAATAGGAAAAAATGGTAACTGGGTAACAAAAAGGGATAATTTGTCGAGAATGCAGACAAATAATGAATAAATAAGAGCCCAGAGTTTTAGTATAACTCTTTAAAATTTTAGAGCTAGAACTAGAACTAGGTTTTCAGTTTTTGTAAACTACTAGATTCTAGATTCCACTCCGCTCTACAATATAGAAACTTTTAAAATTATCTTTTTAAGTACTGAATAGTATTCCAAAATAAAAAAGCTGCTTATATTGATAAGCTATATAAAAATAAGTCCTTTTAATTACTTAAAAATTCTAATACTGTTCCATCTAATAATATATTATAACTATCTAGCGAGATTATGATGACATAGAAGTTTTAATATGTATTCCTGAAACGTACGATGGATCAATTTAAAATTACTGTAATAAAAGTAAACAGCCGCTCTTTGCAGAAAACTGTTATTTTGCTCGAAAGTTTCTATGAGACAGACGAATCACCCCTTACTGCGACGTTGAAAATTACCATTTGTGGAATGTTCCTTTTATGCCAAGAATTTAAGGGAAGCATTTCACGAAGGATTAAAGACGGTCTTTGTATTCATACAAGTTGGTTTAAAATTCAAATACGAAACCCAGGTCTCAAAACTCACGATAAAGAGATAAACTGAAAAATAAAAAATAAAAATAAGCGAAATCACAGACATATTTAAAATAAATAAAGCTGTGCAAGTCGGTTAAGCGATCTAAATGTGTCAATTATTTATGTTACTTTATCTTTTATGATCAATATACCTTTCATTTATACGTTAGTTTAGGTACCTTCAAATTTGATGTATAGACTTAGGCAAATATGAAAATTGCATATTTTGCATATAATGCATCAAAATGCAAAAATGTCAAATTTTGCATATGTTTATAAAAGTGGGCATAAAGTGCATATAATTTGAAAATTTGGTGTTACCTATATATTTTTATATTCAAACTTACAGATAGCATGAAAATGCCAATATTTAATTTTGTTTTAAAATCACTTGGTATTCAAATTCTTGGTATAGTAACTAATAAAAGACAGCGACTTATAGTTTTGTCATTTTTTGTCCTGGAATTAACGGTTTGTGTAAACCAGTTTATAGTCTCTAGGTAAAAATTTTTATTTCGACAGTCAGTTTCACTTGGTTTCACTTTGTTTACGCCTAAAATTTTAGGCGTAAACAACGTGTATTTCTAATTGTGAATAATTATTGTGCTTTAAACATACCGAAAATAAGCAATGTTTCAACATGGTTTCAAAACCTTACAAAGAGCTATCTATGGATAACGTTTATTGCTCATGTTGTGGCAAAACCTTAAGTACAGACGTGTTATTTTTTATTTTATTTTAAAAAATTACACGGTGGTATAAAAAGAGATTTTTAAATTGGAGATTATGATTAAGAAAAGTACCAACACAAGGCTAGTTCGCAATAAATCGATGTATTTTTTCTTTTTTCAAGCATTTTTTAAACTCTTTACGGTAAAAAATAGAATACCTATTTAAAATTCAAATCATTCAATAGTATACTGAAAGGTCGCTAACATTTTTTTAACAATAGCATAGTTTGCTTTAATTTTGCTAAAAACAAAAACATATATCATATATTGGACCTAATTAATTAAGTGCTTTTAATTTATGCTCACAGCATTTTTTCTTTAAATGTAAACAGAAAAGACCAAGAGCATCTTGTAAATATTTGGGGGTTGTTCCTTCTTGACACACATCATTTCTTGACATTGATAAGATTACTACACCGATTTTTAGTTGACTTAATTTAAATATTTTAATTGATATACAAAAACAGTTCATTTTTAGTGTATTTCTACAATCTTATATTTTAAAAATGGGTACAACTATAGAATATTTAGATCAGCATGTCAGAACCGCGAAAGATTTAGCTAAAAAAGTAAAAACCACATCCCGTAAAAAATATTAAACAGTGTCCAAGTTCTTTTAGTCAAGTTCCAAAAAACAAACCGAACAATAAACTTTTAATAAAGACTTGTGTCGTTCATTAGTATCTTTTAATATACCGCTTTCAACATTATCTAATAAAAACTTTGGTTCCTTTTTAAAAAAATATTGCAAACAAAACATTCCTAGTGAACAAACTCTAAAGAGACATAATTTCAATTCAATTATACTCAAAAATCAATTTGTTATACCCAACACAGTTATCCACAGTTATCCACAACATAAAATAGGTAATATACGAAATAGGTAATATAATTAATTACTTTTACATTATGTGTGGACGAGACCACTAACTTGTTAGGAAAATACATTGAACACTTATTGATTGGTGTACTTAGCGATGAAACCTTCCCAAAATCGTATTTAATTTCCTGTAAGCAAGTGAAAAAAATAACCAACGCTCTAACAATATCACGGTTTCTACAAGAAGCAATAGCAAACTTTTTCCTCCTGCTGCTGTGCCAGATAATAAATTATTGCTTATTTTATCCGATGCCGCACCGTATATGGTGAAAGTAAGGCAAAATTTAAAAATATTTTTTCCAAACTTAATACATGTCACTAGTTTTGTGCATGGAATAAACAGAGCTGAGGAGAAAGTAAGAAAGAAATTTTCACTAGTTAACAGTTTAATAGCGATCGTCAAAAAGGTATTTCTGACATCACCTGTAAGGATGAAATGTTTCAGAGATATGCTTCTTGCTGTTCCACTGCCACCGCAACCCATTTTAACACTGATCATTATAAATATATTCGGTTTTATAACGTCTTACCACGTTGTCCGACTCGCAAACGCCACTGTATTCTGTCTTGAGTTAGATCTTCGTCCAGATTTCGAGCCCTAATCGCTTTCCTAACTCCCAGGTTAAAGCTCTGTGGTGGTCTTCCTCGTTTCCTGTTCTCTGGGGGTTGCCACATCATAGATTTTTTAGGCAATCTTTCGTCCCCCTTTCGGCTCACATGCCTATACCATATGAGCTGTTTTGTCTCAATATCCTCAACTATAGTGCCCCCTATACCCATTTGTTGTTTTATCACTTCATTCCGTATTCTGTCAGCTCTTGATATTCTCATCGATCTTCTGATGGCATCCATTTCCGTGGCTTCGACCTTTTTCTTATATTTCTCGGTTATTCTCCATGTCATAGCTCCATAAAGTAGGCTAGTTTTAACCATTGCCTCATAGATGTTCCATTTTCTTTTCTTTGATATTTCTTTACTCCACACTCCGTTCAAACATGCTATAGCTCTTCGTGCTTGTACAATTCGATGTTCTATTTCTCGTTCGTCTTTTCCACTACGGTCGAAGATGACGCCCAGGTATTTATATTCGTCACATGGATTTATTTTTTGATTGTCATCGATATCGAGTTGTTCTGCTTCAGCTTCAATTGAGAGGTATTTTGTCTTTTCTAAATTGATATTTAATCCCCATTTCTGGTATTCTTCAATTAGTTTTCTAAGCATGTATTCCATGTCGTCTTTGTCATTTGAGATCACCACCTGATCATCTGCAAACTGTAAAGTACATATGTAATCCTGATCGTTTAATTGTATACCCATTCCTTTGACTTTCCTTTTCTTGTTTCAGAGCTGCAGAGATATAAATCTTAAATAGAGATGGAGAGATACAACATCCTTGTCTGAGACCCTTAGTAACTGCAAATTTTTCAGCTAAGAGGTTTCCGAATTTCATTTGGGAGTTTAAACCATAATATAGATTTGAAGGTGAAAAAGACAGCAAATATTTGATTTCACGCAAACAGCGCCTTTGTATCTGTTGATACGTATTTCGACCTAATAGGTCTCATCAGAACAGTTATTTAAAGGTGTTCTCAACGTGAAAGATCAATATTTTCTGTCTTTTAAGAAGCAACAATAACATGGCTTCGAATACGGACGCACTAGCGACATCTAATTTAACAATCGTAAAATAGTTTCGAAACACAATTCAGATTTCTGCTTTTATCTGTGCTTTCTAAAAATTGCAAAGCAAAACAGACGTTGATAAAGGTGTTAAAAGAGACGTGGGGAATCTAAAATTTGCATTCCACGACACATCTTTTCAACTAAGCAGAAATCCTTAGCGAATTGGTTTCTTGTACTCGTACAGAGTAAATCCGAAAAAAGTGAAAAAGACAGCAAATATTTGATTTCACGCAAACAGCGCCTTTGTATCTGTTGATACGTATTTCGACCTAATAGGTCTCATCAGAACAGTTATTCAAAGGTGTTCTCAACGTGAAAGATCAATATTTTCTGTCTTTTAAGAAGCAACAATAACATGGCTTCGAATACGGACGCACTAGCGACATCTAATTTAACAATCGTAAAATAGTTTCGAAACACAATTCAGATTTCTGCTTTTATCTGTGCTTTCTAAAAATTGCAAAGCAAAACAGACGTTGATAAAGGTGTTAAAAGAGACGTGGGGAATCTAAAATTTGCATTCCACGACACATCTTTTCAACTAAGCAGAATACGTCCGTATTCGAAGCCATGTTATTGTTGCTTCTTAAAAGACAGAAAATATTGATCTTTCACGTTGAGAACACCTTTGAATAACTGTTCTGATGAGACCTATTAGGTCGAAATACGTATCAACAGATACAAAGGCGCTGTTTGCGTGAAATCAAATATTTGCTGTCTTTTTCACTTTTTTCGGATTTACTCTGTACGAGTACAAGAAACCAATTCGCTAAGGATTTCTGCTTAGTTGAAAAGATGTGTCGTGGAATGCAAATTTTAGATTCCCCACGTCTCTTTTAACACCTTTATCAACGTCTGTTTTGCTTTGCAATTTTTAGAAAGCACAGATAAAAGCAGAAATCTGAATTGTGTTTCGAAACTATTTTACGATTGTTAAATTAGATGTCGCTAGTGCGTCCGTGTTATGGAATACTATGCGTTTATTTCTTCTCCGGACTAACTCTTTGTTTTGGAATTAAACAGAATATATTGACATGTATAAATTTATTATATTAGAGGATGAAAATTACACTGCCTGTTATTTCTTAAAACTATGAATTTATAAGTTCTGTTATCTACAATTATTTAACGATGTTTCTGGATGGATTTGAGTACAAGAGATTGGACTCAAATATTAATATTAAAATAGCAAATACGGATAGCTTATCGAACAAAGAAATAAGAGAAATAAATTATTATTATTCCATAGATACGAAGTATTAGGCGAATAAACTAGCGAAACTTATTTATTCTAAATAGGAAAATATTTATGAAGAGTATTGATTCTGATTTCTAACAGCAAATAATTATTAGTGATTATACATGAGAACTTTTCATAATTGTAAATAACATATACCAGGTGACTAAAAACTATATAGAAATACATAGATACTTTAATTATCTTACATGTGAGTAGGTAGGTACATTACACCTCCTTTTGTAAGAATGAAAATAATTGTAAAATGAATTTTCATTTAAATGGTATAAAACATTTGTATACATTATTATTTTATTTTAACACATTTAAATAGTTTCTTTTAGTCTCGATAGTCTTTCACTTCGTCTTATCGGTGTAGTCTCTGTGAAACTAGTCTCTTCACACTTTTTGGATTCACTATAATTATTGTCTTTATTATGTTTACAATCTATACTTAAATCTGTCTCATGTACATGTTTTCGTTTACTTTGACATATATTTAGTGTTAAACAATTTGTAATTTGTTGACAACTATGTGACGGATTTCTACGAAATCGTCGGTAAAAATATTTAATTATCCTGTATAAAATATAAAGTAACATACATTTTATCAAAAATAAGATTGCATAAGTGAAATAAGAACTATTTTTTATTGTGTCTGAAAAATTAATATTTGTTTCTGAGGTCATTTTCTCTAAATTATCTAGTTTATGGCTTGCTAAATTTAATGCATCTCGATCGAGATTATTTAATTGTAAGGGAACAAGGTGTAATTTGGATTCATTATTTATCTTAATATCATCACAACAGACTTCTGGAAGGGATAAATCTGGAATGATAGACTGAAAATTACTTTCTTTTGGATTTGAGACAGATATCAAAATAGTTGATCCGGTGTAAGTTTTGCAATTATTCGAAGTAGAAAAAATACCTGTGTTTGAAAGAACAATAGATATTGGCGTACTAGTCTGACAGCTTAAAGTTAAATCTGTTGGTTTGGGTAAAACATATATCCAAGAATTTGGTTTGTTTAATTTATGCCAAATTTCATATTCTGTTTGAATTATACGAGTATCGCAACTAGATGGTATGTTTGTTATTGAAGTTAACAATTCAGTTTCACAAATTGGATTAGTGTGTGTAAATCGGAAAGTATCAGGATTTTTGCAAATAAGTTTTTCTTCATCTAATGAATAACAGTCTTCTAATGTATCAATAGTAACATAAATGTTTCTATTTTCTGAAAGAACAAGATATTTGACAGATGGAAGAATAAAGGTAAGTCTCTTTAATGTTGGATGAATTATAGGAAGAGATATTAGTTTAAAAAGAGAATAAGGAGTATTACTAACCAAAGGTATACTAACCGTAATTAAAATCTTGTTATCAAAATATATATATTTAAGTAAAATGATATCGAAATATTTATGAGCATAATCGATAGTCAATGGAAATGGATAAGTCGATGTACTAGGTAAATGCGTTACCGTTTTAGATAATTCTTGAATTAGTTGCTCAGGTGTTATAACAGAAGGATGAAGGTTATTATTTCTTGCAAATAGAATAACGTTTATTAAAGTAGAATATTCTTGTTGTAATTCTGTTATAAAGAAAGTTAGTAAAGTAAAATGTTCTTCAATTTTTTGTTTTAAATCTAAATTAAAATATTTATTATTCATTTTATCTGTGTAATTGGTAATTGATTCAAAATTTTTATCAAAAATCACTTTGTTTCGGTCTAGATTTGTAATAGAGTTATTAAAATTTGCAATCGTGGCTTTTACTACATGAATTTGTTGTTTTAGTAAATCAAGAAGATGATTTTCGTTACTTTCAGCTTTGTTAATAGCATTATTGAAATTTTCAGCATCATCAATATCTAAGGTACCGAATAAGGTCCTGAAAACAGATCCAATTGCATTAAATAGAGCGCGTTTTGGTCTAAAATGTTCATGCAGAATTATGTTTTTTAAAGTTTGTTCATCTTGAAAGAGTCTAGGTATGATTTGTCCTAAGAGTTTTAGTGAAGTATCACATAATCGTAATTCAATAAGAACTGGTTTGTTTTGACACAGTCTTAATGTTTTTTGATAGGTGAGATCTACAAAATTTAATTTGTCTGTAAAAGGTTGTAAAGGAATATGACTTAATATGTTCCAATGAGTTTCAATAAATTGAACATTTTTTATGTGTTCGTAATAGATTCCAGGTGATTTGTTGATAGGAGTATTGGTATATTTCTTGTGAATTTGTTCACTATTTGTCAGCCATATTATTGCATACCTGAAACAAAAGCATGTTTCAATCTATTCATGTGAACTTTTATTGGTTTTTTATTTACTAAAATTGTGCAATTGACAGGAGAATTTATCTCTAGAATTTTATAAGGTCCATTATAATTTTGTGTAAGTTTTTTGGTTTGACCCTTCTTTGTTTGCTCATTTTGGAGATATACTAATTGTCCTTCTAAGAAAACGGTGTCATTAATCTTTTGGTCATAATATTTTTTACTGACTACTTTAGATTCTAATAGATTCGTTTTTGCTAACTCATGAGATTTTCTAAGTTTAAGTGTTAAATTATCTAAATAATCTTCATATGTATATTTGAGTTCTACTGGTCGTATTATACTGCTAGGTAGATTAGGTGTATATCCAAATATTAGTTCATATGGTGTGAATTTGGTTGAAGTATGATTAGTTGTATTATATGAAAACATAGCAAAATCTAGCCATTCGTCCCAATCGGATTGATCAGCTTTAATATAATGTTTAAGGTAGTCTGCTAAAGTAGCGTGACTCCTTTCTAATGCAGCATTTGATTCTGGATGATAAGCAGTACAATTTATATGTCTGATTTTAAAAAGCTTGGCGATTTGAGAAAATAATTTGGAAGTAAAATCTCGGCCTTGATCAGTAACTATTATATCGGGTTTTCCAAACTTGCAAATAAATCCACGAACCAGATTTTCAGCGATAGTCTTGGTTTCATGATTCGGAATTGCGTAAGCTTGAGAAAATTTTGTTAAGTCATCTTGTAATGTTAATATGAACTTATTACCTGACTCGGTTAAAGGTAAAGGACCTACTATATCTAAAAATATTTTTTCTAATGGATTTGAGCTTGTTGTTGTTATCTCCATGGGCTTTACGAATTTTTTTCTAACGAGTTTATTTTTCTGACAAGATTCACAGGTTTTTATAAAGTTTTTAATATCATTTTTCATATTATTCCATTTGAAATGTTTTTTTATACGATTGTATGTCCGATGAAAACCAGAGTGTCCAGCCGTAGGACTAGTGTGATTCTCTTGTAATATTGTAGTTATTTCCTCAGGTTCAGGATTTGTTAGTATATCATGATAAATGATAATAGATATATCAGTTTTTCTAAAAATAAATCTAATCATAGATCTAATTTTTCCCCAACTTAATTTATCGTAGCTAAAAGTTATTCTGGGTAGGCAAATTTTTAATATTTTATCGTTTAATAACCAGTCTCTTAATTTTATTAGGGAATTAAATATATCTTCATAAGAGGTATTGTCCCAATAATTATTTTTTATAAATATGTAATAAAAGTTTTTATTTTGATCAGAAATATATATAATGTCATTTAGTCTTGGATTTTTGGCTTTCAATTTTTCTATATGACTGAATTGTTTATTTATTTGTTTCTGAACGATCTCATTAAAATTTAAATCTACGGAAACAAACAATGCTAAATTTTGTGAAAATGATGTAATCTTTTCATTTGTTTCTTTTATATTATCATTTGTTATTAATATAGTTTCGGATTTAGATAAGAACTGTGAATAAGTGTCATTATTTTCTTTACTCATTTTGTTTATTTGTAAGGTGATTGTTGCCGGGTTTTTGTTTTCTTCGCAAATATTTGTTTCAGATATGGTTAAAGGAGGACGACTTAAACAATCAGCATTTTGATTTAATTTACCTGGTTTATAAATAATTTCATAGCTATATTCTTCTAATGCTAATCTCCACCTAACGAGTCTTGATCCGGGATCTTTTACATTAAATAGCCATGTGAGTGGTTTATGATCCGTATAAATGAAAAATTTATTTCCGTACAAATATGGTCTAAAGTGTTTAACACTCCATACAATTGCAAGTAATTCTTTTTCTGTTGTGCTATAGTTTGATTCCGCTTTGTTCAAGGTACGACTAGCATAAGCAATAGGTAAATCATCTGGTACTTTACCTTGAGAAAGTATGGACCCTATTGCATAATTACTAGCATCCGTTGTTAAGACAAAGGGTTTGGTAAAATCTGGATACTGAAGTATTGGTTCTGAACAAAGTATTGATTTCAGGTTCTCAAATGACTGTTGTTGAATGCTTGTCCAATTAAATTCAACATTTTTCCTCAGCAGTTTTGTTAAAGGTTGTGTTAAAGCACTGAAATTTTTTATAAAGCGTCTATAATAACCAGTGAGACCCAAAAAGCTCTTAATATCTTTTTGTGTTCTGGGTATAGGAAAATCTGTAACAGCACATACCTTTTTTTCGTCCGGTTTGACACCAAATTCAGTTATTAAATGTCCTAAATACATTACTTCGCGACGAAAAAATTCGCACTTATCTGGTTGTATTTTTAAGTTGAATGTAGACAATTTTTCGAATACTTCTTTTAATCTTTTATTATGATTTTCTAATGTATCGGCATGAATGACTATATCGTCGAGATAGACAAAACATCTGTAGTTTTGTATTCCTGAGAGGACAGTATTCATTAGCCTTTGAAAAATACTGGGAGCATTTTTTTATCCAAATGGCATTCGTGAATATTGATAATGTCCAGACGGAGTTGAGAAAGCAGTCTTTGGAGAATCCTCAGGATCCATTTTGATCTGGTGAAATCCTGATGTTAAATCTATTGTTGAAAAATATTTTGAATGACCCAATTGGTCTAATATATCGACTATATTCGGAAGTGGAAATGAATCTCCTATAGTAATATCATTTAGTCGTCGATAGTCTATAACAATTCGCCATTTCTTCTTTGCTGAAGCATCGGCCTTTTTTGGCACAACCCAAAGGGGCGAATTCCATGGCGAAGTTGATTCTTCGATAATACCTTGATCTAGCATACCTTTTATTTGAGTTTCGACTTCATGTTTGTGTACTTCAGGATACCTGTATGATTTAGTGCTAATAGGTACATTAGAATTTAAAGGAATTTTGCAAGTTATGGCATTTGTACTGGTAAGTTGATCTCCTTCCAGATAAAAGATATGATTGTACTCCTTGCAAATAGAAATTAAAGATGATTTTTCTTCACTATTTAAATGATCTGTTCTCAAGGCATTTTTTAATTTAGCAATTCTGTTAGAATTCGTATTATCTTTATAAGAAGACATTTTTCGTATATTTGCATTGTTTTGTAAATTTGGAATTTTTTCTATTGCTACTTGAATATCGTTTAATTCAACATCCGTTTCAGTAGTGTTTACGATTGAGGTTAAAAAGAAATCATTTTTTACTTTAACAACACTAGGACATAAAAATACACCTTTAAAGATTTCGCGTTCGGGACATAATCCTTCGCTTAATTCATTATTTATTACTTTAATTTGAACAATTGTTTCAGTTCTTGCGGATAGAATAGTTTTATTACTTCTTGAGTTAGAATTAGAGTTTTGATTTAGTATAAGATCGTCTGAACAGGATTTTTCTTCTGAACAGGATTTTGATTTATGATTTCGTGAAGAGTTACAAGTTTTATTTGTGCATATCTCAGTGGATTTTACACATTTTGGACTTGAATTTTCTTTGGATTTAGAGTTAGATTTAGATTGAATTGGATTGGATAGTAGTTCTTCACTACTTAAGGTTATTTGGATATCATTGGTTTCTAAATAAGAATGATCCTCTATGGATTTAGCATCATAAGGAAATATTTCATCGATATTAGAACTTGTCTCGATATTTTGATCTCTCAGAAATTCGTCATTGTCATTGTTTAATGGAGATTTTATATATTCAATTGGAATAGAACAATTTTTAAAGTTTAATTTATTTTCTTTATAATCAATTTGGCATTTATTTATTTCAAAAAAATCGCTACCTAATATACCGTCGAAATGAAGAGGAACATCGTCTTCTACGACATAGAAAACATGAGTTTGGACAAAATCTTTTATCTTGAAATTTACGTTACAACTACATATAGTTTTATTTGGATTTAAGACATTTTTATCAATGCCTCGTAGAGTAATAGACTTAGAATAAATTTTTGGAATGTTTAGTATTTTTGAATATTTAATTAAAGAAATATCTGCGCCTGTATCGATTAGAAACTTGCAAGAGGATGGATTAGAATTATTTACTAAGGGTAAATCTACATAGGAAGTGACTGAGAAGTTGATGGTTGTGATACGGCCTGAACTGAACGAACTCCTCGAGAATCGACCGTTGGTTGTCGAGGATTCTGGAAGTTTAAAGAATTTGTTGGATTTTTGTTTTTATTGTTAAATTCGCGTTTTCTACATTCTTCTATAACGTGACCTGGTTTTTTGCAGTATCTGCAAAAACGTTGGGAAGTGTTGGTATTTTCTTTTCTTAAGTTTGGAGGAAAATCAGAATTGGAATTTGAATTTGAAGGTTTATAATTTTGATTTTGAGAATTTGACCTTTGAAGATTTGAATTAGGATATTTTGGGTTTTGAAAACTAGAATTTTGAAGATGTCTAACATTTCTATCTGAATTGTTTTTATATCGACAGTTATTTGAGGAATGGTTATTTCGTTTGCAAATATTACAGAATGGTCTGAAAATTTCTTGTCTTGATAACTGTTCTTGTTCTTCGGCAATTGCTATAGCAACAGCTCTTTCTAAGGAATCTGGATTTCGGGCTTTGATTAAAATAGAGAGGTCTTTGTTTAATCCTCTAATAAAGACATTTAGTGCTTGAGTTTTTAAGAGTTTAGTACATGCATTTCTTGCATCTGGAGATAAGTCTGGATCAAGTGTATTTATTAATTTTATATAGCAATTTTCAACTTTATTTGCAAATGACATTACATTTTCACTGGGCATCTGACGTAAGGAATGTAATTCCAATTGCCACTGACCTTCAGTTCGGCGTTCAGAATAAGCATCTAATAAGAAGTCTTTTAAATCTTTCCATTCGTCAAATGTTCTGTTTCTAGTTATGGCCCTAGCTTTATCGGTTAATTTAGTTTCTATAATGGCTAATAAGATGGGTTTGGATTGCGGATTTACTAAATTGTATGCTTTATCACAATTGTCTATGAATTCGTATAATTTTGATTTTGTACCATCAAATCTAATGAGAAGTTTTTCAGCTATTTCAATTGATACTGACATTTTATTTGAATTAGAAGTAGAAGAATTTGAAAGAGAATTTGAGTCGGGAGAAGGTATTTGTTCGTCAAATAAGTTACTTATATCAGGATATAAAGTAGACATACGTTTACAAGATTTTTAAAATATGAGACAGAATTTAAGATAGAATGTACTTACAAGTAGAATATTGTTGTTGGTCGCATAGTCTATTATTCCACGGGTTCACCTCTACTTCCGATGGAACTACAATTGGGTTATGACTGGAACTGGATTTCGAACTGGATGTACTGGACCCCAATGTAATTAGTTGTAGTGGCGATTTTTCCACACTGACAGTTTTTTTTTGAATGATTCCTCGAAGGAAACAAGTCAATTCAAAAATTCCTCAGCTCTCCTTCTATCAGCAATCAGAGGAACTCTGCTACTAATATCCCACGTTCTGACACCAAATTTTGTTATGGAATACTATGCGTTTATTTCTTCTCCGGACTAACTCTTTGTTTTGGAATTAAACAGAATATATTGACATGTATAAATTTATTATATTAGAGGATGAAAATTACACTGCCTGTTATTTCTTAAAACTATGAATTTATAAGTTCTGTTATCTACAATTATTTAACGATGTTTCTGGATGGATTTGAGTACAAGAGATTGGACTCAAATATTAATATTAAAATAGCAAATACGGATAGCTTATCGAACAAAGAAATAAGAGAAATAAATTATTATTATTCCATAGATACGAAGTATTAGGCGAATAAACTAGCGAAACTTATTTATTCTAAATAGGAAAATATTTATGAAGAGTATTGATTCTGATTTCTAACAGCAAATAATTATTAGTGATTATACATGAGAACTTTTCATAATTGTAAATAACATATACCAGGTGACTAAAAACTATATAGAAATACATAGATACTTTAATTATCTTACATGTGAGTAGGTAGGTACATTACATCCGTATTCGAAGCCATGTTATTGTTGCTTCTTAAAAGACAGAAAATATTGATCTTTCACGTTGAGAACACCTTTGAATAACTGTTCTGATGAGACCTATTAGGTCGAAATACGTATCAACAGATACAAAGGCGCTGTTTGCGTGAAATCAAATATTTGCTGTCTTTTTCACTTTTTTCGGATTTACTCTGTACGAGTACAAGAAACCAATTCGCTAAGGATTTCTGCTTAGTTGAAAAGATGTGTCGTGGAATGCAAATTTTAGATTCCCCACGTCTCTTTTAACACCTTTATCAACGTCTGTTTTGCTTTGCAATTTTTAGAAAGCACAGATAAAAGCAGAAATCTGAATTGTGTTTCGAAACTATTTTACGATTGTCATAATATAGATCTTTGAGAGCACTAACCAATGTTTGATGTATGTTTGATGTGCCCAGGACTTCCCATAGTTTATTTAGCGGGACTGTGTCGTATGCCTTCTCAAGATCTACAAAAGTCATGTGTAACTCTCTATTTGTCACAACTTCCTTTTCTATAATTACACTGACCATTTTGTTGATTATAAAAAATAATAAATAATTAACCTTTTAACGGATGATAGTTGCCAATCCTTATTGGAAGCTAAGCAAGCCTTCCAAAATACCATCCTCCAACAGCAAATGTCATTCATAAAATCAAATTATAGTTTTTTTCAGCAAACTATAACTCAATTAGAATCCTCTAAATTTTTATTGTTAGAGAGTACAGTTTTAATAAAAGAATTTGAGTCATTGTGTCAAAACGTTAAAAGTAAGTGGTTAGCAGGTTTTTCTGAAGTGGTTCAAGTACTAGCTAGGACATTTTCCAAACCACTTAATTTAGAACCATCTATTATAGTAAATTTGAAAAATGGCCCAGGTACATCAGTTGGTGTCGAAAGAAATTTTTTTATTTATAAATATATGTATTCAAATAGAAGCTATAAAATTTTATTAGAAAATTTTGAACATCGTTTGATAATCTATTGTTACCACAATTCAAAATAATAATTATATGTTAAAATAATTGTATATGTTATGTATTTATAATGTTTTAAGTATATTTGTAAATAAAAAAATATTGTAAATATTTTTTATTACATGCATATTTTCTAGATAAATATGCATATTTTGCATAAAATACTGCATATTTTTTTGCATATTTCTCATTTGCTCAAGTCTATTGATGTACTATTGTAATTTCACTTGTGGTAATTTTTTTCTATTTTTTATTTTATATCTTTTTTATCAATTTTTAATTATCTCGCTAGATAACTAACAACGCAATTTTTACTGAATAAGGTCTATAATTTTTGATTGCTTTTGATTTTATTTCTTTGGTAAAAACTTCGGACTGCATTATGCTAATGCAAACGAGATATAATACTTTTGATAGCTTTATTATTAAAATTAAAATACACAAAAACATTCAGCACTTCTGCAGCTTTAAGAGCTTCATTTACACTTGGAGTAAGTACAGTTTTCTTCCAGGCAGTCGTCCTTATCATTATGCTATCTTGGCTGTTGACAATAATAATAGAGTATTTTTGTCATTAGGCTTCCCACACTTTGCAAGATCATTTTCAACAACAGAATATTGTTCAAGTTGTTCATTTCCTATAGGTAGTCTTTTATTAAGAGTTCTCGCTCAGACAAACGGTGGCATATAATAATCATCATTTTTATCGGCATCCACTTGGGCTTTCTCAAACAAATTAAGCGTGCTTACAACAGTTAAAAATCGTCTCTGACGTAAATTTGTTTCAGTCGTCATAAGTTATTAAAAATGCATCCAATATTGGAATCTTCGAATAATTGGTACTTGTATCAGGACTGACGACAATTTTTATAACCAGGTTTTTATGAAAGTTTGATTATAACACTATAATTATTCGTTGGTTTAGAGGTTGTAATACAAATGTTATATAAGGAGGCAGAAAAATGAAAGTTATGCTTTTAAACTTGCTGAATGAGAGATTGGCTGGACAATTATCAACCAGAAACAGGGCCTTTTTTTTTCTTGTCAGCTTACGGTCTTAATCGTATGTACATTTAATAAAAATAACAGATATCATCTAAGCTTTGCGATTGCTCTAATAATCTACACACAGAGATTTACCGACAAGATTTAAAACATCTTGGAGTCTTTGACTAGTCTGAATTAATGTGATGGTTTCAGCTAACATGAGTGGCACGCATTTTATCGTGCCACTCATGTTAACTGAAACCATCATATTTATTCTGTTTCTAGAATATTATCCTCCCAAGCTTTCTACCTTTAAATTTTGTTTTATTTGGCACCAGTTTGAAGAAAATGCCAGTTTCGTCTGCATGTAATATTTAGTTGTCAACAAATTTTGCGCTCAGCTTAGGCAAACCTTTCGGTCATATCGCTCTATTCAGCCGACAAAGAACCAGTAATTTTTCCAGAAACAATATTGGGTCTATTTCTAAAACGTTCACATAATCAAAATTAGAATGTTTAGCTCTTTAGCAAAAAAGCAAAATTGCCTTTTTTAAGGATACGTTAATTTATGGGTATTTCTTAATTACGTTGCACCTTTAACCAGTCTAAAAGTACACAGTCAACTGTTCTTGGGACGACACTACACATTACGTTTAGTCTTTCAAATACTGATAACCCTTTAAAATATTTAAGGTATTTAGAAACGTTCGATCTTGTATTTATTTTTCTTAATTTCCGAATGATTTACACCGAATTTCTTCGGAATCTGATTACATCTGATTCGCAATCTTTTAAACGTTATATTATATTTTTTCCTTTAATGTAGAACCATTTTCGGTTTTTAAAAGCCATTTGTGTATGAGTACTTACTCATTATCCGCAAATTACTGCCAAAAAATAATCAGTCGCATTCCAATCAAAGCTAGCTTCTTACCTATAAGTTATACGCAAACATGTCAATGCTCATTGTTGTTGTAATCGGAAAACATTGTGTAAAATCCCGTCGTTAAAAGTTAACTCTTTGGAGGTCGTGGTCATAAAGTGTACTGTATAGGTCGTGGTGCATCTTAGAGATACATTCGTTTAAGTATAATGTTTCAATAAGATTGAAAAAATATCTCATCGAGATTGGAAGAAACGTTTATTTTGAACACAACTAGTCAAAAAATAAACGGATCTAAATTAATTTATTGTCAAGAGAAAATAAAACAAGTGCAGTATTAAGAACATAATAAAATAAAAACATGTAATGACCATTATTATTGTTACTGATATAAGGCAAAAATAACGCACACATAATTAGATTTGGCTAAACTTAATCAGATTCATCAGCGGAAGGATTCGTAAAACGATTATAACAACTGTTGTAAACAATATTCCTATGTTTAAGACATAAAAATATGGTATAACAGTTACCATAGTCTTTGTCGCATAGCAAGAAGAACACCTTTTTTTTATTGCCCACACTAAGCAACTTTATTTTTAGTCACAACATGACTTCAAGGACACTGTCTTTTCACGTGATAGCTTGGTGTTTCTAAAATGGGCTTGTATTTGCCGGTGTATCTAGTAAGAGTTGGAAGCTAATAGTGGTAACTTCATTACACTGTTTAATATTACTATACCAAAATCCTAATCACTTCAATAATGCTATCTAAAGTAAAAATCCAATTTAACTAATATTATACTGTTGGAAGTGTGACCTTATGATCTTGTTAGTTCTCGGCAAATAATTGTTTTTACATAAGTTTTTTTACATACTTTTTTAATTACAATAATCACATTTTTTTTTTGATGTTCAAAGTTTGAGTTAATTTGTAAACTGTATTTAGTTTCAATTAATTGTTTATACAACATAACTATTTAATGTCTAACGTCTTAAACTTCTTTACGTATTTAAATATTATAACATTGACTGATACATGTCTTTTCTTTTCTATGGATGTGTGGTTTTTTATATTGTTCTTTTTAGATAAAGTGATGATGCTTTCTGATTAGAAAGCGAAACGTCTTCAATAAATAGATAAAGTATCCGCCTTCTTTGTCTTTTTTCTTCACATTTTGACTAAAAAACCCACCACTCTTCGAGTGATCCTTAATTTATATTGGATTAACGGTCGTACTCTTTTTCCCTATATACCTAAATACATATATACTAGCTGACCCGGTGAATGACGATTTTTCAACGCGTGAATAATTGTCCATGCGCAAAACATGAAAACTCTAAGTTAGTTCCGCAAACTTTCAATGGTTGGCTCTTTGGTTGGTTAAATTATGGGTATACGCAAGATCAACTTATCCTCTTCTTTCTATTTTGCTTGATGATTGTTGCCTTAATCGCAATATTCGTTAGCCTTTTTACAGACAGTCTCATCTCAGAGCACAGCCAATAGGAGTTGGTCATAGAAGTGTGAAAATTAAAGGTTGTATGTATTGTTTATTGACACATTCTAAAAAAATATAAATAAAATAAAAATATCCAAAAAATTTAAAAAAAAGTTTAGAGTGGAACGCGCTTATTAGTTAGGGGTGTGAAAAATATATATAACGACCGATTCTCAGACCTACCGAATATACATACCTGTAAAATGTCATCAAAACAGATCTGGCCGTTTTGGAGGAGTATGGCAACTAACTAAGGGTTGGTGATAGAAGGGAGAAAATTGAAGGTTTTATGTATTGTTTAATGCCTTATAAAAAATAAAAATAAAAATAAAAAATTTTGTACAAAAAAAAAAAAAATTGCGTAGACCACCCTTACCACTTGGGGTATGAAAATAAATTAGGACCTACTCTCAGACATGTAAAATTTTAGCCAAGGTTAATTATTATTACGCAGCATAATGACAACTGATCCTTTTTTTAATTGTTCCAATTAATTCAAAAACTCTGTAGGATAGTTGACTACGTTATCCTGATTTATAATTGTGTGAACTGGTTTAAACGAAAACTGGTTCATCAGTATTTTTAGTAGCCATTCTTGCTCGTCCAGTTATCGTTTTTGAACTAGTGAGCTATGCCCAGCAAATTAATTATAAACTTACTTCAGAATTACACTGATAACGTAAAACGATAATTGTAAACGTAACTATTACGGCCGATGCAAAAACAATAATGATGGTGGAAAATTGTGTAGTCTACGGAGTGAGAGAGGGTTTATTGGGCGAGAGAGACAGGAGACCTTTGTTTTCATCCCTACTCCGTGCTGTTTACTCGTTGACACTGGTGAACGAGGAGATAAGTGATCTAATAATAATTAATCAGTTATCGACCAAGGTTAAAATGACTAAATTACTAATATGGCTATTAAAACATAGGGTTTAGTGATAGAATAATGAAACTTAAGAGTTGTATTTTTATTCATAAAAAAAATAATAAAAAATTTGTTCAAAAAATTTTTTGGGGTGTATCACTCTTATCATTTAGATATTAACTATAAAATATATATATATATATATATATATATATATATAATATATATATATATATATATATATATGACGATTCTTAGATCTAACGAATATACATTAAAACTTTCATAAAAATTGGTCAAGCTGTTTCGGAGGAGTATGGCAACTAACTATGTGACACTAAGGTTATTAAAAATAGGAGTTGGTCATAGAAGTCTGAAAATTAAAGGTTGTATGTATTGTTTATTGACACATTCTAAAAAAAATATAAATAAAAAAAAATATCCAAAAAATTAAAAAAAAAAAGTTTGGAGTGGAACGCTCTTATTAGTTGGGAGTATGAAAAATATATATAACGACCGATTCTCAGACCTACCGAATATACTTACCAGTAAAATGTCATCAAAACAGATATGGCCGTTTTGAAGGAGTATGGCAACTAACTAGGGGTTGGTGATAGAAGGGAGAAAATTGAAGGTTGTATGTATCGTTTAATGCCTCATAAAAAATAAAAATAAAAAATTTTGTAATAAAAAAATTGGCGTAGTCCACCCTTATCACTTGGGATATGAAAAATAAATTAGGGCCCATTCTCAAACATGTAAAATTTTATCAAAATGGGTCAAGCCTGTTTGAAGAGGTATGGCAACTAAATCTGTGTCACTAACAATTGACTCAAATCATAAAAAAATAAAAATAATGTTGGGGGTGGACCACCGTTATCACTTAGGGGTATGATAAAAAGATATCGACTTATTCTCAGACCTACCAAATACATATATAAAATTTGCTTCCATTTCTTCTCCACTCACCCCTACCTGGACCATACACCTCCCTTTATTTAACACCTTTCCTACCATTAACAACAAATATGACATGTCTCCTTCTCTTAAAAAGGAAACATTCTTAGAAATAATAGACAAAACACCTTATGATTAAGTTGTTTACACTGATTCTTTACGCCTCCAAAAATTCTTGCGGTGTAGGATACGCAGCACTTGGTTACCCTCGGTTAAACGACTGCCAATAGTACACCAGCCAAGCCCGAAAACATAATTTGTAGACATCACTTGCAGATATTCTAAACTACGTAAGTGAATACATCAAAGTACTACAGTTTCTCAACGACATTATTCTTTTTTAATAAACTTAATGTTAATCTATTGTGTAATCTCTATGAATAAATAAATTGTACCATGCCAATGGTTTTAGTTGTCAAGTTACTTAAGCTAAATAATAAAAAAAAAAGAACATAAAATTTCACAAAAATCGGTCAAGTCATTTCGGAAGACTATCGTAACTAACACTGTAAGCAGAATTTTATATAAAGAATTTTTATATATAAAGGTAAAATATTGGCATTTCATCTTGCGATTAGGATAATTGAGAAGTATTGGGGTATTAGGCTTTCTCCCTGTTTTTGAAATGTCAGTAATTATCAAATACAATCTAATATCATATTACAGGTATCCATTTTGTGATATCACTGAACATTACAAAATTTAGAAAAGCTTTATAAAACAATACTGTTTTATTTAGCACTGTTTAATATACAAATTATATTATTTAATATTTACCCATTCTTTTAAACGTTCTTGCTACAATTTCTTCAAATATTTCTTCTAGTACCTTAAACTAAACGAAGCGAATATATTAACGCACAATTTAATTTAAAGCAACAAAAATTTGTACACACTGCATTTTCTCTTCAATATCTTTTGTTCTTTGTGTAAAATTGTAATCACAGAATATAAAAAGAAAAGAGTAAATTTTGTAAATTGTAAAATTATTTTTATTTCGATTTTTACTGTAGCACACAACGACTTGTATAAAATATGAAACAATGCACACCTACGGTGTAGAAAATCGTTAAAGATGCTATCGACTATGCAAAGAATATCGCGACAACGAACCTCTGATAAAATCCAGTTTGCACTTTAACTAGATATATGATTATTTCGTGCTTTGCTCTCATATTTGATGTTCCATATTGTCACAAAACCTGTTTAGCCAGATAATAAAAATAATAAGATTCTTAAATTGAAAATATTTTATATTTTTTTTGGGAATAAACCACAAAAATTTAAATTACATGTTATTTGTTTTTGGAGTTTTAACCCAAAAATGACAAAAAAAAATATAATGTTCAACAGCTTATACAAACTTTTAAATAAAAAAAGCCTAACCGAACCTTTTCCCAGAGCCAGTGGTAACGGTATTATATCTCTGACCCAGTAACATTACCCTAGTAAAAAGCACATTCCATCAAATTTTAACTGATACTAAAGAGAGATGTGGCATATAATACATGCGGCACAAACCAGAGAAACCCATCGTATGATGGTCGCCAACCTTCGGTAGAAGACGGCACATAAAGAAAAAAAGAGAGATGTACCGAATACAATAATTACATAATATAATTATTTAAAGATGACCAAAGAATCTACCAAGAAATAAAATCTAACCGAGATACATGCTCACCAATTTTATTTTTATGAGTTCAAAAGGCCATCGAAAAAGGGAAATAAAGGAAGGTTTCTGGTCCTGACCAAATACCTGCAGAATTGTTACAACTATTAAGTAACGATTGCACTGAAAAGGGATTAACAATCAACGCAAGGAAAACAAAATGAATGGTGGTTTTTGTCCTCTTTGTGTCAGATCTTGTTTCTGCCGCGTAATTCTGCCTTTCATTTCTTCTCCGATATTTTTATTTCTCCATATTGTTTCATTTAGGCAGCCTGCGGCTCTGTTTGCTCTATTAACTTGATCTTCCACTTCAGTTTTGAGCTTTCCGTAGCTAGATAATGTGATGCCTAGATATTTAAACTATATCACTTGTTCTATTATCTGACCTTCCAGCTCCAATTTACGTCTTAGCAAATTTATTAAGTTCTAAAATTAGATAACAAAATCCTGAAAAATGTGGAAGATATCTCGGTAGCTGGATTGACTCCATGAATGAAACTGACGAGGAAATTTTGACCAGAATAGAACTTGCACAAAATAGCTTTATTAACTGGCGTTCTGTATTGTGCAGTTTTGTCATTGACCATACGTCTAAGAGGGAAGTGAATGGCTAACGATAGACCTCTGGGATCACATGTCTTACCGGAAGGTATGTGGCAATAAAACCTGGATGAATAGTTAAACATTACGTCTGTTAGCAAGTCCGATTCCCACCTCTACGTGGTACTTCCTGGGTAACGCTAACGGGAAAGGGCGAAAGGCGAGCTTCCGGCGCCTTAAAACTGGAATACTCCGGATAAGGGAGAAATCCCCGACAGAAAACATGAGGAAGGCAATGGGAAACCACCTCATTAATTTTCCCAAGAAAGTTATGATGGTAAATGGAATTAAATCGATGGCCCCCAGTGCCCAGCAGAACTTAAATGTTCAGGGGGTGCTAAGAATCCCCGGGAGGAACAAAAACAAATACAAAACTAAAACAAACAATGACGTCAAAGTAGCGACCTGGAACGTCAGAAGCCTTTATGAGGCTGGAAAGCTAGCAAACGTGTGCCAAGAAATGATCAGATTGAATATAGATATTTTAGGTCTGAGTGAAGTTAGATGGCCTAACTCAAAAACAACAAAAAATATGAACAAAACACTCTATTATTCAGGCAACAATGATCCAAAACATTTCAATGGAGTAGGTGTAATAATAAACGATGAATTGAGTAACGCAGTTTCAAACTTTATACCACTCTCTGACAGAGCAATGCTGTTGCAAATAAGGAGTTCTCCTTTTAATGTGAATATTATTCAGGTCTATGCAACAACCGCAGATAAGCCAGATGACATACTAGAGGAATGGTATGAAGATCTACAAAAGAATTGTCATGAAATTGACAAAGAAAGAAGATATTAACATCGTCCTAGGAGATTTTAACGCTAAAATAGGAAGAGGGAAATTCCCAAATATCGTAGGAGAATACGGACTAGGAGAACGAAACGAAAGAGGAGACAGACTATTAGAGTTTTGCCAGCAACACAATATGATAGCAACAAACACTTGGTTTAAGTTACCTCAACGTAGGTTATACACATGGACTTCCCCGCTACACACAAAAGAAAGAATAATAAGAAATCAAATAGATTATGTTTTAATCAACCAACGATTTCGTAACTCCATTACAAGTACAAAAACATATCCTAGTGCTGATGCAAATTCCGACCACAACCCTGTAGTAACAAATATTCGCACAAGAATTAAAGTAATAAAAAAATGCAAAGCCGAAGAACAAACCTAATATGGAACTACTAAAAGATGTACAGATTAAAGATAAAACCACTGTAAAACTAAATGAAAAACTCTCAGAAATAGACCGAACCCAAATAAATATCCAAAATATAAATACAACTTGGCAACAAATAAAATCCATCCTCGTCAATTCTGCAAGGGAAGAAATTCCAAATACACGATTAATGGCAAAAAAAAGACTGGATGACACCAGCTATTCTAAAGATGATAGACAAAAGGAGGAAATACAAAAATAAGAACACAATCAATTACAAACGATTAAATACAGAAATACGAAGGAAAATAAAAGAATCAAAAGAGAAATGGCTCGAAGAAAAATGTAAAGAAATAGAAGAATTAGAACATAGACATGATTACTTTAATATGTACAAGAAGGTGAAAGAATTTTCATTCATCCACAAAAAACAACATTGCCCACTGGTAAATAACAACGGAGAGTTAATTCATAACACCAAAGATAAAATAGAAGAATGGGAAAAATTTATACAACAGCTGTTCCGAGATGAAAGAATAGACACTACAATAAATAATGTTACTGAAAGCCCACCAATTCTAAAAGTCGAAGTGGAATATGCCATTAAACAATTAAAGATCAACAAAAGCCCTGGACCTGATGAAGTTTAGTACATTTGATTTGTTAGGACATTTGTTAGTAATTTTGTTTAATACAATCTACGATACTGGGGAAATACCAGAGGAATGGTTAGAATCTATTTTTATTCCCATTCCAAAACAAGCTAACTCCAGGCGATGCGCAGATTTTAGATTAATAAGTCTGATGAGCCAAGTTCTTAAAATTTTATTAAAAATACTTCACAATAGGGTATACAAAAGGTGTGAAAAAGAAGTTGGATACGATCAATTTGGATTCAGAGCCGGAATGGGGACCAGAGAGGCCTTGTTTTCACTACAAGTACTGCTGCAGAAGTGTTACGACGTTTTGTAGACTTTGAAAAGGCATTTGATCGCGTAAACCATAATAAAATGTTAAATTCCTTGCAGAGCATCAACTTGGATAGTAAAGATCTCCGATTAATTAAGAACTTATATTGGAGGCAGAGTGCCAAGATTAGGATCGACGATCATACATCTAGAAATATTAGTATAAATAAAGGAGTAAGGCAAGGATGCATACTATCCCCTATGCTGTTCAATCTTTACTCGGAACTACTATTCAAGCAAGCCTTGGACACCTTTCCACAGGAATAAAAATTAATGGAGAACCAATATCTAGCATAAGATATGCAGATGACACTGTCCTACTGGCTGATACAGACACAAACTTACAGGGGGTTATAGACCACCTCAAGGATGCTTGTCGAGAGTTTGGAATGAAGATCAACGAAAAAAAAAAAACCAAAAGTAATGGTGATCCAAAGAAAACAGAATATTTCCTTACCTATAAAAATAAATGGGAATATTTTAGAACAGGTAAACAAGTTGGACTCAGAACAAGAAATTAAAGCGAGAATTGCTCAAGCTAGGGATAGTTTCTTTAAGATGCGCGTTCTATTCTGCGATACACATATAAATAATAAATTGAGATTAAAACTTGTAAAATGTTTTATCTGGTCTGTTCTTCTCTACGGAGTCGAAACGTGGACTTTAAAAATAAAGATCCTGAATAGAATCGAGGCATTTAAAATGTGGCTGTACCGTAGAATTTTAAAAATTCCTTGGACAGTACGAAAAACAAACGAAGAAGTACTAGCTAGACTCAATGTAGAAAAAGAACTATTAAGAACAGTCAAAAGAAGAAAAACCAGTTATTTAGGGCATTTGTTGCGCAACGAGAAATACTACATCCCTCAGTTGATAATAAAAGCCAAAATAGAAGGAAAGCGAGGAATTGGAAGAAAAAAATTGTCCTGGTTACGTAATATCAGAAACTGGACAGGACTTGGATTTAAGGAACTCTTAAGAGCAGCTGAAGATAGACAAACGTTTGCCACCATAACCGCTAACCTCCATTGATGGAGACGGCACTTGAAGAAGAATACGTCTAAGAGTATTGAAGTGCTATATCTGGTCAGCTTTGTTCTATGGATCTAAAACCTCAACAACAAAAATAAAAAATCTTAACAAAGATGTATTGACATATGATCCACAGAATCACGTAGACAGCACACATATCTAACGAACGTGGGCTACAGACCATGCACAAAGAATAAGTATTGATCAACATAATCAAAGTAAGAAAGGTCCAGTACTTCGCTCATACTTATGTAATGAGGGTATCTAAATATCACTTACTCCGTTGATCATTCAGGCAAAACCTAAGGAAAACTCTGCATTAGAAGAAAACAAGTAGGAAGGAAAAGGTAGAATAATCGAAGATATGCTTACCACAGAAAATTAAAACATTCCAATTACGGATGACCCATTAGACTTACTGCACGTATTGGTACAATATCCGCAATTGATCTGTCAATTTGAAAACCAACTCTCTCAACGGTGCTACCTTTGCTAAGAGGTCGAAACCTATATAGGATGTTCTACCATGACGGGCTAAATAAAATAAAATTGTCAACAATCATATAATATTTACTAATTATAAGATATTTTATTAGCAGTGTTGTTATGTGAACCTTACAAGAGGTATTTGGCAAAAAATCAGACAACAAATATTAAAAAAAAAAAATACAAAAAATACGTATTTTGTAATAAACAATAAAATAAAAAACTAATGCTAAATTAATTTTATAACCATTTTGTAGTTATGTTAAATATGTGAAGAATTTTTAAAATTATACCTTTTTTAATGTATTATTTAAAAATTACTTTTTTGTAGAAATATTAATGTAAATATCTCTGTTATCGATATGTTTTAACTTTGTATAATTAATTAAAATAAAATAATAATATACTTACATCTTCGTCATGATCGAAGGCGTTGAAGACGTCGTACGGCAAACAACTTAATAAATCTATGATAAACCAACTCTTCAGATAATTCATTCTGATAACCTTCGGATCAGAAACAACCTCGCCGCCTGGTCCAACGAAGGTCGTGTGAAAATTTAATACTATGTCGATAAAGAATATCACATCAACAATTGAGTCCACAACCAGAAGAGATACATCTTCCGATGTCTTGTTCTTAAAGGCTACATTGTAAGGAACCATAATGGCCGTATAAAAAGTTAAACAAAGAATGATCCAATCCCAAATGGCCTTGAAAGCGCAGTAATGAAGGAGAATATGTGGAGGGGTCTTGGGAGCTTCTTGACGATACTGGGGCATTATATCGGCACTTAAACTCATCATCTGTAACAAAAGATAAATAAGTATTAATAATATTTAAAGTTAATAAATAGACGAACTTTCATAAATATTTATGCTATAAATAAATTACATACAATTATTGCTTAATAAATACTATCAAAATTTATTGACTCAGAACTTAAAAAAAATTAACTTTTTTAAATGATCTCTTTAGGATCTTATTCAATCTTCTGTTGAAGGTAGGTCATCATTACAGATACGCAGACATTTTTGACGGAGACTTTAAACTGCGCTGCACTGCACCATTCGAACTATTCCCTCAGGTGCTTTAGCCACGATTTTTTTTTAACCTCATTTTGACTTTCTCGAATTTTAGCTTGCAATAGAAATTATAATAATAGGAATTTTGTTTTGTCGTCACACAATCCAAGTACTCATGTTTGGTCATAATGGTCAATATTATTTTCAGTTAATTTCTTATAGTCCTAACTACTTCCAAGTCTACCAGCCTATCCGTCTACGACGGTGGATAAATTTGAATAGGCAAAATTTCTTTATTTATATGTATTTTATTGTTTTCACGTATATTTCTATTAGTTTTAATGCTACATGTCAGCAACATACAAATCTTTAGGTTTAATAAACAATGTACGTCATTCTTTTTAATGTGTCATACTTAAGTTTGAGAGTAGGAAGCTTCTATGCGAATATGTGTATGTGTATGCATCATTAAATACATGTTTAGGTAAACATTATCTGTGTTTCGTATAAAAATATTCGAAAAACAGACGTATAAAGCAAACCAAAGAAATAAAGACAGACAGTAAATACATTCTCCCTACAAAATCAAACAGTATTGCATAGATGCCGCTTCGAAGGCCTTAAAAATCCATGAAACCGTTATCCATCTAGTTTAGCTCATCTACAATTCGTCAAGGGAATTGATGTTAAAATAATGTCAGGGACATTACAAAAGAAATAAAAAATGAGGAAGAGAAATTCAAAAATACAATAATACACGAGAATTAAATCCAAAACTGAAAGATTATGACTTTGTATACAGAAATAAAAAGAAAGAATGATAAGCAAACTCATATACAATACAGAAAAATGACCAAAAAATCCTGGGTAGAAGAACGTGACAGAAAAATAGAAAGGTACACTTCTTTGAATAAGATCCGATAATAAAAGATTTGAAACGTTGGCGATCATTTTAGCTATGATGACTTTGTTGGCTGCTATACGGAATAGCTGTGTTGAGGTCTTTCTATACCATGCTCTCAGTTAAGCAAACCAGATTATTCGTCTTCGTCCTGGGGCCTTTTTTCCTTCAATTTTACCTTGCAAATGCATTGGAGAAGCTTATATAGGCATTAATTTCTCATTATATTTCCCATGTACTGCAACTTACGGCCCTTCACGATGTTGACCAAATCCACGGTTTTGTTTATCCTCCGTAGTACTCATTCATTGGTGAATTTGTCTGTCCATGGTATCTTCTGTATAACGATAGCCCAAAACACCTAAAGTTTTAATAGAGTTTCCGCCGTTAACGTCCACGTTTCTACTCCACACAGAAGCACTGAGTACACATTTAAGAAGCCTTATTTTTGTTGGTGGTAGGGTGATAGCTCCTGAAAACAGAGGTTATAGTCAAGAATGCACTTTTTGCCCTACCAATGCGACATTTAATCTCTTGGATATTGTCCCACGACTCATTGATTATAGTTCTCAAGTAGTTGTACTTTTTGTTTTACTGTCAAGTTTTGAAGCCCTTCTACAGTAATGGAAAACACTATTGTATCATCTGCATACTGCAGGTTATTGAACTTAACTCCATTTATTGAGATGCCTTCATCAATATCTCTTTAAGCCTCTTCAAAAAGTAGTAAAATTATGCACCTCTGTTCCACTCCCCCTAAGATTTTGACCTAATCTGTATATTTTCCATTTAATCGGAGCACCGCTGATTGATGTCAATACAGGTTAGTTATTATTTTTAGGTATCATTTGTTAATGCCTGACTCTATCAAAAGCCTTCTTGTAGTCAATCAGACAAGCAAAAATATCAGAGCTGGCATCTCTACATTTATAAAACAATACCTGTACGCTAAATAAAGATTTCCTCGTACCAACGGAGTTCAAAAATCCAAACTGATTAGGTTTTTTTTATTTCTCGCATTTCCGGTAAATTCTTTTAAATACATATTCCTAAAATTGTACTGAAGACAGCAATCTCTCTATAGATATTGCAGCTTTCTTTACTTCTTATCTTATAAATTGTAGTTATGTAGGAAGTCTGCCCCTTGATGGAATTGGTTGTATCATTTATGCATTTCTGAAAGAGATCCGCTATATAATTAAGCAGTTTATCTGTCCCAAATTCCTCCACCAAAGATCTTGGTGTGCATTGCCTGCTCTCTGATTTCTTTTTATTCTTAGAGACAAACAAATCTTACTTATTTCTCCTTTGGAAACTCTTACAGGTGATGCTGAAGTGAGTATTTGTATGGCTGGTTCTAGATCTTGATGAGATGAGTTATTTTCGTTCGAGATTACAGAAGTGATTATTCTATTTTGTTAGGATAATTAATGATATTATATTTGATACTCTTCTTACTTACTCTTTTTTTCTTCGGTGCCATACAAAAAAGAAGTAATAATAATTATGTCAGATAAAAATATCATAAAACTATTACCATACATTTTCGGATTTCGAAATGGATTAGGAACACGAGAAGCTCTTTTTGCCTTAATTATGTTAACAGAACGATAGAGAGACATAAATGTAGATGTATATGCATATTTTATTGATAATCAAAAATCATTTGACTACACTAACCATCAAAAGTTGATCGAAATTCTGAGAACAACTGGAATTGACGAACAAGACTTGCGAATTATCTTAGAACTTTATTTTCTCCAAACGGCAACAATTAAAATAGAGCACACAACATTCAAATATATACGAATCCGATGAAAAACGCGACAAGGTTGCGTATTATCACCGCTATTATTTAATCTATATTCGTAATGTATATTCATAAAAGCATTAGACCAGGGAGTCAAATGCAGAATAAGAGGACAAAATTATTAGGAACCAAATCGACTTTATTCTAATAAAAAATCGATTTAGAAACTGCATCATATCAGTTAAAACGTATACAGGTGCTGACACTGGATTCGATCACAATCCCATAGTAGCTGCAAACCAATTAAAATTAAAAAAGAGGATCAAAAAGAAGTCTCCTGTTGGGAATGAACGTACTTGTTCAAAGATATCGTAATATATCTGTAGACATATACTGTTGTTTTAATAACTTCTAAAAGGCAGTTGATCGTGTTCAGCACTCTATATTGATCGAAGCTCTAAAAGACATTGGCTTGGACGGCAGAAATGTTTGAATAGTTGCAAATTTATATTAAAATCAAACAACATCAGTTTAAGTAGATGGTGTGGAATCACAGGCTCTCAATATTAAAAGAGGAGTACGGCAGTGATGCTTCTTTTCACCCCTGCTTTTTAATGTTTACTCCGAAAGAATTTTTAGGAAAGCACTTTTTGAAAACAAGAAGAAATACTTGTGAACGGCGAATTAATCACTAATTTGTACTATGCGGACGATACAGTACTCCTAGTTTCTAGTCAAGAAGATCTGCAAACACTACTTGATAGTGTTATTGAGAGTTGTAGGGAGGTAGATCTGGATCTTAACATAGGGAAAACTAAAATACTCGTAATAAGTAAACAACATATAAAACCGTCTATATATGTAGATAATACCAAACTTGACCACGTTGATAAAATCGTTTACCTTGGACAGCAATTAAATTGTAACGCAGAAAGTCACGGCAAAATTAGATCTAGAATAGAGCAGGCTAGAGCTGCTTTTAGAAGGATGTCCAAGGTGTTATGTAACAGAGACGTAAAATTGGCATTGAGGATCTGCCTACTTCGCTGCTACGTATTCTGGGTTTTACTTTATGCTGTCGAGTCCTGGACTGTAAATAAAATCGATTTAAATCGGCCCCACCTTTTCTGGGTGGAGAAGATTCGAAACTCCACAATACTAGAAAGTCTCAGCAAGACTACTATGATCATAAAAAATATCAACCAGGAGAAAGCTGGAATATGTCGGACATGTAATGAGAGGTCCTAAATATAGGTTGCTACAAAATATCATGCAAGGAAAATTAGCAGGCAAAAGCAGTCCAGGACGAAGAAATACCTCATGGTTGAAGAACTTGCGAAATTGGTAGGGTATTAACACAAGCATGCTATTCAGGGCGGCAGTGAATAAAATTAAGATAGCTATGATGGTAACCAACGTTCTGAAAGGAAATGGTACATAAAGAAGAAGATTAGACCAGGTTCAGGGTGGAATCAAGATTAACGGAACCAACATAAATAATATCAGATACACTAATGATTCCATCCAAATATTAAGCAAGGCACAAGAACTATGAAATATAATAAATGTTGTAGTTGGTCATAGCAAAATGTTCGGTTTACATCTAAATGTTTCCAAAATAAAATTCTAGTTTTTCAAAGATACCAACAAACATCCAGTTGTACGCTAAGTGACAAATAATAGATCAGGTAACTTCCATAAAATATTTGGGAGCAAATATCACCAGCCAGTGCAATCCAAAAAAGAAATCCTGTCAAGAATCGACAATCGAGGAAAACACTAATGAACATAAAAACATTTTTTACAAGATCAAACCTTAGTCTAGAGCTCAGAATTCGAATGATCAGATATTAAGTTTTCTCTGTTTTGCTGTATAGCGGTGAAAGTTGTACAATGAACTCTAAAGCAGAAAAGAGAATAGATATCTTTAAAATGTACACTTACAGACGGATGCCGAGAATTCCATGGATACAAAAAGTTACCAATCGTAAGGTACTTCGGCGCATGAGTAAACAAAAAGATTTACTCAGCATAACCAAAGAGAGAAAAATACAATACTTGGGTCATGTGTTGACAGATGAAAAATATGAATTACTCCAAGCCATATTGGGAGGCACAGTGCAGGGCAAAAGATTAGTTGGAAGATGCAAGAAGTCGTGGCTAAAAGACCTTAGGAGATGATTTGATTGCTCATCCACATAAATCCTTTATGCAGCAGTTTCCAAAGCTACAATTGCTATTTGGATCGCCAACCTTCGAAAGAACACGGCGCAATAAGAAAAAGATTCACCTACAATTTGTTGTGAAAAAGATTTTAAGACGAGATGTTAAATAAAAGAGTATTCAGTCACATTAATTCATGAATTTTTAATTCTGATTGTCACCAAATGTACATAAATTATGAGCTTTTCAAAATCTATTATTACGGATTTTGCTTCTAGCTTCCTTTGGCTATTTTTAGATTAAACCGTATTTAAAAATACAATATAAAAATATAAAACACTTACCAATAGGCAAAAATAAGCAAAGAATAATGTGCGTCAATACGCGAATCATATTTCTGATTTATTTCATATCTTACTTTTTATTTCATTCAATCTAGCTTAACGAACTAAAATTATTCGCTCGATAAATATATATTATATTTAAAAAACTCACCTGTGCCAAATGTGACTGTTTGGTGGCATCTTTGAGATTTGGCAGATGTGATGAAAATTGAGACACCAGCACTGATCGGCTTCTTGTTACGGATCTTGCTAGTTTGGCAAATTTTGATAAACCTGTTAAGAAAATATGATAAAAATATATAACATTTTTGTATTTAATATATAATATGAGCAAAAAATATAGACTAGGCCTATTAGGCTATCAAAGCAAGATTTAATCATTTTTTGTCTGATTCTCACTGGTTTATATGAACCTACTAATTTTTCAGGGACAATTTAAAATGATCATTTGTAGGATAGTCAACACGCTAATAATGTTTAATTTTTGGCTTAAATTGTCAATATAAAGTTTGGCTAGGACTATATTTTTAACAAATTATTTTGAAAAAATTAAATAAATATGGTATTTAACACAGCAATTCAAGTACCTAATATTATTTCCATATAGATTAAAAAGTAAATAGATAGTCGCAAACTAGTGTGAATTAGCAATTAATGCTATACAAATTAAAATTATTAAACGAATTATGTGCAATTATTCAGAGATCCTGGTAAAAAATAATTTTTTAGAAATATAGAGAGCCCGGGCAGTGACAATATTGTACAGCTGAAAATATATATTGGTGGATACTATTGTTTTGGTTTGTATTTATTCGTTTTAAAAAATGGAAAAAAAATTGGAGTGCAAATTGGGGAAGGTAATATAATTACGTTATTATTTGCTGACGACCAGGTTGTGCTAGCTAAAGATGTTGAAAATGCTATAGGCGGTTCGGAAACTTGTGGAAAAATATAAAAAGCAGGGTTTAGAAATACATATATTATTTAATCTTTGATTGAGGACGAACACTAGAGGATGAAGATCTATGATACACTATATTCTGTCAAAAATAGAGTTATACTTCTCTAAAATCTTGGATGTAAAAGCACTAACCAGCAGAAATATAAGGCGATCATAAATTGGTATTGTGCAAAATCCAAATAAAAGCACATACATGTAATAACAAAACACCAGAATACACCACAAAGTCAAAAACTTGATGACTCCACAAAATACGTAGTCCAAAGAAAGCTGGGCAAAAATTAAGTCTGATATCCTAGCCTCGCCTAAGGAAGTTCTTGTTGATACTACAAAACAAATTGCTAAAATATTGTGAAGGAGCAACGAAAGAATAATTAACAACATTAATTAATAAATTTATAAAACAATAAAATACCAGAAGAATGGACAATGGGCAAAGTAGTTCTACTATTCAAAAAAGGAGATAATAATGACCAGAAAGCTACTGAGGTATAGATTTGTTAAATACTACTACGCTTAATGGAAATAGACAGCACAATAAGACGAAGGGACTTATTGACCTATTTGCTCTTTTATTTAAATATGGATGAAATCAAGTATTAACAAAGGAAAATAATATATAATAGAAAACAAAGAACTAAAAATACTGGTCCGCAGATTTAACATAGGAGCAAAAAAAATTATTATGACAATTTTATCTGCGGCGAAAACTAAAACAATGAAATTCAGCAAAGAACCAATCGGATGTACGATAGAAATTGATGTTACCAGTATTGAAAAAGTAATATAGACCTGAACAAAGAAGTGAGAGATCAAGTACAAAAGCAAATAGACTGGCAGGATGCCTTAATAATACTATATGGCAAAACAGAAACATTAACACTGAGATGAAATTAAGAATTTATTTAGGAAGAAAGTGTTAGACCAATAATGACATATGCCTAAAAAACAAGACCCAATAGAGCACCAATACAAAGACTACTGAAAACGGCAAGGATATGAGTACTGAGAACAATTACAGCAAATATGCTTAGAGAAAGAAGATAATGGTATTAGTTGAATGGATACTAAAAAGAATAAAAAATGAAGTTATTACATAAGCAAACGGGGGGAAACCGTCCCCCCGTTTTTTTAAAATACCAGGAGAAAAATCACCAATTGACAGAAGTATCGGACGACCGCGCAATAGATGGAGTGACATCATTTTATAGAGCAGAATTATTTATATAAGCAGAATTACTTATAAAGAGAAAGAAGAAGAAGAGGATAATTTAATTTGACATTGCGCATTTTTAAAACGAATATTTCTAATGATAATAGAAAAACACACAACCAGAGCAATGATTCAATATCTTAGTAGTTTCTGATGATACATTAATAATAAAAAAACACTAAAATCTTATCTCCAACTTCATATTTAATTAGGATTTAAGCCCAAAAATTTTTTTATTTAGGTATCGCCAATTTAAAACCACGAAACTTAAAAAGTAGCGCATGAAGTGTTGTTTGTTCATTGCAAAGAAGAGTTAAGAGTATGTGTTAAGGCTTGAATGGAAAAATGTCTAATAATTTTTGTAGCACTATGTAGGGTTTAAATCTATTTTTGTTCTTTGTTTCTTTTTTAGTCTCCTTTCTTCGGATTATAATACAAAATAATTAGGTTAAAATTAAAAAATTGTTATGTTACTGACTGACTTGAACGTTGGAGGCTTACGTAAGCTTACGCTTCTTATGGAGGCAGCTACTCCATTTTTGTGCTAAAGCTTTTGAGAGGTGAGCAACGTTAGTTGCAAGTGGGTAGTTTTTACGGTGGTGTACTGATAGTGAAGCAGAGACTTTGAAAGTGGTAGTTTTGAGCAAAAAAATAGTGCTATAAGGAAGAATTTAGGTTCGCCAACCATGCTTTAAGCAGAAGGTACCTCCGATGTCAGCCATACCAGACAACAGCTCTTTAGTCAGCGTTTTTGGCGTGCGGTTATTTTGGCGGAATATCTGCGATACTTGAGAATAGTTGTCGGGTTTCTAGAAATGTCATAACTTACCAGGAAATTCGTGGCCAGCGAAAAGTAGAAGCTTGACTGGAGGGAATGGAACCTTTATTTGGGGAATCCTGGTAAATATGTGCCATCGCCGATAGTTAGAAATCTTTATAGTTTGCTAAACTCTATTGTTGAAGCTAGCTATTGTACCAAGGACATATCTTTTGATGAATAAACGGTCCTTTATTTATGAAATGTTTGCAACTGGGTGAGTTTATGCTGACAAGTAATCTACACATTTCCATGTGCATTTTCTTAAGACTTTCTTTTATGTTTCCCTCATGGCGTTGCTTTAGCGTTTGTTAGTGACGCATAGACACACGATTTGTATTCGATAATATGCCTGATGAAAGTCTTATAGGTATGCAATCGAGTTTATTTAAAGTATTGCCGAGATTTCAAGATGATACATCTATTAGAGTAGCTCTTCTTCTTAGTCTATCTAGGGTGTTTTTAATGTCAATTTACCAGCCTAAAGTCCTGCTAAATGAATTCTGAAATAAGACACCGAGATTCTAAATTCGAGTTTATCTCTGAGGAAAACAATGTTAGATAGCTACTGACAACTAAACCATTTATAATCTGTCACATATTCAGAATACTGGAGCACATGTGTCTGAATAGAATTTCATCTAGAATCGACGAAAACCTCACACAAGAACAACGTGGCTTTAGACCGTAAAGATCATGAACATCAAAAATACTGAAGCTTATTTAAAACACCAAAGACGTATAGAAAGACATCAGGTTTATAGGGTGATTTTTAGATCTCACTGCCACTTATGACACTGTAAATCATAGGGGACTTTGAAGTTCAATTTTTTTCAACCTAGTTTTTTTTAGTATTTTCACGTGATCACCGATCGATTTATTATTATAATATGTGTTATAATTATAAAAATCAAGCTTTTTATCGACAAATTGCTCCGAAGGAAAAGAGTAATGATTTAAAGAAGTATCATCCTATTTTTTATAAATTTATCGAAAATGCCGGTCAACTTTGACGTAATTCAGATTTTTTTTTGAAGAAAAAGTGTGTTGCCGAGTCTTTTTTAATGCAGTTTTCTCAATTTAATTTAAACCAATAGTTATCGAGATATTACTTCTTTAGATATATGCTTTTTTATAAGTAAAAAAATGGCAAACTTCTATATTGTCGAATGTGTTATAAACATTTTTAGGCGAATTATGAAGATCGTAAGATTGCTATTTTGAAGGAATAGTATATATATATATATATATATATATATATATATATATATATATATAATCAATAACCCTTCTACCCTAAGGTGTTGGGTATGAAGCAATAGTAATAAATTAAAATATTTAAAAAAAACCTTTTTTGGTAATTTTTAAATATTTTAATTCTTTTAATAATATTTTGTATCTATTTGACACTAAGTTAATTACTATTACTAAAGGTAGCACAAAATTTTCTCTGCAAAAATCCAAATGCCACTTCTCACATCCACCTTAAAACTGAACCACCGTGGTCTATAAGTTTAAACTACTTACCCTGTTTATTTTAATCAAAGTTTTTATTTAAATGAAAAAAAGTGCGTTTTAAATATATACAAGCATATACATACGCAGCTCTTACAAATTACTCCAAAGATTTTGTAACGTTTTTTTAGGAAAAAGCTAGTTCACTTACCTCCTTTTGTGTCGTCCGTTTCGATAGGTTGCTTGAGTGCAGTAATATCCCTGAATGTCAACAAAAACAGCACAACCAAATCTCGTTCGTTTTTTATAGGCGATATCTGTAGAAGCAGCCATAGTGGTGTTTCTATAAATAAAAACAAATTCGGTTAGTGTTACATTGGCATATATTTACAATCAAAGGATATAGGCCAGTCTATGAAATTGGGTATATATTATAACATCTGTTATCAAACATCAATAAAAAAATATTTTAAAGTAACCAAAATGTTTTGTGTATTCACCAATAACCCTGTTCTCACCATAAAATGCTTTTTTCCAGTTTTTTTTAAAGGTTTGCATTTAAACAGAGAAGGGCGCCTAATACTAACTTTTGTAAAAAATATGGATTAGATTAAAAAGATTTTCTAACAAATATTCATTTAATAAAGATTCCTAACCACTTTTAATATATAACATGGAATATTTCATATCATCTATCTATCATAAGTTTATTTATACGAAGATAAATCCGTTCTCAAAACTGTTTCAGGTTTCATAATTTTGATGTTAAAACAATAATACCCTCCAAACTGAACGCAAACCAGTGCGGGAAGAAGTTCTGTTGGTTTTAAAATAGGTCCTAATTCAATAAGACACCGCAGCTTGACGAAAGATATATTATTACATTTAATCAAATTTTACAAAAAAAAATAAAATGTTTTTTATGGTTATCTTTTTCTATATTTGTTGGAGTTTTTTTTAAATTTTAAGCCTTATTTTAATTCCAAACAGAAGTTTAAATGTATTTAAAGACATAGTGTGTCAATGTATTTAGGCCTTTAATACAACACATAAGATGAATTAAAAGTAAAATGAGATCAAACAAAATACCTTGCCCCATAGAATAACATCTAACAATCTATGAGAATATTTCAATATGACATGTCTTAACGTCGCTGATAACAGGGATAATCAACAGAAATCCTAATACACCCTAAAAACAGTAAAATATTACAAATACTTTAAGACGTCTAATATTTTGTTTTCACGGCTGGGAAAACACGGCTTTTGTTTTCACGGTTTCAATGCTGATCGGAATCTATGATAAAAAACTAGAATGTTTTGGTCATGTGATAACGAAAAGCGTTAAATTCTTAAGTTTTTAATGCAAGTTCCATTAAAACAATTTTTTGTGGAAAATTCTAAGACACTAGACAATAAAACATAATTTGAACTTTAAACAATTCAGAGCTTAGTTTCTGTAAATATTATCATTAGTATATTTGAGTGAGTGGCAGTTAACTTAAACAGGATATGTTGTAGCACAACATAATCACAAATGCCCAACTGACGTAAGTGTTCTTCTGTTTTATACCTTAGCAGATATGTACTAAGTATATATTCTCATTACTGAGTTTTAAATTATAGTACAGATTTTTTATGTTTTTCAATTTTGCTTTACTCGTAATGAATTTGCGAGGCTTATATTCAGTAATTTCTATATTTTGTTAGTTTCTGCGGTTAGTGAACAGTCTGCTCCGCTTTCTTGCTCAAAATGTTTTTCTATGCTATTAGCTTTTTTATAAAAGTCTTTATGCTATGCTATCTAGTATAAAGTACATGTTATCTATGTAGTCTTTCTAGCTATCCAACGTATTCTTATTCCATTTTCTAATCTAATGGTCATGGTTTAAAAAAAACTGAAATTGTTGCTAACAATATTGATGCTAACATTTTATTTATATTTTGTGAGGTTGACAATAGTTGTTATGTACGCTGAAATACGTCGTCGAATTTTTTGTTTATAATCAATTTATAGATTCTTCTTCTTCTTCAGCCTTAGGTTATCCAACTTTGGACAAAGGCCTTCCCAAATCAATCCAGTATCTTCTATTTTAAGCCACTACTTGTGGTCTTCCTCTGCTTCTCTTCCCTAACCATGGCCTCCACTGTTGTATTTCGTGGTTCCATCGCTTAACCTCCAGTCGGGCACTGTGTCCTGTGAAGCTCCATTTTAATTTGGCAGCATGTTCCCCTGCGACTTTTACTTTCGTTTTGCTTCTAATCCATTTGTTTTTTTTTTCTATAAGTCTCACCCCGAGCATTGATCTTTCCATCGGTCTTTGTGCTTTTACTATTTTATCCATATTTGACTTGGTGAGTGTCCACGTCTGTGAACCATACGTGAGTATAGGGAAGATACACTGATCGTAAATTCTGGTTTTTAAAGTGTTCTATTTTAGTGCTTTTCAAGATCCAACTCAGTTTTTCAAATCCTGCCCACACCAACTTTATTCTTCTGGTAATTTCGGCAGTTTGATTTTCTTTGTTAATTTTTATTATATGCTCCAGGTAGATGTATTCGCTTACTGTTTCTAAATTTATGTGGTTCCACGTTATTTCTGTAATGTTCAGTGTATTTGTCAATATTTTTTGATTTTTCCAGGTTCATCTTTAGACCTACTTTTTCCGAAGCTTGAAATAGTTGCGTCATCATGGTTTGTAGTTCTTCGAAAATTATAGCGAATATTACAATGTCATCAGCGTATCTTAAATGACTCAGTTTTCTTCCATTAACATTTACTCCCTTATCTGCCCAGTTATTGTCTTTGAACACGTCTTCAAGTCCAAGTGTGAATAGCTTTGGTGGGATAACATCTCCTTGGTAAACTCCTCTGTTGATTGGTATAGCTTTGGTTTTCGCTTTCAAAATAGTTAGTGTATATAAAAGCTTAAAAAAATCACAATAAGTTAAACAAGGCTGAACAATATGGCACGTATTTGATATCTTGTTTAGTGTAAGTTTTGCCATATAAATTTTTTATTGACAGTGGCATTAGCTCATTTGTCGTGTTTATTGATTTATTTGAATTAATTTTTTTGATTTTTTAAATTATTCAACTCGTAGTTTTTGGGTATGTCATTTGAATTATATATTTTCAAGCATAATTATTATTTTAACGACTAACTGCTGCTTTTTTAATCTGATTACTTTTGGTAAGTATTTATTTTTAGGCTAATGAGAAAAATATGATATTCTAATCTACAAATTGTCATTAGACTACATGAGTCTGGCTTCAATTTCGTCAAACTATTATTCCGTCGAATTATTATTATGTTTAAGATATGCCTAGAAAAACGCTAAATTCCCAAGCGCAGCAACTTGTGTGGAATTTATATGAATATTTTGAGCTAGAAAAAAATAATGGAGAACCTTTAAAGCCTTTTACATCTGTTCAACAGGTAAAATATCAAATGCATGTTTATGAATTAGTTACTATTAAACAATTAGTTTTCTAAGACAGTTGCTGCTGCTTCAAAAATATTAGGGCTGACAATATACTCAATAAAAAAAAACGAAGAAAACAATTCCGTCCTTGTAAAACCAGGCAAATGTAGACGTCGTCTTATAAGTAAGACGACTGATATGCCCGAGGCATCAAAAATGGCAGTATAGAACACGTTGTATGATATTTACCAACAGAGTAAGTATTGATTTCTTTAGTGTGAATTTTATAATAAACAAGAACCTGGGTAGGTACTTCAATTTTCATCATATTTTTTATTTACTTATTTTTGGCTATTAAGGGATACCTGGAGTTTCACCTGTCACTTGCCTAAAGGAAGTAGTGGATATTTGAAAATCATTGCTTAGTACATTGTTAAAGGACATCGGATTTAAATTAAAAAAAATGACAATCGACAATCATTAATTGGGCAAATTAGTATTGCTGCTCTAAGAGCCAGATTCCTTCGTAAATAATATGTAAAATCTTGAAAGAGAAGTTGTTTTTTTAGAGAAAACTTGGATTTACTTTAACGGAAATAAAACAAATTCTTGGTAAAACAATAGTGCCAAAAGTGTCCAAAAATCAGGAGGTTATGATGGTAAACGTTTTGTAATTGTTCACGCTGGTTCATGCAAAGGATTTGTTTCGAGAGCAAAATTATTGTTTTGTTCAAAATCTAACGTAGCTGATTATCATGTAGAAAAGAACAACGAACTTTTTACTAAATTAATAAGAACACAATTAATACATAATTTAGAAGAGCCATCATTGGTTGTAATGGATAATGTTTCTTACTACAGTGTCCTTTTAAATAAACAATCTTCAATTACTTTAAGAAAGAATAAAATTATTAGTTGGTTAATAACAAATATTAATAAATATAACTTACATTTTTTTAAAGCTAAATTGTTATAAATATCCACAAATAACAGAAAAGAAAATATATATGTAATTGACGAGTTGATCCGAGAATATTGTCATGAGGGGTTGAGACTTTATCACTGTGAATTTAACGCAATAGAATTAATTTGGGCAAATTGCAAGTCATATTACAGTAAGTATATTGGTATGGATGGACATGGGTATTCTGTTGCTGTTTTAAATATGTGGAAGTATAAAAGACACTGCAACAATGTAATGCAGATATTTGGGAGAAATGTGTCAGAAATACTAATGAAATTATCAATAAATGCTATATCCGAGACAAAAGTATGGTGAATGTTGACATTTAACCAATTATAATAAATCCTAATGATAGATCAGATTCAGACAGTGACGAGAATTAAAATACATGAGTTTCTATTTCGGTTGGCAGTTTATTGTTATATAGTTACCCAATCTTTTATTTCAGTCTTTTTTTAAGTACATTGGTACTTTCTCTAAGAACATGCTATGGTATAGGGCGTTATCTGTTATAATTATTATTTATGCTTCAGATAAATTTTTTAATAGTTGATTTTCAAACCATGATAAAAAATTTGCTTGATTCATTTCTTCATGATAGTCTATTACAGCCGATTTAGATGAAAATATAGCCTGTGCACCCTTAATGAAGCCACTTTTATTACCAGCATGAAGAATAATATATCTACAAAAAAAGATATTTTAACATCTTCATGTTTTCAATATGATTACGATTATATATTATTATGATGAATATAAATATATTACGGTGTCCTATCGGTTATAATGGATTTTACACATATTTTATTCTCATCTTGCCGTAAGCGACATATAGATCTATAGATCAAGTTTCACTTATAAAAACAAACTTGTACAGTTCTTCTTGTTTATATTTTTTATATAATCTCAAAGGTTCTATTCTCTTCACAGCAATATGAGATTGCTCCATCAGTCCTCGCCTTGGATCTTCTTTTAGCCATTTAAAACCAACGTCTTTCAGTACAATATTAACATACGATAACTATCAGACAGATTTTTTTCCTTTAATTAAATCCATAAATGGGACAAAGTCATATACGGCACTAAACTTAATTAGATTTTCATTAAAAATTTTTAAATATCTTCAATAATACACAAGTGTTTTATACCTATAACGAGAAATTAATGCGAATTTTAAATTTAAAATAAAAAATATATCTTTAATGCGGTACAGTCTTATAAAAGACCTTATATATTTTGCAACAAATTTTAAAATATGACGCTTACAGTTTTTTTTATGGAAAGGAGGTGATAAATAAGATCATAGCAAGTCGTGTCATATGAATAGCCCGTCTTATTTCTCTCTTCCTCTTTTTCACTCTCAATCTCTCTCTGGTCTTTACTGCAGATTTGTTTCTAATATTTCTTTCATTCTAAGAATTCGAGTACACTACCTTCGGTATTGCCTTGTATTCAGTATTTTCCCTCATTTCTACGTGCGTATGGTACTTGCACTTACTCTACCTATCTCCTGTGTAATTTGTTTCTGTCCTCATTAAACCTTCTGCACTCCTATACATAGTACCCAGCCAAGTCAGTCTCTCTACAGTCTGTATAGTTTTTATCAGCAACCTTCCCTATCCTCTCTAGGTAGGCCCTGAACGAACCTAATTTGGAATTAATACCTTGGTCCAGGCCGTAATATGCTCATTTGTTCATTCTTCGTGCCACTCCGTTATTCTGCAAATCCCAGCTACTTATTTTCTTCTCATCATTCTTCCCATAAGTTTCCGACTGCTCCTTTCTTCTATTATTGTTTTTAAACTATTGACAAATGATTTGCAATGTATGTTCGTTTTTTGTGCATATTATATGTACACTAGATTCCGTGTTTAAATATACGGACCTAAATGAAAATTTTCGTCAGACGTAAAATTAAAATTAATTGATCTAACTTTTTATAATTTTCTACTCTTTAAGACTGGTTTTAAATCATTTTATTATAATATTACTTTAAAAATATGCTCATAATTTTCTTTACATTTAAACTAGAAACAATTAATATTTTAAATAAACAAATTTTTACAAAAAAGCTACCTCTACTTTTATTTTAGCTGTAACTTGTTGGAATATTTTTAAACCAATCGTGTGCTTTTTTATATTGATTTGTACAAACAAAGCCAGAACGCGGATTCAACTTTTCCACTTAAATTCGGGTCAAATAAAATGGGTTTAAAAGGCTCTGGATTTAACGGCTTAACTCTTCTGCGCCCCCTTTACCAAGTAGTTGTTAAACCCTGAGATCCTTACCGACGTGCAAAAGAGCTAAAGAGGAGTATAAAAGACATTTCAAGAACCCTTCAGTTTTTCAAAACTAGCAATATTTTTAGCAAAAGGTTATGGTAATAATGAAAACAATAAAGTTAAAGGATATTGATCCGCTAAGATCTGCAAAAGAACCAGCTTTCTGTTTTAATTAAGGACTTTTTAACGTCGTTTTCTTAGTTAAAGAAAAAAAAATCTATATGAAAATTTCATTATTTTAAATTTTTCGAAATCATGTTTTGATTAAAGGGTGTCATTCGTTTTATTTTAGATTAAACATTTAGTATTTATTATTTTACTCTCCTCGAGTTATTCATGTGACATTTACGTTTTTTTTTCGGTTTTTGGTCCTTCATATTTGATATGTATCAAGGATTATGATGGTAATTTTTAGCAAATTTGTATTTTGCTGCCAACTGGCTTCATTGGGTAATTTTATTTTGGACAGTTGTGTTCGACACTTAGGACTTTCTTGTGAAAATTATCTAAATAAAAGCTCTAAATGGAATGTCCATATGTTCCACTTATAGTACTACTTACTCTTATTAAATCATATAATCGTGATTCTATCGGTTCTATTTTGTCTTTAGGTGCGACTTAAACAAACTGCAGCTCTTTTAAATTAATTGTCCTTTCACGTCGTTACATATTCCCATAGATGTAAACATGGTCTTATACAAAAGTTTTTGTTGAAGTCGTATGTAACCTTGTGAGAATATTTATAAAAGTCGTTATTATTGTAAACCGTTAATTTTTCGAGAGCCAGCAGACATTTTCTGTTTTACTGCCGTTTTAATAATCCAATTCGGTTTTTTCTGTTACTGATTCTTAGGCATGTCGACGTTTTTGTATGTTAGAGAATTGTTTCAAGAAAATACCGAACCCTAAAGAAAAACATGTTGAATTTAAGACCCAATATTTGTAGGTATATAGACAATATTAAATCCCAACACATGGTATCGGTTCCTAAATCATATTTTAAATCGCATACTTCTTACTACTTTGCTTATCACGCAATCTTTAAAGAACAATTTATTAATTAGTCTCTCCATAATTCGTATTGTTTTCGAAGCCAGTCTGCGTGACGTTTCAGGTGTCTCGAAATGAGACTTTGATTACTGTTAGTAAAATTTAAAAGAACATCTCTTTTTTTACTTAATTTATTTTACGATATTTTCGTAACTGCTTCACCTGATAAAGCAAATGCCACAATGTGAACTAAGAATTTTGAAATTGCCAACTTCTTTCTAAATCACCTGAGCAGGGCGATGTCGTTTTATGTTTTTAGCTTTGTTAGTCTAAAATTCTCCGAGCAAATCCCGATAATACTATTTTCAAATGTTAAGTCTGCGTTTTAAATATTCAGTTAATAAAGTATTGATACCTTCTTTTTCTAGAGCTATTTTAATTATTAAAAAATTTACTTGCTGATTATAAAGTTGTAAAAAATATAAATTTATTAAAAAAAGAGGTTAAATCTTTGTAAGTGGGTATATTTAAAAAAACCCTTAAAAAGGCTACATCAAATTAACAAACGTTTTCGGAATAATAATTCTATCATCAGGTTAAAAGCCTTAAATAAGTATAAACCAATTAATTAAAGCAAACGTAGTTAAAATTTTGACTAAGGTTAAAAAAGCAAAATGGTTATACTTACAGGTTAACAGTCTGAGCCACCAAAATATTAGGGTAAAAACCCTTTAAAGTAAATAAGGTTACAAAAGATTGCACATATTGTTGTTAAGATTTATGGATGTTTAATATTTTATTATATTATACTTTAGGTAACATACACCCTCACCTTTCGTGAGTACCAGCGTCCGGAGAAGAAACCTCTTCAAACGCACTTCAGCTGGTAACTGATTGACAAGATACCTACGAACGGTGTCGAAAACAAAATGTCAATGTACCATGAAACAGTGTTAGTTTTACATAATACTACTACAGCCAAAAGATTCAAAAACTGTATTATGTATAACTAACACTGTTTCATGGTACATTGACATTTTGTTTTCGACACCGTTCATAGGTATCTTGTCAATCAGTTCCCAGAGAGTCAAGTACCCGTCAAGTGAGAGTCATCAGGATTATTTGTGGTCTCTATTATAATCAGACAGCACTGTGATAAAGAAAAACGGTTTTTGGAAGAAATATATATTAAGAGGAGTGTAATAGTGTCGTTAGGGCTGTGTACCGTCCTTTACTCCGTTTAATGTATAACCAGATGAAATAATCCAGCAAGCACAAAAAGAACTAACAACGAAAACAAAAGTAAACATTCGACCAATCAATAATATGCGGTTAGCAGCAGACACTATTCTAATAGTGGAATGTATTGAGAGTTTACAACAAATAGTCGACAGGTTGGTAGAAGTTAGTGAAGAAAATAGATTTTTTTTTTGTACAAATTATTTACAAATGCGTAAAATCAAATATTGTGTTATTGGATAAAATATGTCATTTCAAAATTGACACTTATTGTCGGCCAATAGCCCTTAGTGACTAAAACATATTTTGAGTGTGGTGTTAATATCCTAGGAATATCAAATTATGACTGCTTTTGTGTTTCCTGTTATATGTTTGTGTAGCAATTATCATAGTTGTGATTGTGTAACGTAAATTGAGCAATTGATTTATGTATATGTATTGTGTGTTACATGTATGTTGTGTGTTAGATTGTAGATGCTGAGTTTGACCATCTGACCGTCTGACTGCTGAGGAGTTCGCCACACATTTTTCTTCGTTGAGTAGGATGAGGGCTGCTTCGTTGATTTTCTTTTTCTTTTTATGTATGTTCCTTTAATGATTAGTGATGCATCTTTCCATTTTGGCCTGTGCTAGTTGTCCGAGGCAAGGTTGCATATCTGAGATTTTTTGAAATCTCTTTTCTTGATGTATGATGTCTTATGCTTATTTATCCTGACGTTAAGTGGTCTTGCTATTTCCTCCACCTAAAAACTGTTAGATGCACTCTTAGAAAACTGTTAGATGCAGAATATTTTATAGATGCACTTTTTTATCTTTCTTGTGTATTAATGAGTTTGGTTTTAAATAGGATGTACCTCAGTGTATTGTTTCTTTTGAATGTTGTTGTGATGTAGTTGTTTCCTATCCTCTTTAGTTTTTCTGATAAGCTCTTTACATATGGTATTGTGGTCATCTTTGAGTCTCTTCTTGTAAGTGTTTCAGGATTGTTTGTAGTGCTGTGTTTTTTCTTTGATCTTGTAGAATTCTTTGTTTATAAATAACAGTGAGTAGTCATTTTTAGTCAGAACCTTTGTTAGCAAATTTTCTCTTCCTGAAGTGCATTTCAGGAAGAAAAATACCTTGAAAGCCTTTAAAAGAAATTTGAAGCCTTCGAAATCTGAATATATCGGAGAATTCTGCGAATAAATTTGGTGGATAGAGCTCGTAACGTGTTGGTTTTGCAGTGGATGGAAAAAGTTACGAAAGTTGTCAGAACACTTGAAAATCGCAAATTGGAATGTTTTGGCTATGTTATGCATCACCCAGAAAGATATGTTATACTTCATTTAATAACACAAGGCAAGATACTTAAAAGAACAGTGCCAAATCAAAAAAAAAATCATAGCTTAAAAGCCTGAGTTAATGGTTTACCCGGTCCCCTGCATTTCTTTTTCGAACTGCTGTCAAAATCGTTGTATCAATTTATTAGCCAAAGGACGATCATAAAGCAGAGCACAGAAAGAAGAGGAAGAAAATAAAATAAAAACAAAACAACCAATAGACTATGTATAAGAATTTTATAACGATAAGAGGTATATGGTATACACGCAGAAGAATCAAGTGATGTTCAAATCACAAAACACAATAATAATGGTAACAAATGTAAATAAAAAGAAGATCCAAGACAAAATAAAATACCAAATGAACTGCTAAATTACAAAGTCGAAATAATAGCTAAAAACACAAAAGTAATTTTAAGATATTTTAGACAAAAACTACCGTACATAACCACTCAACATAACTCTTAACTCTTAATGACTCAAGAACAATAAGGCTTTGTACAAAATAGGCCAATACTTGTTGCCAACAAAGAGAAAGTATTCTAATATATTAAGTCTTTTTATATGTACTTTGAAGATTACATTAAAATTGTACTTATTTTGTTCACTGCATTTTGAAGGTATCTAATTTTTTTCTGAACGTTTCACCAAATCTTAGTATTAAAGTGTCTAAAATCTAAAAATGTGGTCAGTTAAATATTCTTCGTAACAGAACACTCCCTGTGGAATTTCTGTTTTGATTGGTGGTAGTTCTGAATATTCGCATTCCTGTTTAACTTAAAAAGTTCTGTCTCTCAAATATGACTGAATTAGTTGGACTTGTGGATTAAAAGATACCTTATGAGTTTTAGTAAAAAGCTTCTGTGCCATACTTTATCAAATGATTTTGTTGTGTTATAGCTGAGCATATTTTATTCTCTTCTAGAGAATACATATAATATTTATTATGTGATGTATTTGGTCTATTGTTGATTGTTTATTATGAAATCAAAATATATTCTTAGTACGTATTCTTATTAGCAATATCTTCTTAATAATTTGCATAGAATTAGTGGCAACGATATTGGTCTGTATGTTTCTACCTTATTTACTAATTTCCCTGATTGGGGAATCGTGATAAGTTACATAATATTGTATCCTCAATGCTGTATTTATAAGATTTGTGTGTTTTATGATGGCCTCGCTGTAGTTTTGCGTCTGTAATTAAGACAAACACCGGAGCCTTTTTAAAATTAATAATATTTTTGATTACTTTGAGTATTTTTTAGGGGTAGTATCCTTTATTATTTCTTGATCAGGACTGTTCACAAAATGTTTAGTACTGTCGTCATCATCATTTTCGGCTTGACTTAATTTTGAAATAAATTCTCTAAGTATGAAGGGAACAGATTTACTTTTTGTTTTGCGTCATGTATCCATATTCTATTTTCTTTTCTAATCGGCGGAAACTGTAGCGTTGATCTTTTTTTTTTGTACATTCCCACAATAAGTAGTCAGTAGCTTAGTCATCAGTCAGATCGTTGAGGTTTTGGTTTATTGATTATTTTTTTATTGTATATATTTCTCTTTTTATTTACTGCAGTTTTCCCTTTATTTGCACCAGTTTTAGAATTTCTTTGGAATAATTTGAAGCTGTGTTTTTTCTTACAATTTATTTGATATTATTCCAAGCTGCTTGCTGTATACTTACAGTTAGTTTCTTTGCTTATTCGTTAAGTTATTTAATATTTTTAATTGGTATAATAATATTAATTCGGTCACTTAACTCCTGTCTAAAGCTACTATTGTACAGTATTGTGCGAATTAATGGAATCATAGGCTGTTTTAATGAAAAAACAGTTTATTTAGTAAAAAATTATACTTTGACAAAACTATAAAGGTAAACTTACATCATTCAGTAGGTAATATGTCCCCCTTTGGCAGCAATTACTGCTTTTGCCCGTTTTGTCATAGATTCTATGAGTTTCTGGCAGTTGTCAGATATTCTTTCATCTCGATACCAAACCTGAATGGCCGCTTCTATCATTTTTGTTTTAGTGGTACAGTCCATTTTTCGCCGTCAATCTTTGCAAATGGCCCATAAATTTTCAATGGGATTAAGGTCGGGCGAATTACCGGGCCAATCCAAAACATTAATCTTCTTATTTTTGAAAAATGCCATCATTTCCTTGGATTTGTGACAGGAGCAGTCCTGTTGAAGAATCGCTCCTCCATGGGGTTGACATTTTTGGAGTTGTTTGTCCAAATACTTTTCCAACATGGATTTGTATTTCTGGCTGTTCATCATGCCTTCAATTGGCACCAAAATTTCAACCCCTATGTATGAAAAACATCCGCAAAACATTTTCTTGTCTGGATGTTTTACGGTTTGATCAATATGAGATGGTGTAAGCTTTTCATTATTAAATTTCCTGATGAATTTCGACCGCTGTCCCTGAACTATAAAGTGAGTTTCATCTGTAAATAGGACTTTTTTCCAGTCGCCTATAGTCCAATTAGAGTATTTTTTGGCCCACAGTAGCCTTTGTTTCTTGATTCGTTTAGTAAGAAGCTGTTTTTTCTGTGGATGAATTGCCCTTCTACCATTCTCCAAAAGTCTTCTACGAACAGTTGAGTCATGAATCACTATAGCTGATGCTGCTAGATCTTGTTGTAGGTCTTGGCTTGATTTTTTTGGGTCTAATTTGCTCTTTCGAAGTAAAAATCTATCATCTGCTGGTGTTGTTTTTCTCTTTCTTCCACATTTTCCTAACCTTTTCACATCCACTGATCCCGGTTCTCGTTTACGCTTCAAAATTTCGCTTACTACCCCCTGACTTACTCCACACGTTCTAGCAATCTCTCTTTGTGACATACTAGTGTGTTCACTCAACGTGACAATCTTTTCACGCTTCCTAGGCGTAATATCCATGTTAGAATAAAACCAAAAACAACACAAAATAGTACAAAAACCCCCAAAACAACGAAAGCTTGGTAAGAAATGACCTAACACACACTCAAACATACCAACACACAGTAAGGTTATGTTTTCAATGCTTGGTCAGCTGTCAACTGTGTAGGTAGTGTTGCCAACTGTGAATATTGAAAAAATGAAATAAAATTCACAGTGACTCCATTAATTCGCACAATACTGTAGATGTAATATATCAAATTGTAGGGTGTCTAAAAATTGATACCAAATTATGAATTTGTGTAGATACAGATACGGTACCAGTAATATTAAAAACTAAAAGAATACTGAAAATTAGAACTGTAAAGATACTTGTTAGACTAGCTGAAAGAATACTCGTAAACAGAGAAATAAGCAAAAGCACAAGACACATTATTAATTAATATACATTAATAACTAAATGAAAAGAGGAAAAATGGAATCAACCATGGTACCAGAAGGTTGATCTCAATATGGAGATATATTATGATAAAACAGGTATTTTGCATACAAAAAATAAGGTGATATTTTGCTTTTTCACACTAGTTTAAATAGTGAGTGTAGTGTTACCGTTTAAAAAAATCATCTTTATTAATGGAAGAACTGTTATATTCACTCAAAAGTATTATTTAGTCTAAAATCAGCTAGAAATGTTTTCATAAAAATTTTTTGAGCATCAATTGTGTTTACAGCTTTTTTGTTTTATTTTTTTTAATTTATATTATACATTTCGGCTGTAATATTGTTAAAATATTGTTACAATATGAAAATGTTTGGAATAAAGAATAACCTGTCATCTTAATTATCAATTTCTGATTTTTTAAGTTTGTACGCATTACTTTTGCGTGGTCCTTCTGTATGTTGGTGAATAGTTGTGTAGACAAAATATTTACAAAAAAATGAATGGCAAAATTAGGAGATACAATTAAATATATGGGAAAATTAACAAATCAGAAGCTTAGAAGATTTTGGAAAAGGTATACTGGGTTTGCCAGAAGAAGGATTACTTTCGAATATTTCACAAAATTTACATCGGATCGAATACCTGAGAAACGCGTGTTCCAATATCTATAAAATAACATTAAATACGACCCACCACTTCACACTGGCAGGTTTGGCTTTTAATCAACTTTGAATTCGTAAATGGGAATCATTATGTTTTATTTCAGATTTGTATTTCTCATAAAAAACTAACTGTTATTAAATATTTTTTAAGTTGTGGATATATGGAGCTATAATCGGGGAAAAATGATTTATATTTATACCCTACAAAAACTATGAAGGTGGTCTAATATGTCGAGAAATATACTGCTAAATGAAAAACCTAATAATAAGTTTTTAATACTTCTCAAAATTTATCGAATGATACCACACACGAGTCCTCACTCCTACCTCCTATAGGTTGGGCATTGGGGACTTTAAAAATCTTAATAAAAAAACCCAATTTTTCATTGGAGATTCGGATTTTACGTAAAAAAGTAAACAAGCGTAATCTGATTTTCTATTCGCTATAGATAGCGCTGTAATTGCAAAAATCAAATAAATATTCAAAGTCTACTCACTAATTTTTATGGCATGAATATGATTTTTATAAGTTTTGCAGTATCCGAACCTGCAATAAAAAATATGGGTTTCTATTTAAGATTTCAAAGTTGCCCCCCGCCGCACTCCCAGGGGATAATAATGTGGGTCATCATGACATTAAATCATTCGATACATTTTTAAATAAATATTAAACATGTGCCTTTTGGTTTTTCATTCAGCAGTGTATTTTTCGAGATATTGAACCGTTTCCATAACTTTCCTGAAGTACCAAAATCAATGTTATTTTCAAATATGGCGTTATCTATCAACAATTCGAGAAAATATCTCAAAGAAAATTACTTATTTTTGTATTAAAAATCCAAATCTTCAATAAAAAATCGGGTACCCTTTTAAAATTTCAAAGTTGTCCCCAGCCCCACTATAGAAGGGTGGGGTGAGAGATCGAATTTAACGTCATTCGATAGATTTTTGAAAGTAATATACATGTATTTTTCAGTTTTTTTATCTAATCTAAAATTTTGTAAAATAGTCGAACATTCCACTTCTTTTGGAACACTTGGTATATCTGGTTCTTTCAACACTAAAATCATCCCATAAAACCTAATTTTTTATATTTTAAAAGATATGTAATTATACTGTAAATAAATATGTAAATATGAGTGAATTATAATATTTTTTTTTCTTAATATATATTTGTAAAAGAATGGAGTAACCTAAAAATTTATTGTATACATATTATTGATTAAAATCTGTCTTCAAACGTACTTACCATATACCAGTTTAGATCAATACACTTAGTTTCTTCTAATTATACATTTTTAAATTAACAATTTGTATTTTTAATTAATAAAATCTAACAATTGAAAATAACCCGACACCATCAAGTAAAATACATAGACTGGCCTAAAATCCACTGGAGCTTTCTCGAAAAGTTCAACTAGTTGAGAAGCCGTCAAGTGCTGTCAACTACTGAATGAAGTCTTTAGAACTATATCTATGTTTACATCAGGCAAGAACTTAGCGTTTCGTGCTCAGCTAAATTGAGTAAGCGACATAAGTGGTTTTTAGTAAAAAACTAGCAATTTTAGAGTAGCATAGTTGGTCTAAGAAGTGAGTTCTAAGCTAAGCTTTAAGCAAATAAAAGCCACCTGTAATTACTATTTCAATGTGATGAATATTGAATAAAGAGATTGCGATATATATTATATTATGATATGCTATGAAATTGTACTTAATCTCTAACCAGTGTTATTATTCTTTTGTATTAATTCAAGTTAAGTTTTTTTTTTCGGATTTTAGAATTTGGGTAAAACTATTTTACAAAAAGTGCCATTTTTCCAACTAGATGTCTTGTTTTCACAAAAATAATTAAGAATAATAAAAAAAGAAATAAAGCTAAGTATTACTGTTAACATATAACGTATGACGCAACTATTTCAAGATTCGGAAAAAGTAGGTCTTAAGATGAACTTGGAAAAAACAAAAATAATAAGAAATATACCGAACATTAGAGAAATAACGTTGTACTACATAAATTTAGAAACAGTAAGCGAATACATCTACCTAAGACAGATAATAAAAGTTAACAAAGAAAATCAAACTGCCGAAATTACCAGAACACTAAGGATGAGCACGGGCAGGATTTGGAAAACTGAGTTGGATCTTGAAAAGCACTAAAATAGAATAATATTTGAAAACCAGATTTTACTATTAGAGTATCCACCCTATACTCACGTATGGTTTACAGACATGGACACTTATCAAGTCTAATATGGATAAAATAGTAAAAGCACAAAGAACGATGGAAAGATCAATGCTCGGGTGAGACTTACAAAACCAACCAAATAGATTAAAAATAAAACCAAGGTAAAAAAGCAGTAGAACATGCTGCCAAATTAAAATAGAGCTTCGCAGGACACAATTTCCGACTAAAGGATAAAATATGGAACCACTAAATACAACAATGGACCCATGGTTAGGAAAGAAAAGCAGAGGAAGACCACAAATGAGATGAGCTAATGATATTAAGAAGATTGGAGGACACGACTGGAAGCAATTGGCGCAAAATAGAAAACACTGGATTGATTGGGGGAAGGCCTATGTCCAAAGTTGGATTACTTAAGGCTGAAGAAGAAGAAGAAGATTACTGTTAACAACACAATAACTTACAATAATAAAATAAGTAAATTTAATTAGCGTACCATTAATAATAATACTTGGGGTTCAGAAGTCTTGGCGTTTAAAAATTGAAATATGCTTTTGAAGCTATGGTTTATTATATTTAAGTTGGCTCTTTTATCTTTATACATGATTTAAGCTCTCAACGAACATCTTTTTTTTTTTCTTAAAAGTTATATTTCGGCTGGCTGTAGTTTTTGCCTTTCTTGTTTTGACTCTTTCTAATATTCACTACCATAGATTAAAAGCGGTGCTGCCATTATCTCATAGAATTTAATCTTTGTTTCTATTCTATTTTTATTTTGGAGTGTTCTTTGGAGTCTGCGGCATATCTTATATTTATATATTATGTTGTTAACGTTATTTTCTTCTTCATGACCTACATTATATCCTAAATAGTTAAACTGTGATACTTATAATACGGTCTCTTCATTTTTAATAAAAACAAAGGATGGACAGTGTTAGAGGCCCACAAAATGAATGAGGCCGCATTGCCCATCCATCCAATGGCACTACAGCCCAAGCCGGGCCTTGGCCTCCTTCATTAAACCTCTCCAAACATCTCTATTTACTGCTGTTCTTTTCCATGAACGCGTTTTTAGGAGATTTTTGGCATCCTCATCTACCTCGTCTTCCCATCTCTTTTTTGGTCTTCCAACAGGTCTTTTTCCTTGCATTCTTGCGTTTAGTAATTTTCTGGGGATTCTGTTCTCATGCATGCGGGCCACATGCCCTGCCCATCGTAATCTCTGCAGTCTAGTGTATTGTGCTAGTGTTGGTTCAGTGTATTGTTCGTATATTTCGTTATTATATCTAATTCGCCAGTTGTTATTTTCCTTTATTGGACCCAGTATTCTACGCAATATTTTTCTTTCGAACACGTCTAATGCATTGGTAGATTTCTGTGTTATAACCCATGTTTCACACCCATAACTTACTATGGGTCGGATTATTGTTTTATATACCCGGAGTTTTGTTTTCCGGTGTACGTCTCGCGATTTGAATATGTGGCCCATCGCGAAATAGGCTTTGTTTGCCAGCATAAGCCTTCTATTTATTTCCGGTTCTTCTTCATTATTTTCGACCAGATCCATTCCTAAATACGTGAATCTATTCACGTATTCTATATCGTCTATAAATTGTTGTTGTTGCGCCTGTCTATTTGATCTGGTTTGTATGAGTAGTTTTGTTTTATTTGTATTTATTGTTAGCCCTACAACTTCTGAACTCTGTTTCAACTGAACGTAGGTTTCTTCTGCCGCAGTCTTTGTTCTGCTCATTATGTTTATGTCATCTGCGTATGCTGCTAATTGGGTAGATTTGTTTGTAAGTATGTTATTTCTGCCCACCGTCAACCGTCTAATTACATATTCAAGAACAAGATTAAAAAGTGTTGGAGCCAGTCCGTCACCTTGTTTCAGTCCTTGCGTTGTCATAAACGCATCAGTGATCTGTCCTTGAATACATACATGTGCTTCTGTTTCTGTCATTGTCATTTGCACTAGTCTTATTAATTTTGATGGTATGCCAAATTCTTGTAATATATTAGGTAGTATTGTTCTATCTATTGAATCATAGGCTTGCTTGAAATCTACAAAGAGATTGTAGACGTCTATGTCATATTCCCATGCTTTGGCTAGTATTTGTTTAACTGTAAATAGTTGGTCAATAGTAGATCTATTTTGCCTGAACCCTGCTTGATATTCCCCGATAATTTTTTCAGTGAGGGGTTGAAGTCTTCGATTAAGAATGTTTGTGAGTATTTTGTATCCCGAACAAAGTAAAGAGATGCCTCTATAATTCTGGCATAACAGTTTGTCTCCTTTTTTATGAATAGGGCAGATTATACTTTTCTTCCATTGTTGTGGGATTTTTTCTTCTCTCCATATTTCTTGTATAAGCTGGTACATCTGTTCTGTCAGATTTGTTCCTCCCTGCTTGAACAGTTCTGCCGGTATCTTATCTATTCCCGGCGCTTTATGGCTTTTTTGCATTCGGATTGCTGTTCGAACCTCCTCTAGCGTTGGAGGTCTAGCCAATTCATTATCTTCTCCATCTTCCCACAGCTCCTGTTGTTGACCTTCCTGTTCTACCTGCTGCTACCGCTGTTGTAGTGGTGTTTGTGCCCTTTCGTTTAATAATTCCTTAAAATACATCATCCAGGTTCTCTTAATTTCGTCCATATCGCTAATTATTTCCCCATTCTTATTTTTGCATAGGCTAGTCTTCGGTTTGTAACCCTGTCTTAAATGTTTGATAAGTTGGTATGCACTGCGTGTTTCGTTTTCCTTGAACGCCCTCTCTATGTTTAGTATCCGGTTGTTTTCGTACCGTCTCTTTTTCTGTCTACATAGTTTATCAGCTCTTCGTCTTTTATTCTCAAATTCTGTCCTTCTCTCTCTAGTTCGTCTGAGTATGAAATTCTTATGTGCTTCATTTCTTTCGTGAATAGCTTGTTTGCATTCTTCATCGAACCACTGTTCTTCTCTCCGTTGAGTGTTTGTTCCAAGAACTTCTTGTGCCGTGTTTAGTATGATAGTGCTTATGGTGTTCCAATGATTTTCTATTGTGAATTCTTCTATGTTTTCTTCTAGTAATTTTTCACCCACTGTTCTCTCAAATCTTTCTTGTACCTCAGAGACTTTTAGGTTATCTAAGTTTAGTTTTTCTTGTTTCGGATATTTTTCCTTTGCTTGTCGACTGATTTTACATCTGAGCCGTATCTGTACTAGTAGATGGTCGGAGTCACAGCTTGCTCCACGCCTACTTTTTACATCTAATATACTTGTGGCCATTCTTCTTTCAACCAGTACGTGGTCTATTTGATTGACTGTGTTTCCGTCAGGTGATATCCAAGTGCCCTTATGTATGTCCCGATGTGGGAAGCATGTCGAACTGATAACCATATTCTTTCCAGCTGCGAAGTCTATTAGAAACTGACCATTCTCATTTGTCTCTCTATGCAGACTATGTTTCCCTATTACCCCTATGTACTCTTCTTCTTTTCCGATTTTGGCGTTTGTGTCACCTATCACCATTTTAATGTCGTTTCCTGGTATTGAGTCATAGATTCGTTCTAGATCTTGATAAAAAGCTACCTTAGTGTCTTCTTCCTGTTCATTTGTAGGGCAGTGTACATTTATAAAGGTTACGTTAAAGAAATGAGTTTTTATCCTAAGCTTGCAGATTCTTTCATTGATGGCTTGAAAGTCTGTTATCAGGTGCTTCATTGTATTATCTACGATAAAGGCTACTCCGAGTTCTGGCCGCATTGCCCAGAGTCAGAGAAATAAGCGGATGATTCTTTATGACATAAATTTTTATACATTCTGTATAACAGAATCAAAACAAATTAATTAATATGGTACCAATTAAGGAATCTTAAGTAAATAACAATTATCTAATGTATTGATAAATTTAGTTGAAGAGAATCAATCGTTTGACCTATACAATGTGTTCCAACGAAAATTTGAGCCCCCTTCCAGAAATTGACAAACCAAGAGTTTCTTCAAAATTTAAATAAACACGTCAATTTTTTTGATGGGGACGAGTTTTTATGCAAAATTTATGCTCTCAAATGTAACCCCCTAGTGCCCTGCATCAACCCCCAGTTTTTTTTTAAATAGCAAGTGTAATCGAGTGGCGCATCATTTGAATGATAATTTTTTCTCTACAGAACACTCTTTTTTTTTATTTTACGTATTAGCATTGGTAATTAAGACAATAACATATCAGTAATAACAATATCAGTAATAACAAGAAAAATCTAAAATTTCACCAAACTAGCCAATTAAATGTTCTTAGTGACCTTCAATAAAATAATTCAATCAACCTGCCAATTATTAATATCAACACGCCACTATGTTAAGATATTTTTTTTTTTAATTTCACTTTTTTTTAATGATTTTTTTTAAGATAATGAATCCTAATTATCTTTGTTTGTGTTTACCAGACAACCTTTGATTTGTGATTTCCAAATGACTGAATAATCAGAGATATTATTGAAAACGCTTACAAAAAAGGGATATCATGGTAAAGAAAAAATAGAATGAATTAAGCTATACTATGAAAATAATCAGTGTGCTAAGGCTACGGCAAGGATCTTTAATACAAACCACCCAGAAAATAATGTAGGTCACAATACGTCAAACATTTAACTAATAAATTTGAAGCTACAGCTGACTTTAACAACACAAAGCACGAAGTAGACCGTCGAGTGTGAAATGAAGCAGTCATTTCCAATTGGTAAATGACAGTATATCAGACAACTATCTCGCGCATCTGGTGTATTAGTATCTAGTGTTTATCGAATTATAAAATCCAAGAAATTTCACCCATATAAAATATGATTACTTCATCAATTAAACGAAGATGATCCTGATCGTTGGCTTTAATTTAGTGAAATCATAAATAACAACACACATCGATTGTAAAATACATGTTTTTCCGATGACAGACGAGTGTACTTTTATGTTAAATGGTAAAGTAAATAGACATAATTGTCATTTTTAGAGTAACAATAATCCTCATTTATTCATGGAGACACATTCACAAAAACTCAGAAATTAAATGTATGGTTTGGCAATTTGGTGAATCCCGTTAATGGACCATTATTTCTTAGAGGAAATCTTAACATATAACATAAAATAGAGTGGCCGGCTAGATCACCGGATCTTTCGCCTTTGAATTTTTTTGTGGGGATATTTAAAATCAAAAATATGCGCCACTCCGCCTGCAGATCTTGCAGAGTTGCGACAAAGAATTGTGAGAAAATGCCGATTATTACTCCGGAGTTAGTTTGAATATACTGTATTATTGTATGAAGGTTACAGGAGGTCATTTCAAATATTTATTTGGTTAATTTAATGAAATTTTATGTGTTTTGTTATTTTGAAAAATTAAGAAAAAAGAGAATATCGTGTAGGGAAAAAATACCTTTCCAATGATGTGCCTTTCCAATGATACTTGCTATTAAAACAAAACGGGGGTTGATACGGACTTGTGGGGGGCAACATTTGGGGGCATTGTTTTTTTAAATATTCAGGAAGCTCTTGGTTTCTGAGTTTCTAGAGGGGTTAAATTTTTGTTGGTAGACACTGTATATTGTATGCATACATTTAATTTTGAATTTCTAAATCTAAATGATTCGTTTAGTTAGATTTAGAAATTCAAAAGAGTTTTACTTGTTTTGAAATTTGGATAATAATTATTAAAAATAAACATATGACGTTTATATAAAAACAAACATAACATTTAAAATAGAAAAACCAAACAAATTAATAATGTTAATAAAAATTAAAGAATGTTATTTTACTTTAAATTTTTAATTTATGACGACAACAATATAAATAATCATACATTCGAATTTAAATTGTATTGTTAAATAGTATTCCCAGTGAAAGACAATCCATAGTTCGGCAAAGGGCTCTAATCATCCTCAATTAGGAATAAGCAAGGTGAATTTTGGACATGACTGCCTCGGTCTATCAAGTCCCAATTAGTTTCCTATTTAATCCTACATCAGGGTACATCCCTATATCTGTAGAGGAGTTAGACAGGGATGTGTTTTACCACCACTTTTGTTTAACTTATATTCTGAAGAAATTTTCCAAAACACGCTCAATAGTAGCGAAGCAAAAGTCACCGTCAACGGATAATAAATTAACAACAAGATATGCAGACGACACTGTGATCATAGTAACAAGTATAGAGGATCTAAAACAACTTATCGAAAGCTTCATACTCAATATGAATAGTGCTAAGATGGGAATTACTATAAACGTTAAAAAAACGAAGTACATGCTAATTACAAAAAGACCACAAAATATACATCACCTATTGACAATCAATGTAAATGTGATAGAACAAGTAGAAAAATATCAGTATTTGGGAACTTTGATAATGAAACTAATGATCATACTGATCAGCATTTATACGAATGAAGCCGCTCCTAACGTACAAAAATCTAAATTTGGAGATCAGACTACGTACCATTCGCTGTTATATATTTTTAATAATATTATATGGAGCTGAGACTTGGACATTAAAAAAATGTAATTTAAAAAGAATCGATGCCTTCGAACTCTGGTTATACCGCAGAGTATTGAAAATATCATGAACTGATAGAATTACAAATAATAAAGAAGTACTGGAGATGGTTGGTAAAGCAACAGAACTAATTACCACTATACAAACCAGAAAACTGGAATACCTAGGCCACGTGATGAGGGGACCTTCTTCTTCTTAACGTGCCCTATCAAGTCCCATTGACGTTGGGGATTAACATGGCGAAACTGTCTCTGTCTCGAGCTATTCTAAATAGTTGCTCAGCTTTCTTTATTCCTGTCCACTCCCTGATATTCTTTAACCAAGAGGCCTGCTCTCTACCAATTCCTCTGAGTACTTCGATTTTACCCATCATAATAAGTTGAAGAATATTATATCGGTCTCCCCTTACTACGTGTCTAAAATAGGCCATCTTTCTACATTTGATGTTATCAAGCAGCTCGCGAGCAGCATTTACTCTTTCAAGGACTGCCACATTTGTCAGCATAGCCATCCATGGAATTTTTAGTATACGTCTGTGCAGCCACATCTCAAAGGCCTCCAGACGATTAATCGTGGATATTTTTAATGTCTATGCTTCGACACCGTATAAGAGGACTGACCAAATGTAGCATTTAACCATGCGCTTTGTTAACGCATTTAACCATCGAAGTTGAAGTTGCAAGTTATCATTACAGAAGAATGACCTCATTTTTAAAAATGTCTTGCAGGCTATCTCGATTCTACATTTTATCTCTTGATCTGGATCTAATTGTTCAGTAATATGGCAACCAAGATATTTAAAACTGGACACTCTCTGAATTATATGACCATCAACATATAATCGTGCATCTTGATGTGCTAAACGGCTAAACACCATGTGTTTTGTTTTTGAATAGTTTATGTTTAGGCCAAACTCTCTTCCCACTTTATCAATGGCATTTAAAAGGCATTGTAATCCATTCATGTCATCACTTAAAATAACTGTATCGTCTGCATACCTGATTGTATTTATCAGAATTCAATTAACTTTTACGCCCCATTCCAAATTATGCAGCGCTTCTTTAAATATTCTATCTGAATATAAATTAAATAACAGTGGGGATAGTATACAACCCTGTCTGATACCTCTTTGAGGGGACCAAAATATGAAATTTTAAGACTTATAATATAGGGAAAGATTCAAGGAAGAATATCTGTTGGCCGAAGGTAGAACTCATGGTTAAAGAATATACGTGATTGGTATCAATGCAGATCGATTGATTTGTTTAGAGCAGCAAGTTCTAAAATAAAAATAGCCATTATGATGGCCAACCTCCGTAGGGAGACGGCACTCTAAGAAAAGAAGAAATGTCCAGAATTATCCATAAATCCTCCAAGGCCCATCAACAACCACATCAACTAGATGTGACTCCTTGTATTCATTTCTTGTCACATAAATATTAAAATTGTAAGACCAATAGGACATGAAGACAAACAAAGACGTCAAATCTTTTAACAAAAAGATCTGTATTTTTCCTTCTGTAACGAACTGAAAGAAGTTGTTAGTTCCCTTTTCCCAGTAAAACCTGTAGAACATGGCCTCTAGAAAATTTATAATGGCTAAGCTGATGGACATTTTTCGGCTATACAATGCAAGTAATTCTCACTATGCAGTCAGAAATTAAATAAGGCACTATTTTACACGAACCAAGCTTATCCCTGCAGAAGCAGAATTATGTCACAACTTTAATTGGTCGACCAAATTCAACCGAGAAAAATAAAAGGTTAAGACGTTTTATCATCTCAAAAATCGAGAATCGGCACAATTTTAATTACCAGACATAGTTTTAAATCAAAATAAGTTATACAGCGTTGCATAAATGCAATTGCGTTGTGAAGTTTTTTGGATCTTTACACATTTATTGTTATCTTAGTTTGTACAGGATATTTTTCTTTAAAAGCTACAACTTTTAATTAATATTTTCAATAAATAAGTTATTTTTAGGGTGATTAAGAAGTAGTTCGAGTTATTGTCGTTTCCTATGTGAACTTTTACGTCTTGCCTTAGCAAGCTTAGTTGTTCTATTTACAATGGTATAATATATTATAGATATAAAATTCTGCACTTTATTATTTTCATCTATATCTTTTGGTTACATCTAAATCTATTGGTTATTTTTGGGTAGGCCGTTATATGTTGCGAATTGTCTCAATTCTTGTCCGTTTTAGTTTATTGTAATTTCTTCGAATGTGCTATTAATATTTTCCCTATTCTAACGTTGAAATCTCAATTTACTACAAGGTAGTCACTTTTTGATGTTTTATTTTTTTGTTTCTATATTGTTTCGTAGAGTTTTTCAGTTTCGTTTTCCCCTTCTTCGGAACGTATACTTATATTATGATCAAGTAACCATTTATTTTAAATTTTGTTGTTACTATTATTTGCTTTTTTAATTGTTTGATAACCTTTATTTTGTTCTGTATAAGTCTGGGTAAAAGTAATTATAACCAAAATTGCAGTTAATTTTCAATAAAGACAGTAAACAATATAAATAAAAATTTTGACAAAACTACAAAGTCGTGAAGATTAACGAAAAAGCAATTCTGTATTATAAAATTAATTACATATTATTGATTATAGAAGTGACAAAAGAGGAAATATATACAAAATAAGTGGTAAAACGTTCAACAATTTTTGCAGACCATAATATTTAACAAAAAAATATACCACTTTAAGAAACATACCAGGTGAGTATTGCACTAGACTGATACAAATTAAAGAACAGGGCGATGCCCAAAAATAAATAATTTATGTATAAAGACATATTGACACACAAATATGTTTAACAAACGTATTTTTTCCCTTCCACGTTCTTTATGACTTCGATAGTTTACAACTTACTGAAAGTTAAACCATTCTTTTCCTAGTCTAGTTTTTTCTATTCAATAAAAATAATTCTTTTATTAGCTTCAGCTCTTATATTATGTAAAATCTACTAGAAATGAATGATTTTATGGTCGTTCGTTTGTGTAAAATAAAATATATAAATACTTTAGAACAAATAGTCAATAATCTAGAGCTACAGTCGGACAGAAAAATGGTACAAAATTTAATTATGATAAATCTATTATCAAAATTTTTGACGTACATTCAAATATCCAATAATGACTTGCATATGCACCAATTCAATGAGAACTGTTTTATTGTGAAGTAGTAATCAATTTCTGTTTTTATTTATTCTATACATAAAATATTTTCATCGACGACAAACAATGGAGATATAGGTAAATCGTGAACTGAAAAATTTAATTATCTCCAGTTTGTAAATTGTCAGAAAGTATTTTTAGGAAATATTTAGGTATAAATATTGTTTTTCAAAGGAACATTTATACAAATGGTCTATGGGAAAAATATTCAAGATATTTTCATGGTAGATTTTCATATTAATTCTAATATTTAAATTAAAATTTCTATTTTAAAATATTTTTTTTTATAAATTTCAGATAAAAAGATTTAAAATCTATTTTAAATTTTGAAAGATGCATCATACAACTCTGCCTAATTTATTAAGGCGTGGGACAAACGAAGTTTGGGATTAGATAGGATACAGATGTTAGAAATCTTTTTTATGTTAGTTCTTGTTCAATTAATACAATATTTTGTTACAATATAAAAAGGGTACAGTAAGTAGTTCATTAGACTAACGCGAAGTTTCATACTTTCTGTAATCTTTCTGTAATTTTTAATTTTAAATATGTTTAAATTTGAATAAAGTAATTTTAATATTTATTAATTTAATATTTTTATAGATTTTACTAAAATTAAAGAAGTTTACATGTTGTATAATGGTCACCACTTGTCACGTAATTGGTTGTTTGCTGTGACTACTATTTCGGTAAAAGCCATATCTAATATGTGCCGATTTAGAAATCTCTTCTAAAGTATAAATGGATGTAGTTATGCAAAAAGGAACCAACTACCAAAATATCAAATTTGATATTATTGCTTATATGGCACAAGGAAGGTTCAATCTTGGCATAAGGAAGGTCCAATCTTTGTTTAGCAAAAAAGAACTAATGGCTTCAGCATCAATATTTTGTGTTATAAGAGTTTGAATCAATTACCATTTATGTAACTATCCTTTTGAGATTTTCATTTCGGATCCAACCGCATAAAGTCAGTTGTGTGTTTTGCAAGAGGAAACCAACTACATTTGTGTTTACTAAAATGAATTAAAGGAGCCATATTGCATTTTACAAAAGAGAACTAGTAACCACTGTTGTTGACTTGTTGCTGTAGTAATTTTCCCTATACCGATATATGTTTTTAGTTAGTGTTAATAAATGTTAAAAAAAAGCTTGTAGATATATTAAAAAGCAAAAATATTGACAGTCGTGATCTGAAAATTATATCTAATTTATATTGAAATCAAACTGCCAAGGTAAGAGTTGACAGCCAGTACGCCGAAAATATCAAAATATAGAGAGAAGTCCGTCAGGGTTGCGTGCTGTCCCCACTACTTTTCAATGTCTTCAGTGAAGCGGTATTTCAAGAAGCGCTCTCAGACTCAATAGAAGGTATATCTATCAATGGAGAAGTTTAGTATAACTTACGTTTTGCAGACGATAGGAACATGGATAACATCAGATGTAGACCAAACCAAAGAAATTAAGACACGTATTGAAATAGCACGTACATCATTTATTAAACTTAAAAAGTTTCTTTGTTGTCGGGATATAAGGTTAGAACTACGCCTTCGATGTTACGTGTTCTCTACTCTTCTTTATGGTTTGGAAGCTTGGACACTTAAACAAGTTCATCTGAATAAGTTGGCAGCCTTTGAATTTTGGTGTTACAGAAGAATCCTACGAATATCATGGATTCAAAGAATGTCAAACATGGAAGTAACTAGAAGGATAGGAAATGAGGCGAAAATAATATTAACTATTAAAAGACGAAAACTTGAGTACTTGGGACATGTGATGAGAGGGCAAAAATACGCATTATTACAACTTATTATGCAGGGCAAAATCCGAGGAAAGCGAAATGTGGGAAGACGAAGAATATCCTGGCTTAAGAACTTAAGGGAATGGTTTGAATGCAGTAGTGCAGAACTTTTTAGAGCGGCAGTCAACATAGCGCATAGCCATTATGATTTCCAACCTTCGATAGAAGATGGAACTTAAAGAAGAAGAATAAAAGTTAAATTAGTTTAAAAACAGTCATTAATAATGTATTCACGAGGCAAAATGATGGTAGATATGTGCAACAAACCACAAGAGAATAAAACATCGTATTTTGAGGTTAGTTTTCTTTTTTTTACTCTTATCAGATTAATGGTATTTACTTATGTTTTTTAGTGATCTTTTGACATTTATTTTTCATGTAATATCGTCTATTGACTATTTTTCTCCTTATCTACAATTTTTCCCTTAAACACAAGAAAGTTTTCCCACTATTTAATGGTAATTGGTTCCATATCGCATACAGACAATACAGAAATATTGATAGCTAAAAGTATGTTTGTGGTTTCAGAAAAATGTCCTGCTCCCTGTTTTTAATGGTGAAAATATGGTTTCCACTAGTAGCCAGAATAAAAATATTGTGACTGAGCTTAAAAATATTCCTGGCAATAACTATGATGAAAATTTAGTCATTCTAGTTAGTTCTAATAATAAAGATCTGATAATATTTACTACAACATACAATAATAATATGATCCTTTAAAGTAATAATGATGAAAATCTTGATTACAATGTAACTCTAAAGCAGCTCCATGTCTGGATACGATGTATGGTATGTATAAATGCTTCTGCTGCTAGTCGTTTCTTGATTAGAAAGGGGTACAAGTTTAGGCCTTTTGAAAAATATTTCATTGCGACCAATGAGTCGCGACCACAGTCCCTCTCTCTGTCATCGGAAGTGGACCGAGAGTATCAACTGCAAGTCGTACAAAAGGATTTACGAAAATATATTGTGACATTTTGGTTGCTACACTACATACTCATTTAAAGGTTAAAGCAAAACGAAATTGCCAACAAATTAGCCAAAAAAAGTGCAAGAACACCTGTTATGGGACCAAACCAGATATAGTCATTTAAAAAAGAATATGAAAATATTTGAAGTAGTCCATATGACAGAATAAAAACTCTGTGAGTTGGGGATGAAACATATACTTTCAAACTGATATTTAAACTCCTAAGCACGTTATCTAAAGTACATAAGACAGCACAAAATTAAGACCTAATTTAAAGACCCTAGGTATGCCAAACTTTCTGGAGGAATTAATCTGCCGAGTAGTTACGTGTAACGTCTAGAAAAGTGTGACTTATCTCTAAAAGTAGTTAGAATAAGAGTATTCGGACAATAAAAAGTAGTAAGAAGTAGATACTAATATTAATTCTATATTTTAGTTTTTAATTATTTATTTGTTTAAAATTTATCACTGGTTTATAAATTCCCAGTTGGAATAAGTTGTAATATAGAAGATATAATTCAAATTATTTTTTTAAAACGCTGTGTTAGACCATTCTTTACCCACTTGTTTTATATACATAAGTCACGTCCAGCCATGCCGTGCTTTGTTTTAGATTGCTTATAAATTTATATTCCTGCCTCGTTTTTCCCGTAAAGGAGCAACTTCGTCCGGTTGATATTTTAGATGACCAACGTTTTTTTATGGCTTTAGTTTTAATTAAAGATTTAGTTTTATTTTGGCGAATAAAATTTATTCAGTTTAAAATATAAAATACCTTTTAATATTAAACTCTTAGGATTGGCAAGATATATTATATTTCTACCCTTAAATATAAATTGTCTAGTTAGAGGATGAGAATGACTGGAAAGCATACGAGGAGCTGATTAAATGGAAAATGAGCATAATGCACGGTCAATCACCGACGATATAAAGCCTAAAGAGAGTCATTAAAGAAGCGATCGGAGGAAGCAAGATATAAGTCATACTCGTGGAATGCGGATATTGAGGCACTAAGAAATTAATGTATAGCAATAAGAAAAAGGTTAATGAGGGCAAGAGGCAGAACCGGGATAGATTCTGAGATCATCGAGAAGTTCGAGAAAGAGTACTATGCAAGAAAGAGGAAACTTTACAGGAAAATCCATACAGAAAAAAGAAGGCACTAGAAAAAGCTGTGTGACAAGCTGGATGAGAACATCTGGGGTCAAGGATACAAGATCATCATAAAAAATTTCCATGGGTATCCTCCTTACGAAATGCTTATGGACAAGAAGCTTGCGGTAACACGAGAGCTCTTTCCGGACGGCAGATGGTATGGTGTATGGAGGGATAAAGGAGCTGAGTGGGCTGTACCCTTTACCATGGATGAACTTGTCGAGGCATTGGGTTCACTTAATACCCATAGGTCGCCCGAACTGAATTAGATACCACCTGAGTCGGTGAAGGGTCTAGGACGGGCGGAGCTTACGTGGCTTCTAGAACACATGAACGCACTGCTGGAAGCACAAACCTTTCCTGAGCCTTGGAGGATATCAAGGTTAATACTGCTTCCTAAGGCTAAAGAAAAGTATCGCCCCATCTGTTTTCTTCCATGCATTAGTAAACTGTGTGAAAGAATGCTGCTAGAACGCATAGACGACATTATTGAAAGGTCAGGTCATTTATCTCGGAGGCAATTTGGTATTTGTAAAGGGAAAGGCACGATTGATGCAATCCTGAGTGTACTCCAAGCATTGCGTAACAGAGAGGATGAACATCGCTGGGCGGCCCTGCTGTTGTTTGGAGGCAATATGGAGAGAGATTGTCCTGGTTACCTGATGAATGTGGTGGCAGAGTTTCTGCTCGAGTGAAGGATTATGGTGAAAACGGGCGCGATCGTGGACGTGACGGCCGGGGTAACCCAGGGATCTGTCTTGAGCCAGACGATATGAAATCTAGCATATGACGGGGTTATGTACTATGGATACGGAGAGGGTACAACCCCCTTCGCACTCGCGGATGACCTCGCTGTACTGGTAGTGGCTCGGGATGAACCAGATCTCAAATACCGGTTTGGGAACGAAGGCTGCGTCGTAAAGAAAAGGATGACGTAGCACGGAGTGAAACTTGCGATACAGAAAACCAAACCCACCATTTTGAAGGAAACAAGAAACAGGCAAAGTTTTAAATTACAATGTGCGGAAGCAATAGCCCTTCTTAACCATCACTGGATGTGTTCCGTTGCATGTTTTGGTAGTGGAAAAAAAAAGAGCTCTATGAGAGAAGAGACCCAAACAGTACTGTGTTAGAGAGAAAACAGGAAAGGGAAAGGTCAATTGAAAGATAGCAAGAAAAATATAACAATACGGAGGATGCGGAACAGTTTACAAAAGTGCTGATCCCGAACATAAGGTGGCTACAGGCGACTGGATTATTTAATGAAGCAGGTGCTCACAGGACACTGGTGTTTTAGGACCTACCTCTCTAGGTTCGGAAAGGCTGAGGTAAATCAATGCCTACACTGTGGACACTCGGACACTGTGACACCTACGATGTTAGATTGCAGCAGATGGATAGTAGAAAGGAACAGAATGGAGAGAGAGACAGGTGTGAATTTTGTTACAGTGAGAGAAATAATTAAGAAAATGATTGAAAATAAATTAGGTTGGACTAACATACACAACTATATCCGTGCGTAATCAAAAATAGAAGAGGAAGAAACACAACTGGACCAACGGCAAACGTAAAAGTAAAAGATGCTGGAGGTTGAAGCTAGGAAAGTGAGTCAGACCCTATGAGTTAGAATGCGTGAGTCAGACTGTGAGGACGGAGGAAATGCCCGTCTGGGAATATTGCCGTACTAGGAGCGGTAAGTATCTTCTACGCGCTACCTAGAATGAGACAGGGAGCCTCCGTGCTAATGAATGGAGTGTGGATGTGAATGAATGGAGAATGAATGAATAAAGCTAGTGTTTCGAAAGTAATGCCGGCCTTACAGCGGCCATTCCGCTTCCGAATCGTTGGATGACAGAGGAGGGTCTGGTTTAGCAAGTAGAAGTTTGGTGTAGACTCGGCGACAAGGGGACATTTTAAAGTACCTCGGGAACTATTGCCGGGAGTACGAGGAACCAATCCTGCACTAAGGTCAGTCAGGCGGCGTCCTGGACTAAGATGTCTTTTGAAGATTATAGGCCCCCTCTATAAAGACGAAAAAAAAAGTTGGGGGGATGGAACCAAACAAGGATATAGGAGGGCTCAAAACACCAGTAGATTGTAGTGTATCTAGAAAATTTATCTGTAAACAAATACGTTAAATTATTTTGCAAGGACAACCAATATTTTCTAAGAATACGCTTTTTAATTTTTTCTTGAGGTCTCTTTAACAAGTACAGAATTAGTAAGGAGGGAAGAAAAAAGTGCAAAATATAAAAAACGTGGTACAGCTATTTTTGACTTGAAACCTTTGTTACCAACTACAGTTGGAGATGCAACCTTATTATATTGCAACAGACGACTTTTTACCTTAAATGTTAATCTTTATAGTATAGGCAATACTAACGGACCTTGGTATGTCTATATTTTCTAGAGAACAATTGCAAAAATAGAAATGTCATATTCTACTTTGATAATTGTCTTGGGTAAGATAAAAATCAGGCAATCCTGTTAGCTTTTCTCTGTTCAGTAGAAAAACTCCATTACACATCTGTTTTTATCAAAGTTTGTCTCTGTTTATTGACTAGTAAAAAGTATTTCGATCAGGTCCTAGTTTTTTTTTAAATTGGTTGTTTTTACTAATTAGAAAATTATCGGAGGATTATTATTACAGAGGATTAAGTGTCCTACCTACTTTCGCAAGATTGTTTTGAAAGATAATAAATGGAAAAATACAAGGTGATATAGGACTTTTAATTAGCGAAGACCAAAGGGGATTCACGCCTGGTAGATATTGCACTGATAACTTGTATATACTCCAACAAATAATAGAAAAAAGAATAGCGATTGGTACCAAAGTACATCTAGCCTTCATCGTCCTAGAAAAGGTGTATGATACAGTTTCATGACTTAAATTGTGGTAAGTTTTACAACAACTCGGCATTAGTCAACACTTTTTAGGAATAATCACAGAAGTATACAGAGATAATACTACTTATCTGAAAATCGGAAATAGACTATTAGAGCGAAGTAACCAAAGGACTAAGACAAGGATGCAGTATATCACCCTTACTGTTTAATTTACATATTCAAGGCAACTCTCCAAAATTGGGAAAACCATTGTCAGGGAATGGGAATCTCCATAGGAAATGACGTACGGTTCTCTTCTGATTCTTATGATCTAGAATTTAAGATAAAGCATCTATATAGAGAATATGTAAAATGGGGGTTACAATTCAGCATGAAAAAAACAGAATATTTAGTTACCAATTTAGATGCAAACTTTAAAATGTTGACCGAAATTAAAAATCGAATTAATCAGGAATGTAAAATTTGAAAAGTTCTGAACTCCTTATGGTGGGATTGCAACATTTCTAAAAGGAAAAAAAAGAATAGAGGAAACCATGGTTGAATCAGTTCTTTGTTATGGCTCTGAGGTATACACAATTAATGCAGACCTGAATAAAAGATTGTTGGCAGTTGAAATGGATTATTTGAGAAGAACGAATCTATAAGAAATAACATGAAGTCTACAGAAACGGCCATTGACAGAATAGAAAGAAGAGGTTTAAAATGGTTTGGACACCTATTGAGAATGCCTGACGAACATTGGCCTCAAAAACTTCACAGATGGAAGCTCCTTGGAAGAAGAAAAATAGGTAGACCTCGACGATCATGGAACGAAAGAATTAGAAGAGCGATGGAATCGAGAGGATAGGAGAAGGAGCATGCCTTGGACCGGGAGGATTGGCGGAGGAGAACGGAAATACGGCGATAGCCGTCTTCAACATGTATTGTATTTACAAGTCGGATCCTGCAATGTATATAAAATTATCAAATTTGGTTTAATAGTGTATTATATAGTGATCAATTTAATTTTAGAATTTTACTGTGAGTTAGACCATTTTTTTATTAATACCCAACTAACAAATAGCAGACAACGGTCAGAAATATCAAGGTTAATTAATTTGGTTAATTACTATTAAACCTGTTTAAATACGAGGGCCGTAGTCAGGTAACATAGAAAAAATATGCGCAAAACTCCAGTGAAAGTAAGTTTAATATACCTTGGGAAGACAAAAAACAGACTCTTTGGGACATAAAATAGAACAAATTGTTACTGATTATAATATGAATATCCTTAATGATGGAAGAATCACAAGATTTAATATTTCCACTGTCAATGGGTCCCCAATAGATTTATCCCGTTGTGACCCCGTCTTGCAACCATCTTTGTCGTGAGATATGACATCCCATTTGTATCAATCTGATCATTTTCCCATACTAATGAAAAATAACCGTATCTTCTCATCAATTCCACTGAATAATTTTAAAGTTTTTTTATATACTTAATTAATAAATTAAACTGGTTCGTAGTGTCTGAAAACTCTAAGGTAAATAAAAATATATCTCACGAAATACAAAAATTTATCATTTACTTGAAATAAAATACGCCGGTGCATTTGCTTATTACATTACTGTTTATAAAATACTCTCAAGAAGTATTTCCAGAAAACTTCACTTTATCAGTAAAAAGGTTAGTCTCACTTTTAAAATATAGTGCTAACTTCGCAAGTCCCTTGTTTATAGCAATTTGCTAAATGAAAAAGTCATAGAAACTTTCCAGATCGAACGTAAAACTGCTGCAGCTTCCAACAAGAAGAATTATATACACAACGACTAGGTCTTTTATCTTAAAGACGGGATGTTTCCTGATACTTTTTTATGTCTTTATATATTTCTTTGAGTTTTATTTTTTATCTTAAAAAGGAAAGAAATGATTGTTGTTTTAATTGGTTTTACGACGAATGTAAATGTTTAAATTAATTACAACCCCATTTATTACTATTAAAAAGAATACAACCAAGAGATAAACATTATTATAAAATTAATTAAAAAACATGATATACTGAGTATGTGATAATTAGCATAAATTTAGAAAAAAAAAAGATAAATTTTATATCTATCCTATGGTTGGCGTCCAACAACTATTGGTTGTATTTACGGAGAGGCTGTGACTCTTTTGCATTTGAAGACGACTTCGTTATGCTGTGAGAGAAAATATATAATCTTCGGTACACAGCGTATATGCAACCAAGTATAGAAATGGATAAAAATTTATATCCTAGAATTGGTTGCGGGTAAGACCGAGGCTATAGTTCTCAAAGGACCTAGGAAAAGTGACAAGATAACATTCGAATGTACAGAAAAAAAATGGTTTCAAAGAAATGCGTGAGATATTTAGGTGTGACTCTGTGTATCAAAATTAAAGGAGAAGAGAGCACCTGAAGACGGTGACTCAAAGAGTTGCGATGAGATACGATGCATTGGGGGAATCATTTCCAACGTAGGAGGGTCCAAAACTGAGAGGAGAAGGGCCTTTTTTTCCACTGTTGTGCAATCGATCATCAAAAGACGTACAAAGAGTAGATCACAATAGATAGAAAGGGTCTGTTGAGGATGGCATGTGTACACAGAGCAGTCTCTGCTGAGGCGCTGTGAGTTACCACCGGGTGTATTCCGAAGTACCTGCTACTGAATAAAAGAGAAAGAGTATACGAGAAAAGAAATGAAGGCAACAGCACGTTTGGAGAAAGACAAAAGGGAGAGATCCGTGATGGTGTAGCAAAAGAAATGGAAGAAGATAAGAAGGGTTACGCACTGGACAAAGTCGTTGATTCCCAATCTAAAAATAGTATGGGCGTTTGGATTATATTCTGACGCACATGCTCACACGACATAGTTGTTTCGAGATTTACGTTTCGAGAGTTGTTTAGAGGGAGAGAAACTCTCTGTACTATGAAATATTGGACACTGTTTCACAGACTTTATTGGTATACGATAAATAAATAGCCCAGAGAATCCTGCTTAAGAGCGAGCTAGGACATATAGTGCAATGAGGCATAGAACTAATGGAGGAAATGCTTAGATCATCAGATCGATGGAGAGCAGTTCAGAGATTTGTGAAGAATACGTTGGAGAAAAAAAAATAAGAAACAAAGCGACCTGAAGTAAGAAAGAGTGCTCAGGTGCAAGCAAAAAGATAAAGCAGAATGAAAGGAAGCGAGATTGAACATGAACAGAAACGAACAGGGGGAAAGAAGGATTGAGCCGTAGTAAGAAAGTCAATAAGGACAGTCCGATCGGTAATTCATGGTTAAGTATGGGTATTATTTAGCAAGTAGGTCTCTGAAATTAACGGCGATGGCGTCTGAACAGTTTGCAGTCAGTCTTCTGCAGTGCAGAATAGTCTGAACAGATGTGTGCAGTCTTGGATATCATCGTAAGCCATGCTGGAGGAATCTTGCATAGCCAAGACTAGAAGGCGGTTTTGCTCACCTTCTAGGACCGAGGTACATTTTGAATATTTTAGTTACACCCCTCGTAAAAGACGAAAAAAATTGTCTTCTATGTAAAATTTGAACATATTATTGTGCTACGAGACACAGGAATTAGGAATGTTTTTGATCTATTGATTCTATCGGAGTATCGCTCGTTCATCATTATCTCGACCAAATTTAATGCCCTGAGTCCGTAGTGGTAAAACACTCAAACGAATTAGTTATTAAGTAACACTATAGATATTGTTTAAAAACTTTATTTGATAATATGTTTGTAATAATACAGTGTGAGTTATAACTATTGGAATTGGGGTCTAGAGAACTAGGTTTAGTTTATTTGGACCAAAATATGTTCATTTGAAATGCCTTAATAAATTTCTTTTCTTTTTTTTTCTAGTTAATGACCGCTACCGATCGTTGGATAATATGATAATTACCATATTTGCTATTGTGTCTTTATTGATAGCAGCTCTAAATAATGATGTAGTCAGTTTTCCTTACCATGTAACGATATAATTTGCCTACCACATTGGGTATCACTTATAGGGGGTTAAAAGTAGGGACTGAGCAATTACTGTGCTGGAGATGGGGTAAACAAATAAACCAAAACGATTGCGAACGGCCACTCTTGTTTTGGTTGGTGAGTTGGGTGGTAAGTAAGTGAATATTTAAAACTCACTAAAAAATATTGCCGGCTTTGACGACTACACTCCAAAGGCTATCTCTTCCAAATCTAAATCTTCTAATTCTCATTTAACTGCTACTACGCTTCTTTTTACATTACTAAATTCACGATTAAAAAAAAACCAAATAACAAAAAACCATAACAAAGTTAAAAAAGAAAGATCCGTACTAAACAATACCTGGCTTCTATCGTGGTCTATTGTAGAGTGATCTTACAATCTTGAAAAATCATTCGCTTTCCCGCATACTTTTGCCATTAATCTAAGTGTATATTAATGTGACGCTCAATATTAAGCAAAATCGACATAAAAAATACCTATTTGTGTTATTATATACAGACCAGAAATGCTTATATAAGCAATCCCAGTGACGCAAAAATATTAAGAATATTTTTCGGTGTTTTAACATATACAGAGAAAATAGAAAGGCTAGAACCAGAATCTTAGATTTTTTAGCCATGAAGTCCTTTTTACACCAGGATTAAGGAAACCTTGGATATTTACAAGAGTCATAATTTGACAGAAGTCAGCTGGCGTTTCTTTATTATATCGATCAGATATGTTGTTTAGTTTAGTCGTTTAAGTACCTCCTTATATCTTCCTCTATTGACCCAACTTATTCTTAATAGTCGTCTGTGTACCCACAACTAAAAGGCTTCGAAACATTTAAGCATAGTCTTAGAACCCACGCTTCTTCTCCGTACAGTAGTAGTAGAAATATATAGCAATATGTCAGTTGAACGCGAAGGTCAATACTAAGATCGTGGCTAGTATGTTCCTCATTTTTACGAATGTAGTTCATCATATTTAGCTTTTAATTTCTGCGGTTGGATCCTAGCTCGCAATAATAATATAGGTACCAGTTTATCTACTCTCTCCAGTACAATTATTTAGTTTTCTTTACGTTTTGTTTTAATCCTTACTGGTCACATGTTTGATCTCTTTTGTTCATTAGATTTTGAAGGTATTCTCCGCAATTACCCAGAACTAAGGTATCGTCTGTTTACTGCCTGATTCCTGCCTGAGGAATCAGGCAGGGAGACACAATATCGCCAAAATTGTTCAATCAGGCTATGGAAGACATATTTAAAAAATTAGAATGGGATACATACGGAATAAGAATAAATGGAGAGCTTTTGAACCACTTGAGATATGCAGACGATATAGTCCTGATAACAGATAAGAAGGAAGAGTTACAGAAGACGGTTGAGAAACTAGATAGAAAAGCGACAGAGGTAAGTCTAGAGATGAACTATAGTAAAACCTAGACTATGACAAACCAAGAAGACCAATTAGAAATAGTAGTCAAACAGAATAAATTAGAGCAGGTAGCAGAAACATATACCTAGGATAGATAATAAAGCTGAACAGGGACAATCAAACAAAAGAAATAAAACAAAGAACTAGACTAGCATGATCCTCATTTAGTAAACTATCATATATTATAAAAAATAAAAAGTTCCCTCAATATATGCGAACGAACGTATTCAACCAGTGCGTTTTACCAGTTATCACATATGGCTCACAAACATGGACTTTCACAAAGGAGAACATCGACAGAATATCCAAAAGACAAAGAGCAATGGACAGACAGATGCTGGGTATCGGTCTTAAAGGCAGGAAAAGAAACTCATGGATTAGAGAAAAAACAAAGGTGAACGATGTATCAAAACAGGTTGCAAAACTTAAATGGAACTTCGCCGGTCACACTCTCCGGCAAAAAGATGAAAGATAGAATAAGCGAATTCTACAATGGAGACCATGGGAAACAAAAAGAAAAAGAGGCAGATCACAGATGAGATGGACTGACGATCTTAAGAGAACGGCAGGAAAGGACTGGATGCAGATCGCCCAAAATAGAGACCAATGAAGATTAACAGAGGAGGCCTATACCCAACAGTGGGCGTTTAAGGCTCATTAGATAGATAGATAGAAGGTATTATCTGCATATCCAATATTGATCATCACAATAATACATTTTGGTGTCTCCATTAAGGCTTCTTCAAATGTTTTCTCTTACTACGTAAGAGTTAAAGAATAAAGGCGACAGTATACAGCCTTATCTCAGTACTCTATATATATTCTTCATTCGGCAGTTCTTGTTTAACTTTTATTCTTGCCTCCTAATGACTGGATACTGATGGTTTTTAATTATTCGTAAATTTTTATCGTTCAATTCAGCTGTTTTCAATATTTCTAGCATTTTGTTATGACGAACTTTATCAAAAGACTTTCTAAAATCGATTGCACAGATTTATACATTTTGATTTATATATCTGCATCTCTGCAATAACATCTCTCATACCAATATTAAGCTCGTATTTCTTTGTAGAAATAATATTTGTAAATCATGATGGAAATTTTCAATTTATTTTTCTTTATAATTGTGTGTGGTCGCATAAGCTTGTAGTATATTAATATATTCATTGTTGTTGTTTGTATTTGTAGCATTAGTATTCGGCCTTAGAATAGAATGATGTTTTTTACAGCTTTATCGGTTTTCTTTGTCACAATTATTGTTACGAAATTTTTGTTTTGAACTGTCTTCTCCTAAATAGTATACAATGTGATCATCTATAGTTACTTTTTCAGGTTCAGGCCATGTCTTATTTTAGGTGTTGTGAAATTTTCATGGTTCGTACATGCTTTTTACATTACATGTACCTATTTTTTTAATGTATTTATGCTTCTAGCTAATCGAAAGATTTTTAGCACCCCTTCTCCATATAAGGAGCGGTCTTACTCTGGGCCGTTGTATTTAACACACATTTTCATGATAGTTTCTAGGGTAAGATAGGCTCTAAGTGGTTTTCCGTTGGCTTCTTAGAGTATGTAGTAAAAGGAAATAAAGTGACCAGTTTGGGTCACTATGTGCCTAATAAAACCTTTAATTAAAGAAACAATGGAACGCTAGGATATTGAATTACGCCATACACACCTCAACCTAAATAAATGACATATAAAAATCTTTTATGGGAATCTTCGAAAACCTAAATTATAATGACCACAGCCACTAAAAATAGCAGAAGGGCTACATAAGGCACTTCACTGATGGCGATTTGCTAATGAAACACTTCGTAAAAAGGAAGATCAGCTATATGAACTGTGGGAATAGCACATTCTACGCGAACGTTAAGCTCTGGCGCTTCAAGGCTTTAATCGTTTGGGTGATTTTACTGAGACCAATAAAAACGTGAGAGGTGTAGGCATAACTTTAAGAGGTCAATACGAAGAATCATAGAATGAAGATCAAGGAGAATGACAAGAAGCATGAAAAGACCTCAAAAGAAATGGATAGATGACATAAAAGTAGTGAAAGGCAAACAGTGGATTAGATTAATGTATGATAGAAAAAGATAAAAGCAATTGGGGGAGACAAACATTCAGGAGTACATCCGTAAAATAGTTTCGAAGCCAATTCAGATTTCTGCATTAATGTAAACCTTCTAAAAATTGCAAGGTAAACAGACGTTAATAAAGATGTTAAAAGAGACATGGGGAATCTAAAATTTGCATTCCACGACATGTCTCCTCGACTAAGCAAAAATCCTTAGCGAATTGGTTTCTTGTACTCATACAGAGTAGATCCGAATACAATTAAAAAGACAGGAAAGATTAGATTTTACGTACAAAGCGTCTATGTATCTGTTTATACGTATTTCGGCCTAATAGACCTCATCAGAACCGCTATTCATAGGCGTTCTCAACGTGAAAAATAAATCTTTTCTGTCTTTAAGAAGCAACATTAAAATGGCTTCGATATGGTCGCAATAGCGACGTCTAATAATAAATCTGTAAAATAGTTTCGAAACCAATTCAGATTTCTTCTTTCATCTAAATCTTTTAAAAATTGCAAGGTAAACAGATGTTGATAAAGATGTTAAAAGAGGCATGGGGAATCTAAAATTTACATTTCACGACAAGTCTCCTCAACTAATCAGAAATACTTAGCGACTTGGTTTCTTGTACTCATACAGAGTAGATTTGAATAAAATGAAAAAGACAGTAAATATTAGATTTCACGTACAAAGCGTCTATGTATCTGTTTATACGTATTTCGGCCTAATAGGCCTCATCTGAACAGCTATTCATAGGCATTCTCAACGTGAAAAATAAATCTTTTCTGTCTTTAAGAAGCAACGTTAAAATGGCTTCGATATGGACGCAATAGCGATATCTGATAAGATTCAGATTAAAGCAAAAATCTGAATCGGTTTCGAAACTATTTTACGGATTTATTATCAGATGTCGCTATTGCGTCCATATCGAAGCCATTTAAATGTTGCTTGTTAAATACAAAAAAGATTTATTTTTCACGTTGAGAACGCCTACGAATACCTGTTCTGATGAGGCCTACTAGTCCGAAATACGTATAAACAGATACATAGACTCTGTGTACGTGAAATTTAATCTTTACTGTCTTTTTCATTTTATTCAGGAGTACATTTAAAATGGTATTTAAAGAAGAAGAAGAAGCATGAGTACATGTAACTCGATATATCACTCAAAGGATATTCAAAACTTACCATTATGATAAATAACCATATTGTGTATTTTTGTCGTCTGTTTAATTTATGATTATTTTGTTTAGTATTTTAGAAAATGTTGATACAGTATTTTTGATAGTATTTATTGTCCTAACCATGCAGTTTATTAAACTTTTTTAAGGTATTTTTTTCTATCAACATTAATTTTTCGCATATTTTAATATCAAAATATCAAATTCGAATCGTTGTTTGGTTTCATGCCGTCCTTTAATAAATAGAAAGGAAATTGGCATTTAAATGTCGCTTAATTAGTACCGGACCGGTAACTAAGTGAGGTTGATATTGGCAAATCAGTTTTGATTAATCTTCAAATGAAAAATTCTACGTCATAATGCGCTTGGCGTGCTTCACGCACAGCCCTGTCCAAGGAAAAACCTATTTATAATTGCGAATATATTCACGAAAAATACGTTGTACAAAACAGCGTCGTGTTTATATAAATTATTTAGGCCTAAGTTATACAGACTAACTATGTCGGGAACAACATAAAGACGGGTAAAGTTCAAGGTAGGCAGAATTATATTTCTTAATTATAAGTAATAATCAATGAATTTTCTGTTATTTAAAAACATATTTAGATCAAATCAGGTAATCAATGCTTTACTAAAGGTAAATTATGAAATACTTCCATTCACCCATCCAATGGCACTACAGCCCAAATCGGGCCTTGGCCTCCTTTAACAAGCTTCTCCAATCATTTCGATTTATGAAAAACTTAGTTCAGTAAAACAAAACCAGTGGGCAACATAATTTTATCTATATTTCTCTTAAATACAAAAACAAAAATTAAATTAAAATTTTATAATAATAATCCTTTATAAAAGGTATATAATTTAAAAAAAACCCAATCGGGCTATATCACAAAACGTTTTCGGAATCCATATTCCATCATCAGTGTCCTAAAAAGCATATAACCAGTTATATAAAAAGAACGTGAAATTTAATTTTTGACCAAGGTTAATACAAAATGTGGGTAATACTTACTAGATGTATTGAGCCACTAAATATCTAATAATAAGTTAAAAGTTATATGTTAAAATTTAGTTTACATTATATGGTATTATATTGATACGAACATGCATTCAACGTGGCCCGTATAACAGTTGCATCTCGAAACAGCACCTCAGGCTTCCAGAACATTCGGCAATATATCGGGCGTTGTAAAATTCCACCGGTCAAATAACGAATTAGAGGTGGGATTACTCCCGAATATTCTCGAACATAATAATTTGTATATATATATATATATATATATATATATATATATATATATATATATATATAAGTAACGATGATTAAGGTAGTTTAGTTGATAAGCTATTACGGAACTGTAAACTTATAAATAAATATATTTATATAAATTCGAACCATCATCAAGAAGAAACATTGATGAACTATATGGAAACGAACGGTCTATATGCGATAAATCCCTTTTTCAATAAAAAACCACAGAGAAAATGGACGTGGATCGCACCCAATGGTTCAACAAAAAATGAGATTGATTACATCCTATTCAAAGAAAAGAACATAGTACAAGACGTTACAGACGAGCACAGGCATGGACATTTACACAGGCCAATTTGGATAGGATAAGGAAGGCACAAAGAGCGATGGAGAGACAAATGTTGGGTATATCACTTAAAGATAGAAAACGTAACCAGTGGATCAGAACCAGAACAAAAACACTAGACGCGATAGAACAAGCAGCAAAACTTAAATGGAAATGAGCTGGACACAATGAATGTCTCCAAGACGGACGATGGAACAACGGCATCGGAAAGTGGCGTCCATACAATGCAAAGAGATCAAGAGGCAGACCACAGATGAGGTGGAAAGATGACATCAGGAAACAAAGAGGTCGCACATGTCAGAGAACAGCTCAAGATAGGGAAATATGGAGAGAACTGGGAGAGACCTATATCCAACAATGGAAGGATAGAGAATAGGTTCAAAAAAATATTAGGATGTGTAAGTTACCAGTGAATTTGGTAATATGGCGAGGTATGACTCCAAATGAAGTTGCTGGTCTTGAGACGATGTGTCTACGAGGACTTGATGATAGCAACTGATTAAAATGACAATATTGACAAGTTATTACGAAAATCGGAACAAAGCAGTCAGTGTACCTAAATGTGTTAGTCTACTTAAAACAGAAGTCAACGCTATTTAAAAAATTGAATAAATTAAATTGTAAATTTGTCCTGAATTTATGTTAAGAACTTGGAAAAAATTGTTTTATTAATTAATTTATGTGGAATGAATTGTGGCGAGAAAATTATGTGGGTATTGTTAGGCAACCAACTATACATACGTCTGAAAGTGGTGTAAAATAAAGATTCTAATATAAGGCACCTTATGTTTTTTGAATATTTGGCACCTGGAAAATGGAAACTAGACATATGTGGGATATGGTATGTGGATTCTTGAAACTTTATTGTTGATGGCTAAAATAGGAATTAATATATTTTATATTTGAAAGTGGTATTAAGTTAATAAAATAAAATGCTTTTGTAACGTAATGCTCATGTAGTATTTAACTTAAGCATAGAAGGCCCTATATGTTAAGAACAACATTTGGTACCTGTTAATGTAAAAATTTTTAAGTTGCAAGTTCATGAACATAAATAACTGATTAGGTGTTAACGGAAAAAGTTGGTTAGTTGTTTTAAGTTACTGGTTTTTACCCAGATATTTAGTGGCTCAATACATGTACACCTGGTAAGTATTAACCACATTTTGTATTCACCTTGGTCAAAATTCAAATTTCAACTTCTTTTTAATTAGGTGGTTATATAATTTTTAGACACTGAAGATTTTCTAAAGACTAGCTTAGAAGTAGCACCAGCAAAATTAGACAAAAAATCAAAACTAAATGTCATATCTTTAGACATGCTACAACAACGGAGAAGAATACAACAAGAAAATAAAAGAGATACAACAGAATACAAAACCCTTAATGCAGAAATAAGAAGACATATAAAATAAGATCTCAAACGGCATCAAGAAGAACGAATCAAGAAGATTAAAGAAGAAAATAGAAACTTAACATCTATCAAGTCCCACCTAGGAAAAAATAAAATCATAGAGATGAAAAATAAACAAGGTGTAATAGAAAAAAGCAGAACCCAAATATCTAAAATAACAAATGAATATTATAGTGACCTCTACAGCTCTAAAAACAGTCCACCTGATACAACTCAACAATACCTAAAAAAGAAAATAATGAATGTAAACTCTGAAATATTACACCTAAGAAATAGAAAAAGCAATTACAGATATAAAAGGAAATAAGGCTCCGGGAGACGATGAAATTCTAATTGAAATGTTAAAAGAAGGAGGGGAAAAGATAAAAGACTACCTAAAGATACTTTTTAATAAATTTTTGTTTGAAAGACAAATACCGCAAGAGTGGAACAAGGCAAATACAATTCTGATATATAAGAAAGGAAACAGATCAAAATTAGCTAACTATAGACCAATATCTCTTTTGTCACAAATCTATAAAACTTTCACTAAGGTGATCATAACTAGACTAAACAACAAATTTGATCCATACCAACCAGTTGACCAGGCAGGATTTAGAAAGGGGTACAGCACAACTGACCATCTTCACACTCTTAAAATATTGATAGAAAAGATCAACGAATACAACCTTCCAATATACCTAGCGTTTGTTGACTATGAAAAAGGGTTTGACAGCATAGAACTATGGGCAGTGGAAGAAGCGCTAGTTAATTGCCGAATAGATTCACGGTACAGAATGTTAATCCACAACATATATATAAAAATGCCACTATGAAAATTCAGCTAGACAGAGATTTGCAAACTCCATTAATTAGAATTTGTAGAGGTGTCAGACAAGGGAATACAATCTTACCCAAACTATTTACTCTGGCGTTGGAAGACATTTTTAAATCTATAAACTGGGACAATAAAGGGATTTGTATAAACGGGAAATATTTAAATCATCTGAAATTCGCCGATAATGTACTTCTGACAGCAACAACTATGAAACAACTACGAATAATGATTCAGACCTAAAAAAAAACATCTCTTGAAAAAGGACTAAACATGAATCTAAAGAAAACTAAAATAATAACTAATACAGAAGACACCATAGGTGGTAATTACCATAGGTGGAACAGACATAGAACACGTCCAAGGATATATTTGCTTAGGACAAGCTATCAGAGCAGACAAAAGTAACCAGACTAAAGAAATAACCAGAAGAATAAGAATGGGTTGGGCTGCATTCGGAAAACTCTCATATACTATCAAAAACCAAAAAATACCTTTAAAATTAAGAACGAAGGTATTTAATGCATGCGTCCTACCTGTTCTGACATATGGTGTCCAGACGTGGACGTGTACCAAGATCAACTTAGATAGACTAAAGAAAACTCAAAGAGCTATGGAAAGACAAATGTTGGGAATATCATTGAGAGATAAAAAGAGGAACAGGTGGATAAGATGCAAAACCGAAACAACAGAAATGGGCTGGGCATAATGAAAGATATAAGGATGGAAGATGGAATAAAAAAATTGGCCACTGTAGACCATATACTGCAAAAAGGTCAAGAGGTCGACCGCAATTGAGATGCAAATGTGACATTGAGCAAAGCGCAGGTCCAATGTGGAAAAAACAAACAGAAGACAGAGACAAATGGAGACAAATGGGAGAGGCCTATATTCAACACATGAATAGATTTTGGGCTATAGATAGATATATAGATAGATACTTTTTAGGGTACTGATGATGGAATATGGATTCCGAAAACGTTTTGTAATATAGCTCGATTGGGGTTTTTAAATTATATATCTTTTATAAAGGATTTTTAATGAAATTTTTTGTGATACATGGTATACAGCCAACTACAGGAACTTAGAATCCTTGTGGATAGAAATTATATTATGTATGTGAGTTAGTCAATCCTGATTTGTTCATTGTTTAATATAGAACTCCTCCAAATATTTCAATCTAATTCTATTATGTTCTATGTCGTCAATCCATAACATTGAGGTTTTCTCTGGTTTCTTTTGTCTACCCGTCTCCGTGTATGCGTGTCTCCTTCTTCTTCTTCTAGTTCCATGACCGTTATCGATCGTTGGATATCATGTTGGCTACCATATTCGCTATCGTGACTTTATTGACAGCAGCTCTAAATAACGATGTAGTTGATTTTCCATACCATTGCCTTAGATTTTTCAGCCATGATGCTCTTCTTCTACCAGGACCACGATTACCTTGGATCTTTCCCTGAATGATCAGATGTAAAAGATCATATTTTTCAGGGTGTCTCATAATATGACCGAAGTATTCCAGCTTGCGTTTCTTTATTATATTGACCAGTTGTGTTGTTTGGTTTAGCCGTCTAAGGACCTCCTCATTTCAAACTCTGTCGACCAGCTTATTTTCAGTAGTCGTCTGTATACCCACATCTCAAAGGCTGTCAAGCGTTTAAGCATAGCCTCAGTTAGGGTCCCCGCTTCTACTCCATACAGCAGGGCAGGAAAGATGTAGCAAGACATCATACGAACTCTAAGGTCAATGCTAAGATCATGACTGCAAAGTACGTTTCTCATTTTTATAAAGGCAGCTCGGGCTTGTTCTATTTGGCTTTTAATTTCTGCGGTTGGATCCCAGCTCTCATTGATATTACTGCCGAGATATACGAGTTTCTCTACTCTGTCCAGTGTGGCATCTCCGACTTTTATACCGTCATCGTGTATATAATTTTGTTTGCTAACTATCATATATTTAGTTTTCTTAACGTTGAGTTTTAATCCATACTGATTACAAGTCTGTTTTATTTTGTTCATTAGATTTTGAAGGTCTTCTCCTCAATTCGCAAGGACTAAGGTATCGTCGGCATATCTAATATTGTTGACGGTTACTCCATTCACAATAATACCTTCGGTTGTCTCCATTAAGGCTTCCTTAAATATTTCCTCCGAATATAATTTAAAAAGTAAAGGCGACAATATACAGCCTTGTCTCACTCCTCTTTTTATATTTATTTCATCCGTCAGTTCTTGTTCAACCTTTATTCTTGCTACTTGATGCCAGTATAGATTTGTAATTATTCGTAGATCTTTATCGTCCAATCCAGCTGTTTCCAATATTTCTATCATTTTGTTATGTCGGACTTTGTCAAAAGCTTTTTCAAAATCGATTGCACAAATATACACATTTTGATTTATATCTCTGCATCTCTGTACTAGCACCTGTATACTAAACAAGGCTTCTCTTGTGTCTGTCAAAAAATGGGCGTGTCTCCACTTACGCCAATTTTTTGTTCACCTGTTGTTTTTCATTCTTGCAACATGTCCCACTCATCTCTAATTTTGCTTGTAATATAATGTTAATGTATTTAATTCTGGTTTGTGTACAAATTTGCTCGTTTTTAAATTAATTTTTAAAGCTTATTCTAGCACTGATCTCTTCATTTTACGTTGTAACTTTCACAATTTTCCGCTGATGTTTTTACAATAGTTAAGGTTTCTCCACCTTATGTAAAGTTTGGTAGAAGGTGTTGGTTAAAAACTATCCTTTTTAAATAAATAGGTATATTTGTTTTAAATACGTATCTTATTTTTTTAAATGTAGCCCAACCTAAACAATAGTAAAACGAGTGCTGCAAAAAAGCAGACACAAGAGATGACTGTGAGAATAATACAACAAAAAGCACAGCAAAAATAAGTAACTCAACTGAGTACCAGCAATCTAAATAAAAAAGAAAACGGCGAGAAAACTATCCGCAATAATACTGTAAGAACTGTAGAACAACACCAGCAGATTCTACAAAAAGCGGGTAAGATGGGAATCAGATCGGTGAACAAATTTGCCAAATCTTGAAGATTAATAGTGACTAAAACCAAAGATAGGGAAGATTACCTAAAAACATTTAGATTGCTAGAAGAACATAAACCCAAAATAGATTTCATCATCTACCCTATAGACGTCAGGCTAGTGATAAAAGAACTTACAGAAAAAACTATCCCTAAAGTAATTCTAGAAAACCCAAACGACAAAGAAGTAGAAGCAACTAGAGTAATAAAGATAGCGTCAAAGAAGGCGCACAAGAAAATCTTGCCGCACTTCATAATAATTAAAAAAGCCAAAGACAACGAACAAATAACTGAATTATGCCACATGCTCATATACTTTAAGGAAGAATTCAAAATGAAGAAAGTAACATGGCAGTGTTTTATTTGTCTAAGTTTCTACTACAGCTCCAAAGCTTGTCACTACAGCACAAAGTGCATGCGATGCGGGGAAGAACATAATAGCAAAGAATGCTCAAAAAGCCTGGAGACAGAGCCTAAGTGTGCAAATTGCCTTGGGGTGCACACCGCAAATTACAGAGGTTGTTGAAAAATCTGCATATGTAAAACCAAACGAACCTATAATAAACGAAGACCTGAGTCTCATACTAAACCCAGAAGAACCCACGATGATCATAGGCGATCTAAACGCGAGATCTCCGAACTGGCATGACAGAACAACAAACAGAAACTGACGACTACCGTGTGGCTATCTCGAAAATAGACACAACACGTACGTAATTGGATCCAATATTCTTCCACGGTATCTTGTACCTTGTAACTTTTAATATTATTTCTTCTAATTTCTAATTTTTTTTTAATTGATGTCGGGTTATCTCCATTTGTATGTGTTTAAGTGTATATTTTATACAATGTGAAGTATAAAATATAATCAATACAATATCAATATAAAAGTGAAGTGTGAAGAATTGACTTTTAAACAGGAAAAAGGAAGGGATGAGTACGATATCCTGCTGTCAAATATTCAGGGAATAAATCAATTTAAAATGGATTGTTTATTTGCTGATTATAAGGAGTCTGATTTGAAATTTCTTTGTATGACTGATAGGTGGTCAGCAAATAACGAGGTGATTCATTTTAATTTTCCGAATTTTAAAATTGTAAATTTTTTTAGTAGATCCCAATATAAATCTGGTGGCGTTGCATTTTGGGCAAGGGATGACTGATAGGTGGTCAGCAAATAACGGGGTGATTCATTTTAATTTTCCAAATTTTAAAATTGTAAATTTTTTAGTAGATCCCAATATAAATATGGCGGCGTTGCAGTTAGGGCAAGGGATGATATGAAGGTTAATTCTATTTTACTCGATCAGTATTGTGTTGAAAAAGACATTGAGGTATGTAGGCTGAAGTGGCATTATAATTCAAATCGACACACAATTTTAGTTTGCTACAGACCTCCTAAAGGTAAATTTGATGTATTTTATGAAAAACTTAACCTTATTTTAAATTCAAATTTTAAACCAAATCAATTCATATTTTTAACAGACGATTTTAATGTAAATTCCATGACACTAAATAATTCACACAGATTTTCTGATCTTCTAGCATCTTATGGTTTGTCACCCAGGAACTTTACACCTACAAGGTCGACTTCCACATGCGGAAATATTTCGGCATGTGGATCAGGTATATACAAATTGTGATGATTGTGTAGGTACTGTAAATGTAAATACTGAATCGGATCACGATATATTCCTTTTAAGATTGAATTTTATTAATCTAACTCTGACATCAGTTCGAAATACTTTCAGAGTAACACATGAAGGCGCTATAGATGCATTTAACAATCTCTTGAGTAAAGAAAGATGGCAAGATGTTTATCATGCAACTGATCTTGAGAGTAAATATAATGCCTTTCATGATAAATTATAGTTCTATTTCAATATTAGTTGTCCTCTTAGAGAAACCAAACATTACCAAAACAAAAAAAATATGGGTCACCCAAGAAGTAAAATCTTGTATCTTGATTTGTATATATTGAGTAAGACTTACCCTGAGCTAAAAACTCTACACAGGCAAAAAAATATCAGCACAAAGTTCTTGTTGAGACCACAAAGGGTCAGTTTTATTTTAACAAAACCTCTGAATTCTCTAACAAAAACAAAACCACATGGGCTGTTATAAATGAACTTATTGAAAAACAAAAAAATCACAAAAATATCTATCTAAAAATAGATGATACTACGATTACAGATTCAGATATAATATCAAACAAATTTGATGATTACTTTATAGATGCACCAGTGGTTCTATCTATACAGCCCTTAAAATCCATCCTTGGATATAGGCCTCCTCCTCCTTCTTCCATGCCTCTCTATCTTGGGCAATTTGCATCCATTTTGACCCGGCGTGTTTCTTCAGGTCATCTGACCATCGCATTTGTGGCCTTCCCCTTTTACGTTTGTGATTCCATGGTCTCCAATGTATAATTGTTTTAGTCCATCTTTCATCTTTCTGCCTTAGGGTGTGTCCGGCGAACTTCCATTTAAGCTTTGCTACTTGGGTTGAGACATCTTTCACTTTTGTTTTATTACGGATCCATTCGTTTCTTTTTTTGTCTGATAGTTTAATGTTCAGCATTTGTCTTTCCATGGATCTTTCTGTCTTTGCTATTTTTTCCATATTTTCCTTTGTAAACGTCCATGTCTGAGAGCCATATGTGAGGACAGGGAGTATACATTGATTGAAGACTCTGGTTTTTAAGTATTGGGGGTATTTTGAATTCTTTAGAATATAAGACAGTTTTCCGAATGATGCCCAGGCCAATCTTATTCTTCTCTTTATTTCTTCGGTCTGATTTTCTTTATTTAATTTAGTGATTTGGCCTAGATATATATACTCTTTTACTTGTTCTATTTTTGTTTGTGCCACTGTAATCATAAGTTCTTCTGGTTGATTAGTCATGGTTTTTGTTTTACTATAATTCATTTTGAGTCCAATTTTTGTCGATTCTCTATCTAGTTCTTCCATCATTCTTTGTAATTCTTCACTTTTTTCTGTTATTAATACAATATCATCAGCATATCGTAAATGATTCAGATTTTGCCGTTTATATTAATTCCCAAGTCATCCCAGTGTAGTCGTTTAAAAACATCTTCTAGCGCTTGGTTAAATAACTTGGGCGATATGGTATCTCCTTGTCTTACTCCTCGGTTTATTTTAATGGGCTCCGTTTGTTTCATTAGCTTAATAGTTGTTGTTGCCTTGTTGTATATATTTGTAATTAAGTCGGTATATCGGTAGTCTATTCTGCTGTTTTGTAGGGAATTCTGTACTGCCCAGTGTTCCACACTATCAAATGCCTTCTCAAAGTCAATAAATGCCATGTATAGCGGGATATGATATTCGTTAGTTTTTTCGATTAAAATCTTCATCGTTAAAAGGTGGTCACTTGTACTGAAGCTCTTTCTAAATCCGGCTTGTTCTCTTGCCTGGTATCCATCTAATTTAGTTGTTAATCTATTTGTTAATATTTTGGTTAATAGTTTGTACATCACATTTAATAAAGTTATGGGTCTGTAATTCTTTAGATCCTTTTTATCTCCTTTCTCCAGTGGTTATATTTAGTAAAATAATTAAACCAAATTTAAATTTTCAGAATTCCAATGATTTTGTTCAAATTAGTTTGTTCCTATCTTATGTAACAGAGGAAGCTGTCTTAAATATAATAAAATATAAAATTAAAAACAAAGCATCGTGTGGTTTTGATGAAATATCAGGTATAGTAATTAAGAAAATTGCGTCTCAAATTTTGACACCACTGACTCACATTATAAATGCTTCTTTCAATACTGGTGTTTTTCCCAATATGCTGAAAACTTCTATCATTTCACCGGTATTAAAACAAGGTGATCCTGAATTAATGTTAAATTTTTGACCATTGTCTGTTCAATCTGTGATATCTAAGATTATTGAATATGCAATGCTTAAACAACTTTTATTATTTTTAGATATCAACCAAATTATCACTAAGCATCAACATGGATTTCGAAATAAATTTTCTACTTCCATAGCCGTTAGCAGTTTTTATGAGGAAGTCTTACTCTCAATTGAAAACAGTGAAAATCCAACTGCCATTTTTTGTAATCTCAGTTGTGCATTTGATTGTGTGCAACACGATGTACTCCTCGATAGATTGTACAGATATGGTGTTAGGGGAGTTGCCCATAGTTGGTTTGGGTCCTATCTGAAAGACCAGCACCAAATAGTTAAAGTGAAAAATAACTTCAAGATTTAAATGTCTGATCCGATTATTAATGAGAATGGAGTACCACAGGGCTTCATATTGAGCCCTATATTATTTATTTTGTATATTAATGAACTACCACATGTAATGCCTGACGCATTTGTATCAGTTTATGCGGATGACTCAACAATGCTATATCGCGGTAAAAACATAAATTTTTTACAAGATAAAATAACAAACTCACTGAAGACCTTCTCTGATTGGTCCAGTAATCAGTCGCTCCTGTTCAATGTTCACAAAAATAAATTTTTATCATTTACATCACGTTCAAATTCTACTAAACCTGATTTAAGTATTTCCATCAATGGTGGGGATATTTTGAGTTGTAGTGATGTTTTTAGAAGTGGCTTTCGACTCTCATTTGTCTTTTAAGACTCATTGTTGGAATGTATGTAAAAAACTCAATTCTAAATGTTATCAATTGAGAAATTTGGGTAGAATACTTAATCTGCAACACCTTCGTCTTTTTTATTTTGCTGAGGTACAATCGACAATAAGTTACGGTATAACTGTCTGGGGTGGTTCTTCTAGTGTAAAGGACGTTTTCAAGGCCCAAAAGCTCATTGTCAGATGTATAGCAAGTGTTCCGTATGGTTGGTCTTGTAAAAACCTATTTAGAGATTTGAATATATTAACAGTGTATGGAATTTACATTTTGGAATTATTGATACTAACTCATAAAAATAAAAGAACTTTTTTATGTAACAATGATATTCACTCACACAACACAAGAAATAAGAGACAGTTTGTAGTACCCTATCGACATTTATAAATAAGCAGAAAGTCATCTACTATCTGTGGTTTACTACTGTAGAATCAACTTCCTCAAAAATTTAAAAACATTAATTCAACTACAGCTTTTAAAAACAAAGTCAAAGAGTACCTAACATAACCAAATTTATTATTATTTTAATATGTCTATATTGTACGTTTTTTAAGTATTTTAATGTTTTAAATATTTTTAATGTATTGTTTCCATTTTTTGTAATATTTAATATATAATTTTAGTTTTGACTTGCTGTAAACCTAGTTGTAACTTACAGTAAAATAAACTATTTATCTATCTAAATCCACAAGGAAAAATTCCCAGCTGTTCTCCGAGTGTAGAGGTTCTCTCTCTCACCGGCTCTGGAACCCGATTGAGCCATGTGTTACCTCTAGTCAAATTTAATTTAATACTGAACATCACAGTTATTTTACAACACAATGTACAATCTTTCATAACTAAATGTAATTTAAAGGGTTTTTACCCTAGTATTTTGGTGGCTCAGGCATTGTGACCTAGCATTTTTCGATTTTAAAAACCTGATGATGGACTGTGTGGTCCGAAAACGTTTGTTTTATTGATGTGGCCCTTTTAAGGGTTTTTTAAATAAATATACCCATTTACAAAGATTAACCTCTTTTTATTTATCTATTTATCTATCTATCATTTAGCCAACGTATTTTACGTCTTTATAAATATTTCCATAATTTTTATTTTGTTAAGGTAGACGTTTATTTTATTCAATATAGTTTTTTTTTAATCCTCACATTCATTATAGATATGCGACCTTGATGGATACATTTTCATACTGCAATTATTTAATTAGAAAAATGTTAATTTTTTAAACTATCCCCATTTTCATTTCTGTTTTACGATGAGTCGCTAAAAATAGCTTTAATATTGCGCAAATCGGCGAATTTTCATTTTCCGCAAAGTCCAATATAAAATTTTCCTCCTCGCCTAAATTTCTGCTCCAGAACATGTCGGGAAATTAGAAGGTACATGTTTTATGTCGATTGGCCAATCAACTTTATTTCGAGCTGAGGCTGGGACATGTTCGGAATCAGACGACAGGAAATTATCGATATTAATTGAATTTTCCATTGAATCCGTTATTATGGTACGCAGTATCTTTGGGTTGCTTTCCGTTTTGCGAGGAATTCTGGAAATGAGCTGTAGGAAGAGCAATCTAAATATTTCCATCAATATTTCGGTTTTCCCTTTTACGGATATTAACGATAATAATTGATATGTCGAACAAGCACTCGCTTTTTTGTTGTGCTATTTTTAGATTAGTATTTTTACCCTTATGTTAGCGGATAAAAGAACAATAAAAAACTAAAAAAATTTAGATATAAAATTTCATCATAATTTCCAATAATTTTTAAAGATAATCTAACTGTTGTAGAATATTATCCAAAAATTGATGCAGACAGTTAGTCGTTAACGCGTAGTTTTATTCGAAAACACGTTAAAAAAAGAAAAGTATAAACGAATTAATTTCTTCTTCTGCTTCTTCAAGTTCCACTCCTATCGGAGATTAAAAATCATTCTGGCAATTATAATTTTATTGGTTACGCGCTGTTAAATTTTTTCTTTTTTGTCATTTTTCGCTGTATTTTTAAGTATCTTTATAACACAATTTTACAATCATTATCTTAGTCCAACCCTTAATAACCCTTCCTACTTACACTTCACCCCCCTTCATTACAAATACAGACAGTTTAATGATAGCAAAGAAGAAAGACTTTGCCTTGCTGCTCGGCTGCCGCTAAGGACAGGCTATTCTGTCCTCTTGATCTGGCCACCGCTAGGGCCAGTTCTCTCTCTTAATCTGACTACCGCCAAGACGAGTCGTGCTTTTTTGGATTCTCGGCTACCGCTAAAGACAGTCATTCTGTCTCTAAAAAAAAAAAAAAAAAAAAAAAAAAAAGAGGTTAATCTTTGTAAATGGGTATATTTATTTAAAAAAACCCTTAAAAGGGCCACATCAATAGAACAAACGTTTTCGGACTACACAGTCCATCATCAGGTTATTAAAATCGAAAATGCTAGGTCATAATGCCTGAGCCACCAAAATATTAGGGTAAAAACCCTTTAAATTACATTTAGTTATGAAATGTAATTTAAAGGGTTTTTACCCTAATATTTTGGTGGCTCAGGCCACTCAGGCTCATTCTCTTTTTTATTAATCGATCAGTTTCATTATATTTAATTGGATTTTTTGTTTTGAATGATTTTCTTTCATTCATTAATAGTAGTATAGTTTGTATACTTGTGACGGTCTTTTTGTCTATCAAGACATACTAAGCATATTTCATGTCGCTCTGTGTAAGTTGTGGTTGGAAAAAAACTCAAGCTGATGATCATGTTGTTTCTACTGGCCAATTATTCTCCATTTTATTTGGTGCTTTGACGCAGTGAATGTTTATCAATGGTTCCTAAAAAAGTTATTCTGCTGCAGTATCGCATCTTTATAAAAACCTTGTTAAATTACTAACAGACTTTTTATTAGTTTTGATTCTCCCCATATATTTAGCGAAGATCCGTGTACAAAAATACAGACACTAGAAAACAATAAACTGTTGTTAAATACTTTGTTGCAGACAAAAGACTGTTCTTTCATACATAGTATGTAAAGAAAAAATGATAGAAAAATGAATGACTTGTGTTAAAAGTGCAGATCGTTGGGTAATTATCGCCCACACCTAACGTCTGCTTCTACAAAACAACTCTGGGCCCAACGGAGTTGGCACTTAGTCATCATTAATTACCCAATCACCATCAACAGTTAGGGACCATCGTCCCAGTTAGTAGGGGTAAAGGCGGTTCAGTCAACAGAGACGTGTCTCCAAGAGACAGACATCTCTGGGTCCTCTGTCTTCTGTCTTCTGGGTTAGTGCTACCTACCTCGAGATACTTTTTTCCTAATCTGCCAAGAAGATAGGGTACAGGGTATGGATTTTTATTAAAAAGTACATATTTTATTATATACCAATTGCATTGTTTGCTGTTCAATGACAAGTGCAGGTTACATGTATATCAGTTTATTACATTTATTGCGAAATCCTATATTTTTTCTGAACTATTTAATATTGTGTCGCATCAAATTTTAATCATAACATTTTTAGGTTTTTTTGAAATATTATTAACGTTAATTATAATATATTTAGGTCTTTATTGCTAATTGTTATTAACATTTGTTCATAAATATAACATTTTAGTCCAGGCTGTGAGGCCGCTCCCGTTGGGAAAATGTTTCTGATTCGGTTTCTTCGCGGATTCCGGTTCAAAAATGTCCCCTTTAAACAAATCTAAAGGGTGCCGGGCAAAATTTTTGGGCAGAAATTGTTAAAACAATTTTTTTAAACAAAGTCCAAAAATAATTTTTTTTAATCTGAAAAACGTTTTTTTAGATTTTTTGGGCCATTTTAAACAAAAAAAGTCTCTTGTCATTTTTCTCTAAAGTTAATAGTTTTCGAGTTATAAGCGATTTAAAGTCTGAAAATGCGAAAATACGCATTTTTGAAGCTTGAAAACACATATGTAAATTATTATTTTTGAGGTTACCAAGTGTCTAAATTCAAGTTTAAACATTTAACTTCAAGATTGTGAAGAGTAATCGGGGCTTATTTGAATTTAGACCGTTGTTTTTTAATTGTTAAATATGCGCGTACACTCGATTTTTCAGCCGCCGCGGCGCGGCTCGCTACCGTGCGCCTCTATCGTACTTATGCATAGTTTACATATACTTACAAATAATTATTATTTATTGAGTATATATTAATTTATAACAATTGAGTTATAATATAAATTTCGTCTAAAGTCTAATAATAGTTACATAAAATAATTGTACAAAAGATTGTTAAATAACACACTAATATCACTCAGTAAAAGTATCTTGGTTTTTACAAAAATCTAAATCACATCCACATATTGGTACACAGTTGACATGATTTTTCTTGCAGTTGCAAGCATTAGTTTTGCAAGTCTTTTTGCATTTGCACGGTTTCCCAACCCACCACTATCAGACATATAATATCCATATTGTGTAAAATCGAGAGTTTGATAGCGGGAATATATGGCATTTCGCCAAATATATGTTTTAGCGGAAGCTCTTAACAAGTGTTGGTAAAGTGCGTCAGAGGTACAAGGTATATTGGCTAGATTAAGTTAAATTTTTCAGTCACACTGTCTTTTCGTCGAAGAGCAGCATTTTGTATTGTTATGTAAAAATCTACTTTAGGTTTTTGCACTAACTTAATATTGTTGATGTTATTACAAAAAATACAAACTAAATTTTCTTCGGTAAGTTTTCATTTAAGAAGAGGTACGGAAAAAGACATTTTAAATCCATTCACAATTTTTTTAATAACACGTTAATAATATAATACCCTTTTAATGGGCATTAAACAATAGTCTTCCTAATAATCGTTTAAGTAATAATGGAAAAAACTATGTTAATAAACTTCAAGGATTTGTTCGGATTTTTTTGCGTAAGTGTATATGTAAGCTATGCATAAGTACGATAGAAGCGCACTCTAGCGCGCCGCGCCGCGGTGGCTGAAAAATCGAGTGTACGCGCATATTTAACGATTCAAAAACAACGGTCTAAATTAAAATAAGCCCCGATTACTCTTCACATTCTTGAAGTTGAATGTTTAAACTTTAATTTAGACACTTGGTAACCTCAAAAATAATAATTTACATATGTGTTTTCAAGCCTCAAAAATGCGTATTTTCGCGTTTTTCAGACTTTAAATCGCTTATAACTCGAAAACTATCAACTTTAGAGAAAAATGACAGGAGACCTTTTTTATTTAAAATGACCCAAAAAACCAAATAGACATTTTCCAGATTAAAAAAAATATTTTTGGAATTTGTTTAAAAAAAATTGTTTTAACAATTTCTGCCCAAAAATTTCGCCCGGCACCCTTCAGATTTGTTTAAAGGGGACATTTTTGAACCGGAATCCGCGAAGAAACCGAATCAGAAACATTTTCCCAACGGGAGCGGCCTCACAGCCTGGACTATTTAAATTGCGTATAATATAATAATTTCTGTCTCGATTGCATTTTGTTTAACATAGACGTTTTGTTTAACATTACAGTACAAATAAGCTGTTAAAGTCATTGTTCTTTCTTTTTTCATATTTAGCATACTCAAAATTTTTTACAAGGTTTCTTACAAGGTTAGATGCAACTTAACCATTCTTTCAGATTGTTCAGTCAAGACACTGGTCTTCGTTTAACACTTTTTTACCATATACTTTTTCTTGGATCAATACGATCCGGAAGATCAATACTCCTTGTCGCCTTTATAGTGCAACTGCATAGCAATATTTTGTAAAAGGCTTGAGTTCCTAAAAGAAATTCCTCTAACATCCATTTTTCAAAGATAAAGAACATAAATTAATGTTATACATGACTAATCTTGTTAGCTTAAGATGCAGATGTTACTAGCTCATCAGACCTTACTATATTCTAGAATATCCAAATGTTACATGCTGCAGACATTTATGAAAACCACCTGTGGCATAACCAATGAGAGATCACATCACATTCCTAAAATCAGTGCAATCTTCAATTTTATAAATATTTTAAATAAGCTAAAAATTCGGTATTACTACAAACCCAAGTCAAGTAGATATAATGTGTTATTTCCTAATTCCCTTTGATGTTAAATAAAAAAAAATAGGAATGACTAAATACCTCGATTCTACATTGATGCTAAAAATACATTTTAGTCCTGACAGACAATTGTTTAATAACATTTTTGATTAAAACTACGCAAATTGAATTCCATGAATTAGAACAAACATGAAGCTAGCTGGTGTTTTTACAAAATTATTGTGACAACTCTATCCAGCCTATTCAGAGAATCCAGGTCAACTTGATAATAAAATATTATGACAATTACGATTTACTTAATTAAATATTCAGTGTTTTAGTTCGATCTTTGGTATTAACTTTATTGTTAAACCATGCAAATAATTACAAAATGCGCTGTTTAGATTTGAATTATTTAGTAATGGATGAATATGTGTATTTTATATATTATACAGTATGTGTAGAAACTTTCCTGATAATGGTAAACTACAGGTAGTTAGCTGATTCTATGTTAGTTTAACCTATATTATCTAAGGGAGATGCAGCTTTTTTAAGATGTCCTCACAAAAAATAATTTTTTAGAATGATTTAGCAGGTGATGGCAAATCAGCCAATATAAATGTCTTTTTCTCAGTTTGTTTAGTATATAAGTAAAAAATTTGTGCGCTGCGCACCAGAGAGTTCTTCTTCTTCTTGTAGTGCCTACCCGTTTTGGATGTTAGCGACCATTATGGCAATCTATATTTCGCAAACTGCGGCTCTAAAAAGATTTGTGGTTGTTGTGTTGAACCATGTACGTTGATTTTTCAGCCAAAAAATCCTTCGCCTTCCTGGTCCAGGGTTTTCTTCTACTTTTCTTTAAGGTATTAATTACAGCAACCTATATATTTTACTGTTCCTCATGATGTAACCAAGGCTATATTATATTTATATATTTAAGGACATCTATATTTGTGATTTTCGCTGTCCATGGTATTTTTAGGATACGGCGATAAAGCCACATTTCGAAAGCTTCTAATCTGTTTATATCCCTCGTTTTAAGTGTCCAGTCCTCTACGCCATATAGCAGCATGGACCATATGTAGCACTTAGTAAACCTTAGTCTCAGTTGAAGATCAAACTCTGAACAAGTCATTACTTTCTTGAATTTTCCGAAAGCTTGTCGAGCTTGCTCAATGCGACATTTTACTTCCCTGCCGATGCCCAGTTTTCAAAAGCCACGATCCCAGGTATTTAAATTTACTCACTTTTTCAATGGACTTAGTATCAGTGTTATGGTGGAGTTTTCAAGTGCATCTGAGTTTCTGGAGATGATCATAAATTTGGTCTTTTTGGTATTAATCTCTAATCCCATTCGCTTACTGTATTCTCCGATTATAGTGACAAGTTGTTGAAGATCGACTATGTTGTTACAAATTAAGACACCATCATCAGCATATCGTATATTGTTGATCAATACTCCATTCACGTTGATTCCCATCTCTGCATCCTCCAAAGACTCTTGAAATATGGCTTCCAAAAAAATGTTAAATAAAAGAGGGGAAAGCACACAACCCTGTCCAACGCCTCTTCTTATATGTATGGGTTTGGATATAGAATTGTCTATTTTTAATTGTGCCGTTTCATGCCAGTACAAGTTTTCAATACATCTTATGTCTTTTTGGTCTATATCAACTTTCTTGAGAATCTGCATTAACTTGTGGTGTTGGACACGATCAAACGCTTTTTGGTAATCTAAAAAGTATAGGAACACATCCTTCCTCTGATCGTAACAATTTTGGACCAGCACCTGTGTTGCTACTATTGCTTCTCGTGTTCCTAAACCTTGCCTAAACCCGAACTGGGAATCACTGATGTCCCATTCACATTTTTTGTATAATCTTTGATGTAGTAGTTTTAAGAATATCTTTAAAGTGTGACTCATCAGGCTAATGAGTCTGTGATCCTCACATCTTTTTGCATTGACTTTCTTGGACAAGGGATTAAAGGTAGAGCGTAACCACTGTTGAGGATAGCAGCCAGTTTCATAAATTAAATTAAATATTTTGTGTAGTGCTGAAATTCCCCTTTCATCTAGTAATTTGAGTATTTCTGACGGGATTTTACCTGGTCCAGGTGCCTTACTGTTTTTTGAATTTAATATTGCCTTTTCTATTTCCTTTTTTACGAGTGCATACCTATTTTATTTCTTTGTTATTAATAATAAATTTTTCTTTCTTTTACTCAGAGGTAGACGTAGGATTCATTTTATTTTTATTTATTGTATATACGGAGTAGGATTCATTTGTATATTTGTATATTTGTGTATTTGAGTAGGATACATATTGTATATACGGAGTAGGGCGAGTCTGTCGCCCCGAAAGAGCTACTCGTTACATCATCTTTTAGTTGTGATATTGCTTTTTCCACTTCATCTGATGTGATTTGTAAGTGTCCACTACATATGTAGGACGGAGGTTGTTCCGACCTATTACCATCAAAGAATTCTTATATTTCATGCATTTCTATGCATATTTCCTTATTTTTATCTGTGATGACGTTCCTCTGTTGATCTTGCAGTTTGTTAGCTGTGTTGGATTTTTCAAGACCAGCTCTTTGTTTTACATTTTTATGCATATTAAATGTATCGTGTTTTTGTTCCAACAACTTTATTTCTTCACACTGTGTTTTTATCCAATTTTCTTTTGCCTTTCGTATTTCGGATATTATTGGTCTCTGAATATTTTTCTACACTCTTTTGTTATTCTCTGATTTTCTTTTTTCTTCCATGAGTTGCAGTATATGGTATTTTGCAGGGCAAAAGAAAACAAGTTTCTTGGTTAAAAAAACATTCGTGAATGGACTCAGATACCAAATACAGGACAATCATTCCATATTGCAGAAGATCGAGAAGCGTTCGCAATGGTGATCGCCAACGTCGGATAGTTCTGATATGGCATGCAAAGAAGAAGAAGCAGATTACTTATTACAATTGCTTAAGCAAAGCAACATTGCCACTTCCATCTATATTTCCGGCGCTAAAGATTACCTTCACCAGGATTATTGGTATACAGTCATCCAGAGATGAATTTTGCAATCCTAACTCTTCACTTTTGATCCCGATTTGCTGTGAGACGGGTGTCTCTTTACTGCGCGGTAGCAAATGTTAACCTCCGCATGACCGCATCTTGCGTGGTGATTCAAGGTTTGAGTAAAACCAATTTATTTCTTGTAAACTTACATTGTTACTGTTGTTTGTCAAGTACCGTTCACTTGATAGATACACTTGTTGAGAATTTATATTGTTGTGCTGTACTATTTAACATTGTGTTGCGGATTGAAAATGTTTATGACCGTGGAAAACGATCAAGAATGAAGAGTTAAATTTGTTTTCCACTAATTCATTGTATTATTATATAAATGGAGATTTTTGTCAATTTAATGTGTGCAATATTTATTTATGCAGTTCTTTGCGGAATTCTTAAATTTCTTATCATTAATACGTTTTTTACACTTGCCATTTTAAGTCGTACACAATCGCTTGCTTTGCATTTTCTTGTATACCTAAAGATCAGTTTATTGATAACTTGCGGTAATCAATCTATTGTATTACTTTATGAGCATTTAATGCTTTGTAATATGATTGCTTGTATAGGCACCTTTTGTACACTTATTTTCGGCTAGAAATAAATATTGGTTTTTTGTCTTTAGCACGTTCAACTTAATTTGTACATTTTAATTATTTAGAATTAAGTGTATGCTTATTCTTTATTTTATTTTACTTGTTTTAAATACAGCCTTACTATAGTCTTTTTGCTTATTATTTGTCTTTCCTAATATATATACACGTAATTGACAGATACTTTACTGACAGGTACATAAGAAAAAATATACCATCGTCAGTTTGTCGCAGGGTGTTCTACAGGGTTCAGTAATGTCCTGTTAAATGTCCTGTATGACAGGCTGTTGAATCTCGCACTGGTTGCGAAGGCGAGTCACAAAACGGTAAAGATGGGCGTTATATAACGTATTCGGATAAATAACACTATTACCAATAAGTATTCGTTTTCTTAATAATAGGTTACAGCAAACTGCCTATTAATTTTGTCACAGTGTAATTAACGTTGGTATTCGAATCTACATTCAATATGTTGACGTGACATCATCGAACGATGAGAATCGTTCGTGCAATCGGTAACAGAATAGCAATGGTCATTGTCACCGAATTTATTATGAGCTTTATGTTTTGGCACTTAAAATACCACCGTAAGCACGTACGATTATTAAGACGGAGACTATAGTAGTCGGATCATATATTTTTAAGCCTCTGTCAGCTGTAAACAGTAAAAATTATTTTCAACAACCATCCAACATACCCAGAATGTTTATCACTCACGGTGAAACAAAAATAAACTATAAACAGTAGAAAGATTTCGTTTATTGAAAAAGATATTATGAATACTACAAGAAACTATAGCGGAATGGAAATGCTTGCAGCTTGGGTAATAGGCGACAAAAGTAATAGGTTACCAGAACCTATTATTTGTCTATCACCGGAACGATGGAACCTATTACTACAAAGTAACCAAGTAAGTATTTTCCATGGCTACAAAACGGACATGGCTAATGTGGCTAACACAGCCCGACACAGCCCTGCGTTGCGTTAGTAGGTGGATCAGAGATAACGATTTACAGCTAGCACCTCAGAAAACTGAGTTGTTAGTTCTCAAAGGGAGCCGGGAAAAATCTTATCTTCGCCTTTTAGTGTAAGGTGTGAAGATTGCACCGGTTAAATCAATTAAGTGTATGGAAGTTTGGTTGTAGGAAGGACTAAGGTTCGAAGTACACATCCAGAAGACGGTAGAGAAGGTAAACCGAAACATGTAGGTGGTAATACGGCTGATGCCAAACATTGGAGGCTCAAGTAGTACCAAAAGAAAGGTGCTAAATGGAGTTTTCCAGTCGGTGGTAACATACGCTGCCCCTGTGTGGTGCAGCGTACTAAACACTGCGAAATACGCTCAGTTGATGGTGAGTCAATTCGCAAAGGCAAATGCTCCTCAGGGTATTTAGCGCATACAGCACAATTTCAAATGAGGCTCTATATGTCATTGGAGCGGTGATACCAATCGTTTTGTTATACAAAGAGCAAGCGAGGGTGTACACGAGGAGAATAGATGTAAATATAGATGAGAATGAGAGAGAAAAAACGATAGTAGAGTGGTAAATATAATGAGCAAATGATAGCGGAAAGGTAAGACGGACGACGGAGTTTATTTTCGATCTGAGACCATGGTAAGAATGTAAGTTCAGGAAACTAGACTACTTCCTGACGCAGTTTCTGACCAGACATGGTAGTTTTGGCACATTTACAAATAGAATAAGCAAATCTGCCTCGACAGAGTGTACTGTTTATAGGGTACCGGACGCTTCCGCCCACATTTTTAACTGCCAAAGATTGGCAAATGAGAGGAGCGATTTCGAGAGGCGAATGAGTTTTGAGCTGGATAAAAGAAAGGGTCTTCTGTCCTATTATCATACACGGCCAAAAGATGCCAGGGTGTCTTGTTCCGTGACGTAGATGTTCAAAAAAGATTTCCCCCGCCTGTCAGAATTCAATGGATACCTTCTTAGACTCTTCCAGTAATCTGGCAATACGGCAATTAAAAAAATTTATATACATACACAAAGCAAAGGGGAAATATATTTATATTACCTTTCTAATGTCCTATATATGTAACGTTTATCGTAGGTATAGAAAGCAACAAATTTTAATCTTGAAAATTTGGTGTATTTTGGATAGAATATGTCTTGGTCATCTTGTATAAAGTAGTCTTTTAGTACTATTGTTGGGATAAATACAGTTTGCCGTAGCTGACGCTGTTATTTATCAAATATTTGATAGCACCATCTACACAACAAATATTGGTAGAAGATCAATGGCCAAAAAAATTGGGATTTTAAATAACTAAAATATGGCAAACAAATTGTTAAGTAATATAATAAGGTATACATTAATAAAAATTAATATTTATTATTTTAAGCGTAATTTTCTAAAAAATTCAAAAATGTCTGTCCTAAGAAATAAAAAGTGCCTACAAGATCTATAAGCTACTGGTAAATTTAAAGCGAGATATATAAAACTCTAAAAGCAATATTAACACCTTACCTAGCTAATAATCAAAACTTTAACAAACGAAATCAGATACCATTTAAAAATGTTGTGGATCACTCGTGTTCCACGAGTTTGTTCTAAAATAAACCCACACAAACTGCAGATGGTGAAAGTGTCAAAAGCAAATAAGGTGAGATACTAATATGCACTGGCTGCCACGACGAATTAACGTTTCGAAACAATTGTCATGGAAATTTCTAAAGAGGGACTTTTAAAGCCTTATTGAAGTTCCTCTGAATATACTAGATATATGTAGCGGTAGGCTTGCCGAATAAAGAAAAGGAAAATTTGTAGCCTATCTGAAGAAGCACCAACTTACCTTCCTCCATCAAACATGCGGGTAGACCTAACAAACATTGGTAAGAAAAAAATTGTAGTATGGTATTTATGCGAGATTTTAAAATATACAATTCTCGTTTAACACCTCGGATAAAATGAATAATGCTGGAAGCAAACTGAATTTGGATGTGTTGAAATTTTGGAATTTGCAAAATGTGAAGAAATTTATGGGCCAATTGTGAGATTAGAAGAGTGTTTAAGCAAACAATTAAAAAGTGGTTTCTAGTCAAAATACTTTCAAATTTACAATTATTTACTAATTTCATTATCATTTAAAATTTTTTTTAAGTGACTAATATGTTTTTGGTTAATGTTTGTTCATAATTTTAATTAGTTTAAAAATTGCTCTTGATTATATCCTTTTATTTCGAATTCTGTTGTTGAGATTTATAAAAAAATTAAAACAAATAATAAATATATTTGGGGTGAGAATCTTAGATGTCATGCCGATTGTTAAATATAAATAAATAAATGGCATTTAATAGTGATTTTTTATTTATTTTAACTATAACTTTATTACCTATCAACGATCAGTCCTATTATAATTATTAATATATTATATTATAAAATAATACTAAATCACAGCGCCGCTTATGATTAACCACAGAAACCTGCTGCAAGTCTACGTCACTGTTAAGGACTATCAACTCGCCAAAATAGTGGTGTTGGACTCAAACAAACAGCTTGGTCCAGGGTAGCGAACTAGCACCTTTACTCTTCAACTTATACTACAATATTCAATCAACGCCAACTTTTATCAACAACTTCTTATACATAGACGACTTGGTTTTCACAGTCCAAGGTGAAAGCTTTGAAGAGGTGAAAGAAAAATTTGATGTCCAATTATTATAAAGAGAATTCGCTAAAATGTGCGTCACAATCTTGTAAAGAAACTTAGCAATGATAAATGAGAAGCGAAATCCACAGTACTAAGATCAACAGCGCAGGTACTATGCCTCTAACGGAATACGCATGTCCGGTATGAAAGAGATCTGCGCAGGACAAAAATGTTAACACTTATATAAACCAAACATGTGGATTGACTATCGGCTGCATTAGACCAACCCCACTGTACAAACTTTAGGCTTTTCAGGTCCTGACTTCTATTCAACAGCCCACGAATTCAACGAAAGACACAACCAAACCTTTGATAACCGTTACTTTTTTTTTAGCACGAACCGTATCCTGGCAGATTAAAATTAAGAAAGTGCTTTTATAGCGCCTTGCAAGACGAACCACAAGAATTTTACCCAGTAACAGATATTGCACAAATGAGATTTCAAGCGACTAGTCCACGTAGCGCATGTTAAACTGCTTAAGTAATTGTGTAACACCAGCTGGTGTAAACCTTATTTAATGGAGCTTGCTGAAGTGTCAAGAGACCATGGAACATCTACTAGCCTGTCCACATGAATGCAGTTATGGACATAGCCCAATACTGGGCTTAGTAAATATAATTTTTTAGATATGAAATAGTAAGTAAAAGTAACGCATCATCTCTCTTGCGCTTACTTCATACCAACCAATATGATAACTCTGGGCACAGCTACGTATAGCCTAAAGAAACATGGATAAAAACTTTTTAACGCTTTTCTTAAAAAATTGAAACTGCATTTAGATGTTTACTAGTGGACCAATTCGACATCGAGTTTTGATGTAAGTTTTGCTGACATTTAAGAGGGGTGGAGCCTAACGATCCATCGTTTCCGTCGCCTGGTGTAAATGTTCCAAAAATCCTAAAAATAAACTGTATCGACGCCAATTTTTTTAAATTGAAAATGGATACAGTAGTTGTTTAGGATGTTCAGGAAGATTTACATTAGGAAACAGCAACGATATGATTGTTAGACTCCGCCCCTCTTAAATAAAAAACGGAAGTAAAACCGGAAGTAACTTTTTTTTGCATATTTTAGATTGTAAAATGCCACGTTTAAGAAAAAGAACTCGGTTTGAGAACTCGCGGCCCCGTTCATATGCTCTGGAACACCGTGAAAGAAACCATAATTTTCAAAACTAAATTCGGAAGTAGGGAAGTAAATACTTCCAATTTCATAATTCTGAATTTAATCAGTAAGTATTAGAAAAAAGTAGACGCAGTCATATTTTAAAAATACATTGAAAATTAGGACTGTTAATTTTGAAGAATGAAACCTGTAAAATTTCTATACTTTACTATAGGAAAAATTCATTATATGGCCGCCTTTTTTAAACCGGTTCGAATTTTTTAAATTTGAAACCTTGTGGAAATCTATTCAACAATCTGTTTAATTATTTGAAAAAATATTTTCCTATCTGTCACCGTTTAGAAGGAGTATTGCGCATAAGAAAAGGGCTTAGCCTTTTAGTATATAAGATGTATTTAATCCAAATATGTCATATGTCACACTATCGACAAAATTAGAATGTTAAAAATGTATGTCATAACAAAAACTGTGTATTGGAATAATAGATCTGAGTTAAAGGTTGTAAAAAAAATATATGGTGTTAAAATTTGCAATTTATCTATTAAAAAAGAACAAAGACCTCGCGAATAAAAGATAAAATGTCATTGGATCTAGAAAATTGATAATTTTGAACTTATTCCTTTGCTTATTTAAACGTTTCCCTTCTCTAATCTTGTTTGGATTTAGACAGAAGCTTTCTTAAGATCGAAGGAAATTGGATTGAATCGAATAGATATATTCTTCCAATTGGATACTCGATTTGTAGAGCCCTTTTTAAGAGTGGGCATGGTGGTTATGGTGATAGAAATCTATAAAAATCTGGTATTGTACAGTAACCAAATTATTTGTAACACCCGATTAAACTCTAACTAAAATTCTTTTTCTGTCGTTAAACCTGTATGTCCACTTACAACCTTCAAAAATTATCCACAAAATACATAATAGTTTTTTAAACGATCGGCACATAAAGCTATGTGAAATCACTTACGGTGGAAAAATATCACAGAAATGCTTTGGTCCTACCTTGCATAAGATAATGAGCAAAAAAAAACGGTTTGCAGGAAAACATTGCACGTTTTCCAAAAGTATGTAGTGCATTGTAAAAAAAAATAGTAACTTTAGCATATCGCATATCACATATGGCTTCAATCCAAAGATCCTCAAGACAGAGAAATATACGCCAAATGGAATAGAGAAGTTAAAAAAGAAGTGGATAAAGCGAAAAATTTAAACTGGGAGGGGAAGTGTGATGAACTGGACAGTTTTTTGTGGGGGGAACAAAAGTGGCACAAACTTGGAAAACATTAAAGCAGTTTAGGAAAAATGAGAAAAATGAAGACAACATTCCTCTAATAAAGTTAAATGAATGGGAAGAATATTATACGAAACTGCTAAAAGAGAATAGTGTAGAGTACAGATGGGACAAGATAAGGGAGTTAATAGAAAACAGAGACGAAAGACAGGAAATCCCTATAATAACATTATCTGAATTGACGGAAACCTTAAAAGAGGTTAAAAACGGAAAAGCCGCAGGGCCTTGAGACATTCCCATAGAGCTGGTTGAATATGGGCCGACTGCACTTTTAGAATTAATAATAGACCTTTTAAATAAATGTATGTGTGGAGACCAGAAAATTCCTACAGATTGGAATAAATCCTATATAAGCTCCATATATAAGAGAGGGAATAAAAGAGACTGTTTCAATTATAGAGGTATTAGTGTGACGAGCTCTGTGGGCCGGTTGTACGGCAGAATATTAAAGAAGAGGGTTAAAAGATAGATACAAGATATTGAAGAACAAAGCGGCTTTCGTACCGGGAGATCCTGCCTTGATAATATATTTATCCTAAGACAAATAATTGAAAAGCGTGTCAAAAGAAGTAGAGAGACCCATTTGGTATTTATAGACCTTGAGAAAGCATATGATAGTGTCCCGTTAAAGAAAATGTTTGAGGTCCTCGAAAGGTCCGGATTGGATTCGACGTATATCCGAGCGATATATAAATTGTACGAAAACGCAGTTAGTTGTGTAAAAATTGGAACCAGAACTTCAAATAAATTTAAAGTCACTAAAGGCCTAAAGCAAGGATGCTGTTTGTCACCGACACTCTTTAAAATATACGTCCAAGAAGCATTGAGGATTTGGAGAAATAAATGTAGATTTATGGGCATCGAAGTGGGACAAGAAACTCTGTATACATTGTTGTTTGCAGATGATCAGGTGGTGGTTGCAACCAATGAGGAAGATATAAATTATATGAATCGAAAATTATTTAAGGAATGTGCCAAATGGGGGCTTACTGTAAACATAAGCAAAACAGAATATTTAAAAATTGGAGGAAATACTACAGATCTGAGGCTTAAAAACTCAGTCATAAAAGATTGCAACCAGTACAAATATCTAGGAAGCATCATATCAGCAGATGGCAGAGTTAAGATAGATGTACAAAACCGAATAATCCAAGGGAAAAAATGCATCCGAATACTGAATTCATTACTGTGATCTAATAAAATAAAGATGCATACCAAACTTCGTGTATACAGAGCAATTGTAGAACCGATTACCACATATGGTGCCGAATGTTGGACGATGACAAAGAATGAACGAGATTAAGTAGACGTTGTGGAAATAGATTATCTTAGAAGGTCATGTCGAGCATCGAGAATGAAAAGAATCAGGAATAAGGAAATACGAAACCGTACAGGAATTAGAGATACTCTTCCGGATAGAATACAAGGAAGGCAATTAGAATGGTATGGTCACGTGATGAGAATGGAGGAGGAGCGGTGGCCAAAGAAAGCCTTAATGTATGTTCCGCCAGAAAGAAGGAAAAGGGGAGGACCACCAAATTCTTGGAGAAGAGAAATTACAAAAACAATGCAATCTAGAGGCTTAGAAGAGGGAGATTGGAGAGATAGGAAAAGATGAACGCTGAAATGCGGGAAGCGGCAATCGTCGTAGGACCACGTTATATGATGATGATGAGTAACTTTAGCATCAGTATTAAAGTGTTTCAAAAAGGTATGTCATAAATTAAATCTCATATTCCGGGGACAAAATAAATTGATTAAATCTAATTTACCTTGGGACAAAAGTGTACACAAAAAAAGTTAGAACCCTTTTAAGTTACAAAATAAAAATTGTTTTTTTGCATTATTTCCTAAACTACTTAACATTTGTAATAAAAATGGACACGTCACTTTCATGTTCTGAAAGCATTTTTCATGCAAAAGAAACAACAAAATCTAAGCGCACAAAAAAATATAAGGGGGATGTGCAGTCCTAAATCCCCCCAAACTTTTGAGTACGTTCAAATCAAATAAATTTTGTGGCATTATTAGTTTAACACATTATTTTTAAAACTTTCTTGCCTCTTATTTCTGTTTCGTACGTATTTACTATCTTACTATATTTACGTTATTACTATCTGCACGTAATTTTTTAAAATTTAATTAAAAGGGTCATAACTCAATAAAAACTGTTTTGTGAAAAAAGTGATGGAGCAAAAATTTTTTAAAAATAATCTGTTAAACTAATGAGGCCACAAAATTTATTTGATTTCTTCTTCTTCTTCAGGTGTCATCTCCGCTACGGAGGTTGGCAATCATTATAACTATTTTAATTTTTGAGGCAGTAGCTCTAAATATTTGTTTTGAGCTGCATTCAAACCATTCTCTCAGGTTCTTAAGCCATGAAATTCGTCTTCTTCTAATGCTTCTTCTGCCATCTGTCTTTCCTTGTATTATAAGTCACAGGATGTCATACTTCTCGCCTCGCATCACATGTCCGAGATGCTGTAGCTTTCATTTGATTTGAACGTACTCAAAAGTTTGGGAAGATTTAGGGCTGCACACCCCCCTTAAATTTTTTCTGTGCACCCCCCTTAAAGTTTTTTTATGTAAAAAATGCTTTCAAAACAAAAAAAGTAACGTGTCAATTTTTATTACAAAATATCAAGTAACTTAGAAGATAATGCAAAAAAACAATTTTTATTTTATAAGTTCAAAGGGCTGTAACTTTTTTGTGTACACTTTTGTACCAAGATACGTTGGATTTAATCAATTTATTTTTGTAAAGGATTTTTCACCTAAGAAGACCGCTTTGCAATTAAATGATGGTAACTTTTTTACTAGCGGACCAGATAAGCGGCGATATATTTTACACTACCTCTTTGAATAACATTTTACTGCTTTGCTGTTTCAATCAGCACTGCTCAACAAGTTATCGTTTCTTGGTTTATAATTTTATTGCAATTTTTTTTAAAATTTTTTCTGGCGTATCGTATAATGTAGGTTTACCCAATAATCAAAGTTATGCATTTACAAAAACATATTATTTGAAAAACAAATAATAAATACCATGTGTCATAATAATTGTAATCTCAGGAAAAAAGACGGTTAAGATTTTATACACACTTAAAAAATTGTTTACTAATGTATTTCTTAAATCCACATAATCATTGAAAAATTATTCATGCTATTTAAAATATCTTTCTGTTAACGACAAAGTAGATCAAATTCAAACGTCATCATATTTCTCTTTTGTTTATCGTTAAAAATTAATTGATGGTCGTGGGTTGTATTTTTGTGTTTTAATAATTTAACAAAATACATAATCAGCAAAAACCATATTTAAAACATGAGAACGGATTTTGCAATTACAATCAATACAGTGTTTATGCTGGTTTAGCATCGGCTGTTAAATAACTTGTGTTCGATTGTTTTTAATCCTTAAACCCTCGTCCTTTTTATAATATTTTTTATAATAGTGTAGTGAAGTGTTACTTTAAAACAAAATGAGTAATTTGGAAGAAAATAAAATACAGTCGAAACGTAGAGTGTTATCTCCAGAAGTACGGCGTTAAGTTCTAAAAGTCGAAAGTTATTTCAATTTAGAAAAAAATATTATGGGTCCAATGACATCTCTTATGGCAGTTCAGAAACGCACATGCGATGCTTGCGGTATCTCAGATAGAACATTCCGAAGAATTAATAACATGAGTGAGGATGAAATAAATAAAGTAAGCAAGAGAAATCGTCAACATCCAAAAACTTTAGATTTGCATCAGTCAAGTAAACTTGCAACTAAAAATATTACATATAATATGTATAAAGAAAAAGAACATGTAACAGTGCTGTATTGCAAAAAATAAAAGACAAGGAACTGTTTGATATTAGTTTAACAAGTTTGTGGAGAGTGTTGAAACATTTAGGTTTTTGATATAAAAAGACAAATAATAGACAAGTATTGTGTGAACTCTCTAATGTTGTTTCAAAACGGTGGCATTTTTTAAGAAAACCCATGAACAATAAAATGTCTGCTAGTCTGAGGCAAGTTAAATTTTTAGACGAAACTTGGATTTTCGCTAAAGGAAATATGTCAAAATCATCTTGGCAAGATGGCACCACGAAATGCTATTCTTCTAGTCGTTCCGGTAATGGTAAACGCTACATTATATTTCATGCTGGAAACGATGAGGGTTTTATTCCTAACGCTAGTTTAATTTTTTCGTCCACAAAGAATACAGGTGATTACCATGGAAATATGGATGCAAATATTTTTGAAAAATGGTTTGAAGAAATTTTTTTAAAAAAATTGGAGCGACCATCCATAATAGTCTTAGATAATGCATCCTACCACTCAAGAGAAGAAGAGAGATTTCCTTCAAATAGCTGAACAAACAAAGAAACAAAGTTGTGGTTGACAGAAAAGAAAATTTATCACAGTGACATATTTTTAAAAGTCGATTTACTTCAAAGATGTGGAGAGCACAAAATTCAAAAGAGCTTTGTTACTGACCAAATGGCTCTTAAATATGGCCATAAAGTTCTTCGACTTCCGCCCTACCATTGCCACTATAATGCAATTAAGTTAGTTTGGGGTTAGCCAAAAATTTTTATGATAAACATGCATCCAAAACAAAAGATAACGCTAGCGTTCTTGGTTTATGGAAAGAATCGCTAGAACAAATAAAGGCAGAACAATGGCAAAATTGTATTAGACATACGGAAGACATAATCGTTCAGTCTTTTCAAACCAAGCGAGTTATAGATGAGCTCCGGCCTCTAATTATTCGTATAGACAATTCAGATAGTGACGACTCTGCTAGTGAAATATCAGACAGTGAATAGGACAAATCTTTTGCTAAAAAGAAGAAACAAAAAAGTGTTTCGGGAATTCAATTCAAACTTTGTGGTGTGTTTTAGTTAAATGATAAAGTACCTGCGGTCTAATTACTGGACTGCATACTCTCAATAGGTTTGGTATTAATTACTGAACTACACGTGTTTAACTATTTTGTTTTGCTGAAAACTCGAAAGTGATTTAGTACCAATTTGTTTCAAGGTTATATTTAATACAGTGTATGCCGAAAGTAAAGTCTTGGATGTATTTTATTCAAATTTGAATATACCAGCAACTTGGAAAGTATTTTCCAATTTAATTGCATGCAAAACCATTCATATAATGTTTAATCTATGCCAAATAGAGACTTATAGAGACCTTGATGAACATTTGATGTCGACAAATAATTTCAATTATTCGAAATAATCCGCCTCACTTCTTTTAAGCGACCTGTATATACATATTATATTTATTTTATTTGCCTTTGATACAGTAAAATCCAATATTATTACTGAACATAAAATACAGAATATTAAATATTTTTTCTTTTCAAGCGATCGAAATTAAATATTAAGTAACGCCCCACTGTTTGAGGCCCACTGATCATATCTTAATTATATATCGGACTTCATAGGCTAAAAGAAGTTTAGCCGGAATGCGTGATTTAATTTATGACATACCTTTTGAAACATCCTGTATTATATGTATGAAATATTGACTATCCATTACGTATACAAGCGATCTAAAGAGTGAAAAGAAGCTGGTTCTTAAGCTTCAAAAAAAAAGTCACGTCAATGGGAAAGACCATGGAGTATCTATCTCTCAGTTTATTTATCTTAGGGAAGATTGCGTTGAAAATAAATTTTTCTTGAAATGCGTAAATTTTGCTCATTACGCTAATGCCAAGCACTTTTTCAACCACTCTCATAAGTATCCCATATTCTCTTATATTGAACAAACTATTGTACTTATCAAACTTACAACCTAATTATTAAACCTAATAAATGTACAAACTTAATATTCGTGCGTACAGATTAACTACAAAAAGCACTTATTCATAGCAATCAGTCTATACAAAATAAAAATATAAAATTTTAGTTTTTATGTAAAACCACATTTTTATTAACTAAAATATTTACCAAACTAGGGTTCAAATAAATTGTTTACAAACACTGATATATTTGAAGGAAGATAAAAAATAACTTTCTAAAGTAAAAATTAAATATTAAATTTTCTATTTAAGCACTCTTGGCTCAAGGACCTATAAAAAAACGATTAAACTGATATTACTACACGCTTGTGACGATGCCCATGAAATTTAAAACTAAGTGTCAGCAGAGTGTAATGAAGAAGAAGATAATTGAAAACATAAAAAACACGTTCTGCGTGAAACATTAAAATTATTAAGTGGTAAAATGAGTAAATTGAATTAAATGAACACATATAGGGATTGCGGTTTTTGACAAAACACCGGTTTTCGGTTATACCGGTTTTTTTTGCTTACGGTTTAACCTGGCAGTTATAACCGGTCAAAAAAAACCGGTTTTTGAAAAAACCGGTTTTTGGTTTTTTTAATCCAATAGATTAGAAAGTTACATTTACAATGCACTTCAGTTTGCGATACTACATTAGACTCGATATCAATATGATCAAAATTAGTATTATCGAAAGAAAATCAATATCAATGTAAATACAACACAATTTTTTGTGTTTTGTGAGAAAAAATTCCCCAACAAAAATTTCCCAGACTCTTTCAAATGGGATTTAAAGAAAATAATATCAACATAAATATTTTACTTAAAAATTAATTGGATAATGCAATTCATCTTTTATTTTTATTACCATCAAAAACAATTTATCATGTATTACTTTTAACTCATTTACGACTTTCGGTATTGGTATAAATCGTTTTGAAAACGTAGGGAAATCCTTGGAGATTCGTATTCGTAATCGGTAATTCGATATTTATAGTCATTATTTTTGGTAATCAGAAAAAGACATTCACCCACTTTCAATGTCAAGAGTCAAGTGTGAAAAATAGATGATGTATTTAATACCAGATCACTTCTTATATAAAAATATTATGATTACAAATACTTTTTCAATGAAATACTATAATAAAATTTAATTGTTTCTGGCTGATGTGAACTTGCACTTTCAGTTTGTTTCTGTATTTATAAAATAAAATAAAAATTGAATTTTAGTTTTGTTTGGAATAATTACTTGAGAATAATAATTATGATTGGGTGGGATCCAAAATAATACCTAACCTAATTCTAATTACTGTAAAAACCTAATAACCGGTTTTTACTTTAAAAATAAAAACCGGTTATAACCGGGACAAAAAAACAACCGATAACACCGGTTATTTCGAAGTAAAAAACCGGTTTTCGGTTAAAACCGGTAGGTTTTTCCCATCCCTACACATTACTAAAGTACAAAAAGTTATAATTTTATGAAATATTTCAGACCAATACAATAGACAAAACAAATTTTAACGTTGCAAAGAAAAGATAATAAATATGCTCCTTTACACAATATATCTTTGACATTGACTTTTAATTTGGAAGTCGAAATTTTCGGAATAAAAGTATGTTTTATTTAAGTATATGGTATTTTTTATAATATGAGTTTATATGAAAGAATGTATATAAACATATAAATGTTCATACAGTGTGGAAACCACTTATGGAATAAAATTGTTTGTGTTCTTATTTTAGAAAATAATAAAAAACGTTGAGATACCTTAACTCTTAAATTTAAATGTACGCTTTTTATACATTAATTTGAATGTACAGGGTGATCAATGCAATTCTGGCATAGTGCATAATCTGTATTTTAAATGAAACACCCTGTATATTTTCGTATTTTTAAAAGCTCCTTAACAACCTGATTTTAACGAACTATATCATGTAGGGTCTATTGTGAATAAAACAAGGTGAAATTTTCAAATTAGGTATTTTCTTCAAGACAATGAATTCATAGAATACCCGAGGTAATTGTTTGAATTACATTAAAAAAAATGTTTAACATGTTCTCCAGCTTGTTACTGGCAATAACACAGTCTCCTATAAAACCCGTTCCGAACTTTGTTTAAAGTTTGAGGTAAAATATTCCGTATTTCTGTAGTTATCCTTCCTTTTTGAGGCCTTCAATGATAGTTGATTGTGTTGCATAAACTTTGTTCTTGAGATAACCCCACAAAAAAATCAAAAGGCATAAGATCTGGCGACCTAGCTAGCCGCTCACTAGTCCCCTTCTTCAAATCCACTTATTGCAGAAGATTTCATTAAAGTAATTTCTCACCATTAAAGCATAATGGGGTGTTGCACCGTCCTGCTGGAACCAGACAGTTTCATGCGGTAGGTCGGATCTATTGGATTGGGATATAAGTTAGCCAACTAAGGAAGAACATCGTCTCTTAGCATGCTTAAATATTTTTCCGCTGTTAAATTATCATCTATAAAAATATAGGACCAATAAAATGATCTCCTATAATACCTGCCCAAACATTCAACTTTTGAGGATACTGAGTGTGTGTCACACGCATCCAATGAGGATTCTCCGCTGACCAATATCTACAGTTTTGTCAGTTTACCTCTCCGTTCAATGTAAATTTTGATTCATCAGAAGAAAGAATTGTGCCAAGAGCTATTTCATTTGTTACTTTTATCCCATCATTCTTTTGCAGAAATTCATTCTACGATCCGGATCGTCTTCTGTTAGCTTCTGCACCTTAGGACAGTTGTCTGACTCACATTATTTTGACGTGCAATTTGACGAAAACTTGACGTTAGATTCTCTGCGACACTTAACAAAATATCCACTTTTACTTCATCTTCAATGAAGTTCGATTTTCTTTTTAATGGTTTGGCATATCTAAGTTCTCTGAATTGTGCATAAATTTTAGACACTGAGGATACTGAGGATACTTCTGATTAAATAAGTTTACTACTTCAACTTGACTTCTTCAATTCTCCCGTAACCGATTATCATTAAAATCTCAATTCGGTGGGCCTTAGTTAAATATTTCATTTTTATTTCTGCAAGAAATTAATTTTTAATTAAGAATTTATTATTTTAATGTAAAATGTCAACAGCATGTCAACTGATTGATAACAATCCGTATTATTTACCGATTTAGTTTAATTAGCAGACTATCTATACAGTTTTTACCTATTCACGACAAAAAATGTTAACACGGTTATTAAACACAAATTTTCCCCAATATAAAGTGTACTGATACTTAGAGTAGAAGTCTATTGTCTGTATTTAGCTAATTTAAAATAATATCATAACACGTGATAAATTATTAATTTCAAAATTTCACCTTGTATTATTTATTATAGACCCTATATGATATAGTTCATTGAAATAAGGTTGTTAAAAGTATTTTAAAAACATAAAAATATACAGGGTGTTTCATTAAAAATAAGGATGATGGACTATTTCAGACGTGCGTGGATCACCCTGTACATTTACACTTATGTTCAAAAAGCGCACATTTAAATTTAAAAGTTAACGTATCCCAGAGTTTTTGATTATTTTCTATAATAAGGACACAAACAATTTTATTCCATAAGTGGTTTCCACACTGTATAAAGAATGAACATTAAAAGCAAATTCAGATTTAAGTCTCCTCACGTATTTTTTTTAATTTAAGGGGAAAGTCTCAGAGCCAAGATTGTGTTAATAGATACTAAAAGAAATTATCAATAAAGATCTGAGAATAATTGGAAACGCATACTGGAATCAAACCGCAATTTTTATATTTAAAGGTGAACAAACTGAATACATAAAAGTCATACATAAAAGCAAGGCTGTATTTTGTCTTCTATAATTTTCTATATCTACTCTAAAAGAATATTTAGTAAAGCTTTGCACGAAATTGAAAAAAAAAAATATTATACTAAATTGCATCAGATGTGAAGATGACAACATTGTGTTTTTGGACAACCTAGAATACCCACAGGTTCTAATGACCAAAATCCTGTACTATAATCAATAGTATGAAATTAATATAAACGTAAAGAAGTCAAAACTCATGATAATCATCAAGAAAAAACAGAATGTCAACTCTATATGAAGCAAACCCAAGTAGAAAGAGTGAAGCACTTCAACTACCTCGGCATCATAGTAATGAATAATGGGGCAACAACCAAGATATAAGAGCGCACAACTAGATCCAACTTTCACCGGATCAAGTGCCTTCGTCAAAAGCCACAATCACTTAATGTTACAAAAATATTACAGAGCAAACGATGTGCAACATCTTATAATTTCTTTGTATACTTTTTTATTTATTGCATTGCATTCATCCTGTACAAAACCTTGACGATTTAAACCAGTGGTTCTCAACATTTTTCCCATGATCGCTCCCTTAGACAGGTTTCACCAGTTATTGAATACTACAATCGCCCCCCCCTCCCTCCACCCAATTAAATTGAAACAAATAATAAATCTATACAAAAGGTAATTATCCATATTTATTTATTTTTACATTTCGTAAAATGATAAAATTGTTCATGGTTTCCTTGGGCCTGGTGTCCTTCACATAATTTCTTAATGTCTGGCTCAATGTTGGTTAATAACAACCTTAGATCCCCTTTTTCTATTATGTTGAGCCTATTTCTTTGTCTGTTTTTTAATATACACACAGAACTAAAACCTTTCTCCACTAGGTATGTTTTGGGAATGCTAATAATAATAATTTGATTGCATTCCACAAGATTGGATACACTTCTTTTATCCGCGTCCAAAATCTTTCATACCCACACTCCCGAAACAAACTTTCAACTTCAACGTCATATTTCAAATCAATCAAGTTTCTTTGAAGATAAGGACATACCGTTAAAACTTCCACGCTGAAAGGATTGATAAACCAAGTTGGCACTTTCAGACTAGTCAAATCTTGGAATCGGGTCTAGAGATCTTCTTTCAGTGTTTGAAGGTGGAGGCAGTATGTTTGAAGATCCTCAAAATCAGTACATGAAGATTTCAAGTTGGGGAATTTGGTCAGATTTCTTCTCTGCATATTTTCTTCAAATTTCTTTCGACTTCGCGTATTTCATTTCTTTGTTAGTAATAATACTTTTTTTTCTTTTGCAGGCGTTCGCCGGGGAGCTCACTCATCGCGGGATCCAGACGGGGACATAAAATTCATTTTATTTTTATTTATTGTATATACGTTAAATTAATAGATTTATTTTTATTTCAACCTGAGTTTTACTGAGTTTTTCGCCTCGAAACCGTCACACAATGGATGACAGAAGAAATATCACTAAAGAAATGTATTTAATGAAACAACGTACAACAATGGAGGAACTAGAAACAAAACGTAAAAAAAGAGAAGTGACTAAAATGGGTCAGAATAGTCACATATTGGGACACATTGGGACAAAAGATAATAAAAGATTTACGTCGTTTAATGTCGTCAAAGGAAAACAAAATAAAATTAAATTATTAGAAGAATTTTTCATCAACTAACAAAAAACAAGTTTTTTTTTTAATTTATAAATGTTTTGTATTTTGAGATCAATTTCCGAAGTGGAAATGGAAACGTTAAAAATAAACTTATTTTAAACCTAAATTCTGAGTTATTACTATTAAAAGTAGTGACTGCATTAGTATGTGACAAGAAAATAGTTTTATAATAATACTGAAAGATTTGTTTAAGACCGTGTACGATACAGGAACAATACCTCAAAAGTAGCTTAAGTCAGCGTTTATAACCATCAATAAAAAAAAACAAGCAGCAAAAGAGTGCTCTGACTATCTAAACACTAAGCCTCATGAGTCATACTTTTAAGGACTTTTTGCCATCAACGGAAAACTAATTATTGAGTTACGATATGCAGATGACACTGTGATTTTTGCCACAAGCATAGACGACCTACGACATCTAATCGAAAGCTTAAATATTAATAGCGACGAGATAGGAATTACTATAAACGCTTGAAAACAAAATATTTGCTAATTTCCAAAAGACGAAAAATACACGACACATATTGACAGTAAATAGTAACGAAATAGAACAAGTAGAAAAATTTCACATTGATATTGACATTGATTTCACATAGAAACCAACGATTGTACTGCAGAAATAAATAGGCGAATAGAGATCACAAGATCAGCATTTCACGAATGAAGCTACTTCTAATGTACAGAAATGTTAATTTTTAAATCGGACTACCTGCTATTTAATGTTATAATATATTCTTAATATTATTATATAGAGCTGAGATTTGAACATTAAAATTTTTTAGAGCAGCAAGTTCAAAAATAGATATAGCCATTATGATTGCCAATGTCCGTATGGATTCGGCACTCTAAGAAGAAGTAACCATAGAACTTAAATAGTTGAAGCTGTATTCCATTCAATATTTATGCAAGCGGTCTGTTTAATTAATTTTTAGCCGTCTGTTTAGCTTTTGAACTCTATTATGAACGAAAATAAAAAAAAAAACACATCAAAATAATGTGTCATTAGTTACCATTATGTCATTTGACCACAGTTTCAAGTGGTTCAAACCCATGATACTATGAATAACAAGATAGGATCTTCCCGTAGCTCAAAATCGGTCGGGTTCGCGCATGCCGTCATTGGAGACTAGAATTTGAATTCTTGTTAAAGTTAAATGAGATTTGTATGCATTCTTTGATGAAATTACTAGACGAAAATAAGTTAGGAGGTTTAATAATTACAATAATCGTACACATAAGGATATCTCCAAACTATTTAATAAAGATTATTTATTGATATATACAAAAACTGACATTTCGAACGTGCAAGTCTCCAATGACGTCACAAAAACATGCGCAATATCTTATCTTATAGTCATAGTATCATGGTTCAAACCAATAAAAAGGTTTATTGATCTTCTTGGAGAAAAACAATAAATAAAACCTTAATTCTAATTGTTTATGTTTTTGTGTTTACCAAAAAACTGATTTGGCAGCTCAACGAAATCTGTCACAAAACCTATAAAAGTTGTTTAAAATAAAAGAGTTATTTTTTCGTTGTTATATATAAAATTATTAAGCAACCAATTACATTTTAACGTACGATAGTTAACATGCCTTTCGTTAATTATGTATATGGCCCAGTCTAACAAAAATCAACGATTTCAGGGCAAAATTTTTCGCAGATATTTGAAGCTTTTAAGACATAGGTGGGGGTTACCAAATGACGAATAGATGAAAAAGTACTCATATTTTTACCTTGCGTCTTTTTAGACAATAATTTATGGTCACAATTTGAGTTTTTGGCTATAAGTTTTTTCCCTTATATTTTACATAAACAATATTTAAGTATATTATTTTTTTATATCAAGAATATCTTTATTTTATCTTTATTAAGAATATCTGAAGTGGTCAAGAAAAACCACTTTCGTAAGTTCTGGTGCCAAGATATCCTTCTTCCTGGTCCCCTCTTTCCGTAGACCCTTTCCTGTGATGTAAGTTGCAGCAGGTTATATCTATGGTCGTTTCGCAATATATGTAAAATATATTCTAACTTGCGCTGTTTCACTGTAGATATAATTTCACATGTTATATCCATCCGAAGTAGAACCTCAATGTTTGTTATTCGGCCCACCCAGGAGATTCTCAGTATCCGTCTATAACGCCACATCTCAAACGCCCCGAGTTTTCCCATGGATGCCTCGGTTAGTGTCCATGATTCAACCCCATAGAGCAGCAATGTGAACACGTAGCATCTCAATAAACAGATTTTGGTTTTTAAAGATGGGTCGTGGCTTTTAAATATCTTGCTCATTCTGACAAACGCCGACCTGGCTTTTTCAATTCTTTATTTTATCTCAACTGAGGGGCCTCATTGGTCGTTTATGGTGGTTCCTAAATAGTAGTAACGGAGCACTTGGAGTATTTGTTGCTGATCTACCAGTAATTGACTAGGTAGAATATGCTTCTTACTGATGACCATGTACTTTGTTTTTTTTATGTTAAAATCAAGCCCGTACTTCTGACTGATTCTCTACAACTGCGTTACTAGTGCCTGTAAACCTTTTAAACTGTCTACAACGAGGATGGTGTCGTCTTCATATCTGATGTTATTCAGGCGCTCACAATTTATGAGAATACCCTCTTCGATATGCTCTAAGGCCTGGCTCATGACGTGTGCCGAATAGACGTCAAATAATAGAGGAGAGATTATGCAGCCCTGTCATACCTCTATTTATTGCAACTTTCTCTGTTAGTTGGTCTTTCACCCGAATGGTTACTGATTGGTTGTAGTATATGTTCTTAATTTGTCGAAGGTCCTTGTTATCCAGATCAGTTACCTTTAGTATAGCCATGAGCTTATTGTGCCTGATTATGTCGAAAGCTCTCTGGTAGTCGATAAAGCATACAGAAATATCTTAGTTGACGTCTCTGCACCTTTGAAATAATACCTGAACCACGAACAAACCTTCTCTTGTACCTAAAGCATCAATGAATCCAAACTGCATTTGTGAGATCTGTGACTCGCATTTCTGATAAATTCTTCTGTGTATTATCTTTAGGAAGGTCGTAACAATGCGGGTCATTAGACTGATAATACGATGCTCTTTGCATTTTATTACATTCGGTTTTTTAGGTATAGCAATAAATGTAGATTTTAACCAGCTTTCTGAGATTTTTCCCGAGGCATAGATTTTATTGAAAGTTGTCGTAAGCCATTTTACTCCTTCGTCTTCCATGATCTTTACAAATTCTGAATGAAAGTTGTCGGGCCCAGGTGCTTTACCTTCTTTGGTTGCTTTAATTGCGGCTTTGACTTCGTCTTGAGTAATTGGTGGTCTTGTGTCGTATTCCTTAATTATCTGGTTGTTATTTCTGTCGTCATGGAATGTCTTCTTAACGTATCTCTTCCATATATTCTTTGTTTGTCTAATATCTATTACCAGGTAGCCATGATCATCAGTCATATGTCCTGATCTCTTGGGTTTGTACATTATTGCTGCCTCTTTTACCTTTTTGTGAAGATTAAACGAGTCGTGTCTACTTTCCAATGATCCTATTTCTCTGCATTGATCTACCAAGCATTTGTTTTTGGTTTCTCTAATAGTTTTTTGTTATTAAAAGTATTTTATTAACAGAGTTATACATGTCTCTGTTTTTATCTCTTCTTCTATTCTCCATCATATTTAGGATTTTATCAGTAATCTACTCTTTCTTTTTACCGTTGTTGGGCGAAGATTTTTATCTAGGATTGTCTGGTTAAATTGTTGTCATCATCATCATCATCATTTGGCTCTACAACTCTAGGTGAGTCTTGGCCGCGTTTACTATTTCCCTCCATTGTTGTCGGTCCTGAGCAGCTATTTCCCACTGCTGCACTCCCATTTTACGTAGATCACTGACCACTGCGTCCTTCCATCTTTTTGAATGTGGTGTTCAGAAATCTTTCGTTATTTGACCTTAATACGTGGCTCGCCCATCTTATTCGGTTTGCTTTAATATAGCGGACTATGTTTTCATCTCCATATATTGTCTGAAGTTCATTATTGTGTCTTCTTCTCCACTCTCCTGTTGTTTCTTCTCTACAAGGCCCATAGATAGTCCGCAGTATCTTTCTTTCAAGATCAAGTAATTTGGTCGTTTTCCGCTGGTTCAGCGTCCATGTCTTGCTTCCATACGTTATTGTGGGTCGAATTATTGTCTTGTATACTCTTATTTTTGCTGACCTTGAGAGTATTTTTGATTTAAGGATGGTCATTAAAGAGTAATATGTTCTGTTTCCTGCTATTGTCCTGGCTGCCACGTCATTTTCATATTTGTTTTCAGATGTTATAATCGCTCCCAGATACTTAAACTCTTTGACGACTTCGAAGTTATATTCGTTAATTGTTCCGTTTTGCCTAACCCTTGGTCTTGGGTTCTTCGTAACTACCATGTACTTGGTCTTATCCTCGTTTACCTTGAGACCAATTTCCTTGGCTCCGGTCTCGAATAGGGTGAAAACTTCTTTTGCAGCTCTGGTGGATTGTGCTATTGTGTCCACGTCATCCGCAAAGGCAAATAGTATTTTTGATCCTTGTGAGGCAAATCCGTTTGTCAATTGTGGCTGAGCTTTCCTTACTGCATGTTCCAGTGCGAAATTAAACAGCAGGGGAGCGAGAGGATCTCCTTGTCTAAGCCCGGTGTCAATGTGGAATTCCTCCGACGTGGTGTTGCCAATTCTGATCCGTGCGGAAGCGTTCTCCGTGCTCACCTGTGCTAATCGTACCAGATTATTTATTGTTATGTATTTATTTATTATTTATTGCTTATCGTTAATTTGTTGTAGTTTTGCTATTTCGTTATCTGGTTCATTAGCTTTGTCTGTATTTTATTTCCTTTTAGCCTCAGGTTTAGATCAATAAATTAAATAACTTTAAAACTATTTGACCGATCGGGGGAAAATTTCGCACAAATTTAAAAGACGATAATTCCTCAATGTTCAAATTTATTATTAACATTTTATTTTGTTAATAAAAAAAATTATTAGAATTTATAAATTAGTGCAAAAAACAGCTTTTTGCAAATATCTTCCTAAATTATTTATCAATTTTAATTTAAAAAACGAGAAAATAAAGATATTCTTGATCTAAAACAATGATATAAATACGGTTTATTTAAAATATAAGGGAAAACACTCTTAGACAAAAATTAAATTGTGACCATAAGTTATTGTTTAAAAAAAAACGCAAGGTAAACGTATGAGTACTTTTTCATCTATTCGTTATATAGACCCCCACCCATATCTAAAAAGCTAAAGATATCTGCGAAAAAATTTTCGACCTTTTTTTTAACCAGACTGGGCGATTTCGTTAATTAGTTATATTCTTTTTTATTTTGTATAGACACTCTAGTTTCTGTAAGTAATTTAAAATATACATTAAACGAGTTGTAATATATGGTATATAATAGCTTCAAAGATCGAGCAAGAAGTATATAACAGAGTATAATATAGAAAAAGAGAATAATAATGGAAAATCTATTCTACCAAGCAAGTTAAAATTTAAAAAAGAAGAATAGAGGATAGCGTATGGTTATTGCGAGGTTTATTATTGACTACATACCTTCTGGGGTACCTGTAGACAAATAAAATAATATTTATTGACTATCTTACTTAATCTGTATATTGTTAATAAAAAATAATCATTTTGTTATTTAAATTATTATAAAAAAACTACCTTTGCCAGTATTTATACTACAGTATTAAAATGAATTGTTCAAAAATGCAAATTAATAAATTATTTATAAAAAGTTTAAAGCTTTTTGCAATCTACTATTATACAGGAAGCATAAATTTGTGATAGAGTTTTTACACGTATTTAACAAGTTCGTGGTCAGTGTAAGTATTCCGTATAAATGTGTTATATATACGCACAAATGTTGAAATCATACTTACAGATACTTACAAATTGCTACCTACTTAAATTAAAATAAATTGGGGACATCCGGGGACAAAAATAAATTGATTGAATCCAACTTACCTTAGTACAAAAGTGTACACAAAAAAGTTACAGCCCTTTAAAGTTACAAAATAAAAATTGTTTTTTTTGCATTATCTCCTAAACTACTTGATATTTTGTAATAAAAATGAATACGTTACTTTCTTTTTCTGAAATCGTTTTTCATACAAAAGAAACAACAAAATCTAAGAACACAGAAAAAATTTAAGGGGGATGTGCGATGTGCAGCCCTAAATCCCCCAAACGTTCAAATCAAATGAATTTTGTGGCACCATTCATTAAACACATTTTTTTAAAACTTTTTGCCTCTTATTACTTTTTCGAAAAAATAATTTTTTTCTAGTTGGCCATTAAATTGCAATTAGTTTCTACGTATACAATAATTACCAACAGTTTCATCAATAATAGTCATTGATTTAAAGCTATCATTTATTTTATGAAAAAGATAAATATTAAAAATTTTGATATTACAATGGCCTACACATTTCAAGAAATGGTAGATATACATTCAACTTTGGGTAAGTTCATTCAACGATGTAGAGACGTGAACCATTTATGCGTGCTTCATTGACTATCATAAAGCGTTCGATACAGTAAAGCACGACAAGCTGATGGAGATATTAACCAATATTGGAATAAACACTTGTGATTTAAGAATTGTCAGCAATCTGTACTGGAATCAAACATCATCTATCCAGACAGAGGCAGGAGAATCCGACGATATCAAAATCAAACGTGGCGTTCCTCAAAGATTTATACTATCACCACTGCTGTTTAACATATACTCTGAGGAAATCTTTCAAGAGGCAATGGGTGATGTTGAAGCCAGAATTCGAATCAACGGAGAATCTATCAATAACATTAGATACGCGGACGACACGGTAGTATTCGCTGACAGTTCTGAAACCCTCCAGGAGTTAATGAACAGAATCACAGAGGTCAGTCAGAGATACGGACTTTCACTAAAAAAACAAAATGCATGATGATCTCTAAGAAGGAACAGCAATTTGAACAAATCGGTGTAAATAGTCAATAAATAGAAAGAGTAAAAACATACCCCTACCTTGGTACGAACGTCAATGAAAATTGGGACCATTCCATAGAAATCAAATGTAGAATAGAGAAAGCAAGATCTGCATTTCAAAAAATGGCTTCTTCTTCTAGTTCCATGACCGTTATCGATCGTTGGATATCATGTTGGCTACCATATTCGCTATCGTGACTTTATTGACAGCAGCTCTAAATAACGATGTAGTTGATTTTCCATACCATTGCCTTAGATTTTTCAGCCATGATGTTCTTCTTCTACCAGGACCATGATTACCTTGGATCTTTCCCTGAATAATCAGATGTAAAAGATCGTATTTTTCAGGGTGTCTCATAATATGACCGAAGTATTATATTGACCAGTTGTGTTGTTTGGTTCAGCCGTCTAAGGACCTCCTCATTTCTAACTCTGTCGACCCAGATTATTTTCAGTAGTCGTCTGTATACCCACATCTCAAAGGCTGTCAAGCGTTTAAGCATAGCCTCAGTTAGGGTCCACGCTTCTACTCCATACAGCACGACAGGAAAGATGTAGCAAGATATCATACGAACTCTAAGGTCAATGCTAAGATCGTGACTGCAAAGTACGTTTCTCATTTTTACAAAGGCAGCTCGGGCTTGTTCTATTCGGCTTTTAATTTCTGCGGTTGGATCCCAGCTCTCATTGATATTACTGCCGAGATACACGAGTTTCTCTACTCTGTCCAGTGTGGCATCTCCGACTTTTATACCGTCATCATGTATATAGTTTTGTTTGCTAACTATAATATATTTAGTTGTCTTAACTTTGAGTTTTAATTCATACTGATCACAAGTCTGTTTGATTTTGTTCATTAGATTTTGAAGGTCTTCTCCGCAATTGGCAAGGACTAAGGTATCGTCGGCATATCTAATATTGTTGACGGTTACTCCATTCACAATAATACCTTCAAAAAATGGCTAAGTTATTCAAATGTCATGATTTATCAATGCCCATAAAAATCAGGTTACTACGATGTTACATCTTTCCTATACTGTTATACGGAGTTGAGTCATGGACTCTCACATACCCCACCTGCAAGAAAATTAAGGCTTTTGAAATGTGGCTTTATCGTCGCATCCTGAAGATATCGTATACCGACCACGTTACTAATAAGGGTGTTCTGTTGAGAATGAAAAAAGAAAAAGAGCTGTAAACCACAATAAAAACAGCCAAAATCGAATACCTCGGTCACATCATGAGGAACAGCGAAAGATATGGAGTGCTGCAACTAATCTTGCAGGGAAAAGTAGAAGGAAAACGGGGCCAGGAAGGCCAGGATTTCCTGGCTGAAAAATCTACGAACGTGGTTCAACACAACAACCACAAATCTTTTTAGAGCAGCAGTGTGCAAAGTGCAGATTGCCATGATTGTCACCAACATCCGAAACGGATAGGCACTAAAAGATGAAGAAGAAAAATTTGGATCGTATGCAATTATGATTTCAATAAACTATCGCTAATATCGTAGATGAGTGTCAAGGAAATAGTGCAGTAGCCACAAGTCGTTATGCAGTAAAATACCCCAATCGAAATACACCCGATAGATGATTATTTCTGACCATTGATCGTCGTTTACGGGAAACGGGTACATTCCAACCGGAAGTTGCTGGCAATAGTGGTTGTCCAATAATGGATGCAACTGATAAAGACATTTTAGAAATTATTGAAGAAGTCCTTCGAACAAGTGAAAGGGTAATAGCTGCTCAACTAAATGTTCCTCACGTAAGGGTTCGCAGGTGTTTAAAGGATCAGCTGCTTAAACCTTATCACTTAATAACGGTTCAAGAGGCATTGGTTAAAGATTATCCTAAAAGGATTGGATTTTGCTATTGGTTGTCAATGGAAAATACTCAAAATGTTAATTTTATTAGAAATATTTTGTTTACCGACGAGGCTACCTTCAGTAGAAATTAAATAAAAAACCATCATAACGAGCACATTTGGGCTGATGAAAATCCTTACGCCAAAAAAACGACTCATCAGCAAAAGATTTTTACATTTAATGTTTGGGCAAGAATTCTGGATAAAAATCTAATAGGTCCAGTATTTCTTTTCAAAGATTTAAATAGTAATAATTATTTGTAGTTCTTGGCAAACGATTTACAAAAGTATTGGAAGAAGTGAATATTGCAATAAGGCAAAATATATAGTTTCTAAAAGATACCGCTCCACTGCATTACAGTAATGAAGTCCAGGAATACCTTTGCAGGCAGTATCCTGGTCGGGGGATTGGAAGGGGTCGTGATGCACATATTTCTTGGTCACCCAGAAGTCCAGGTCTTAACCCCATGGACTTTGGCTTTTGAGGTTTTATAAAAGAGAAAGTGTATTTTGTAACAACAGAGGACAAACAATAATTGAGGTTTTGAAGAATTAAAGCTGTAAATCAATTTCGTGAGAAAAATATGATTTTTTAGCGCATTCGATTCTCCTTATTAAAACAATATCAAATGTGCTTATATTAATTATATACTAAAATTTTTGTACTTGTTAATTCATTCTAGCCATTTATTTAGTTGCACGTAATTTTTTAAAGGTTATTGAAAAGTGCCGTAACTCAATAAAAACTGTTTGTTGAAAAAAGTGATAAGAGGCAAAAAAATAATATTGCCACAAAATTTATTTGAGTTAAACGTACTTAAAAGTTTGGGAGATTTAGGGCTGCACACCCCACTAAAAAATTTTCTATGGGCTTAGATTTTGTTGTTTCTTTTTTATGAAAAATGCTTTCAGAACAAGAAAGTAACGTGTCCATTTTTATTACAAAATGTCAGTTTACAAGTTTAGGAGATAATGCAAAAAACAATTTTTATTTTGTAACTTCAAAGGGTTGTAAATTTTTTTTGTGTACACTTTTGTACTAAGGTAAGTTGGATTCAATTAATTTATTTTTGTCCTCGGAATGCGTGATTTAGTTTATGACATACATTTTTGGAACATCCTGTAGTATTTCCACCTATGCAATAAAGATGCTTTTAAAATGCTTTGAGTAAGTGGAATGGAACACTGATGTTTATCAGCGAAGAGAAACTATGTATCTGATCTCATGGATGTAATGAAAATAATTTCATTGAGTTAATTCAAAATATGTTATAAGTTTAGACTCTTTGCGTACAAAATTAAAGATGAAAGATATAATTAATGCTTAAGATAAAAGATAACTTTACATTTAGGTAAACTTTGATTTCCAAATCACTGAGTTTTAAGATAATATCCGTTTCATTTGATGAGATAGATACGTTTTTAAATCGGAAAATTCCATAAGATTTGAGCAATATTACCAAAGGAATTTGTATCATCAAAAACACTTCTGGATATACATATTCACCACCTTCTTAAAGAAAACTAAATCTAAATCGACAACGAATGAAATGCTTCTTAAGGGATCACATATCTTTAACCCTTTCATTACTGTGGGGACATATATGTCCCAGCGGATTTAAAAAATCTGCTGAAATCTGTTTTTTCCCAAAGCCCATGATATTTGAACGCATCCATATTTTTAAATATTCCTTACTTATTATCTATATATTCCAGTAGCATGAAAACTACATGTCACGTCTGTAAACTATAATTAATGTTATCTATACTCGTACATGAACAACTCCTAAATAATACAATTTTAGTAAAGAGAAAGTAGCTGCACTGTCTTTTTAACCGATTATAAATGATTTAGTTGCTGATTAACACAGGTTAGTAATATATATTCTTAATTTTTGATATTGTTTTCATCGATTTTACTATAATTTTTAAACGGGACTCTAGTGTCCCAACAGAAATTTATACCAGGTAGTATTTATCCCATTCGTATTCTTTGGTCGCAGACTTACTATGGCACGACGACGTTTTCTAACACAAAAAGAGCTTTCAGAAGAAATTGAAAACCTTTCAAATATTTTTAAAAATGAATCCGAGGAAGAACTTTATACTGCATCAGAGTCTGATTATGTACCTGGTGACGATTCTGCCTCAGATGCTGATGACGTACCTAAGAGTACTTCTGACCGTATGGATGTAAACTTCTCTGGTTTCGACAAAGAAAGTACTGATATCGCAGAAATATTTGAGGATGGGTCTGATAGGAATGAATTGACTACACAATAAAATATACCAAATACAAACTTTTGAATGAAAAAAGAAATTGCTATCCAGAGAAATGGAATAAGAATACTTAATATTGATAAAGGATCTCGTCTTGTTGATATTTTTCTAAAATTATTCCGCGTAGTTTATTTCTGCATATTGCTTCCTGTACAAACCAAAGAATAGCAGCACTTCCAAAAAGCAGAAATATAAAATTAAACAAGAAAAAACAGGTATGTACGAAATGATGACAGTGATTGGTTATACTATGATTATATGTTACAATAAAGTACCATCTATCTTACCCTACTGGTCACAAAACGAGTTGTGAGGAGGTGAGAAGAACTGTTTGTCTCAAGTTGGTTATTCAGAATTATATCTGTATGTTTTAATTCATTATATTTCTTTGATTCTAATAAAGATAGCTTAAGGCTTTTATTGTGAATGTGAAGATTTTAAATTAGGTCATTAAAAAAATTATTATTATTTTTTTTTTGAATCTATTCTCTATCCTTCCATTGTTGGATATAGGTCTCCCCCAGTTCTCTCCATCTTTCCCTATCTTGAGCTGTTCTCTGCCATGTGGGACCTCCTTGTTTATTGATGTCATCTTTCCACCTCATCTGTGGTCTGCCTCTTGATCTCTTTGCATTGTATGGACGCCACTTTCCGATGGCATTGTTCCATCGTCCGTCTTGGAGAAGTTCATTGTGTCCAGCCCATTTCCATTTCAGTTTTGCTGCTTGTTCTATCGCGTCTACTGTCTTTGTTCTGGTTCTGATCCACTGGTTACGTTTTCTATCTTCAAGTCATACACCCAACGTTTGTCTCTCCATCGCTCTTTGTGCCTTCCTTATCCTATTTAAATTGGCCTGTGTAAATGTACATGTCTGTGCTCCGTAGGTGAGCACCGGTATTATACAGGAGTTATATATCTTGCTTCGTAAGTATAGAGGGATTGTTTGATACTTTAGAACGTAAGAAAGTTTGCCGAACGCTGCCCATCCCATTCTTACTCGTCTCGATATTTCGTCTATTTGATTTTCTTTGTTAGCTCTGATTGCTTGTCCTAGATAGATATACTCATTTACCTGTTCTATTTTTTCTGTTTGTATTTTTATTGCCTCTTGGTCTTCCGAGTTTGTCATTACTTTCAATTTGTTTAATTTTTATGCCTTTTTGCAGTGATTTTTCATGAAGTTCATTCAGCATTAATGCCAGTTCTTTTCATTCCGAGGAGATCAGGAGTATAGCATCCGCATATCTAAGGTGATTTAGGTACTTTCCGTTAATACATATTCCTCTGTTTTCCCAATCTCTTAATTTTATTATATCTTCGAGGGTCAAGGTAAACAGTTAAGGTGAAATTATATTACCTTGTCGGACTCCTCGTTTAACTTTTATATTATCCGTTATTAATTTGTCATCCAGAATTACGGTCATGATTGCGTTTTGGTAAATATCATGTATCAATTGTCGGTATCTTGAATCAATTCTACTATTGACCAGAGCTTCTTCAACCGCCCAGTGTTCAAAGCTGTCGAAAGCCTTTTCATAATCTACAAATGTTAAGTACAGCGGAAGGTTGTATTTATTGGTTTTCTCAATTAAGATGTTAAGCGCATGTAGATGGTCGATTGTGCTGTGTCCTGAATCCGGCCTGTTCCACTGGTTAGTAGTTATCAAGTTTACAGGTTAGTCGGTTGTTTATTATTCTTGTAAAGGTTTTATATAGTTGTGACAAAAGGGAGATAGGACGGTAGTTGTTTAGGTCTGTTAGGTCTCCTTTCTTATGTATTATGTCTCCTTCTTAAGATTGTGTTGGCATTTCTCTATTGTTTAGGTATTTTACCTTCAAACAGGCATTTGTTAAACAGTATTTTTAGCATTTTTTTATCGTGTCTCCTCCTTCTTTTAGCAGTTCCGCCAGTATTTTGTCCTCACCGGCCGCTTTATTTCTTTTCATGTCGTTTATGGATTTTTCGATTTCATCTTCAGTTATTTCTGGTAATACCTCTGAGCCAACGTTTTGTATTTTCCTCGAGAGATTCTGTTTAGATGATAGTGGTGGTTCATTTTTAGAACTGTATAAGTCTGTGTAATATCTTTCTGTGATTTTTACTATTTCTCCTAGATCTCTTTCTTCATTGTTCTTAGCTTTAAGCATGATTTTAGTTACTCTACTGTATTTCTTTTGTTATCATATATAATTCGTCTAGTTGCAAACCCTTTAGCTGTGATATGTCACTTCTTTTTAGCTGGTTTATGTATTGCTCTTTGCGTTCTTTAAGAAGTTCTGTATCTATCTCTTTTTTAGATGGTTTAAATTTTTGTCTGTCTGTTGTGGCGTTAATTTTCTGTGATCACTTCCTACGGAAATCATGTTTATGACAGTAACGTCTTGTACTATGTTCTTTTCTTTGGATAGGACATAATCAATCTCATTTTTTTTAACCATTGGGTGCGATCCACGTCCATTTGCTCTGTGGTTTTTTATTGAAAAAGGTATTCATCGCATATGGACCGTTCGTTTCCATATAGTTAATTAATGTTTCTCCTCTTTCGTTTCGTGTTCCATATCCAAAGTTGCCGATTTTATTTTCTGATTCTTCAAGTTTTCTCCTTAATTTGGCATTGAAGTCGCCTATAATGATTGTGTAGGTGCTTTTGTATTTGTTCACTGTTTGTGTCAATGATTCGTAGAATATCTCCACTTCTTCATCCGTATGTGATGATGTAGGAGCGTAAATTTGTATGATCTTTAAACTTTAAATATTTTTATTTATGTCCATTATTAGAGCCGCGATCCTTTCTGAAATTCCAATATATTGTCTAATCTTATGGACATGCTGATTAGGAATAAGAAAACCGACACCGGCTAATGATTCTTCTTCAGTTCCTTTATAGTACAGTAACTCCATACAGGCTTCATCTTTTCTTTTTATCTCACTTAATCCTAGTATATCCCGTTTCATCTTTTTTATTTCTTCTTCCAGTTTGGCTAACTTTTCGTCTCTCATCAGTGATCTGACATTATAAGTTGCAATATCCAGTTGCGTTGCTTGTTTTCGTTGTTTCTGGAAATCTTCTAAAACCTAGGAATTCTTTGCACTCTCTGCTCTTTCCTCGATCCTACCATTGCCTTGGAAGGTGACTCCGGAGCTGCTGGGGACTGAGGGACTAAAATAATTATTATGGTTCAGAAAATAAAATGCGTACGTAGAATCCGTCATTATTCTGCTCTGGTATTCGTTTTGTCAAAGTTTTACCAGTTTGACCGATGTAAGATTTTAGACAGTCACTACATTTAAGTTTGTATACACCACTGTGCAAGTTCTTTTTCTGTTGGCTCTTGTTGTTCTTAATAAATTTGCCTAAATTTTTGTTTGTTTTGTAGCCTGGTGTTATTTCTGTTTTGGAGCCTATTTTTATTGGTATCTTGCCTGTATATATAATCGATCAGAATGTACCGGGTTTTTTATTTGGTAATGGAAATAATAATTTTAGGGCTTTTTACGTAGCTTTTAGTTTAAAATTTTAATAACTAGTGCTATCCAACAAAAAAGGTACTAATCAATACAAAAACATCACGATTGGGTGTTGGAGGGTGAAAAAAAAGTTTTGCATTACTATCTATCTATCTATATAAGGATTTTTACATCTGTCGCCGCCTTTCTTCTTTTAGCCACCGTCTCCAGTCCTTTTTGTTTTGCCATTATCTCTCTTTAAGGTCTCGTCTTTCGATGGCCTCGTCCACTTCATTCCTTCATGATCTTCGGGGTCTACCTCTTTTCCTTCTTCTTATTGAGCTCCAATCCGAAATCTTTGCTATCCACCTTGTATGATTTGTTCTTTTTACATGTCCATACCAAATTAAACGTTTTTCTTCGATGTAGCTGAGTACGTCTTCTTCTACCGCCATTCTTCGTTTTATCTCCTCATTTCTGATGCGATCTATTTGTGTCACTCTGCAGCTTCTTCTCGTGAACTCCATTTCAGTTGCTGTGATGTTTGGACCTGTTTCGTTGATTTATTAAGTACCCAATTCTCTGCTTTATAGGTCATTATACTGCATACCAAGGTGTTATAAATTCTCTTCTTTGTATTTCTGGTAATCTGTCTATCCCACAGGATCCCGTTCATTTGTTTAATACATGTTCTTCATCATCATCATTTGGCTCTTCAACTCTAGGTGAGTCTTGGCCGCGTTTATCATTTCCCTCCATTGTTGTCGGTCCTGAGCAGCTATTTTCCACTGCTGCACTCCCATTTTACGTAGATCACTGGCCACTGCGTCCTTCCATCTCTTTCTTGGGCGGCCAACGGACCTTCTGCCATCGGGCCTTTCCCAGAATGTGGTGTTCAGAAGTCTTTCGTTATTTGACCTTAGGACGTGGCCCGCCCACGTCTTCATCTTATTCGGTTTGCTTTAATGTAGCGGACTATGTTTTTATCTCCATATATTGTCTGGAGTCCATTATTGTGTCTCTTCTCCACTCTCCTGTTGTTTCTTCTCTACAAGGCCCATAGACAGTCCGCAGTATTTTTATTTCAAGAACCAGTAATTTTGTCGTTTCCCGCTGGTTCAGCGTCCATGTCTCGCTTCCATACGTTATTGTGGGTCGAATTATTGTCTTGTATACTCTTAATACATGTTCTTGTGTGTGCTAATCTGCTGGTTATCTCTTACTCTGTGGTTCCATTTTTTATGAATCCTAAATATTTTAATTTTTTAGTGCCGTTAATTTCCCTATCATCGTCCATTTTTATGTTTCTCGCTGGTTCTGGCTCTGTTGTTTAATATTCGGTCTTTTCTAGGTTTATTTTCAGTCCATTTTTTGTGTATTCCTTTTCTAATTTTCTAAGCATATAGCACAGATCTTCTTCATCTTCAGCCGTTACCACTTGGTTATCTGCAAAGCTTAATGTTTATTCCCATCCCTTTACATTTCCTTTTCCGTGGTTTTAATATGTGTTCGAGCAATATCTTCAACAGTGTCGGAGATGTAGATGCAATAATCCTTTTGTGGTCTTAAATTCGTTGGAGTATTTATTGCCGGTTTTAACTCTTACCTTGTTGTTGTTGTAAAAGTTTTTTTGCATTATTATAGTATTTAAATACTGCTACTAGTTATAACAAGACAATTAATTGAAAATAGACTTTAAAATATAATGTGGTATAGTTTACATACAAAAACGAAGATTATTGATTTGTGTAATCTTCTATATAATAATATAATAGCAATAAAAAAAATTTCTGGTAAAATTCCAAACTTAAACAATAAATTTATAGGCTGGTAGGGCACTGATATGTCAAACGCATTCATTTACATTTCAAATTTCAGTCTATGTTAGCATGTTGATAATGTTGCATCGAAGAACGTGTCAGAGAGTGATGAGTGCATATCAGAAACAGCAAATAATACAAGTAGGGAGAGTGAGGAAGAAAGTAATGATGATTCTGCTGTTCCATACTACGTACTACATCCTGTAGAACCTTCTGTAACAGTTCGTTAAAAAAAAGGTAATATCCAGTGGCCTCTTGATCCTCCTTATAAACGCGGTGGTTTTTAACGGTCGCACAGGCATGTGCACGAATTTTCGATATTAAAAATTCATTTTACGCAGTCTCTTCTGATATAGTTCATATTATAAATCATATTATAAATATGACCAACACGGAAGGACATGGTGTTTTTAGAACCAACTGGAAAGACTTGGATAAACTTGGTTTCCAAGCATTTATTGGTGTTTTATTGTTAGCTGTAGATTTTAAATCCTATGGCAAATCAACTAAAAGTTTGTGGAATAAAGAAACCTTCATTCCAAGATGTTTTGGTTTTGGAAAACTACTAGACAGGAAGGAGACGTACTGATAAACTTACTTACTTACTTACTTAGTCCGCAAGCAATTAGTTACTTTAGAGGCTCCTATCCCTTCAGACTGTATATTCCAAGCAAACCACACAAATATGGCAGAAAAATTTGGGCTTTATGTAATAGTAATAGTTTGTATAGCAAGGTAGGCAAAATAGAAGGAAAGCGAGGAATTGGAAGAAAAAAATTGTCCTGGTTACGTAATATCAGAAACTGGACAGGACTTGGATTTGAGGAACTCTTAAGAGCAGCTGAAGATAGACAAACGTTTGCCACCATAACCGCTAACCTCCATTGATGGAGACGGCACTTGAAGAAGAAGAATAGTTTGTATGCTCTAAAATTGCATATCATTAGAAAAGGAAGTACTTGTGATAACTTTTTTACATCATACAATTTAGGACAACTTCTTCTAAAAAGATAAAATACAATGCTGGGGACTATAAGAAAAAATTAGCCACAGCTCATAGTTCGTCTTTTTACTTCGCGCAAGATATCACTGTTGTTAAATATATTCCTAAAAAAAATAAAAATGTTATTCCTATGAGTACATTATGATAAGAATATAAGTTACAGAAATGACAAAGAACCCCTTATTATTTTAGATTACAATTCCAGTAGAAGAGCAGTGGATACTCAGCTAGATCAGCTTGTTGGTACATATACATGTAAGAGAAAGATAAATCGCTGGCCTGTGATTGTTTTTTTTATATGCTAGACATTTCTGCCTACAAAGCGTTCGTTTTATGGACATTAATAAATCCCCAATGGAACACCAACAAACTTACAAAACGGCTAATTTTTCTTGAGGAATTGAGAAAAACACTGGTCAAACCAGTATTCTCTCCAGGAAAAATTTACCAAGAACTAATGACTCAAAAGAACTGGTAAAAAAAGAACACGAACAGAAAGGAGTAGAGAAGTTAGAAATTCTAGTGAACCATTTATGGACAATTCAACTCCGCCTGCTAAACGAGCACGCTGTAAATTTTGCTCGAAAAACGATAACAAGACTAATATTTTACATTGTATATGTAACAAACATATTTGTAAAACCCATCCTTTTTACTTGTAAACCTACCCTAGGTATGGCAAGAGAGATGGTACGGGTACTCATTGTGGCTACAGAAAATGTAGGTTTAAATATAAATATCTCTAAAACAAAAATCATGACCAATTTGGTACTCAACCAGAACATCAGTATTGGTGGGAAATAAATAGAACTCGTAGATAGATATAAATATCTGGGACATGAAATTATGATTGGCAGGGATAACCAGACTCATGAACCGAAGAGAAGAATCGGCCTTGGGTGGACAGCATTTGGAAAACTGAGAGAAACTTTTAAAAGTGAGCTTCACACATGCCTAAAGAAAAAGGTATTTGATCAGTGCGTCCTCCCAGTCTTGACGTACGGAGCAGAAACACTTACCTTAACAAAAGCAGCAGCTACCAAACTGAGAGTCACGCAGAGAAGAATGGTGCGGTTCATGTTAGGAATAACTCTGCGAGACAGAATAACCATCGAAGACATCAGGAGAAGAACCGGAGTGACTGAGATCATTAGGAAGATCTTCTTCTTCTTCGTCTAGCCATTCACGTCCACATCTGAACATAAGCCTCTTCAAGTCTTTCTTTCCATTGTTTTTTATTGTACACTACTTGTAGCCAATTTTTCCCGGCAGTCCTTTTCAGATCATCTGTCCATCTCATAGGAGGCCTGCCTCTGGGTCTTTTGTGTTGGTATGGTCTCTAGTTTAAAATTGATCTGTGACATTTGTTTAGATCGCTCCTAGCTACATGTCCAGCGTATTCCCATTTTAACTTTAATAATTTTTGCACCACATCGGTGAATTTGGTTTTCTGTCTTATCCATGTGTTTGTTTTCTTATCCTTAAGTGATATACCTAGCATTGCTCTTTCCATCGCGTGTTGAGTGACTATAAGTATATTCATATTCTTTTTTGTGATTATCCATGTTTGTGTCGCATAAGTTAATATCGGAATAATGCATGTATCAAAAACCTTAGATCTAAGATGTAATTGAATTTGTTGATTTCTGAGTATATAGTTCAGTTTACCGAATGCTGCCCAAGCTAACTTTCTTCTTCTTTTTATTTCTTCAATTTGAATTTCCCTATTTAGGATTATTTTTTGTCCTAAGTATATATACTCTTCAACTGTTTCTATAACTTTATCGTTTATTATTGTCACGGTGTCTTCAGAGTGCATGACTTTTGTTTTATTTAAATTCATTTTCAGTCCTATTTTAGAAAATTTGGTATGTAGTTCTAAAAGCATGGTTTGCATTTCTTGTAGGTCAGTAGCTATCAGGATTATGTCATCTGCAAATCGTAGATTACTGAGGTAGCGGCCATTGATGTTTATTCCCTTATATTTCCAAGTTAGGTTTTTAAAAACGTCCTCCAAAACTAAGGTAAACAGTTTGGGTGATAAAGTATCTCCCTGTTTGACTCCCCTGTATAATGGTACAGGGTTCGTGTGTTCATTTTCATTTAGGTAGTATGTAGCTGTAGCTTGGTTCATAGTTTCTTTTATTAAGTTAATATATCTGCTGTCTATTCTACAATTTTGCATTGCGTTTATTACGGCCGTGTGTTCTATGGTATCGAAAGCTTTTTCGTAGTCTACAAATCCTAGGAAAACTGGAAACTTGTATTCGTTACATTTTTCTATTAATATTTTTGTGGTTAACAGGTGATCGGAAGTTGAGTAGCCTTTTCTAAAACCTGCCTGTTCATATGGTTGGTATTCGTCTAATTTCCTTGTTAGTCGAGTAGTTATGACTTTGGTGAGTATTTTAAACAGGTGTGACAGTAGGCTGATGGGTCTGTAGTTTTCCAATTTTCGACTATTACCTTTCTTGTGTAATAAGATTACTTTAGAGTTGTTCCAGCTCTTAGGGACTTTGCCCTGATGTAAACAACTGTCCACAAGTTTAGTTACAATTGCAATTAGTTCCTTACCTCCTTCTAATACCATATCTGTGGTAATAATATCTTCTCCTGCAGCTTTATTTCTCTTCATGTTTTCCAATGCTGTAGTTACCTCTGAAATTGTTACTTTTGGCATTATTTCTGATCCAACATTAATTTCCGTGCTGGTCTCATCTCGTCATCTTGTTGATGTGATCTGTAAAGTTCTGTGTAAAATTCTTCTATTCGTGTCAGTATGTTTTCTCTACTTGTGATTTCATTTTCGTCTTTTCCCATTAATGATATCATCTGACGTCGTCCTAGTGTCGGTTTAAGTTATTTCATACTCTAATTTTTTTAATAGTTGTTGTTATTAATTTTTCGTTTTCTTTTCTTGTTTGTTGTCTGATTCCTTTTCTAATGTGCCTATTAAGTTCTTTATATTCGTCGGTTCCCCTTTTGTTAGATTTATTTAAGATCTTCCTTCTTTCTATTTGTTGGAATATTTCTTTGTCTAATTCATTGTATGTTGTTTTTGGTTTTTTCAGTTGCAGAAGACTTTTATGTACTGTTTCGGTAATAAGGTTACTTAAATCATCAATATCATTGGAGTTTATCTGCTGCATGCTAACTTGATTTAATTCATGCACATCTTTTTATTAAATTCACTATTTTTGATTTCTTCAGATGTCCATTTGTATCTTTTTTCATGTATTCTTTTTTTTTCTAGTTTTTTGTTTTAATTATTAGTTTTGTTCTTATTAGTCTATGATCGCTTCCTAGGTCAAACTGATTTAATACTGATACGTCTTCTACTAGGTTTCTGTTCTTCGTTAAGATATAATCTATTTCAATTATAAGATATAATCTATGTCAAGAAGACAGCCAGGCTAAAATGGAGATGGGCAGGACACATAGTCAGAATGACAGATGGGCGATGGACAAAGAGGTTATTGGAATGGAGGTCACGGGAAGACAAGAGAAGCGTGCGTCGGTCGACCACCTACAAGATAGACTGAAGATTTAAGAAGACTCAATAAAAACTGGATAAGAGCGGCGCAAGATAGACGGGGTTGGAAACATGAGGAACAGGCCTATGTTCAGCAGTGGACTCTTAAGGCTGGATAATGATCCTTTTTATTAGTGTCCCAGTTGTGAACTAGGATTAAATTTTGTAGATATTAATTTGTTCTTAGATTTTTCTGGGAAAGAAACGAATGCTTTTTTTTTGTTAATAAGGTTGAATTTACATTAGCAACACAATTTTTGTTTAATTAACTATAATTTTTTGTTAATAAAGTTTTGTTTAGCACCATTAGCTTATTCTATTTCAATTAAGGACCGTAAACCATAGTTGGGTCATATTGACCCGAGCAGTATATTTGCATAGTTGACTCAAATGGTACAGCAGGGATAACAATATTTTAAATTTCGTCCTTAAGATATGTTTCCGTTTATTTTCAATTTCTTAATATTTTATTATAAAACAGACAACTGAAATCGATATTAGACGACACACATCCTTGACCCAATAGCTTTAAAGCAAGTATGAATAACTCAAAGTATGTATTTTAACAAATTTGGATTAAACGGGATCCCTAACGAAGGTAACGTTAGCAGGTGATGCAGTTGTAGTATATATGTTAGAGCTCAAAGTCGTATTTAGTAAACAGCATTTTAATTAAGATAAATTTTCGAGTTTATAACGGGGACTTCGAAATAATAGGAATTGGGTCACATTACTTGAAAATGCCAAATAGATTTAGTCGTATTTTATAGTAAGACGTATGTTATATTCAGTTTGCAGGTTTTAGTTACTTCCCTACGGAACAAACTGTGTAATCAAACAAACAAAACTTGTTTATATTAATAATGAAATATGTCTTTTATAACCAGTCTTTGCAAGAAGAAGCATTTTTGGAAATTACGGAGGTTGTAATAGTATAAAAATAACAAGACTAGTAGCTAATTCTGGTCGCCACTGTTTGGACTACAAATTTGTCTGTAAATTGTTTGACTATCCCGAGTCGTATAGCTAAGAACACCTATCGAGGTTGGATATCATCATCACTATCTTTACTTTATCTACTGCTGCTCTAAAGAGTTCTATAGAACTGCATTTAAACCAGTCCCTTAAATTCTTCAACAATGACACTCTCATTCTTCCTATACTCCTTCCTCCTCTTATCTTTCCCTGTGTTATCAGCCTTAGCAGTTCATATCGCTGTCCCTTCATTACTTGTCGCAGATATAGTAAATTTCTTATTTTTATTGTGTTTATTATTTCGCATTCTTTGCCCATTTCTCGCAATACCTCCGTGTTAGTTTTCTTCTTCTTCTTCTTTAAGTTCCATCTTCTATCGAAGGTTGGAAATCATCATGGCTATGCGGACTCTGTTGACTGCCGCTCTAAAAAGTTCTGCACTACTGCATTCAAACCATTCCCTCAAGTTCTTAAGCCAGGATATTCTTCGTCTTCCCACATTTCGCTTTCCTCGGATTTTGCCCTGCATAATAAGTTGTAATAATGCGTATTTTTGCCCTCTCATCACATGTCCCAAGTACTCAAGTTTTCGTCTTTTCATAGTTAATATTATTTCCGCCTCATTTCCTATCCTTCTAGTTACTTCCATGTTTGACATTCTTTGAGTCCATGATATTCGTAGGATTCTTCTGTAACACCAAAATTCAAAGGCGGCCAACTTATTCAGATGAACTTGTTTTATTGTCCAAGCTTCCAGACCATAAAGAAGAGTAGAGAACACGTAACATCGAAGCATTCTCAGGCGTAGTTCTAACCTTATATCCCGACAACAAAGAAACTTTTTAAGTTTAATAAATGATGTACGTGCTATTTCAATACGTGTCTTAATTTCTTTGGTTTGGTCTACATCTGATGTTATCCATGTTCCTAAGTATTTATAGTTATTAACACTCTCAATTGCAGTATCTTCAATAGTCAATTGGATATTTGCATGTGCAGATTTAGTCATGATCATGCATTTAGTTTTCTTTAAATTTATCTTCAGTCCGTACTCATGACAGCGTTCATTAAGGCGTTGCATTACGTTCTGTAAATCATTGTTGTTATCCGTAATTATTACTGTATCGTCTGCAAAACGTAAGTTATTCAAAACTTCTCCATTGATAGATATACCTTCTATTGAGTCTGAGAGCGCTTCTTGAAATACCGCTTCACTGTAGACATTGAAAAGTAGTGGGGACAGCACGCAACCCTGGCGGACTCCTCTCTGTATTTTGATATTTTCGGTGTACTGGCTGTCAACTCTTACCTTGGCAGTTTGATTCCAATATAAATTAGATATAATTTTCAGATCACGACTGTCAATATTTTTGCTTTTTAATATATCTACAAGCTTTTTATATTGAACTTTTGAACAGTTTTCTTCTGTGTCCATGCTATTCAAGAACACCACAAAATTCAATTATATGCTTGATTATATTTTTCATTCTCTTCAAATCACGGATTGGGCATAGGGAAATTTCAAACACTCAGAATCTAAATAGTCACATAAATAATTGTGTGTATTGAGATATTGAAGCGGATAAGCTATCCTGTAAGAAACAAGTAGATTTAGTTAATCTTTTTTAGTCCTAAGTATTTGAGTTGGTATCCCGCATCGTAAAATTGTTCTAAAAAGCTACAGAGCAAAGAAAATAATTTTTAATGTTAGCCTGGCTCCAATATCTGTATGTAGCTGACTAGAGCAACGAAAAAATGATGTTTAGAGTAACGATACACGATTTAACATATGAAAAACAAGAGAATTTGACAGTTGACGTTTTGATATTTGAAGTATGAAACGATTTTCCATAATGAAAAGAAGACAATTTAAATGTTGACGTTTTGATAGAAGGTTAACTCTGCGTTTGTTGTGGTAGGGTGTGATACACCCCAAGCATGCAAAAAATGGAATTTCTCTCAAAAACAGTATCTTACTGCCCTCTATTGTTCAGTAGCTGTTACTATAACATCACTCTATCGAGTAGCATGGTTATGTTCATAATTTCTTTAATACCCACTTACATAGATGTCAGAATATGCCGTAGGGGTATGTCACACCCCACCACAGCTCTGGCGTCAATCAGTTAAACATTGTTGATGCCTGGATATTTTTTTCGAACGTCACGTGATTTATTTGTTTTTTACTCTGGTTGTTGTCAAAATTTGTTATGAATATATGTAGTTATGAACAAGAGCAAGCAAGGTTGTTAAGATTCTGGGAAGAAGTAAAAGTGATGAAGATGGGGCTATTCCTGATTCCGAAGACGAAGTGCAGTTCGACAATGTTAGTAAAAGTTCACAGGACACAGACATACAATAAGATGGCGACGAAGATGAAAGTGAACAAGAGAATGGAGATGATATCAGTACATTTACTAGATATTATTGGGGCAGAGATAAAGTGACGAAATGTGCTAAAAAGGTAGAACTACGATCGATTCGCACTGCGCCTGAATTGCCTGGCGCGAAACGACACGCTAAAGATGCTAAAACTATAATTATTGATTGTTGGCAGCTTTTCATGGATGATATATTCATTAATGATATTGTAAAACATACTAGAGAGAAAATCAATTAAGTACGTAAACGTTACAACGATGATCACTAGTACGTAGTAAAAGAGACCTCCGAGCAAGAAATCATAGCTGAATTTGGATTACTTTTTATTGTAATTTTTTATTGTTTTTATCGTAATATTGGGACATATTACGATTCTCAATAAAGGAACGCGCTTAAGATATTTTATCACGAAATGATTGTCTATTTATATAAAATATAGTTGAACTTTTATACATTCTAAAATAAATACACTAAAAAACTTATTTTGAATAATTTTTTATTTTCCCCTTCTTCTTATTTTTATTAACAAAACCATATTTTACGCTGTGATATTTCTTAAAATGTTCTTTTCGACAAACGATCAAAAGACGCAATATTTTATTTAAAAAAAATTTGGGTTTACTTCTGATCCTCTGTTGGAGAAAACCCCAAAAATTTTAAAATTAAATAAAAATCTAATCCCCAAGAAATTATGCCAGAAAACTTTTGGTTATAAACTTTACATTTATATATATATATATATATATATATATATATATATATATATATATATATAGTAAAACATTGCATTTCATTTCAATTCAAATTCCACCATTGTTCTACACGTGGTTCGAGTGAGTTATTCAACACTTCATCAGAAGCACTTGTGGAAGTTTAAACTGAAATGAAATTCAGTCAAGTATTTGACCATTATAATTAAAATAACAGTCTGGTACGCTAACGGCAGCATCTATACGAAGTAACAAGAAGTCAGGAGGCCACTATTTGCTAGAAAATTGGGTGAAAAATTTTAAGCCTCTTACTGGTTGTTAAACGACGCTAGGAATAACCTTTCACTATGATATGCATCTACAGTTCACCCTTGAAAAACACTATTTTTTTACTCTTTAAAAATTGCAGTATATATATATATATATATATATATATATATATATATATATATATATATATATATATATACCGCAATTTTAATTTAACGGCGGTTGTCAGTGAAAGTAGACTGAAATATAATAAAATTTGTAATGAATAGGAGAAGAGCAAAGTATTTATAAGTGCACAGTATTTTTGGTAAGTATTGTATATATTTGTTATGTTGCAATAAATATGACAATATACTATATTATTTACATATAAACAGCAATTTATCTAGGATAAAAAATTTAGCTCTATAGTAATAACTTTAAAATATATATGTTCATGATTATCGTTACAAGCCAATCATCTAATTCAATATTTGTCATTCAGCAAGGCCAGCATTTCCAGAAACAATAAGCCTGAATGCAAAATAAGCGAATGTTGCAGCCCTTAGAACCAAAACTACGTACCTTTGTTTTCTAAAATATCATGCGCGTTGTGGAACAGGAACAAAGAAAAAAGAGAGACACGAATTATTTACAGAAATTTAGGTCAGCTTTTTGGCTTTAAGCTCTCCTTGGTCATATAGAATTTTTTATTAAATAAAAGCTTAATGAGCTATTCAATGTTTTAATGTTTCAATGTTTCAAAATGACTAGTTGAATATTTTCATTTCTTGGCTATTTCACCACAACTATAATAATGTTAGTGTAATTATATATTTCACTGTTTGTATCTTTATTTTCTTCTTATTATTATTCTTTCAAAATACAGTTTTTGTCAGTGTGTTGCCTTGGCAAAAATGTAAACCTGTTTATGTGTCTATAATGTATGCCAACTGAGAACTGTCGACTAAATTTTTCATAACACGTTATACAATTAAAATCAAAATCATAATGAAATAATTTAAATTATAGATGAAAAGCTAAATATCTCAATAAATACGATTTAAGTATAGGAAATAGTTAACAAAACTTAAAGAACTGTTGAAGTTGTTTCCTATAACGCCCTAATATGGCATGGTGATCAATTTAAGAATTTTAAGTAGGTATACATTTTAAATCTCCTCGTACATTAAGTATTATTTTATAGATAACAAATTTTAAACAAAATAGGCGATACTAATAGTTATATATACTTCATCTAATTTAGATAACGACTTACGTCATTATCTACGTCAGAGATCGAAGTTGACATAGTTGCCAAAGTATAAAAAAATCCTGACTCCATTTTAAATAAAATAGATCACATAATTATTGCAAAAGTATTACCATCTTTTTACAACGACTATTTAAAGTCTTACGTGACATTTTTGAAATAAAACACACTAATTTTGTTCTAAAAAGAACAGATCTTATTAAATAGTTGGAAATATAAAAAATAGATATTCACTTTAAAATTCAAAATAATAATGTACAAAAAGTGTCAATAGCGCAACTGTCAAAAAAGTGTTACCAATTTATGCCAAAGTTTCACCTTCGTTCGATTACAGTTACAGTGTGTTCCGAACAAATGTTCTTGATAAAAATGCTTTATATTGCATTTATACAAATTAAATGAAACATATTATTGTGTGTTTCTTTAAGTTAATATTAATAGAAATTTTTAAATATTATTTCTACGCGTATATAATAAAATATGTCTAGTACTCGGTAAAGTACTGTAATGCCAGTGTACTCGGTAAAGTGATTCTAAAAAAGAACACACCTATACCTTAATATTTCGGGTTGTTATCATGTGACGTCACAGGCTATGACGCCGATGACGTGAATCGTTATATAAATTAGATGAAGTGTATGTACCAAGGACATTAAATAGATGTTTATGCCTGAGAGCCACAAACAAAACTTTATCTGACAAACTCGAGGGCCTCTGACCCAATTGATTGTAAGTTGCTCGAAAGTATACACTTCTACTAACTACTAACTATGACATAACTTTTATGTCATACTAGTTTGTTATCGTATTTAAAGTACTTCAGATTTCTGATTTATAATACCGTGTACTCGTGTTAGAAAATTATATTGTGATCTTCGGATAGTATAGAGGTGTTTATTTCTCTCTCTCTAACTATTTTCAGAATGTCCTGTGTATCTGTCGTTGCCTTTCCGTCTGTATCTCATAGCTTGTGTATTTCTTTAACTTTGTGTGAGTTTTCTTATTACCTTTAAACCTTTTTCTCTTCTACTATATAAGTAATTACATTAGTATTATATCTTATTAGATACTATCTTATGACTATTGAAATTTTTGAAGCTATACTTCTATACGCACGGTCGGCGTTGGAAATTTGCATGGGAGTGAATCTGTGAAACCATTACATATGTAAGATAATGAGTAAGAGTGAGACAGAAGATATATTTTCTCTCTCTTCCTCTATCGAGAATAAAAATGTTCCTTTTGTATATATATATATATATATATATATATATATATATATATATATATATACATATATATATTATATATCTAATATAATATGTATTAATATTATTATTTATGTAATATGTTTTGTATTATTTATTAAAAGTTTATAATTATTTTAGGCTTTTGTATTTCTAAATAATCACTGTTTGACCGAGAACTGTCAGTTTTAAAATCCGTTAGTGTCATGTCTAATTGGCAAATTTTTTACGTGTTTGGTTCATACGCTGGTGTTTGTTAGCTCGAATCCCAATATGAATTTCCCTTTTTATTTTTTAAATAGTTTAAAACATCACATTAATCTTATTAAATATATGTTATATACGCAAAAATGCTAAATTTTAAAATAAAATGAAAATTTACAACATAATCCGAATTGTTAATTTTTTATTTTTATCTTCGTAAAGTAAGTTATGTATATTGGCAGTTTTAAATAGTTGTGAATATTGCATTTTAATTTATGTTGTATTATTATACTGGATTATGTTGCAGCGTTTCTATTAACAAAATAAACAATGAATTTTACTGCAAAGTATCTGTAAATTTTATTTTGCATTCAACTCCTTTTATACACATATGAAAATATAAATATATATTGTCATTAAAATATAAATATAATCCTTCATTTACTATACTCCTATTACAGATCAAATGTTTATATACAGCAAACGATGCACCCTATACCTATATAACTAATTATTTTTCTCTTTCTGCTCTCTCTCTCTCTCTCTCTCTGTTTGCTATAGCATTACATATGTAATGATTGTGCAGATTGACTAGCATGTAAATTTGTAACGGCGAACGCGTGCTTATAAGTATAACTTCTACCACCCGTTTTTATTTAGTCTTCTATATTCTTTTTTGTTTTCCTTCTCGTTCTTGCTTAGGAATAGTCATATTGTATTAGAGCTTTTGTATAGTTGTTAATCTTTGTGCTCTTGTTATTTTCTTGCAAAATTTAAGATTTGCCTCTTCAACTGAGTCTGATAATTAGACTTCGGCAAATATGCATATTGCATATTTTGCATGTTGTGCACATTTTATGCAAATATTTCATATTTTGGCATATTTGTATAAAAGTTTGCATAAAGTGCATAAAAGTTCAGATTTTTATACTGTATTTGAAAATTTTTAAACATACCAATTTATTTCAATTCTTGTATAAAATTTTGTAGTCATTTTAATCAAGAAATGATCTAAGTACGTAATCTCTACAGGTACAAAACATTTACAATTTCAAAGAAGATCAATTTAAGTAGCCCTCAACATTCTTAGAAAGTCTCGGTCACTGAGGCGTTCAGTTATTGGATAATCGCTAAGGGTTCGCTCATTTGCATTTTATGATCTAATCCCCAAATCTAGAAGACATCTAGAATGACATTTCCTTACAGTTAGGAAGTCCTGACTTTTTCTTCAAGAAATTTTGACAGGTATGTCAAAATTTCCTGGATTTGCGGAAAAAACTTTTGTTGAATTTTAAAATAAGTTATATGATGTACTAATGGTTGGTAACAAAAACTAATTTGTGGATTAATACTGCATTTAAAACACTTAGCGAGTGTTTTTTTTTCCAAACCAGTTATTTGATTAACCAAAAACACCTTGTATATTTTTATATTTTAAAGGTTGGGTTAAAATAAAGGTTTTTATTTATAGATAGCATGTGAGAAGAAATTTCAGATAGACCAACATGTGAGAACTGCTTCACACATTGCAAAAAAAGGGAAAATAGGAGGAAAACATCAAACTGTAATGGCTAAATGTTTCCAATCTACCTAAAAAAAATTAGATGAGCAAGAAACTTTTAATGAAGACTTGTGTCGCGCATTAGTGTCTGCCAACATACCGCTTTCAAAATTAGCAAATGTAAATTTTAGTTCGTTTCTAAAAAAATATTGCAAACTTAATGTTCCAAGTGATCGGTCTCTAAGAAGAAATAATGTGAACGGGCTATACTCGTCGGTGTTAATTAATATTAAGGAAGAAATTGCAGATAATTATTTTAAAATATCTGTAGACGAAACCACTGATTCCTCAGGAAAGTATATTGCTCATTTATTGATTGATGTTCTTAAAGAAGATACCTTACCAAAATCTCATCTTATTTCATGCCAGCAACTTGAGAAAACAAATGCTTTTACAATTTCGCGTTTTATACAAGATACATTAGCAACTTTTTTTCTTCCGACAACTATTCCTTCTAATAAATTACTGCTTATTTTATCGGATGCTGCTCCTTATATGGTGAAAGCAGGACAAAATTTAAAAATATTTTTCCCAGATTTAATATATGTTACTTGTGTAGCGCATGGATTAAACAGAGTTGCAGAGGAAATACGAAAAAAGTTTCCTCTTGTAAATACCATGATATTCAGTGTCAAAAAAGTATTTCTTAAATCTCCTATAAGAATTCAACTTTATAAAGAAATGCTACCTAACATTTCTCTTCCACCACAACCTATTTTAACGCGATGGGGAACATGGTTAGAAGCAGCTAATTTTTATGCAGATCATTTTGTTAAAATAAATAACATAATTGATACGTTAACAGATGAAAGTTCCAAATCTCTTTTGGATTCTACTTTTCAGAGTAACTTGCTTCAACAAGAACTTTCATTTATAAAATCAAATTTTAGTTTTGTTCAAAAAACAATTACTCAGTTAGAATCACCAAAACTGTTATTGTTCGAAAGTACAGCATTAATAAAAGAATTTGCGTGATGTTGTCGGAACGTTAGAGGCAATATTGGAAAAGATATTTTAAAAAAATTTGAAGCTACTATGGAAAAAATAAAGGTTGCCATATTCTTTCTGAAGTAGTCAGTGTTCTAGCTGGAAATATTTCGGAAACAATTAATTTAGAACCAAATGTTTTGGTTAGTTTGAAAAATGCTCCCGTTACATCAGTTGATGTTGAACGAAGTTTTTCCATATATAAATATATGTACTCAGACAGAAGCCACAAGTTTTTGTTAGAAAATTTTGAACACCACTTGGTCATTTATTGTTACCATAATTCTAAATAAGTTTATTCATACTTAAAAATGATGTAGTTACTTAAAATAAATGTAAATCTTAATGAATAGTAGGAAATATTTAGTTATGTACACTTTTTTTTTAAATGAAATTGTAACTATTTTACGATTTTTTTATTTATTTGTATGCATATTTTGTAAAATATTTGCATATTTTCAGGTAAACACGTGCATATTTATGCGCATATTTTCTACATTTTTATTTGCATATTTGCCGAAGTCTATAATAATTCATTGTGATCGTCGATACTTAGATATTTGGGATTATGATTCTGTAGAGTTTCGGTTATATTTTTTATGTATGCTTCTGGGTGGTTTGTTGGATCCCAATCTATGCGCTTGTACTTGTTTATTATCTTTGCTCTTCATTTTTGTAGCATTATCGTTAGTCTAGCTCTTACTAGTTTATGACCGCTTTCTAGTGATAGTTTATTGAGTACAGTTACATCTTGAACTATTTGGTTTTGTTTATTAATAATAAATTATATTCAGCTTTAGTGTTTTCTTCTAGACTAACCCACGTCCAGTTCCTATTTTGGTTTTTCTTAAAGAATTTGTTTATTGCATATAGTTTGTGTTGCAACAGAAACTTAGTCAGCATTTCATTTCTTACTCCGATTACAAAAACCACTTCTTGATCAATAATTTTCTTTCGCAATTTGGTGTTTGAATCTTCCATTATTGAATTATATTGGGCCGGTTTTTGCATTCTACTCTTTTTATTTCGTCATATTTTTCGTCATAAAATACATCAACAAATTTAGGTTGTATCTCTTGTTCAGTCTTAGATTTATAAACATTACTCTTGACAAAATACGGTTAATACTCTACATTTTTCTATAGTTTTCTGTGTAATAATATACCTATTTCTCTTTTTATAGATTCTGTGTCCTTTTATAGTGGAAAAATTCTGCACGAATGATTCGAGTTTGACCTGATCCTTACCTCTTTTTTTATTTCGCTAATCCGTATAATATTTCTTTTGCGAATTACATTGTTATAATTTCAGACAACTTACATGACCGAATTTCTATTATACATTCGCTTAAAACTCTAAAAGGGTAGTAAAAAGATAAACTTTGAAAAAACTCAACTTATAACAAATTACACAACGAGCATATATAAATAACAATATAATGACAATAAGATCATATAGCAACCAGACACTTACAAATATCTTAAAATATGATAGTAAAATAAGCAACGACAATCAAATATGTCAAATACACAAAAACGAATGAGCTTGGCGTGAGTAGAATTCGGCAAATTTACGATATATTCTAACAACTTCAATTTTCACGTGTCTTAAGAAAAAAGTTTATAACCAATGTGTTAGCCTGTACAATATTATGGAGCATAAACGTGAAAATAAACTCAAAGTTATAATGCGTGAGCCCTTAAGACCACATAATAAACCAACAAATCGGGCAAAGGTTTCAAGACCGACGCTAAAGAGGAGCTAGGCAGAGCACTTAGCAAAAACAGAAGACGGACGGTAGACAAAACGAATCATGGAACTGAGGTCTAGAAACTATAAAATAAGCCGGAAGACAACCACCAACTTAGTAGCGGGCGTGGTTCACATGGCTTCAACAGGGCGGAAATATCTCTTCTGATACTCCTGCTTGACAGTGGTCATGCCCTGTCTCGGAGGATGGCAAATTGCGACTGACACCAACCCAAAAAATCCACCCTTTAAGAAGTGGAAAGCTTAAACAAGGTAAAAATGAAAGGTCCAACCAGCACCTAGATGGACCAACAACATGAAATTAAAAGAGTAGCGGGAAACTGACTACAAATAGCCTACTGTAGCAAATATTGGAATAGACTGACTATGTCCAACTTTGGACACCTTTAACTAAATGATAATCAACGTGTTTCCAAAACTCTGACCTATTAGTACGGCGTTGGCAGAATTTTTAAGTGATGGTGATCTCCATCCCGGGTACTTTAAATTCGATTCTAAATGTTAATATATTCTCTGCTTTTAATTTTGAATTAATTAGAGCTATACTTCTTAAATATTTTTACCTTTACAAGGACAATTTCTACATATATTTTAAATAACATTGGTACAAATAAATCAAGTATCAAATTGAACACACCTTACGTATAAATTTAAGCAGACAGAAATTATAACATAATAAAAGAGAAAATTCAACTCGAAAAGACGTAAATTTAAGCACCAAGATCAAAATTGCCAAAGCTTATTACAAATCTGCAAACATGTTTAAATAGCATACAATGTTAGAAATAAGAGGCAATAAATACATCAAAGATTGGTTATTCATGCAACGATAAACATTTAAGAAATTATTTTTGAAATTTATTAAATTATTTTAAGGCAAGTTTAAAAAAGATTGTAAGTATTTTTTTTTTCATATTTAAAATGTCATATGTGTCATATAGATAAAAAAACTTATGAAGAAGTTAAAATGCCAAATAAAGATATTCAGTAGCATATAATGCATATCTATATTAAGACAACTAAAGAAAACTATCAATAGATAAACTATTAATAGAAATATGAAACAAAGAGGATATTAACATACGCTGACGGCTGAAAAAACATGTTTCATATGAAAAGCAACTAGAAAATTAAAAGGACTTTTTTGCCATATTAACAATATATGGCGTAGTCCACATTAACTGCAATATGAAATCAAGTATCTATAATACCAGTATAAGACCAATAATGACTTACTCATTAAGATCAAGGCCTGACAGCCAAAACACAGAAAATGCTGTCAACAGTAGAAATGATAATACCCAAGAAACACGCTGAGGCACCGACTAAGGAGTGACAAGATGATTTACAATATACAATGCCAGAAGTCTACTGTCCGAGAAGAGATTCATGGAAATGGAAACTGAAATAAATAAAATTAAATGGAATCTGATAAGTATCAGCGAAGTTAGAAAGAGAGGTGAAACTTTGAAAACCCTCAGGGCATATATTCTATCATGACTGGCCCTGAAACTACAATAGTTGGAGGCATCGGTTTGTTTGTCCATAACAATCACGCGAACAAGATAATAAATATCCAAAGTATATAATCTAGAGTAGCATAAGCTATGTAGTAAATATTAACTAAAAATTATCCAAGTATACGCTCCAACAACAGACCATACAGATGAAGAAATCGAAATGTTTTATGACGATATATCTACTGCGCTTAATGATTCTGTAGCGATTTCAACGCAAAATAAGTATAAAAGAAGCAGAGCTAGAAATTGGGAAATTTTGGTTCCTTAGGAAAAAATGACCGAGGAGAAACGCTACTAGGATTTCTACTCCAGAATAATTTATTCAACATAAACAGTTTTTTTCACAAAAAGATGTACAAAGAATAGACTTGGGAAAGTCCAAACAGTAGAACAAGGAACGAAATTGACTACATCATAAGTAACAAGAAACAAATAATTAAAGATGAAACAGTACTCAACAAGTTCACCATAAGCAGAGACCACAGAATGATACGAGCGAAAGTCTGAATCAACATAAAAATAAAAAGGAACATAATGATTAAAAATAAAGCTCATGGTATCTGGACACCCCCATTTAATATCAACCAATATCAGGTACATATCAAATAATATAAGCTACTCTGCATAAAACTTCCGAGAACGATTTTAACTACTTCAATAATTGCATCATAAAGGCCTTACAAGAAAGTGACCGAGTGTACTGTCCTAAAAGAAAATCAGATAGTAAGTTCATAATATACTGAAACGCTGTTGGTCCAAAGGAGACAAATGAGAAGCATTAATAATGCAGACAGCAACATTCTAAAAGAAATTAATAAAACTGTTTCAAAGGCACTCAGGAAAAATTTATGGTAATTTAAAACCAATAATATTAAACACACGATAGACGAAAATAACATCCTAAAAGTGAGGACAAGCATTACTAATGTAGAACGCATAGCGGAAGAGCAGACAAAAACATAGTAAAGGAAGAGCACCTACATGTTGAGCTGAGGATATTAGCCGTATCACCAAAAACAACAAAGAGCACAAAATCGTAAAGAATGAAAGAGTTTAAGAAAGGCGTATGTTCAGCAGTGGAGATTATAAATGAAGGCTAGATGCTTTTGATGACGACGATATATACAGGGTTGGCGACTCAGAAGAGACCCGATATTTGGCAATCATCATTGTATTTTGTGAAAATACTAAAACACACCGATTTTATTCTAAAGAGGTTATAAATTAACTATATAGATATCTGTCAATTGTCAACCTCTTCCCTTCCAGTAACCCAACCCTTTAATTTTAAATACGGAACATACCATATGTGGCACATTGTTAGACAGGTATTTTGCAGAAGAATTCACATATCCATATTTTTTCGATATTAACTCCATTCTTGTAAAAATTGTTGGTATCAATTTTCTTATTATGTCAAAAAACTACAATAAAATGAAATTTTCAACATTAAAAGGAAACTTTACTAAATGTAACGTAAATAGAATAAACTAAATTTATAATTTAAAAGATTTTACTCATCAGCAATAACTATTTAATTAAATGTTCAAAACGAGACAGAAGATGCCAATACGTCGCCAGAAACTGAACAGAATAGCGACGAATCTTAGAGCAGGCCAGGATCCATAAAGGATTGTGCCTTCCTTCATCTCCCAATACTACATACTATATTTTTGATTGATTAATTAATAAACCCCACAGCATCTTATTCATCTATTTTTTGCAACATCTAGTGGATATCATTCTGATCTTGTGCAAGTGTTACTTAGTCATCCGCAATGCAATTCCCCAATTTAATACCCACATGTACACATTTCATTTTTTTATTGATATCGTTGTGCAACTCCTTTACAATATTAATGCAAATCAGCGAAATTTTCTTGACTTCTAGCATCTGTCACAACTTTGCTAATGTGACATTACCATTCGCCTTTTAAAGATCTATAGATACCATATATGTCTCCATATTGTGTTCCCATCGCCTTTCCGTTGTTTGTTTTAGACACGACACATTGTCTGTATAAGAACGACCAGTACCAAAGCCACTCTAATCTTTAGCGTCTTCTACACAATCTTTAACTCGCCTTTTAATTATTATCTCCCCGTACATTCTACAGACATTCATTCATTCTTATATAGATTGCTGATATATGCAGTTTTCCATTCTGGGGAGCTCTTCATCTCTTAATAATAAATTAAATATATAGGCCAAGATATGAAATAGTATTTCGGAGCCATATTTAATGCGTGTTCTAATTACTCCACCTGTCTAAGAGCCGTCCTATCTTTTCTAATTTCTTCTAATTATTTAATTTCTTCTGGTGTTTTTTAAGTTTCTTCGCGGTAGGAAATATCATATTTTTCGTTGCCAATATCTTTAAATTTTGGTTGCTCTTCTATCAACAATTGTTCATTATATTCGCCCTATAATTTTGGGGATATTAGAGTTAAACTACTGTGTTCGTTTCTATCTAGTCTACTAGATAGAAACATTTTATTATTACATTTTATTTTTGGCCTTATATACCTATTTTTTACTTTTTTGTTTAAACCGTTGCACTGTTTCTGATCGTAAACGTCCTTTGTTGCTAGTCATTTATTATACATATCCTTTTTTTTCCCACACGATCTTATATTTCTTTATTTCTTTATTTATTTTAAAATCTTTGTACTATCCACTTCTTCACTATACTCCACTGTAACTACAACAAAAGCTTTCATGGTTTCGTTGTACGTATTAATTGGTCCGGAGTTACAAAGACTAAATTAAATATCATTTAATACAGAAACTGTGTAAAGTCATTTTAAAAACCTTGTAGAATATATTTTTGAAATGTTTTGCAGTATCACTACACTTTTATTTTCATTTTGTCGTTGGTTTTTACGGCTGTAAGGACTGTAACATGGAATTTAAATTTCTTAATTTATATCAATACTTTATTTTTTTAGTTCGTACACCTTGTATATTCCATGTTCCAAAACTGTTTAACCTTTTTCACAAGCTGGGTAGTTTTCCGTTATGGCTAATCAAGAGCAAGTTTATCGCCACAACCTGCAATCCTAGTGAACCGGAAATATTTCCATAAAGGCCTTAGCCGAGTGGTCTCAGTTTTTGGGCACTGAAAACTCGTCCTTAGTCTTCCCATTCTAAGATTTCTAAGATAGGTTTTACTATGTGGCTGTTCTATTCTTATGACGGTACATGGTGTAAACGGGTGGACACTAAATAAAAAAAATTGAAAAGTAATCACATCAGTAGAATTGTGGACACGAGAGTTCTTAAAATACCAAGAGAGACAAAGCACTAGACCACGCAAAAATGGAGTAACAGTCTTCCAAAGAAGCAACAACCCGCCAATAAACAAGCAAAATTACATATATAGAGGAAGAAGAAGATAATGGTATGAGTTACGACTCACATTATTCTCATCTATTAAAAATCGCATCTCAAATTCTCTCCTATTTTATGAAATTATTTGGTCAATGAATAAATCTTTGAGCGTGGCTGATCTGTAATTAAATATTTTTTTGCTACTTATTTTTCTGTTTGTATTATTTTCATAAAACAATTCATTAGACGAGTATCCGGAACTTTAATTGGCTCCCCTCTTTTCTCTATCCTCAATTTCATGGAAGCTTTCAAGTACTCAATTCTGGAATTATATCTTCTTAAACTGAACCACTTGTAGCGTTTACGCTACTGATTAACCCCTCACGAAAATTTTTGTGTTCCGCCAGCGATCGATTTTTAAATGGACATTTTTTCCCCACACGCGCAGTAGTCGCTTAAAAAGAAAGATTGGTCGAGTCTGTACGAGAACGATCAGTTTTGGTCAGAACTCGTTAACGCAGACACGCCAACCGGTGAAATTTTTTTCACCTTCAAAGTGACGGAATTGGAACAATGAAAATAATTTGGGGAAGAATAAATTAATTCATAAATAAAATAGATATATTAATAATAATAATAATTAATTTTTAAAATCAATATTAATCTAAGAGTTCCACATAAAAAGGAAGATTTTTTTTGGCGTGTTGCGGCTCCATGTAAGTAAATAATTTCATACGTATTATCTCTTTATCATATAATCAAATTTATCATTGCAGTTTAGTATTTCTTTAGAGATTTATTTTTGAGTTCCGAAATAATTTAAATTTAAAATTTCCTTGATTTACTTGCAAAGAACAGAAGGTCATTTTTTTTATATGGTCAAACTTAAAGTCCGATCTATTCCATATCTTATCAGTAAGTTTTTGGTTTTTTTTTCTCTAACTTTTTTTGGTGGAATATACAAGGTTTCTACAGCCTTCTGTGTTCTGCGCGTGTTCATTTCATGGCGCAAGCCTGTCACGTCTACGAAATGAACTTCGGAAATTTTGACATGTTGACTTAACCTGTTTTAATGTTTTGTTTTGGTGCAGTCAATCCATGCTGCTACACCTATTGAATTGCATTTATTAAATTACATAACCTTTTTAGAGTCTGTCACTTCACTTGAGAGTATTCTCTTGAGAATATTCCCTCAAGGAATAGTAACAAAATTTCTTGAATAGTTAACAACTCGGTTATGGAGTTACCGATTTCTCGGAGCAGATAGACCAGTGCCTGGTTTGACTACATTAGGGCGAGCGCCCACCAAAGTGACGTGGCAAGTAGCAAGTGGCAAGTAGCACGCGTCTAGCATGTTTCTTAAAATGTAACCAATGAAAATGAATGATTCAGCGTACACCAAAATGGCAGTGACGTCATTCATTCTAATCATTCGTTTTCATTGGTTACATTTTAAGAAACATGCTAGACGCGTGCTACTTGCTACGTGCTACTTGCCACGCCACTTTGGTGGGCGCTCGCCCTTAGACTCACCTGGGTTTGTCCTTACAGCAACAAATTAATTTAGCCGTGCCAAGAGGAGTTTTTCCTATGGACTTATAGAGCTGTAAAGATAAGTTGTTTGACTGTGTAATTTTTTTGTTACTGTCTATTTTGTTAACTTTTCATATGCATATGATCAAGTGACTACATTTTGATAAAATATAATTTTGATATTATTGGGAGAGGGAAAAGACATTACATGTTTTTATTAGGTTTTTAAATGGGATACAGAGTCTGACCAAACTCCCTTGTTGATTTAATATATATATTTTTTAATAGAATACATTTTTGATATAATACAATTTTGATTTTGGGAAGGGAAATAAATTTCATGTGGTTTTTTTAAAACATTATATAAAGAGTATTGAAGACTCATTTTTTTGGATGTAATATAATAATTGTAATAGATTTATCGAGTTTGATATCTTTACAATATTGTAATTTGTATCTCATTTTAGTTGAACTAGTTAAATTTAAATTACTACCTTTTTGTGTTAAGACTTTGGCTACCATACGGACTATTCTTGGTGTTACTAATATTTTAAACTTTATTTGGCCAGTGGTAGTGACTGTTCGCTTATTGAGGGGCTATTAGATCCTATTGTATATTTACACCATCCACTACCACTGTTATTTAGTTTTGCCTTATATGTAAATTGTTAATACATATATATCGATATACATTTTTTTTATAAATATATTTATTGTTACTATTTTGAGTTTTATTTCAGTTTTACTAACCAGTATATAATATAGCAAGACAAGATTAATATTTAGTATTTTTGGATTTCAGGTTATTATCTCTAGTATTATTTGTTTCCGGTCATTTGTTACTTCAAAATCTCAACTATCGTTGAGTTGGCGCCCTTCTTTTTCTCTTAAATTTATTCCCATTGACCTTCTTTAGTTGTATCACGTTTGATATTACCAGGTCTCATTTCGTTTCTTGTCTCATTAGCTCAGTATCCTTGCTATCTGTTTATATCTTTAAAGTCGCAATCCAGTGCATTGAAGCTAGCCCGAATACTCACTTGAGATTTAGTGTCTCTTTGGCTATTTAACTTTGTTCCTCTGAGCTTAGCCATATTTTTAGTATTTTCATCACCTCTCTTCCAGTTCTTCTGGAATTTGGAAGTCTTACACTTCCTAAAATCCAATACTCCCGGAGTATTGAGGTTTCACACTTTTGGTGTACTTTAGGTATAAAATTAAGGAAAATATTCGATTTGTTTTTATGTTCGATTTTTTAATCAGTATTATAAATCCTTAACGAACTAGTCGCGCAGTGGTAATAGTTACACTTACCTAGCGTAAAAAATCGGTGGTCGTGATTTTTAATCCTGACCGGATGAACATTTGTATTAAAAAATCTCGTCTTTGTCGGATCGATACTTACGTTATGTACCGTATTCTTTGTAAAAACAATAAAAATGACTTTACTTAGTAATAAGGCAATAAATCGACAAAAACACTGCAATAAACCAAGGTAACATAAGGCTAATTGGCTGCAGTACGACAAAAAAATACAAATCCATACTTACAGGCTTTATGACACGATCCAAACTAACAAATTCCCTAATTATTATTCTTGTTAATTAGGCCACGCCGATATATACACATCACAACCACAATGATGAATTCTCCCATCCTAACAAGAAAAATTAGGCTATAGAAATAAAAAATCGATTGGTTTCAGCAGCATTCGTCAAATAAAGCCAACTTTTAAAAACAAAGCAAAAAATCACTCACATTAAATTATATAAAAGTTAGTGACATGTAAATTGTAACTTGTTACACTAAAACTCTCTAATCTGTAGCTATGTTTTCTTCAAGTGGCAACATAAATGAGTTTCTTTATAAATTATGTCTCTAGGTATCACCACTGTTATCCCATCTTCAAATAAGATAACCAGGTAATAGATTACTATTAACCTTTCGCACCACGGGTGCGTGTCTGTAAGACAAACCAGTCATATTTTAACAATTTGCAAATAGGCCGGTCAGTTCTGACTAGTCAACGCTTGAGTAGCTGCATAAATTACTAAGTAGTAGGATCTGCATGAAGCCGCGTTTGATTATAGTCTCTCTTGATTAAAGTCTCTAAAGCCTCATGTTCCAACGCCGCAGTACGATTTTTTCAAATGCTTCAAAATTGAACGTAATTTGAACGTGTACGTGTGCACGATTTGACCAAATCGGCGCGATTTGACGGCAGACAAACAAGTCAGTCTGTAGTAGTACTACAGAGTTGGTTGGATGGTAAAGGCTGTAGCGGGATAAGATGGTCAAAAGTGCCCCCGCACCGATCACCACCGAAGACTTATGCTTTCAATAATGCATATATAACATGACTTTATACAAATTGTTAGCTTCCCCGCACTCATAGAACGTCGTAATTTTAACTTTATTTTTTTCTAGGCGCAATTTTGGTCTAAAAACTCTAAAAAAATTCATAAGGATATATCTTTCAAATACAAAATAGCCTGAGTTTTTTAAAAAAATTTATATTAAAAATTGAGCTCAGGAAAGTCATTAAAATTCTCAATAATTTTTTAGGGTTGTTAATAATTTTTGGCTAACTTGTAAATAGTAATTTTTTATGTATTTTTTTTTCGTTCTTTTAAATTGTTAAGGCAGAATTTTTAATTTCTGAGCTAAAAGCATCGAAAAATAAAAAAAACTGTGTTTTACTTATTTATTTGCACATAACCTCGAAACGCAGTTGGTAATTCAACATTTTTCAATATTTTTGCTTTCACATTATGAAAATCTATTGTAAATCTTCCCATTCAACTTTTTAATAAAGAACTCTTTGTCACCCATGTCCATCCACTCCTGAATGTAGGTCTCTCCCAATTGCTCCTATCTTTCTCTATCTTGCGCCAATCTTTTTTTTTTTTTGGCTGGTTCGATGATTAAAGACGTAACAGCCCTAAATCGCTTCTTAACTGGTAACGACTATAGACTAGTCCGAGCCAAGATGATTATTGATAGTTAATAGACAAAACTATTAGAAAAAATATCAAGGAGTGTAAACACAGAGTACAGGAAAAAAAGATAGAGAAAACAATTGATGAAAGATTGAAAAATAGAAACATAGTGAACAAGTGTTTAAAACAGAACCTGGGAAACAAAACCTACAAATTAATAACATAAAGAACAAAAAAGGAGTGAAGAACAACAATATAAAAGAAATTTTACAGATAACTCACGAATATTAAACAAATCTCTATAAAACAGAACAAAAACCAACCCAAGAAATCCGTAATCAGTTACAACAAAATAAAGAACGTTAACTCTGACCTACAACCAGATATCAGTAAAAATGAAATAAAAAAGACACTCAAAGAAATAAAGAATGACAAATCTCCTGCAAAAGATGGAATAACTGTGGAAATCCTAAACAATGGGGGGAAAACTACAGTGGAAGTCCTTTATATACTAATAAATAAAATATTCTACTAACCAGACTACTAACTAAATTACTAACAAACAGATTAACAACTAAGTTAGATAATTACAAGTCAAGAGAGCAAGCCGATTTTAGAAAAGGATTCAGTACAAGCGACCATCTGCTTACGATAAAAATATTAATTGAAAAGGCCAACGAATATAAAATCCCAATGTATCTGACATTTGTAGACTTTGAAAAAGCATTCCATAAGGTGGAACATTAGGCAGTAAAGAACTTTTTACAAAATGGGAGAACAGACTATAGATATACGGACTTAATTTCCAATATATATGATCAAGCAACAACATTTATTAAAACAGTTGCACAAACGGATCCTACTAAGATACGGCGAGGAGCCAGACATTGTGACACTATATCACTCAAACTATTTAGTTAAGCTTTGGAAGACGTTATGTGGAAATTACAATGGGGAAAACGGAGTATTAACATAAATGGCCAATACTTCTACAATAGCAAATCAGTAAAAGTAGATCTACAACTGAATTATAATAAAACGAAAATTATGAGCAACCAGCCAGAAGAAATAATAATTACAATTGCACAAACAACTATAGAGCAAGTAAAAGAATATGTATATTTGGGGCAACTAGTTAAATTAAATAAAGAAAATCAGACCGGAGAAATAAAGAGAAGGATACAGTTGGCTTGGGTATCCTTCCGAAAACTTTCTTATGTACTAAAAAATAGAAAATACCCCCAATATTTAAAAACAAAAGTCTTTAACCAATGTATACTTCCCGTTCTCACCTACGATTCTCAAACTTGGACGTTTACAAAGAAAAACATGAAAAAAATAGCAAAAACCCAAAGAGCCATGGAAAGGCAAATGCGGAAAATTAGGCTATCAGACAAGAAAAAATGCTCGCAGATGGCAAAACGTAAGTGGAAGTTTGCTGAACATACCATAAGACAGAAAGACGACAGATGGAACAAGATGATTATACAATAGAGAGAATATAGTTGCAAAGAAAAAAGACGTGGAAGAAGGAAGAGGCCTATGTTCAAAATTGGACAGCAAGGGCTGTATACATAGATAAATAAAAATAGGTACATTATGTGTGTCTCTTGGACACCACCTGTTTTATCGTGTAAAACATATTCACCCATACCCCGACGAGTTAAAGAAATACTATTTTAGACTTCTAATATTTATCGGACAAAACCACTGTGACGCCACTGACGTAAAGATTCCCTTTTGTTTTTCGTTTACGATGTAAACCGTATGGTATTTTTATTCTCCAGCTATTCCTGCTGATCCCGATGGTAGCAAAACTATAAAATGACTACAAACAAATGATCGGTTTGAGGCAATACTCAATCACCCCACATCATTTATGTTTAATAGCAGTTTCGATTGGTATGCTTTGAAAAGCGTTCCAGAAATGTGTTCTCGTTTGCAATTGATTGACAGTAAGTCGAACAAAATAGGCGCACGTATTAGAAGTTACATTCGAAAGTTTAATATCCTTTTTATATGGCTTGTTATTTCCGTATTTCCGAAAGCTATGTTTCTTGTTATTCGTGAAACTTTCAATATTATAAAATTTCTGCTGCATATGATAGTTTTGGCCTTAAATAATATAATTTTTGTTTGGAAATTGTGCTTCTTCTTAGACGCTTAAAAAGCTTAATTTAGGAAGCATTTAAGGGCTTGAAAAAAACATGAAAGTTAGGAACGACACTCAAACAGCGCAATGTAAAGATCTAGTAATCGGAAAATATTTTTTTCAAATAGAAAACGCTGATACCTATCTATATTTATAATTCAGTAAAACTAATACATAAGGTGCAGAAAAGATACAAGACTCGTATCAAATGTCTTTACCTGCACCTTAGAAGAACAAACAAAGCAATAGAAATCAGCAATGAAGTTTCAGTCAAGTGCAAAGAATAGTTTCGAATCTTCTCTTCTTTATGTGACTCAATTTACTCGTACTGATATATCGATATCTCTACATTGCTTGGCATTTTTTTCCTAAAAATAGTCGTAAATATTGATTCTAACCAGTTGTCTGGTAACATGACCCTGCAGTCTAATTCATTAAAGGAGGTAATAGTCGCACCACTGCCCTTATCTAATAGTTGTAACAATTCTGCAGTTATTTCGTCAGAATCCGAAGTTTTCCATCGTTTAGCTTGGTCGATTGCCTTCTGAACTTCTGACATTAGAATCGTTGGGGCTGCATCTCGATTATATATTATTTCTTGATAGATTCTTCGGTCATTTTTAAATAATTCTACTATGTAATTTTCCCATTCAGTACAGCGCTCTTTAATCTCACTTGAGATTCTACCATTAAAGTGTTTTTATGGATTTCCACTGCCTCCTAACGTCCATTAGATCTAATGTCTTGTGTCATCGAGTAATTTTTAACTGTTCGTTATCTTAGAAGATTTTCTTAAAATACAGCGATTATTGTCGTTTTTATTTGTTCCCAGCAATCATTTATGTTGTTGGTATCTTCTAGTCTTATTTTGTGGAACTTGTTGTTAGTTTCTTAACAGACCTTATTAAGAATAGCGTGACCTTAATTTAGTCAGACCTTTATAAGACTGTGACAAAAAAAAAACAAAATTTCGATCATAAATGTAATCAATAATCAAGCAAATGATCGGTGCGGTTACATATAATATTGATGGGTCAAAAAACATAAACTAGTGATTTGATTAGATGAAAGGCAGATACCAAGCACAGTTTAATATTTAAATCTTGCCCAAGTACTTTCGCTTACTAGAGTATCTTCAGGGGCATTTCGTCAAATTTGGCAACAACTATCCAACAATATTGAGAATGTCATAAACATAAAGTTGTACATTCACACTACACGGCACAAGGAAAAATAGTTTATTTTTTTAAACGGCAAAGCTACATGTTGATTGGCATCAGGAGAGAGAATCATTGTCTAGAGATGTGTAGGACATCTAGCACCATTACCACAGAATAAATTTGGTTAGGCGTGTATGTCACAATCTGGGGAAAAATATAGATGTAGGCCATAACTTGAAAGGATAGAGTTAATAAATATGACAAGAATATTGGTATGACAAAATCGTAAGGGTTATCAATAGAGCTGACTAACTGGAAAATAAAACTTAGGAAGGTCTAGGCTCTATTGTTCTTCTTCTTCTTATTTTTGTGCTTTTTCTTCTTTTTATGTAGACAGACTCTGTCTGTTTTTCAGTGTGCCTCCAGTAAGTTCTCGGTCCCTCGTTTTCGTGGTCTTCCTACTGACCGCTATCATTATGAGGAACCGTCGCTAGCCTTCATTATTACTTATTACTTTATTTGTTGTCATTCGGCTTATATGATTGTTTCATTCTGTTCGTCTATTTTTTAAACAGTTTTTAATGTTTTTTATTTTGCATCTACGTCGTATGTCTATACTACTTCTAGCTTTGTCCCGTAGTATCTTGCCATCAATTTTTGTGTTTTTATCTTTGCTCTTTCTAACATCCTTTTAGTCCTCTCTGTGCCAGGTCGTGTTCCTGGCGCATATGTTATTATTGTTTGGTCTGTTCACATGCTTTTCCACTTTAGTTTCGAGATTTCCGTAGCTAGATAATGTGATATCTAGATATTTAAACTCCATTACTTGGTCTATTATATGACCTTCTAGCTTCATTTTACATCTCAGTAAATTTGCTGTTGTAACCATGCATTTTGTCTTGTTTGGGGAATCTAATATGCTAAATTATCTAGTGGTTATATTAAATTGGTTCAGCATACCTTTCAAATCGTCTTTACTTTAAGAAAGGAGTATTGCATCGTCTGCATAGCATATTATTTTAAATTGTTTTTCTCCTAATTGGTATCCTTTTTTACTTCTTATTATTTCATTTATAATCAGGTTACACAATAAAGGACTTGCATCTCTCCGTCTTATCCCATTGGCAGCTACAATAGCGTCGGGTAGTTCTTCTTCTACTTTGACATTTATTGTGTTGTTTTGTAGATATTTTGGATCGTTTTGATTATTCCTGTAGGTATCTTTGTTGCGTACAAGATGTGGATAACGTCGGTCCGTGACCTTCCCAACCAAAAATCTTGATAACATTGTTCTGAAGCTATTTTATTGTGGCATTTTAAAGTAATTACTATTTATTGGAAATAAACCACAATTGTGGCTAAGTCTAGCTTTGGTATTTAATTTTGGTATTGTGTTTAATAAGTTAATTCCTCTGTAATTTAAGGTCAGTTCTGTCTCCCTTTCTGAAGAGAGGGATTAGGATGCTTTATCTCTATTCTTTAGGAATTTTGTTTTGTTTTATTATTTTTGGATTAATTTTTTGGTCAGATCTGGTCCTCTGTTTTTGAGTAGTTCATTAGGTATTCAGTAATCTTCTAGTGTTTTTTTATTTTTTAAGTTTTATAATGCTTTTTTTACCACTTTCTCTATAGGGGAGCACGGAAGGAACCTCCACGCAAGTGATATTTTAAGAGCAAAATATCACTGGCGCTCCTTTCTTCCTCCAATCTTTCCACCACTGGATCCAAACAAACAAACAAGTATTAACGGCTCTTCTCAGAGTCTACACTGACAATGATGACCATAAACATCGAGGGTATTACGTGTAATATACAGGAAATGTTGTCTGAACTGTGTAAAATCAACAAGTGTAATATATTGTGTGTACAAGAAACTCACCCTGACATATCAGCACATAGATGTAGCGTTGAAGGAATGCAGCTTATCATTAAATATCCAAGTGCAAAACATGGAAGCGCCATTTTCGTGAGAAGAGATATTGATGTAACATCAGCTGAAAAAACATGCTACAACGACATTGAAATTCTGACCGTCAAAATAGGAGCCTGCACAGTGACATCTGTGTATAAACTACCCAGGACAGACTTTGCTTTTGTTCCTTTAAAAAATTTCGCTTCTCAAAAAACAAAATTTATTCTCGGTGATTTAAATAGTCATAATGTTCATTGGGGCTACGCTTCAACTGATAAAAATGAAGATCTTGTGGAATCGTGGGCTAACCAAAACAACCTGGCACTTCTACATGACGCAAACTGCCCTACTCTTTCCAAAGCAAAATATGAAAGAAAGGCTTCAACCCTGATCTCATCTTCATCAACATGTCTTTAGAGGACCTTTGCGTTTGGAAGTTATATAAGCCTATACCGAAGACGCAACATAGGCCCGTGGGAATAACCGGATACAGCGCTATAACAGCTCTCAAAATCCCTTTCAAACGAAGGTTTAATTTCAAAAAAGCAAACTGGGACAAATTTATTGATAAATTGAAAATACAAGTGAAAAATATAGTCCCGATCCTCAAAAACTGTGATGCGTTCATCAAACTTGTAAAACGAATCTTATATAAATACATACCCAGAGGATGTCAACAACATTACATATCTGGTCTGAACGATGAAGCAAAAGACATTATAACAAAGTTCACCGAAAAATATAGTAAAGACCCATTTAGTGAAGCTACGGCAGAGATAGGGGAGAGACTGCAGCAAATACTAAGTACCTTCAGACAACAACCGTGTAGCGAGACTTTAAGTAAAATGGATATGACGCACAGTAGTAAGCAGGCTTGGAATATGATCAGAAAACTTAATGGTGATCCCATAGAGATAAAAGAGCTTAGTGTAATAACGTTAAATCAGATAGCCCACCAACTGCATCTGAATGGCAAAACAAACAATCGTTGCAAAACGCCAAATATTATAAGAACTTAAGACCAGGAAACAACTCTCTTGCAAAACCCATTTACGATCGAAGAGCTCAAAAATAGTATAGACTGTGTGAAAAATGGAAAATTAGCTGGGGTGGACGAAATTCTACCAGAGCAGATAAAACACTTTGGACAAAAAGGAAGACAATGGGTGCTCGATCTATTTAACATCTGCCGCTCTACCTACCAGATTCCAAAACTGTGGCATATATTAAAAGTAGTAGCTCCTCTGAAACCTGGGAAAGACTCTGAACTACCGAGTAGCTACCGTCCGATATATCTGCTATGCCATTTGTATAAATTGCATGAACGCCTTATTTTGAACCGCATCCAGGAAACATTAGATAAAACACTAATCCCACAACAAGCAGGTTTCAGACCAGGTAAATCATACACAGAGATACAAGAGATAGAATAGATAGTGGGAGTGGCCTTGATAGACCTCACAGAGGCCTATGATACGATAAACCACAGAACCTTGCTAACTAAGATCTATAACAATGTGCTTGACTATGACCTGTTAAATATTATTAGATCACTGTTGTGTAATAGACGCTTCTACGTTGTGCTAAATAGAAAGAAGAGCAGATGGAGAACCCAAAAAAATAGCCTACCTCAAAAAAGCGTTCTGCACCATCCTTATTTAACATCTACACCAACGACCAACCAAAGCACCCTCAGACTGAGAGTTTTGTTAACGCTGACGACCTTGATATGGCCGTAAAGGGGAAAATACTTACACAAGTAGAGTCGACAATGAACGAGTTTTAAAACGTCACTAACGTATAAATTTTACTATCAGAGCACAAGACAAAAGGTTTCTATAAGAAACAACCTTCTCCGGAAACTTGTAGGGAGCAAGTGGGGTGTAAACCCCCAGGTCTTAAAGTCAACAACTGAGGCCTTATGTTTCTCAACAGGAAATATGCTTGTCCCATGTGAGGTAGATCTAGACCCGCTTACCAAGTCACCAGGGCGTTAAATGAAACATGTAGAATAATTACCGGTTATATGAAGCCTGCCTCTCTGCTCCTACTGTACCGGGTAGCTAGATTCGGATCACCAAACGAACGTGGATGCGAATCACAATATGTGGAGAAGTTCAGGCAAACTTTCGATGAAAGGCACTAATTATACGGGTTTAACGAACCGCCAGAAATCAGCAGACTTAAATCAAGGAAAAGGTTTATGGGAAATGTTAGCGTCGAACCACCCGAACTGTTCCGCCTACATTCAGAACGACCTAATGGAATGAACTTGGACTGGAAAACCTGGCGGACACTCAACCGCATACGCACAGGTGTTGACCCTGTAAAACAGAACCTTATTAAATGGGGCATCAAGATAGATAGCGCACTTTGTGAATGTGAGGAAATACAGAACGTGGAGAATCTAAGAGTATGCAGACTTTGCCCATCACAGTGCACCATTGATGATTTATGGCTTGCAAATACAAAGGGTGTAGACGTAGCCCTATATTGGACAGAAAAACTGTAGTCGAATCCAGACACGAAAAAGTAAAGTAAAGTAACCTCTTTCTCCATAATATTTATATCTTTGTTTGTCGTGACATCTGGTATTGGTGGATCATTATCATCACATATAGTAAATATGGATCAAAAGTAGTCTCACCTTTTTTTCTTATAAATGTTTCATTTCTATTAGTTTGTTCATCCCTTTTCTTTGTCCTCCAATTATTCTACATATTTGTTTTTGTGTTCTGTAGAAGTCGTGTTACATCTGTTTTGAGAAGCTCTGCCTGTGTTACCTTTACTTCCTCTTTAAACCATGATGTTTTCTTTTTTGATATGTTAGTGTTTGTTACTTTCTTCTCTCCAAGTAATTCTGTTGCTGCGTTAATTATGTTATTTTTGAGTTTTTCTAGCTTTCCTCGATGTTATCGTCTTCTAATATTTCATTCTCAGCTATCTTCTCTGATATTCTTTTTCTATATAAATATTCCGTTGATTTCGTATTTAGTACTTCGACTTAATTTTTATTTGTGTTGGCGCTGCTCTCTTCGGTGTGAAGTTTTTCAGGATGATTTTAATTTTTTATAATGCTAGGCTATGGTAGCTACCTACATATGCTTAGTTGATGCATCTTACGTCGGTTAATTTCGATGGATGTATTTCTTTGTTGGTTATAACATAATCTATCATAGATCTTTGTTCGCGGTTGTTATTAAATGAATATTTATGTTGGTCTTTGTGATCAAAAATATGTTTATTTTAAGTTTATTATTCGTGCAAAGTTTGTCATCAATTTTACATTTTTAACATCCTGGTTATGTTGTTGAATTATTCACGGTATTACTTCATTGTCTATTCGATCGTTAAAATCCACCAATATTAATATCTTCCTTCTGACTTGATCTACTACTTGTTGTAATTGGTCATAAACCGTTTCCCTTGTTGTTTAAAGCTTGTTATTTTCTGAGCCGTATTCTCCAGTGTTGTTCAGGTCTTCCTTCTTAAATTGTTTTTGCTGCTACGATTCTTTGGGTATTCACACGTTTTAATGTGATTTTGATACCTTTGGTGTTTTAGTAAGACTACACCTTATTTTACCCTGTTTTATTTTGCTACTCTACTGTAGACTAGTATGTATTCACCTAATTTTGATCATCCTTTTCCTTTCTTTTTTATTTCCTGTAAAACAATGTCTATTTCTTTCTCTTTCAGCACTTAGGTTATTTGTCGGTACCTAGAGTTGAACGATCTAATATTCAAAGTAGTAATTCTCAGCCAGTTCCGAGGCTGTACATTGTTTTTTTGCGTAGTATTGGTTTTTACGATTAGCTTGGAACCGGCTATGGTAACCGCAGAGCTACTCCATCCACCTCGTAATCACCACAAGCAGTACTTGTTTCTAAATATATACAAACAAATTAGGAATTTGATGTAAACGTGGTGACGTGGTGACCTTCAAAACTTGAGAACATGATTCCAAACGTCTAAAGTCAGACTATTTAGAATAGCTGCAAGCAAAGTTTGGATAGTCATGCTGATCGTCAACATCCGAATCAGAGAGGCACCGTAAGCAGAAGAAGAAGAAGAAGTTACCAAAAGGAATAATTATCTTTTATAGATGTATTTGTACTTTTAGCATTCATTCGTAAAATGAAATTAATGCTGTAACCTTACAATAAAGAACTCGTTTTAACTTATACTGTTTTTACTATATCGTTCTAAATGTGATTTTTTGATATATTTCTTCTTTTTGTGTTGGTATCTCAAATTAGGATAATATCCTATATCAAACTAAGTTATTAGTTTTTTTTTCTAAAAATAATCTATACTTGTGTATTTTAAGTAAACGGGTAATATTTAATGTAAACTGATAACGTACATATTTTAAATATTGGTTATTCACAAGGCGCTGTCTTTGCATATTTTAATAGGTTCTACTTAAGCATGCCTTCAGAATCTTCGAACAACGTTTGGAATTTTAACGGCGTTCTTTGCCGTATTGAACGAGTTTATGTTAATACCTAAAAATCGATAAATGCAATTTACAATTTGGAAAGAATAACATATTGGAACGTCGAGATGAGCCATCACGTGATATTTAAGTCACGCTGGTACTCGTTCAACTAACTATTCAATATCGTTAAGACCTTTTATATTTAAATATCGTAAAACTTTCACGGTTTTGTCTTTCGTCTTCAGGAATACCAATCAATAAGATTAATACCACTACTAAACTAGAATGCATATTAAAAAAAGTAGAGTATAGCAAATATGGTTTAGATGTAACTATGGCAGAATATATTTTCATAGATGGAGAGCAGGGAAAGTTATCTCCTATTTTATTATTTGACTCTCGACCTATAAACATCGATACTAACTAGGTGAAGGTTTATAGTGGTGACTAAAACCGTGTTCCAGCCTTGTTTTTACCGTCATTATCGTGTATCAAGTGGATATAATATTAATAAACTATTTAAAAATCAAAATATATAGTATTAACAATTAAAATGAGTGCTCCACGAGATGTATCGCTATGTGTTCCTTTTTATACTGCTACTGATAATGGTCAACGTATAAATATTCAATGTCACAAACAGCAAATTCAACAAGAATGCCCAAATGTCCTTTTTCCACAAAATTTACAATCAAATTTAGCACAACCTGAATAGGTTGTGATAAATTTGATTGTAAAACCGATAGTACCTGATTATGTTCATAACCAAGTACTATCACAATCTTCCTCCAATTGTCAATACAATCCTAAAATAAATCCCACATTATCTACACCTAAAAATAAAGCTTCTGATTCTATTAAGATGACACATACATTACAAAGTTAACAATCTTCAGGGGAAATCAGCGACATTGTCATCGGATATCCACGAATGGCAAACTATATAACATAGTAACAAAAAACGTAAAATTAATCCTCCGACACCAACAGAAAACGAAGACACGGTAGTAACCAGCAATAAATTTCAGAATATACAAAACCAAAACGACAACAATAACAGTACAGAAAATACCAATGAAACTCCAGCACTCTCTAAACCCCAACCAATTTTTATATATGGTGTTACTGAATACAATAAAATGGTTAATAACCTATCGGAAGTAACAAAAACAGAGACATACTATTGTACAGCATTAAAAAACAGCACAATAAAAATAATTTCCCTGGACAGAGTTGTAATTCGTAATCTACATCATACTTCTTCTTCTTTGGGTGCCGTCTCCGTATTCAGACGTTGGCCGTCATCATGTTTACAATTTCCTGAAACCTTTCTCTGTCGGCTGCTGCGCGAAATAATTCTTCTACTGTGGAACTACACCATTGTCTAATATTACGCAGCCATGAAAGTTTCTTTCGACCAATCCATCTCTTTCCTTCCACTTTTCCTTGTATTATAAGGCGAAGTAAATGGTATTTAGGTCCTCTAATTATGTGGCTGAAATATTCTGTTTTTCTCCTCCTTATGGTGTTTATGAGCAGACGTTCTGAATTGATCATTTAAAGAACATCTTCATTGGAAGTGTGCGAAACCCACGACATCTTTAGGATTCGTCTATAGCACCACAATTCGAATGCTTCTAACTTGTTTAGCATTGTGGTTTTTAACGTCCATGTCTCACAACCATACAATAGGATCCACCATACATTTCAGGACCTTCTTACGAATATTCATTGACAGGTTTCTGTTGCATAAAACTGGTTTCCAGGTCATAAAAGCCTTACGTGATATTTCGATCCTGGATATTATCTCTTCATCAGAGTTACAATTTATATTTAACCAGCTGCCAAGGTATTTGAAATGATTTACCCTTTCTATCTCTTCTCCATTAAGAGAAAGCAGACCTTGATCTATATGGATCTTTCCAACTGCCATCCACTTTGTCTTTGAAATGTTGAATTTTAGGCCTCTCCGATAACTTGCTTCACTGACTAGATTTAGTGATGTTTGGAGATCTTGTAAACTTTCTGCAAGAATGACTGTATCGTCAGCGTATCTAATATTGTTGATTACTTCTCCACCTAGTCTTACTCCCTCTTGTCTGTCATCCAAAGCCTCCCTAAAGATTTTTTCAGAGTACAGATTAAGAAGAGTGGGTGAGAAAACACAACCCTGCCGTACTCCACGTTTGATGGGTATTTTTTCAGTGGGACTGTCTCCAATTTGGATAGAGGCTACTTGATTGTAATATAAGTATTTCAGCAGTCTTATATCATAGTGGTCAAGTCCTGCAGCCCGTAGGCAGTCGAAAAGTGTATTGTGTTGGACTCTGTCGAACGCCTTCTCGAAGTCGATGAAACAAACATAAACATTCTTTCGGAATTCACAACTTTTTTGTAATAGAACGCGCATACAGAATACAGTGCCCATTAATATAATAAAAAGTGAAATAGAAAAACATGGTCATTTAGTACGCAATATTGTAAATATAAAACACAGAGTAAGTAAGGACCCTAGTGATGTTCTACATTGATATAGAACCTAATCAAAATAATAAAAAAATATATAAAATTTAATTTATATACAACGCGGAAATAGTTCTTGAGCCATCGTATAAAAAGAATAATATTGTCCAGTGTACCAGATGCCAATTGTATGGACACTATAAAACATACTGTAATATACCTTATCACTGTGTCAAATGTGGAGGCAACCATATGTCTGCTGATTGTAAAAAACCTAGGGACACACCTGCCATATGCGCTGTCTGCAATGGGGCACACACCGCAAATTACAAAGGATGCATGGTATAAAAAGAGTTAATTTGCAGTAGAAACAGAGCAAGAGGAGTATCATCGCACACTCCAGCGAACAACTAACTGCAATGTAACAGAAATAAAGTACCGAATAATCCGAACTTAAGTTATCAAAATCACGCGACTTACACACAAGCAATAGGTGGAACAAATGTAAATAATGTCATAAGAATATGAACTCATACAACCAAAATCATGCAACTACGCTCACATAACAAGTAGAACACATGTAAGTAATACAAACAGTGACATTGGAGAGATGATGAAGAGTTTCCTTAGCGAATTCAAATCTATATTTTCATAACTAATAAATCAAAATAGCGTGATCTTAAACATGCTTTCCACAGTAATAAATAAATTCAATAATGAAACTTGAGTCACTACGAATTGCACAATGGAATGCTAATGGTCTAGGCACCACATAAGTTACTAACTTTCTTGAACATAACAAAATTGATGTTCTACTCATATCAAAAACCCACTTCAATCACAGAACGATATTCAGGATCCCTGATCATTCTATTTACAACAACAACCATTATTGTACCTAAAACCATATTACACTATGAGGAAACAATGTATCAGACGAAAAAAATACAAGCTGCAGTAATCTGTATCAGTTCTCAACTATGGTCTTTTGACATTTCGGCAATGCTTACATAAACAGCTCCTACAGATGTAAAGGACAACCCATCTACTGGCCATTAGATCAAAAACAAAATCCCAGATCTACTTGACTTTTTTATTTTTCATTATAAAAATTAAATACTTTGCCTTAAATACTAAAAGAGATTCTTATGTCTAATATGTCAGTCATAACTCTTTCATATAGTAGGTTTATTTGTGAAGTTTTATTTTTATATCTAACTCTATTATCTTTATCTATTAAACTAATTGATGACTGACTGGATTGTACAGTTTTCATCAGAATCGTTATATCCAATGCCACTGATGTCTCAATATATTGTACATTGTGTCAATTCTGCCACTTAATTAATTTTGCAGTTCCCTTTTAATTAACATTATACTATGTATCAGCTCTCCTTTTTAATTAGGGTTAATATATATTTATATTAGATGTCATAGCTGTCCAATAGGGATTTATTGAAGAGTATTACCAAACCGAAAGCCCTTATCTGTTGCCGTACTGCTTCACCATAGGTAGATCAAACACCAGCGTATTTAAATCTAAGTTATAGATTCACTTACAATTTTAAACTACCCTTTTATTCCGTTTACTGTCGTAAAAGGTGACTCACGAGAAAAAGTGAGAGATAAAGAGCCATTTACTAATCAAGTTAAAGCCAAGAGTTTGAGGTGTCGGGTTCATAGAAACGCGCGCAGTGCACCTAGGGGTTACGGTCGTCGGTCTGCGATCTTGGTATCGCAAACGAGATCTTGTAGGACCACTCTACTTTCATTCCACATAATCAAAGTAAGGTTGAACAAACTGCAAACTCTACACGTCCTTTGTTTAATAAGAACATGTGCTTGCGGTACGTATCAACTCCGTAGAGACAAGTGGTAAAGGAGTGGACTTCTCATTGGAAACCTGTCAAACGTGCTAGGTTAGGACCTTATTCCCACCTGCATTCACCTTTTCGCTCGTAGTTAAGGTAACGGACGGGTGTTTTGTCGCCAAATTGACCAATCACGACACAGATTGTTACTTTGGCCGGCCAATCACAAAACTCGTTATTAATTACTTTGTCATTGACCTCCCTACGGAATATTGCTGCGAATTTTCAAACACAAAGTGTATAAACGAGCAGCACATCTTCCGATCGGAATCTAGTCGTATTACACTACTAGCCCTGCTAGACCTTGATGGCTTGGTGTCACTACCAATACTACTTTGAGTTTTATTATTAATCAAGTACCGAACCTTCGTCGAAGACGTCGAAATAAAAAAAGAAGACTTCATCAACTGTGAAGAAAATCAAAGAAGTACAAGAACCGGCGTGTTGAATGGAAATGTTTCTTGCCAAAAAGATACGACTAGTGAAAATAGAAAATACAGCAGTCTTTAAAACTATTTCTGATCGTTTCGAACTGACAAAGAGTTCCTTAGGGCCATTGATGGTAAAGGACAAATCAAAACCCCAAGTGGGCTTGGAATTGATTTTCCATTCAGTGGCCGTATGTAAATAGTAACCGTCCTTACAGGATCGAAAAAAATATGATTTAGTAAAGGTAGTGATACGAAGTGAGAGGCAGTAGCAGAGTCAAACTGTCGATATTCTTGTGCCTCTCGAGGAGAGCGAACGTGGCCACACAACGAAGTAAGAAGTGCTGGCCTCACTGTGGAATTCAAGGTATCTATATACGAAAGTCAAATTGTTCGAACTGTCAAACTGAAATCAAACTAAAAGTGAAAGAGTATTTTGGTTACCGGTGTCCCCCTGTCGACCACAGAGGCCCAGCGAAACTTCCACAACGTTGAAGCCCGACTTTCGTTAAACTCCACGAATACGAGGACTAACTCGAAAAACTTACGATCCGCCTCCATAGCGGCGGCCGTATAGCATCAAGAAGCTCCAAATACCATGGAGGACGCGATGGCCGTACGAGAGTTTGTGTGGTGTCGGACTCGTAGAGTTTCCGAAAGGCCAGGAGGACCAGAGTCATTCTCCTAAGTTTTTTGCTTAAGCATGACACAAATGCACTTTTTGGCCTGCTTGACATCATAACCTAAAAAGTAACGCCAAAGAATCACTATCTTTATAAGGGGATTACTAATGATAGGCAATTTAGTTTCAGAAGCAATGAGCGCTCGAGACTCGCGGTATTGAAAACGAATATTTTACAAGAAAAGTGCTGAGTTCCGAAAAAATATTTATGTATATATTTCAAACTTTAGGAAAGATTATGTTTAAGTAACAGGTACGTTAGTATTTTAAAAATATTTACTATAATATGACCGCTTACATTAAGGTGAATCTGGTGGTTAAAGATAAAGTTCATATTAAGCGTGGAGTTAGAAAATTAAAAACTATATATGTATGAAATTATTGCATCAGATATGCAGATGATACCGCCATAATGTCAGAGAATCTGAAATATATTCAAACACTGTTTAATGCAATTAACAGTGAATGCAATAAAAAGTACTTCCATCAACCAAGAAGACAACGAAATGGATGGTGATCGAAAAAATTAATACTGTAGTATCGGTAGGAAAACAAGATAACAAAACCCTTGACAGGATAAAACATTTTAGATATCTGGGCCAATAAAGTGACTGCAGGGTTAAGGGCGACGAGGAAATTTCGACAGAACTGGCACAAAAAAGCTTCAATAACGGGCCTCCTCCATTATGTAATAGAAGTCTCTCGTTGAACACACGTCTAAGAATGCCAAAGTTTAACTTCTAAGCGGCTTTGCTTTACGGATGTAAATCATCACAGCACACATACCCAGCGATTTTGTACTAGAAATCATGCCCAGCAAGCGGGAATTGATCAACGCCATCAAAATTTGAGTTTGAGCCATATAATGATGGGACCTAAATGTCGCTTACTTTGGTTGATTATTCAGCGCAAAATAAAAGAAAATTTCTGGATAAAAGACAACAACTATCCTGGCTACATAAAATTAGAAAATGGGCAGGTCAAATGGCCAAGGAATTTTTCATGTAGCTATATTTTATTACTGATGGATTTTAATGACGGACTAATGTAGTTTTTTATTTAATGATTTATATTGCGTAGTTTACATTGTATTATATTTGTTTGTACTCAATATCAAATTGTTAGTATGTATTATTAAACATAGATATGCATATTATGTAAACATATAATGCATTTTTTCCATATTCGAATCTACAGATAGCAGAGTCATAAAATGTTCTTTCTAATAGTAAATATGGAAGGATTTACAACTATTGTGACATATTGTAAATACAAGTAATTTCATTAAGTCTTTGTGCATTTCTATATTTGTAGTTTATTAATTTTCATTAGTCATTTTGAAACACAAAGTTCTTAGGAATTAATATATATGTGATCTTATTAAATGTACTATCATTTTATATGACCTCAAAGAGTATTTTTTAATAACCAGTTTTTGATTAAATTTGATTCATTCTAATAATTTTTTGTTAAAATACTATGAATTATTTAAAAGCATAAATCTTATTTCAATTTATTTACTTCAGTATACAAAATAATTACCAAATTATTAAATGATTTTTATCTCTATTTGAGTTTTATCATAAAAAATTTAATTACCTTGTATACCTGGTGTCTATTTATTGATTCGTTTAAAAATAAAACAAAAATGTTCATGATGAGGCTAGCATGATCATCACGCAAATTAGTTTCAACAGTTGACAAATAATTAATTATATTATTTTTAGTAAATGAAATGTAAGTTTATATTTAAAATTATTCCCTTATGGCTGCGTTCCTAAGTAATATTAACATAAAGTTTAAAACATATATCTAGAGAATGAAAGGATTCATTTTGGACTTCATTTTTTGCATTTCTATGAATACTTTTAGAAGTGAAGTACTATATTGGCAAGAATAGAAGAAGGAATTTATCATTTATTTTATTACAATGTTATGTTGATTTTGAAATCAACAAAAATAAATAAAATAAGATGTAAAGCATTTTAAGATAGTCTTTAAAAGAAAAATAGGCAAGTTAAATCTTGCCTATTTTTTAAAAACAACCCCATTATAAATAATTATTTTTGCATAAACAAATTAGGTAAACTAGAAAAAACTAGCAACAAGATTGATTTTATCATTACTACAGGCAAACCCTTAGCGATATTACAGACCCAACCAGTTTTCAACAGGTAGCGAAGAGTATCGTAAAATTCTCGATAGAAATAGACCTTTGGAAAGCGAGATTATACTGCAAGGTCCAAAAGAAGTCTACACAGACAGCCTTATAATAAAAATGCATTTGGAAATCGTATTATCAGTATTCTTAAAAGCAAGAAAAAACAGACCTAAATGTCAATACCCTATATTACAGTAGAATAGAAAGAAGATACACCGCCATAAGAAACCATAAAACGAAAGAATCCCCAAACACAATCATTGATAAAAGAGGAAAAAAATGCAAAGTAATAGAAATAAAGAACACCACAAACTTAGTAATAAGTAAAACAATACAAAAATATATTTGAACGGACAACCAAAAGCATAAAAGTAAACAAATATAACAAACCGTTGAAGATAAGAAGAGCCTCAAAGTTTTAAAGAAACAATTAACAAATGACAAAAAAAATAACAAAATTAACGATAAAGATAAAAATAAAATCACTGATCTTCTTCTTATGGTGCCCTATCCAATTAGTTGGATATTCCAACTGGAATGGAACAATAAGGGTATCAACGTCGACGGATCATACTTAAACCATTTGAGATTCGCAGATGACATAGTTTTAATAGCCGATAATATCCAAGAACTAAATGATATGTTACAACAATTAAATGCAGTTTCAGGAGCGGTAGGCTTAAAAATGAATTACAGCAAAACAAAAATACTGAGCCGAGACCAGACAAATATAACAATACAAAATCATACCATAGAAAATGTGGAACATTATGTATATCTAGGTCATGTTATCAAACTAGGAAAACCAAATCAAGATGCTGAAATTAAAAGAAGAACACAACTGGCTTGGGGCGCTTTCGGCAAACTAGCACATATCTTGAAAAACACCTCCATTCCTATAAACTTAAAGAAGAAAGTGTATAACACATGCATACTACCTGTTTGTACCTACGGCTTGGAGACAGTAGCACTTACCAAAAAATCTGCCAAAAAATTAGAAACAACGCAAAGAGCAATGGAACGAATCATGCTTGGAATATCACTAAGAGACAAGATTAGAAACACCGAGATACGACGTAGAACGAAGATTAGGGATATTGTGGAAGAAATTACAAAAATGAAATGGCGCTGGGCAGGTCACGTAGCCCGATATAATGACAACAGGTGGACACGGAGAATTCTAGAATGGAGACCAAGGACGACAACAAGAAGCATGGGAAGACCTCAAAAAAGATGGGTAGATGACATAAGAGCGGTGGCAGGCAAACAGTGGATTAGATTGGCGCAAGATAGAGAAAGATGGAAGCAATTGGGAGAGACCTACATTCAGGAGTGGATGGAAAATGGTTGACAAAGAAGAAGATCCAATTAGTTGATGTTGGCGACAATTCTGGCATTCTCCTCTCGACCTTGTGTAGTTCTAAAGAGTGATTAGGCAGCGAGGTTTGTCCAATCCCTTATTTTTTTAAGCCGTGAGTATTTCGTTCTTTCGATGCTCCGTTTTTCTTCTATCTTCCCTTCCATAATAAGCAGTTTTTCTTTTTTTATTATTGGCGGCAATTCTCGTTCTCTGCACATTTCATTTAATACTTCGACATTTGTTGTGTGATCTGTCCAGGAAATTTTAAGTAGTCTTCTAAATACTTACATTTCAAAAGCCTTCAATCGGTTCCTCATATTGGCCTTTATGGTCCAGATTTCTAAACCATATAGCAGTATGGAGTAAGTGTAACATTTTTCAAATCGATATCGAAGCGTTAAGTTAAGGCTGCTGTTGCTTAGCAAGGTTCTCATATTAGTATATGCTGTTTTGGCTTGCTTAATCTTGCTACGTATCTCTATGTCTGGATCTAGATCTTTAGATATCCAACTATCGAGATATCTGAACTTAAGAGCTTTTTGAATGTTCTTATTGTTTACTCTTATATTTAATTGCATCTTTCGTGTTCTACTAACCACCATTACCTTCATCTTGTCTATATTAATCTTAAACCCCAGTCGTTCTCCTTCAGTATTTATTCTATCTATTACTCGTTGTAGCGCTTCTTGTCTATTAGCTGTTATGACTGTATCATAATTCAGAGTAAAGATATCATCTTCAGAGTAAAGATTAAAAAGGAGGGGTCGCAGAACACAACCCTGTCGTAACACCTTTTTCGATTGCGAAATATGATGTAGATTGCAGTCCTACTCTCACAGATTCGACTTGATTCATATAAAGGTTCTTTATGATTTTAAGGTCATTCTCATCTATCGAACGTTCCTGGAGCAATATTACTAATTCTGAATGATTAATACAATCGAACCTTTCTGGTAATCTATAAAGCATAGGAAGACATTTTTTTTGGCTAATCTCTGCATTTCTGAAGTAGAACAGTTAAGCTATAAAGTACTTCTCTTGTGCTAAATCTTTGTCTGAAACCAAACTGTGTTGGGCTAATGTCTTTTTCACATCTGTTGTATATTCTTATGTGAATTGTCTTTCACAAGTGTTTTAGGACCTGGCTCAATAAGCTGATCATTCGGTTGATTGCCCCCTCTGACTTCAATATTTTGGGAAAGGGTTCACTTTTACATTCACTTTCAGAGTTTCTTTTAGTGTTGTTTGAGTATAGTTGCTGTGTGTAGTTTCTCCAATGTTTATTAGTAATTAATTAATTATCGTACACAATACTGTTAAAACTGCAGGGTTTTGTATGACATGTCACTTCTTTAACGAGTTTTACGAAGCGAAGCGATCAGAAATTTTGTGGTGGTTACGATAGCTTTTTTAATACAATTCCATTTGTCTTCTATACTGACTGGTTGATTAAATCTTGCCGTGATATTCGCTATTGCCTCATTTAATTTTTCTGTAACGATTAGTTTAACGTTAGATTATTTTAAGCTGTTGTCAATTTTTTTACGGATTTTCTTTTAAATTTCTTAAGCATAATTTTCAATTTTCCTACTACGGGATTGTAATCAGATCCAATATCTGTTCCAGGGTACGTTTTTAGTCCTTGCAATCCATTTATGTATCTTTGATTAATCAATAAAAAATCGATTTGATTTCTTACGATGCTGTCTTGCGTACGTTGTGGAGACTGCCAGGTGTAGAGTCTCCGAGGTGGCAGTTTGTACCAGGTATTCGCAATTAATTTTTCTTTTTGACAGAACTAGATTAGCATATCACTTCTCTCGTTTTGATCTGTTAAACCAAACCCAAAACATTTTCAACACGTCCTGGCTACACCTTCGCATTAAAATCTCCAATGATTATAAGAGTCTGGTTCTCCTTGATCAGTTTCATTAACTCCTTAATCTCTCCGTACAATTGTTTTACTTCATTTTCAGGCTTGCCCAAGGTTGGTGCATAGATTTGTATAATGTTAAGGTCAACAGGATCGGCTTGGCCGATCCTGTACTAGAAACAGGAGTAAGAAGGAAGGGTATAACGGGCAGGGTTTCATGTAGTACCACAGGTTTTAAAGAGAGAGAGTTAAGTGCCACGTTGAAGCTAGCGGGCCACCGTAATCTGCAAATGGACTCGGAGGCAATGGTTTTACTAACGGTCATATGCCAACAGGCTATAAAAACCAGGGTCACACTTGCTGCATTTTATGCGGTGAGAGGTAGCACAAATTCATTTCTTGTCTCATAGCTCCATTTGCTTTTTGACTCTTAAGCTTAAGTGTATAAACAGTTTTTTTAATATTTGAATTCTTGACAGATTTAGATGATAGAGGAGGTGTGCTACTACATTTTTTGTTGCATCATCGGCTCTATGTGATGAACACATTCTTCAAAAAGAACCAACAACGTAGGTGGACGAGGAGTAGTCCAGATGACATAACAAAAAACCAAATTGATTTCATCATCACAAATAGAAAAAATATTGTCCAAGATGTTACAGTAATCAATAAAATGACTGTTGGGAGTGACCACCGGTTGGTTAGAGTAAAAAAAATGATCAACATTAGACGAGAGAGGACAGCAATGATAACAGAGAGACATTCTAATAAATGGAAATCGATAGAAGATAGATTAGCTTATTAGAATCTCATAACTTCAGAATTGAAAGAAGTAGAACAACTAAATGAAAATGCATTAGATATAGAGGTGACAAATATGCGAATAAATATATGGGCGATTCGAAACGCCCATACAAAATATTAGGAAAAAGGAAAAAACAAGATAGATAAACTCGTTCAAGCTACTAAAGATCTTACAAAAAAAAGAAGAGAATTGAAAGACAAATACATAGATAATTTTGAAACATTAAGACAGTTAAACAAAGATATCACAAAATTCATTTGAAAAGATGTCATAAATTACAACACTGAATACATAACTCAAGCCATTGATAAAAATAAAAGTTTAAAGGTTCTGTGCTGACAATTGACTGAAGGATCAAAAAATATTTGTAAACTTGTAAATAAAAAAGGAGAAACTACAACAAATAAGGAAGATATTTAAAAAATTGGTGGAGATTTCTACTCAGAATTGTATAAGCGAGAAGAACTTTCAGATCCTGATTAAAATCAAATACCAAAAGTTCAAAATTTAGGCTCAGAAGATATCCCAGATATCACAACAGACAAAATAAAATCAGCTCTCTCGGAGATGAAAAACAATAAATCACCTGGAGAAGATGGGATTGTCATTGAACAAATCAAAGAAGGAGGAGGAACGTTACTAAATGTGTTGAAAAAGATGTTCAATGCTTGTTTGACAAGAGGCATAACCCCCTCCCAGTGGCATAATGCAATAGTAACCATAATGCATAAAAAAGGTGACATTTCAGACCTAAAGAACTACAGACGTATTAGTTTGCTCTCCCATACATACAAACTATTCATGAAGATAATAACGAAACGGCTTGTGAACAAACTGGATATTTACCAACCTTGTGAATAGGCTGGGTTCCGCTCCAGATACGAAATAAATGATCATCTGCAAGTTGTAAAAATGCTAATAGAAAAGTGTACAGAGTATAACAAGCCTATATTTCTTATATTCGTAGATTTTGAAAACGCGTTCGATACTATAGATCAGCATAAAATGCTTCGAGCATTGGCTGACTGCCGCATTGACTACTGATATATTGCCTTGATTAAAAGTATTTATGAAACTGGTACAGCTTGTGTCCACCTTCATGAAGATACCAAGAAGTTTCGAATAGAACGTGGAACTAGACAGGGTGACACTATCTCCCCTAAATTGTTTACATCTGTTCTTGAATATATGTTCAAGCAAATGGAACGAGAGGATAATATGGGAATTAATGTAAATGGTGAAGGTCTAAAACACCTAAGATTTCCCGATGACATTGATTTAATATCTGATAGAGTTAATAAAGCTACAAAAATGCTGCTCTATAAAGTGTCAAAAGCAATGGGTCTTAAAATTAACACCACAAAAACAAAATTTATGACCAATCTTGTAGTCAGCGGTAAAATTCTGATTGAGAGCCATAGCATTGACCAAGTAATAGCTTGAGGGCATGAGATTCGCCTAGGTCGAGATAATCAGACAACTGAAATACAAAGAGGGATAGGTCTAACATGGGCTGTCTTAGATTGTAGATTGAATATCATTTTCAAGTCTAGTATCCCAGTTTGTTTAAAAAGAAAGGTTTTAACCAGTGCGTTTTACCGGTTCTTACATATGGTGCAGAAACACTGACTGAAACAATAGATAAAATAAGAGTTACACAACGCGCTATGGAGAGATCAATATTAGATATTACCATCAGAGATAAAATACCAAACCTAGAAATAAGAAGAAGCACAAGAGTTACAGATGCAGTTGAAAAAATAGCCAGGGCTAAATGAGCTTGGGTCGGACATGTTGCCAGATTAACGGATGACAGATGGACCAAAAAGATTCTGGAATGGCGGCCAAGGCAAGATGCATATCGAAGCAGAGGACGACCACCGACTAGATGGACGGATGATATCAAGCGCATCACAACCAACTGGATGCAAAAAGCTCGAGACAGAAATAGGTGGAAAATTTTTAGGCCTACGTTCAGCAGTGGACAAACATAGGCTAATTAATGATTAGTCAAAGTTAAATAGTAATAATTAATCATGAAAAAAACAAGCATGAAAAAAAATCAAAGAAGTTGTACTCATCCTACGCAAAGACAGAAAAATGTGTAGTAAAGCCAATGGCAGAATATAACTGGTTTTGCTTGCCAATACTAAAAGAAGATGTCGACAACAACAATTTACCAACAAAAGTGGATTAATCAATATCGAGATACATCGTCCTTAATCAAACACAATATACATGCAACATACAAAGAACGCCCACACACAAATGTTTAACCACTTATACAAAATAATTTAGAAAAATATATAACAATCAGAATTTTAAAGTTCCATAGGGCATAAAATCTACCCTCATATATTTTCAGTCACACATTACTGTTGCCTATGACACCGAAGCCAAGTGCGAAGTAAATCAACAGAAGATATAACCTCAACTTTGGCAGATATATAGTCTTTACAAAAATTATACAGACGACAGAAGCATTAGTGGTTTATAAATATTATTTTTGAAATTTTAAAAAAATTCTACAATGTTTAATATTAGTAATTTTGAATATAGTTAAACCTGCAACTTAAAATTATCAACAAAAATAATTTCACTTGCCTTTTAAATAAAGTATGAGTTTGTGTAACAGAAATCGAGATACCTTAGGAATGCAGCTCATATATGAACATCAGTTAAACAAAAGTATTTTGTTATTTTAATTTAATACATAACGTATGGGATATAAGGCAAAACCTAAAAGACATCTGTTGGATTGGGTGATTTCTCATAATAAAAACAACTTCTGTCAACTTTTGTTCTTCTAGTAATAATTCTGTCAGATTATCAAGGATTGACAATCATATTGTCAATCAATATATTGAAATATTTATCATTTTATTTATTTCTGCGTGCTCTATCATTCCAAAACTATTCTCCATATTTTTCCTTTCTCTATTAGCAATATAGTACAGAGGTGGCTCTAGTTATTTCAATGTATATAGAATAATTGTTGTGATTATATTCTAATGCCAATAAATATTAACCTCCTCCTTCTAAAATTGGATTGGATACTAGTACAAATTTTTGATTACACTAGAGTCTTGGTTATTCATTTCCAGGTGTTGCAAGACACTTGATATTTTGTCATGATCTATGTGGTCAAAGGTATCCTTCAAGTAGATAATATACCGTAAAACCATTGCTACACACCTGCGTCGTTTAAATATAACCTGCAAACTAAATAAATCTTTCTTGGTGTTAAAATTATTTTTGAAACTAAATTTAGCCTAATTTTTTTCTGTTATTATAAATTCCAGAAGGCAGTTTTCTTAAGGAAATTGTTAAAGCATATCCAATTCGACTGATCATTCAATGATTGCTACTTTATTAAGCATTTAGTTTCTTTGGTATTAACACAAATGTTTTTTTATAACATAGCATGTAAATTCATGCTTTTACTCTGTTACTTTTCCACTGTTTGGAAATTTGCCAGTATAATCATGATCCCTAAACCAGGAAAACAACTTAGCAGCACTAAATCATACAGACCAATATCTTTCTTGGACACTCTAGGTAAAGTCTACGAGGGAATCCTTAGGGAGAAACTCGTAAAATTTATAGATGAAAACAATACCATTCCAAAATTTCAATTTGGATTCATTCGGAACATTCCTCTTAAAATGCACTGACAGAAGCAGCAACCTTTGTCTCACGTTCAATCAATGGAAAAGCAAAATAGCCATTGGCATATTTCTGTCCTAGATGTCCAGAAAACCTTCGATTAGTCCTGGCACCCAGGTCTGATCGAAAACTACTCTGCTCTGCCAACCATATTCTTAGAACAATTCACCCATATCTCTCCAATCTGACAATAAGAATTAAAATCAACGACAAATATATCTACAACATTCACTCCACAAGTTGGAGTTCCTTAAAACTCAATTTTAGTCCCAATTCTATACACAGTTTACAAAAAAGACTTCCCCGCCCCTACTATCGAAACAAAACCAGTCTCCTTTATGCCGATAATATAGCACTGTTCGCCTCAGGTACAGTAGATGAAAAAATCAGGAACTGCTCTGTATTCAGTAGGTCTAAGGCCCAACTTGACAAAATCGTTAAAAGGTGCAATGTAAAGTCACTTTTAACCCAACCAAGAAACAAGGCCATCCTCTTCAGGTATCCCTTACCTGAATAACCATATCAGGTTATTCAGGTAACCTTTCGGTTTGAAGATGAAGACAACCCAATAGGGCTCTATGGAGCCAGGCTTTTCTTTTCTAAGTTCAGTCTCATTCCGTGTTAATATACTTCGGTGTTAAATTTCAGAGAAACAAATAGGGATATTGAACTTAAAATAACCCTAAACACAGTAAGAAAAAGGGCTAAACTTCTGGGAGCCCTATTAGGCAAATTTTGGGGTACACCGAACAAGACTCTCCTACATACTTATAAAACCTACATTAGACCTATTATAGAGTACAGGGCTGTTTTTTACTCATCACTGAACAACCGCCATCATGGCCATCGAACGCAAAATCTTGAGAAAGATCATGAGAAAGCCTGCTGACTATCCGCCATTATTAATCCATCAACTGGAAAACATACCGACCATAGAGAGCAGAATCCGAACTTTCAGCAAGAGATACGTCCTTCGAACCGTAACAAGCTCCAACATCAGAACAAAGAAGGTCCTTAAAACATTTGTCACCGCCTAGGACACATACTCACCAGACACCTTGCTGAGAACGTTCCCTTCCTCCCAGCCAAATTTCTCAAATTGGCTTGAAATGAACTTCCTGATGAGTATTTCAACACCCTAGAAGCGATGTCAATAACATATCGCAGATCGTAACAATCTGCAAATCCAAAATGCTCAATTAAAAAGAGCCGTTCCCAAAGTATACCTGGTAAAACGCAGTAGTACCTCCGCTGAACAGCATGGCTAGCAACCTTCTTCACCACACACCGCATACTACAAATAACACAACATACACACACTGACTGATTACTGCTTCTTAGCAAGCCACTCGTCTTCCCTATCTCTCCTTAAAAAACACAAACAGTAATCGCAGACTGACGTCTGCTCTTACTAAATCTCTCACGTCTAACGTCACCGTCCCCAAAAATGAACACCTACTTATTTTTTCTTCTTATTTAAGTGCCTCCTTCTTTAGGAATGTTGGCTATCATTACAGCTATCCTTACGTTTTATACTACTGCTCTAAACAGCTCAACAAACTTACAATTATACCAATATCTCAAATTGTTTGTTCAGGATATAGGTCTTTAGCCTTAGCTTTTTACTGCCCAGTATCTTTCCTTGTATAATGACCCAGATACTGCAATTTTCTTATTTTAATGGTATTTAATATCTCATTTTCCTTATTTATTAAATCGACCCAACTTATTTTTAAAATTCTTCTACAAGCTCACTTATATCCTTTTTGAGCATCCTTTTATCCCATACGTTAAATTATTGTCCATTTTAACTATACACAATATTTTTCTGTATAATTAATTTAATTCCAAAACATGATGAATAACGTTATAAATATTTGTGAAATCCTTAAAAGGATTTCTAACCTTCCACCAAAGTCATGAATTGCTTTAATTAATTTGTATCACATAAATATAAAATCTCTCAATGAGAGAATGAAACAGGTTCGCAAATGAACATTGTATAAAAATATTGTTCGATATAACACTTAATAATTCATAAGATTTATGCAGTTGGCTGAAAGTAGGTTCTGTCCTTGACCTAAAAAAGTTATTGATGTATCTTTACTACTGCTGATATTGTGTGTCTAATATTAAATTTCCTTGAAATGCTACACACATAGAGAACGGTGTTGTACTAAAATGTTTATTGTTCATAAACTTTAAAAATAAGGCGAAATTATAGAACTCTTAGCGTTCCATCTTGTTCTCTTACGTGTTCTGTTAGTGTCATTTTACTGTGCTAATTTTTCTTTACGGTTATATACAACTTGAAAGGGTAATGTTAGTGTACTTACTACAGTTTACACATTTTTCGTGACCCATTTTCTATACTTTAGAAATTTTTAAGTATCCAGTTATACTGCAGTAAATTTAACTAAGACACCAACATATTTTTGTAAGTAAGACACACAGTGTAAAATGAATGTTTACTTTTTATTTCAAATTACAGAGCACTAGCATTTTTAGAACAATTTTGAACAAAAAGCTATTTTGTTTTGTGCCATTGGAAACAACAACAATTAAAATATATTAATAGATCCCACTGCAGGATCAGTACGTTCATAACGTAGTTAATTAAACTCATATTTTACATATATTTAAAGTTATTGGAAGAACACATTGATACTGGAATTCGAGTCAATTTCTGGACAATTTGTATTTCGTTTATTTATTTATTAAATGAAATACACTTCTCATGAGGTATATGCATGTTTTTTTTGTACCAAATTAAAGCTATTTTTTTCTTAATACGATGATATAGGGTCTCCTGCGAAAAATGGCCGCAAATTAGAGCTTCCAGCTGTTAAAATCGCAATGTATCAAAGATAAATTTAGAGACAGTTCCGGCGCAAGTCAGTTTTGTTAATACTCTGCGGTATAACCAGAGTTCGAAAGCCTCGATTCTTTTTAAATTGCTTTTTTTTAAATCCAAGTGTCAGCTCTATATAATAATATTAAAGTAAGTAAGTAAGTAGTAAAAATATATAACAGCGAATGGTACGTAGTCTGATCTCCAAATTAGGATTTTTGCACGTTAGGAGTGGCTTGATTTGTATAAATACTAATCTGGCAAGCTCTATTCGCTTGTTTATTTCTGCAGTATGATCATTGGTTTCATTGATCAAAACTCCCAAGTACTGATATTTTTCTACTTGTTTTATCACGTTACCATTTATTGTCAATAAGTGATGTATATTTTGCGATTTTTTGTAATTACCATGTACTTCGTTTTTTTTAGCGTTTATAATAATTCCCATCTCAGCACTATTTATACTTAAGCTTTTGATAAGATGCTGTAAAACTTCTATACTCGTTGTCTGCGTATCGTAAGTTTTTAATTAATTTTATATGCAATTATAATTTTAAAACTTACAATATGCAGTGTCGTCTGCGTATCGTAAGTTTTTAATTAATTTTTTATTAACGAAAAATTTTTTCAGAATATAAGTTAAACAGAAGTGGCGATAAAACACATCCCTGTCTAACTCCTCTACAGATTTTTATTTCTTCTGAGTGTTGTTCATCAATTTGAACTGTGACACCTTAGTTCCAATATAATGTTTGCACTATATTTATGATTTTTTGTCAATGCGCTTTTTGATAAGTATTGATTTTAAGTTTTCATGTCTAACTTTATCGAAAGCTTTTTCGTAGTCAACAAAGTGTAGATCAACGTCAATATTCCAACATCGCTGAATCGATGTGTTGACGGCAAATAGTCCTTCTCGAGTACTCATTCCATTTCGGAACCTGAACTGCGTCTCGTTAGTATCGTCCTCTAGCCTTTCGTATATTCTCTTATGTATTACTTTCAGCAGTACTTTTAAAGTATGACTCATGAGGCTCAGTGTTTGATAATCAGTGCACTCTTTTGCTGCTTGTTTTTAGGGATGGTTTTAAATGTTGACTTCAGCCAATCATGTGGCATTATTCCCGTATCGTACACCGTGTTGAATAAATCTGCTAATACCTCCAAATAATCCTCTTCTACTAGGTTTCATTTCACCTCTTTCATCTTGGAAAAGATCTCTAACGTACTCCTCTCATCGTCTTAATTTTTCTCATAAATCTTCTAGTAGTACTCTTTTTTGTCTTTTATGTGTCCTTGCTGTCTATTTCGACCCATTCCAGTCACTTCTCTTTTTTTTTGAGCGTATTTGTCCAATCATATTTTGTTTCTAGTTATTCTATCTCTTTAATTTGTTTCATCAAATAGATTTCCTTACATGTTTTGATTTTTTCCTTAATTATTTGTTGTATTTCATTACACTTCTGTAGATCTTTTCCTTTATATTTCCTTTTTTCTTCTGTAATAGTATTTCTTCTGTCATTCACTGTTTTTAGCCACTGACCTATGTTGTATTAAACTTTCTTAAGCTGGTTCCAGTAATGTGTTTTTTATATTACACCACTTCTTATTTACATCCATAATTTGTTTGTTGTCAGTTATTGTTTTTTGCATATTAACATTCACAATATTTTTTAATTCGTTTATTATTTCTTCGTTTTTCTCTTACATTAATTTTTGATTGTTGTTATCTAAGTTCAATTCTTTTTAATTTTATTTTCACGTTAACAACTAACGGATTGTGGTCTAAGTTAACATCTGCTCCAGGATAAGTTTTAATTGAGCTTATAGAGATTTTATATCTGCTATTTATAAGTATAAAGTCTATCTAGTTTCTGACAATGTGGTTTTCTGTATGTGAAGGAGACATCCATGTGTATAGTTTTCTTTTAGGAAGCTGAAACCAAGTATTGACAATTACCATAACGGTTTTTTGGTAGAATTCTATGAGTCTTTCTTCTCTCTCATGTCTAGTTCCTAATCCAGACCTGTCCAACTATATTTGCAACTGTACCTACTAAAATTTTTGAATTAAATTCTCCTAAAATGTAAGTTTATAACTCTAAATTTTACTAACTTGGTTATATTGTGTAATTCTAAATCACACAACACTGATTTTCTAATTGTGTTGCTTATGATGAAAGGTAACCTTATATCATCATATTAAAAAAGAATTAGCCTTAATTTCATATAAAAAACATGTATACACGGTATGAGCAGTGTATTTTATCAAAAAAAAATAAACTAAATAAAATATTTGTCAAAAACTAATTACTATTACTTAAATTATAAATATTTGCTGCCACTCTTTGACTGGCGAATTATTATTAATGTATACTTTTAATTTTCAGGGCCAATTGTTCGAACGCTAATCAAACCTTGATTGTAATCAAACATTTAATTAAAATCAAATAAGTTGCATTTTGAGGTGATGTTGACTTATTTATTTTATACAATTTTATTATTTTGCGTTTTTAAAATATACCATATTTAAACTATTTCTGATGTTAATTTCATGTTTTTATTTAAAAATCAATAATAATATTAAGCAATTTTTAATAATTTTGACAGCTGCTGGGACGTATTTGATTGTGATTAAATATTTAATTACAAGCAAGTTTAGATTAGCGTTCGAAAAATCGGCCCTTATGTATGTAAAAATCTGAGTTTGATTTACTACGTTATGAGCGTATTGATTTCGAAGTGAGGTCGTGTAATATAAGAAGTTAACTACAAAAATACAATAGTCTATAATAAAATTAACATAAACGTGGTCTAAACGAAAAATAGGTACACAATAGACGGATAGTAGAGTAGGCCTTTAGGGATAGGATACCGAATTTAAAATAATTGAATAATTTTATGATACCAAACGGCTTTTTTGGACATAAGGCGTACATTAATATACATAATATACAAACAACCAGAAATAATATATCTATTGTAGCATACATCATTGTCAAAAAAAAACTAACACCAAACGGAAATATACAAAAGTATATTTCCCATACACGATAAAACCTCCTAAAAAAGACCTAAATGAAACAATATGAAGAAACAATACAAATATCGGAAACGAAATGAAAGGCAGAATTTACAAAACAGTCATCAGACCAATAAAAACATACGCAACAGAAAAACAACGTGACACAGACAGGTCAAAAAATGTGTAAACTGTAGTAAAATGTTTCGGATGAAGGATTTATAAAGTTGGAACTTGCCCAGTAAAATTTATTTGATATCTGGGATATTAGCCCAGGAAATAATCTTTTTTTTGTGACACTCGTCCGGTCAGGCAAACGACAGTTGTATTAAGTAATATGGACCTCAAAAACCAATATGGTTCCTGTAGTCCAATAGGGTTTCGCTAGTCCAATTTTTGGACTTTAGTTATTATCAAATTAAGGTGAAAAAGCAAACGGTAAACTTCCGATATCTTCGTCTTTTGTGGTCTATTTTGATACACCTTACTTTTTAAATATCCCCATAAAAAGAAATCAAGAGGAGTCAAATCAGGTGACCTAGGCGGTTATTCTATTGTTCCTTTTCGACCTATCTACCGATTTGGAAAGAGGTTGTTTAAGTAGTTGCGTGCCAAGACAGAGTGGAGTCGCACCATCTTGCTGTAGCCATAAATGATTTGTGTTTGGAAACAACCGGTTTAATTCTGGAAGCAAGAAATTTTGAAAAAATTTTAAATATCGAGGACCTGTTAAGTTTTCTTCGAAAAAGTATGGTTCAATACACCTATTATCATTATTATTATTATAGGAAACATATAGATTTTTTTAACAGAGGTCCATACTATTCAAAACAACTATCGTTTGCCTGGCCGGTATAGTGTGACAAGCAGGGTACTTTATTTGCTTATTTTCCTAACCTATATAGTCTATATTTATATCTGACAAAATAAGTGATAATAAAATACATACAGTGTGTAGATAAATCAGAAATCTTTGTAAATTATAAACTAAACCTTAGTACTATTCTAATTTGATATAAAAAGTTTATTTATTTAGCGAATATTTTAAGTTTGAACACAATTTAAGAACCATTTAAAATAAATGTTTACAAATCTGATTTCTAAAATTATTGAGATAGAATCTGTGTATTTATAAACGATGTTAAGAAAACAAAGTGATACAAAAGTACTACATGCATGCAGGATATAGAAAAATAGGAAACATTTATTTCTTAACAAAAATTGGTGCAACTGTTTTTGATTTCAAATAAGTAAAATTTTTTATATATTTTTAATTAGAGACAAGGAAATCTCTTTGGACTGCGACATATCTATCTATGGCTAGATGACAGTGATAGGTCACACTGTAATTCCGGTCACATAACGGTGCCGTCTAGGAAAGAAATATGATCTACCATATTTCAATTATATTTTATTCTTAAAACGATACGTGTAAACAATAATACTGTATTAATGATATATTAATATAATTAATAATTAATTTTAATAACATTTTTAAGATCGAATTTATTATAAAACAATGTAAAGGTTTACGTTATTTTAAATTTAAAACCTTCTTTCGTTTCATAAATATTTTGAAATGATACGTTCAATTAAAAATACTAACAATATTAATTGAATACATTTATACTAATACACATTAATTACATAGCTAATCATTAATACGAATATTTATTATTTTTTTTGCAACATTGACAAAAATCTTGGTTCCGCTAATTTAAAGGCAAGATTTATTTTGTAAAATAATTTATATGTTAGTTTATATTTATTTGGTTTATATGCCAGAAGGTACATGCTAGTTTTGTATGTAGTTGTATCAATGTTGTATCAATTTTATAAGACGTCATTTAATTTTTTTTTAAATTTTTTATAACGACTCGAGAAATACTGTATCGACTTATCGATGGTAATTTTGATTTTAAAATATTTGTATAAATCTGACATTTCAATAATATTTTATTTTTAAAAGATACAATTCATTTATTGCTTATTTATCGTTTATAAACGATATAATATTAATATATATTACACCTCATAAGTCACTGGTTTATAAATTTATAAAGAAATATTTAATAAATAATATATGTATTTAATAAAGAAATAACATTGTTTATAAAGAAATAAAGGCTTTAGAAAATTTATAAAATAATATCCTATAATTGATTTAGAGCGTACATATCACTTCTACATATTTCGTAATGACATTGCTTCTTTGTATCAAATTGATATGCTAATTTAGGCACTTTTTATTTATTTTAGGTTTTTTTTTGGTCTTTCTTTGGTCTTTTTGATCCCATTTATGTATTTGTTCACATGTACTTTATATTATTTATATTATATTATCTTATATACTACAACGCTAAGCCCTTTTCTTGTCTACCACTTTACTCAAAAACCATATTAGATAATTAAAATATTTTTTCGGGATATTACGTATGAGATTGTCTAGATATACTTTGGGTACAAAAATTCACTTCCGGTTTTGAGATGACCGGACGTTAAAATTTACTTTACTAAGTTTTAGACTCCACAATGTATATATGGATCGAAAGGTCTCGTCGAGGCGAATCTAAATATGTTCTTCCGGTTGCGATCCGACACCGGAAGTGACCTGAAACGCTCATAAAACGTCAAGATAGAGCAAATCTGACACCGGATTCGTGATCAGCATGCAAAATTAACTGCTAAATGATATCCATGTCGACATTTGATGAACTAAAAATTGCATTCTGGTTTTGAGGTCGACTTCCGGTTTCGTTGTTAAAAAGTAAAAAGTAAAAGTTTACATAACTCCCGGTGCCAAGCAAAAGTTTTCAGAAAATGGAGACATTGTAACAAAAAACATTGTTTTCGACGAAATATTTCGTGATATTTAATACACTTTTTCTTGCATTATTATTGATAAATGTTATGTATATTCTTGTTTATATTGTTTGTATTGATCTCTTAATTTTTCTCGCAAAATAAAAATTTCATTTAAAAAACTCGATGTCGAATTGGTCCGCTAGTTTATATTATTAACCTAACCTAACATGTTTGTTTACAAGCAACTGTACGGAAAGAATAGCTGACACTATTTTGGGATAAAAAGTCGTATTGATGATTTAACTAGTTTTATAGTGTTTTGTGGTGGGTGTAGAATAGACCGCCGGATCGTGATGTATGATACATGATTGGAAAAGAGAAGGGGTAGTGTATACAGTGTATGCAGAAAAATACATGGCGGCAATGCCAAAAGGGTATTATATCATACATTTGTTGTTATTGGTCCGATTGGAGCGTGTGATGTGTTAAATAAAAGGTAAGAAAACAACAAATATATTAAGATGAACTTCAGTATTAACAAAAAGAAACAAAAACTTCAATATTAATGAACGTATAGCGACATAGGACACTATGAATAAAATATATTTGGCTGAGTTCAAAATAAACAACTAGCTGAATCCTAGCATATGACTTAAATACAAACCAGATGAAAGAAGCAGGAGAGAAGGACCGAATAATAGCTATAGAAGAACTGTAACGAGAGACAAAGGATTTGCTTGAGATTCAAGAATATCAAACAAAGTGAGAGAAATAGAGAGGAATGGAAAATAACTGTAGAAGAAATTCTGAAAAAATAAAACAGAACAGGATGTGCTGTTCCAGCCAATCAGCCATGTTTTAGTTTTGGCTAACAAATGCAAGAACGCCAACACTCGATACGGAGGAAAGACAGTAGCGAGAAAAAGTTTTTTAATGTCTAGCAGATATGTTGTTTGTGCTTAGGTTTTTATTTCTGCTTGGTTGCTTTGTAACCCAGTATAACTTTGTTGATAATTCGGTAAATATATTTAGTGTGTACGTTTTTATTGGTGTACAGGCCTTTTGCGGACGGTTTTATGCATTTACACAATGAGTAAATTAAACAATATCAAATTACGCTTTAGTCTGATATACTTTACACCAAGGATAGTAAAAAAAATGTGTGCTATGGGCAAAAAGAGAGATTAGGGCTCTCGAACAATTGAAACAATCATTTCTACTTCTAGATATGACTCTTAGTATCAAGCAAAAATATTTTATCATTCGATTTTTTCTTTTTTTTTTTAATTTCAACATGTTTACACAAAAATAAGGTCTTGTATTACTTGTCTTATCTATATAATATTTGGCCAGAATGTTTTTATATATGGAATTTAACGATCTACTTTTATGTAAAATGTGCTAAATTTTTCATTTGTATTGCATGCTCCCACAGCAATGAAATAGAAAAAGATCTAGTATTTATGACGTTAAAACCTCATAAACTTGACGAAGCACCGAGTAAAAGAATGCTGTAGGATATAAATAGAAAATAGAGCTGCACAGATTTAATTTATGAAACAGCGAACAAAAAGGAAGCTATAAATATTATAGCAATAGGAAGATAACATTAATATTGAATACAGTACTTTTAAGTATATTTACAGTCGTCAATATATATATATATATATATATATATATATATATATATATATATATATATATATATATATATATATGTATATATATATATATATATACATATATATATATATATATATATATATATATATATATATATATAATATTTTGATTAAAACCCTTAAATAATGGTGTGATTGCAGTTGAGCAGTTGTTTTGAAAGTAAAAGTGGCCATAATAATAATTGTCAGCGTTTGTAACATTAACAAATTATAATATACAAGGTGGTCCAGAATTATGTACAAAAATTTCTAGAGCTCATAGTACGTCCAAAAATAAGTGTACTTCTTTACATACACTTTTTTATAAAACTGAATAATAAGGGAGATACAACCCTTTAAAGGGGTGAATTGAAATTGTTATTTTTTCAAATATCTTCCAAACGGTTTTGAATACGGGGTTCATATTTTGGAAGTGATTATAAGACATTGGGATAATTAATTTCATGTCCCCACCTACCATATCCTATATTAATACAGGGTAGTTTTGGAGGGTAAGTGGGGTTTATTGCGTCACATGTTTTTTAATTTTTAGATATTTTAAAAAAATATTTTAATAATTGTTTCCTTAGACTTTTCTACGCAAAAAGGTACCCTTGTAATATTTCGATAGATATCACCGTTTTTGATTTATTTAAACTCGAAGGTATACAAGTATTTTATTGTAATCGTTACATTTCTTAATATTCATCAAGTATACTTTGGAATTGACACTTGTATTAGCAATAATATTACAAATTAATGGAAAACTTAATTAACACTTAACATTTAATTAATGGCGAAAATAATATTTCACAACAACTTCAAAATGTCCTCCGTTTTTTTGAATACCTAATCTAATTCTTTTATTTAGCGAACGCATTAATCCATTTAATGTTACTGGATCGTTTTGTAAATCGGTAAATACTTGTTCAATTTTGTCTCTTAAATCATTTACTGTATTAATTGGAGTGTTATACACTTTTCATTTCAAATAACTCCATACTGTAAAGTCCATTGGATTAAGATCACAACTACGATCAGGCCAATGAATCGGTGCATCCGCACCCCGGCCTATCCATCTATCAGGGAAATGTTCATGTAACCACCTTCTACAAATTCTTGTGTAATGTGGTGTAGAATCGTCATGCATGAAAAACATGTTTCTTCGTATTTGTAATGGAATATCTTCCAAAATATCATGTAAAATATTGTCTAGAAAATTATAATACATGTTACCATTTAAATTTCTGGGAAAGATGTGGTATCCTATGAAACTATTTCCTAAAGTAGCTGCCCAGATGTTTATCTTGAACGTGTGTTGGAAGTGAGTTTCCATTGTAGCCCTTGGATTTTCTTCAGCCCAGAAGTGCATATTTCTAGAATGTAACATACCTTGTCTTGTAAATGTGGCCTCGTCTGTAAACAGAATAATGCTTAAAAAATTTGGTACAGTTTGAACTTTATTTTGCAATACTTCACAAAAATCAACTCTAAGTGGCATATCGTCAGGTAACAATTCCTGCACCTGTCGATAGTAGTAAGGATGTAATTGCTCTTCATGCAGAACTCTTAAAACACTTTGATGGGAAATATTCGTTCTTATTCCTAACCTGCGTGTACTTATTGTTAGTGTTGGGTCATTTATTACAGCATCCAATATTTGCTGTTTAACGCAAACATTTCTTGCTTCTCTACGACGACCAGCATCTGTATTCCTTCTTTGAAGACAACCGGTTTCTCTCAGTTGTCGTTCAGTACTTACAAAAGTCCTGGCATTAGGAATATTTCTGTTCGGATACTTTTCTCTGTAGCCTGTTACAGCGGCTGCAGCACTTCCCGAACATTCCCCTAATACTAAAAGTATGTCTGTCATCTCAGAATTTGAATAGTGTGCCATATTGCGGGCAAACAATTTTAAAAATATAGCAAAAGAGACGTGTTAAACAAATTTCACTGTCGAGTACAATAAAAGTGTAGATATAATAATTTAATTGTTATTAAACGTCACTGACAATCCATAGACTACTTGAGATTAAAGTGTTGTTGCTAATACAAGTGTCAATTCCAAAGCATACTTGATGAATATTAAGAAATGTAACGATTACAATAAAACACATGTATACCTTAGAGTTTAAATAAATCGGAAACGGTGATATCTATCGAAATATTACAAGAGCACCTTTTTTGCGTAGAAAAGTCTAAGGAAACAATTTTTAAAATATTTTTTTAAAATATGAAAAAATTAAAAAACAGTTGACGCAATAACCCCCACTTACCCTCCATATAATTTATTATATGGAGGGCTGACTATGACTATGACTCTGGCCGTGGAAGCCTACGATTTCATTTGTTCTATATCCGTACATCTTTGAACTATGACCTGCAAACGGAAGAGTTTTTCTCTGGTTCCAAGATTGTTTATGAAACCAAATTGTATTTCACTTAGTTGTACTTCTATTTTGTTGTAAATTCTCGAGTGCAGTATTCTTGGAAAAATTTTCAGTACATGACTCTCCAGACTGATAGTACGCTGATCGCTACATTGTTTGACATTTATTTATTTTTTTTTGGTATCATTACAAATGCTGACAGTAACCAGTCCGTTGGTATATGTCCTGTTTCGTATATTTTATTAAAGATGCTTAGAAGATAATCTATGGCCCTTATCGTCGAGCAGTTTGGTTATTTCGCTTGGAATTTCATCTGAACCGGTTGCTTTCCTATTCTTTGATAGCTTTATAGCTCGTTCCATTTTATCGAGAGTTATGTTTGGACCAGTCGATATATTTTTGATTTGAATTTCTACTCTATCGTTATCAAACAGCTCGTTAATGTATTCTTTCCACCTCTCCAATATGTCTTGTTCATTGATTATAATATTTCTTTGTGTATTAAGTAAACTACTTGTAGTTGATCTATATATTCCAGTTATTTCTTTGATATTTTTGTACATATTAAACGTGTCATTCTTTTTCTGCAGTTCTTCTATTCCAAGACATTTGTTGCTGTACCATTTTTCCTTTATATCCCTGATTTGCCTTCTGATTTCTTTATAAATCATATTGTATTCTTCAGTGTTTTTATTTTTCCGTTTTCGCCTGCTTTCCATTAGTCCCAATATTTTATCAGTAATCCATGTTATTTGGGATTATTAATAGTTTTATACTTTTTAGTTGTTTCTTGCATAATGATTTTGACATGATTCCAGTGGTATTCGACGTTATGTATTTATTTCGATTATTCAAACTTCTTTTTTTTATCTCTTTTACTGTAATTTCATGATTATTATTTTGAATACACTCAGTGTTTAGTCAGTTAGTCGGTTGATGGCGTTTTACTATTTTAAGTTTGAGTTTTATGTCAATGATTATTAAGTTATGATCTGAGAGTACATCGGCTTCAAGTAGTGTTTTATTTATTTTAAACGTAGTTGTTTACTTAGACTACTCCAAAGCTTTCGATCGCGTTCCGATACGTCGATTAGTAGCTAAATAGGATCACTATGGTATATGCGGAAAATTCAACATTTGGATTCAAAATTTTCTATCCAACAGTTACCTATCCGACAGAAACCAGTTATGTCCGGACTCCCACAAGGATCTTTACTTGGGCCACTATTTTTTTTGTATATATGCTAATGATTTTCCGCTCATTTTATCCAGTAAGGTTTTATTTACGCTAATGATTGCGAATTATATGTAAATAACAATATTAACCATGTTCTTCAACACGATCTTGACGCAATAGTCAAATAGTCCTCCGAATGGTTACTACCCAACTTTATTATTTGACATCCCATAAAGTTATTAGTGTCCCACAACGATCTTGGAGTAATAATCAAACTTGTAACTGTTTCTGATTCGTAAATTTTTTACACGTATATCTATAACCATTATTAGTAAACTTCAGTATACGTCAGAGCTATTCTTAAGTTTGTCGGGAAAGTGTAGAATGCAAATATAGTGGCGATAAAATTTTACTTGAAAATGTTCAACGTGAAGCCACAAGATTGGCATTTGGCTATGTAAGACCTAATTATAGAGATAAAATCTCCATGGCTCACATTAGGATATTCAAGCATCGACATCCTCGAGATTAACCAATTATGTCCTTCCTTATTTTAAAATATAATTTTAGAAAATGAAACATTATTTTCTCTTTAAATCAAGACAAAAGATTAAGAGGTCAGTGTAACAAATTAAAGAGGAAACAGACGACTGCAAGTTGGAGGGAAACTTCTTGCCAAACATAATAATTAATATCTGGAATAATTTCGGTCAACTATTAGCAACTAATTTAAACATTTTTTTAAAATGTTAAAATAAGAGTTAATAGCTTTATAGTATACTATTTAATGTACTAAATTGTGACGTTTTAATTGTCAGTAGTTCTATAAAGATAATCTTTGTTTTTGAGAACAATAGGATCTTGCTCTTTTATCCTTATTTGTCTTATAATATTAATAATAATATAAACGTCAAAACTGGATAAAGAAAGATTTCAGCGGAAAGTAAGAACATTTCTTACAAAATGTTCGCGTAAAAGTGCAAAAACACCATCCACTCAGTGCAGTAGAGAGAACAACATTACCGCGATATCAAAGGGGCAGAGCACTTATGGACATTGGTGAGCAACTGGATAATAGATAGTTAATTTAAGAACTTATTTTTAGGTGCAAGCTGAAACGGTTACTTTATATCAAGCAATTTGCGCAGTAGATGATACAACGCTGTTTAAACTAAGGAAACTAGAAGTGCAGATAAACCATCTAACTAAGCAAAAAATGGGCAAATGGATGAGTAAACTTCTACATAAGCGACATTTTAATGAGATCAGCCAAGAATATGTTAACAATACAGTGTTGAACTATTAGTTGACATCAGGAAGAGTGTTTCCCGAGACTGAAGGTTGTCTACTTGTTATTTAGAATCAAGTAATTCCAACTAAAAATTTCCTGAAATGTATTGTTAAAGATCCTCAAATGTAAAATGACAAACGCCAATATGGATGCTAAGTCCAAGAAACCATCCAATATCTCACCGGAGGCTGCTAGGCGCTTCTTCTTCTTTTAATGTTCTCTCTTCGGCTGATATTTTCTAAAAGTTAATTTATTTTGCTTCTAAGCGGCAACCGTGTTATCTTGCGATGGTACGTATGACTCTATTATAACTATTTTATAAACTTTAACTGAATAATAAACTTATATTTTGGATTTATTTACATTATTTCAGTCTTTAATATATTTAAATATCTGCTTTCTCTCTCTTCAATCCTGACTCCCCAGGGGGAGTGTAGTGGTCGACGTGATGTCGTGTATTGTCCGTCTCCAGAGATCTCTGTCTCTGGTCATTTCTTTTAATTCATGCATAGGTCTTTGGCATATTCCTGTAATTTGATCTATCCATCTTGTTGGGGATCTTCCTCGTGATCTTCGACCTTCTACCTTTCCTTGTATTATGAGTCTTTCCATGTTTTCTGTGTTTGCTCTCATAACATGCCCAAAATATTTTAATTGTTGGAGATGGACTTTACTAGAGAGTCGTTGGCTAACTTTTAGCTCTCTTAAAATTGAATTATTTGTTCTGCGGTCGGTCCAAGGAATTCGTAACATTCGTCTCCAACAGAACATTTCAGTGGCGTCTATCTTTCTTCTCTCCGATTGTCTCAGAGTCCAAGATTCACATCCGTAGGTCAGTATTGGGAATATTAAGCAGTTGATCAACCTCATCTTTATCGCTCTTGAAATTTGAGAGTCCTTCCATATTTTGGTCATTTTTGCTGTGGCATATCTGCTTTATATAGTATAAAAAGGACCGGTTTTTCTTTCTGATCCTTATACAGGCCACTATCATAGATGTATATACTCATCTATCTGTTAACTTGCCCTGTCTTTCTTTTTCGTTTCAGTAAGCGTTTTGAAGCATCTTAGCTTATCTATAACCACCGTATATTAAGTATGCAGTTCTTTAATGTGTCAGGTAGAAAGATTTATAATCTTTTTTCATTTGCCAAGTCGTCTTCTGTCAAGTCTATCCAAGTCCATCTAGTATATCCTGTTTACTAGAAATTTTAGTATATAAATTTTTGTTGAAAGCAGAGGTACTGGAGCTACGTCTCAACTGCCCAGCTTGGAAGATCAGGGACTATTCTGTTAGGGTTACTATACCTTATACAATTTGGTCCAGTTGTATGGCGTCAGAAACTCGCCATCACCCCTTTTTGTTAGCTACGCTTCATAGTGCACCCATGGCGCGCTACGCATTGCCTAAAAGTCACGAACGTTACCGAAGGAATAGGAATTGGTAAGATTTTTTATTAAATTAGTGCGAGCATTTCTCAGATTTTTAAGAGTCAATCACAAACCCCAACCATATGATCCTTAGACCTAGTAAATTGAATACTTCTTACATATTATTTTTTATTTTATTACACTTATATAAAAGGGTTTTAATAAAGCAAATACTTACTTCTAAAGACATTATTATGTATATAAATGTAAAATAGAGCTTTTGCTTGTCTCGTAAAATACGTAAATATAGGGTCAACATAAAGAAAATTCTTCCTTTATGATGTTCTATTCTTTTAAAGTTAAACTTATACACACCCAGTTTCATTTAATTTCAGGATTAAGCTAAGCTTGGTGAATAGGTGAATAGGAATTTAATATTAATTAAGCTGGACTTTATTAAATAACTCGTTGACACATACAAAGAGAATTCTAGTGCAATTAAATGTTATGAATTATAAATGGAAATTTATAAAATAATGGGGAAACCATCCGTTATTTAGTGTATGCAATAATATTATGTTAACATAATATTTAAATAGTAGGTTAAATTTTAATTTAATGTCTCGTTGGGAATAATCGGAATATTATAAAATAAATTACACATCGTAATTGTTTTTACATTACAATTTTTTTAAATAAATAATCGTCTTCATTCTCGTTGCGTTAATACTTATGCGAGTGTGGCTATCATAAATTGAATAATAGATTTAATGAGTTACTTTTTGGCCTATTTCTTTGTGATCTTTTTTAGATCTATTGGGGTGTTCTAGTTTTTGATTACATTCTCTAGTCTGACCCTTTTTTAAAAGGTCTAATAACTTCGAGACTGAACCTTTTATGCAGCTCTTTTCCGGTGATTTTTCTACGCTGAATGCAAAGAATTATTCATTTGCCAGACTGCCACTCTAAGATAAATTGTGCTTTGCTGCTTTTTCTCCTAGGTGACATAATCTATATAAATCATCATATTTCAATCCCTATGTCTATTCAGGCAGCTTAAAGTGCCCTGTTAGCAAACTTTCTACGGCGTTGATTGTTTTTCTGTATTTGCTTATTGGGTCTGCCCCAAAATTTGGCAAATATTTTATAATGATCTGTTTGAGTAAATTCCTTAACCATTTTAGAGACTTGTGAACCATCGGCTTTCTTGTAGCTGTTCTTGTTACTGCCTTTGCAATGCCACAACGGTCCAACGATTGGCATTAATAAGCCTTGTTTGGTCATTTCATCTGCTTTTTCAATGCCCTTATGACCATTGAGCCCGGATACCCAGACTACTGCTAGCTTGCTACAGTCTCTTAGTTTATTGACGATACCCACACAGTCCTATCCTAGCTTAGAATTGACCTCTACAGAATTAAGTGGCTTGATTGCCGTTAATAATGCCTGAAAATTAAATCCTTAGATAGACTTACCGGAAAATGTATTCTTTGCCTTGTCGCTCTTATATCGACTTCCTTATCCTCCGATCTTTTTGAGCCATCAATAACTTTCGCTTCGATGGGTATACCAATGGGCTGCCCCATACTAATCTGTGCATCACAGATCTGGCATCACTTTGCATAATTTATTTGTCTTAGTCAAACTTTCTCCTTCTATAGTATAACCTTCTCAAGGACATAGTAGCTTTCTGTATGGTTTTAAATATGTATTACAATGTAGGATTACGACCAAAATGTATCCCTAGGTTTATTGTTTTTGTTTCTTCGACACCGGTGGTAATGGTGTATGTTTTGTGGAGATGACGATTTGTGTTTTTTTAAATTTATTATTGTAACAAATCTCCTAAGTGTATGCAAACTGTGTTGCAATGTGTTGTGTATGTTGCCTACCCTGTAGGCCGCTCTGCTTCCTATGTTATTATTATTATTGAGTTAATGCCTCGACAACTATGATCATTGGCATGGTACAGTCAGGTACCTAGTGTAGTGTGTGTGTGTGTGTGTGTGTGTGTGTGTGTGTGTGTGTGTGTTGAGTAATTGTCTTGATACTTAGCAAAGTCGACGTCATTGTCTTTGCTAAGAGACGCTAATTGTATTCGAACGTCTGCGGTCCCTCTGGTGAGTACCGATCGCACAAGGATAGAAATTATTTTCATTTATTAATTTTTAATAAACAAAAATTTCCACCCAGGTGGAATTTGAACTCACGACCTTTAGGTTCAAAGGTAGGCGCTCTTACCACTGAGCCACAGAGGGGCTTGTGCTTCCTATGTTCTGCGATGCGTCCTACTAGAAAAAGGGCAATACGTATTACTAATTTTTTTTAACTTAAGAGGTTATAATGCTTTTTTTTGTTTTCTATCTAAGTCTTGTTAATCTTCAGTTTGTTCATGTAAGAATAATGCTAAATAAATAGCTGTTAACATTGAAATCCATTCTTTCCCTAAGTGAAATTAATTGAACGAACTCAACAATAATTAAAGGGAAAAATAATAACATACCCTCTTACATTATTAGTTTCTCTTGTTTAAACCAGTTATTTACTATATTTAGGCGACTTTCCCAGACCCATCTGGGCAAATTTAACCTTGACGCCTATTGCAATATCGTCAGTTGGCTATCCTAATTGCTTCATAAGTTTGTGGTCTTTGGTTATAGCAATATTAAGAAATCGAAGTTTTATTTTAGCGTTAAATGTGTCCTAACCATCTCAACCTATGCTTTCTCGTTTTGCTATTAACTTGTGCGAAGCATAAAATTTCTCCAACAAATTGTTTCTTAAGGCAAGAATGGCAAGCTATGGGCGTCAAAGTCTGTCTGAAAGAGCAGGATTAAAGATAAACTTTGAGAAAACTAAACTTATAACAAATCTCGTAATGAGTGGAAATATAACTATTGACAATAATACCATACAACAAACAGACACTTACAAATATCTAGGACACGAAATCAAAATAAGCAGAGACAATCAAACACATGAAATACAGAGGCGAATAGGCCTAACTTGGGCAACATTTGGCAAATTAAGCCATATTCTAAAAAGTTCAATTCCCATGTGTCTCAAGCGAAAGGTTTATAACCAATGTGTTTTACCTGTACAAACTTATGAAGCAGAGACTTTAACACTCACCCAAAAATCTGCGAATAAACTCAGAGTTACACAACGAGCCATAGAACGTGTAATGCTGAACGTGAGCCTTCGAGACCACATAACAAACCAACAAATTAGGCAAAGATCAGGAGTTCAAGGCGTCATCGAAAGAACCACGTCGCTTAAGTGCAACTGGGCAGGGCACTTAGATAGAGCACAAGATGGACGGAAGACGTATTATGGAATGGAGGCTCAGAAACTATAAAAGAAGTCGAGGACGACCACCGACTAGATGGACTGATGATATAAAACGTATAGCGGGAAACTGGCTACAAGCAGCCCAATGTAGAGAACACTGGAAAGAACTGAGGGGGGCCTATGTCCAGCAGTGGACGAGATTGGCTGATTGATAGCCAACCTTCAGTAATGGAGAAGGTACCTTAAGAAGATATTGTATAAATGAATTAACACAAAATCGAAAAAAAAAAAGAATGAAATAACCACATCAGTAGAATGGAGGAGACTATTGAAAGAATTGCCATCAAACTTAAGGCGAAATAGGTGGTTTATGCAAGATGGTACACCACCACATTATAAAAAGAGGGCAGTGAGAACATAATTAAATATAACTTTCCTGAACGTTGGATTGTTCGTGGTAGTCATATTCCTTGGTAATGTGGTGAGATATTATTATAATTATTTAACTCATAAAAATTTAAAACAAATACTTTATTATTATATTATATTTATTATATATTAAACTTATAATATTTATTATAAATACTGCAGCAGTTTCTTTAGAACCAATGTTGCTAGTTATTATGAGACGATCTTTAATGGAATGTATTGACAAATGAATTAAAGAAAATGGTGGTCATATCGAACACCTACTTTGACAAAAAGTTTAATGTTATTTAGTTTACCTATTTCTTAATTTGGTTTATAAATAAAATATTTTGAATATGACTTTAATTTAATAAAAAACGTAAAATGTTTTATGTAAAATCTAATCATTCTGTTATGTTGTCAAATCCTATTGCAAATTATCCTGCTGATATATTTATTTTTAATTTAACATTTCGTTAACTATTAACTTTGATAAAGGCATTTTACACCAAAATTCAGAAGTATTGATGTTTTTGTTTAATTTTCTTTTGTTGCCTGGAGTAATTGCGTTAACTCTGAATTATGTAGTTGATTTGTAAAATGCGATTATCTCGAAAACTATTGAGTTTTGAGTTATTAACAAGTATACCTTTTTTTTGTTGAAATAATGTATCTTTCATACTTTTTACCACAAACGCCAGTAACTTAAAGAGCGAAAAAGTTAAGTACAAATCCGTACCTCGGAGGTAAAGGACACTATGTCCATTTTCTTACTTTTAATGAGAGTAGTTTTAACATTTTGTAAATTTGTAATCAGTAAATACTTAAATGTTTCTGATATTTAACCAAAATTAATATATTATATTAATTTGAATTAATTTTAATAATGAATACGTAAAACGGGCTACTGACATTAATGAAGTGACAAATAAAAGTTGATATCTGATATATCATGGTTTACTGTCATTAGTGTTTAATTATTTTTATATGGGCGTATCATTGACGTTTTTGAAAAAGGTAAAGTGAATATATGTTATTACTTGAAGAGCTCTTTATGGTGTTATATCTATTATTATTTAAATCAGATTTAAATATATTTTATTTAGCTTTTGTGTATCTTTTTTGTCATTTATTGCTTTCGTATTTCTTTTATTCAATTTACAATTTAAAATTTAAATTTAAATTTAGTTTTAAATTTTATTTGCTGTCTTTTTTATTAACAATCTACTATTGAGTTATTTTCCAAAAGACATAACTAATAATTGAAAACTTGATATATAAAACAGCGATAAAAATCATAGTCATTATTACTCCAAAGTAGAAACAGATACTGATTTGCACAGAATAATATAGAATTAACAGGATAAATCTAGAATACGAACAAATATTCACAAATATGTAGCTTGATCTATTCAATTCTAGTATTCTCCGATATTGGCATTTTAACTGTAAAATATATAAACAAGTGGATCTTTTTATGTCAATATTGAGGTTTTGAGATCAAAAACATTGCACCTTGGAAAACGTATAGCACAAAAAACATAAAAAATGTGTAGTAGAACATATAATACTTACTATTTTTCTTATACAAAAGGATTTCAAACTGATCGTACAGTTGGTGCTCTAAAACATGATCCACCCTACTGATTGTCTCCTTATCTGTGAGTTCCCCAAACATGAAGGCACATCTGCAAGACTTCTGCATCACTTCCGCCCTGTTGTAGCCGGAGATCTTGCAGAAGGATTCGTTGCAATACACTATAGGGTAGTCCACTATTTGTGCGTTCGCCAATAAAAAACTGCTGTCAGCTGAAACAAAATAAGCATTATTAAGATTTTATTATTACAAATTATAACCATATATAATTCCAAAACAATACTTTATGGCATTTTCCTAATACCCTTTTCGTAATAAAAAAACTGTTGTACAATTTGTAATACTATAGTGATTTCTAAAGTTATTAATATCAGCTATGCTGGAAATACGATAATATTTACAAATAATATCAGCAAACTTTTTTTATTTAAATTATGTCTTAGCTACTATTAGCCATTGACACTAATACAAATTTATTACAATATGTTTACATTCTTCTTCTTCTTATAGTATCTATTCGTTACGGATGTTGGACACTAACATGGCTATTCTGACTTTGTTGGCTGCTGCCCTGAAAAGTCTGGTAGTGGTTAAGTTAAACCATTTTCGCAGGTTATGCAGCCAGGTTATTCTTCTTCTTCCTGGATCTCTTTTCCCATGCACTTTAACTTAAAGTATGGTCCGAAGTAGGTCATATCGTTTTTCATTGCGCATGATATGGCCCAGGTATTCCAGTTTGCGACGTGTTATGATTACGACTAGTTCGCGCTCTTTACCCATTTTATGTAGTACTTCTTTTGTTGGTAACTCTGTCTATCCACGAAATCCTCAACATGCTTCTATAGCACCACATCTCAAATGCTTCGAGTCTCTTCAGTGATGCTTCAGTTAAGGTCCGTAACTCCACGCCATATAAAAGATCGGAGAATACTTAGCATTCTTCGTTCAAGAGCAAGATTTTTTTCAATTTGAAGAAAACTGATCTTGCGTTCTTAATACTTATCTTAATTTCTGTCGATTGGTCCCACTGTTCATTTAAGTTTGCACTAAGATAACAAAAGTTGGTGATTTGTGTTATAGGTTGTTGGTTAACTAGTAATTGACCAGTTGGTATCCTATTTTTGCTTATAACCATTATTTGATTTATTTGCTGTTAAAATCAAGCCCAAACCTGCTACTTACTTCTGCTACTCTGCAGATAAATGTCTGCAGACCTTCAAGACTGTATGCAAAAATGACATATTATCAGCGTATCTTATGTTGTTCCAATCGTTTTCCATTTATAAGTATTCCCTCGTCTATGTCCGTTAGCGCCAGGTTCATAATGTACTCTGAATATGCATTGAACAATAATGGGGACCATATACATCCCTGTCTCTTTTTATCTTTATGTCGTCTGTTAACTGATCCCTAACTCTAACAGCTGCAGTTTGTTCGTAATATATATTATTTATATCCCTGCTGTCTAGATAAATGAATTTATGGAAAAGGGAACTTTGGCTACAACACGTTGCATGCCAAGCGCAACAGGGCATGCAATACCTTCTGCCATTGTTTTTCCCAGAAAAAATTATAGAGACTTGATATTGAACGCAGCTCCCCCTGGGACGTTAGGATTGGCGGCTCTATTTGGTTGGATAAATAGTAATCTGTTTATTGAAGTAATAAAATAATTTATCCATCATACCAATTCAACTCCTGAAAGTCCGTCATTACTCATCATGGATAACCACTAATCGCATCACTCTATAGAGGTCTTTGATTTGACAAAAAATTCTGGAGTAACAATTCTCACACTGCCTCTGCACACTTCAGCTAAATTGCTGCTGTTAGATGTTGGACTGCTTAGTCCGTTTAAGACGTATTAACTTCGTAACCCAGGGAAGCCTGTCACCATTTATCAAGTGGCTAAGTGCTTATCCCAGAGCTATGATACAGCTGAATATAGCCGCTGCTTCTCCAAGTGTGCAAGTTTTCCATTTAATAGAAACATATTTAGCGACGAAGATGTTTTGCCAGGCAGTGTTACGGACCGTCCTGAACCCAACAATACAACAGATGAGCCAACCTCTGAAACAACTGAAACGCCACAATGTAACAAAAAAAACTAAGCAAAGTACTAATATTACAAAAAATATTTCGACCACCTTTAAAAGCAGATCCTTGTGATGAAAAGGGAAAACGTAGAAATGTTAAAAAAAGCGGTATAGTAACAGATACACCGGAAAACGATGCAATAGTTTTATAACAGGCTAACGCAAAAGCTAAATAAGGAACTGCAAAAAGACAGGTTTTTGCAGATTCTTCTAATACAAAAACCAAACTGCATTGACAAAGCCAAATAAGCGTAAAAGAAAATCTGATTCAGACACAAACGAATCTGATGAATTTATTTCTGATAGCTCTTCTGATGATGATTGGTACGAAAAACCAAGTGATGATGATGACTTAGAAATTTTAGATGAAAACTTTGCTTCCCTTTCACGAAATCCTAAAGAAAATGGTTCTGTCTTGTTACACTTTACTACAAAAAACTATCTGTTTATTACGTAGCAATATATTGATAAAGATGATGACTGCTTCGTATGATTTTTAAGAATAAAAGAAAAAGAAAACAAAACGGTCCCACTGTTCATTTAAGTTTGCACTAAGATAACAAAAGTTGGTGATTTGTGTTATAGGTTGTTGGTTAACTAGTAATTGACCAGTTGGTATCCTATTTTTGCTTATAACCATTATTTGATTTATTTGCTGTTAAAATCAATTTTCCATTGAACCCGATCTAGCAAATGTAAAAAATTTCAAATATTAAGTATATTTTTAAACATCCAAAAGTGCTTGGATCTAAAAGTAGACAAGAAACGTTTATGTTCAAGGATGATTTGTCCTTGCTGAACATTCGTTAGGGTTTTAACTCTCTATGCTTTATGTCTAATATAAGCTACTAAGTTTTTAAAATTTTGAGGTTCGATCTTTTTATTTTTTTAATGCCTGTATTAAATTAAATGGTTCACAGTAAAATTGTTCATGGTTCATTGTGGACCATGGTCCACAGTTAATCAAATGATATTTAACAAACAAAGACTAATATCTATTACATAAATTGTTAAAATTAAAAATACACTTTAAAACAATAATTTGCAAACTCTATTCTGTAGTTTAAAAGCAAAAAATATAGTTTAAATTTTAATTTTACCTATAGCTTTCATAAAAAAAATGGTTCACTGTTGAACATCTTTCCCTAGTTTAGTTGGAAATCATTGGTTAAAATTCAAGGATGAGACTGAAGAAATGGTGGGTCGATTTCAATACCAATAGCATGATCACAGGTTTGGTCATACTGTTATTAAAAAAAGCAAATTAGTACTCTTCTGCGTCTAAGCATACCTTATTTTAAAGAATAAACGTGAAATCAGTGCTTTTATAGAATTGTAAAAAGTGGAAATTTACAAATACGATTAGTTACAGGCTGCATACGTTTGTTAAAAAATTATAATTTTTACGAAGAATAAATGTCAAGCAAAGAGAACATTTAGAAGACAAAAAAGTACTTAAATTTGGTTTGAGTTTTTTTAGGAATGCTATTTGCAGCAATATGACTAAAAGAAATTATGTTAAGTCATAAGTAAGTAGGTATACATTAACAGTAAAAAATTATTATTAGGTCAAATATAATAAGTTATTTTCCTCTATCTGTTTACGTAACGACGAAACTTTCTTGCAAAATTAATGTCTTTTTTAAGTAGATCCATGATTTCCCATGAAACAAATAACTAAGTATAACAAACAGTTCTCGAACCATTTCTTTTATTTTACTTGATAATGTATTTCAATTAGTTAGACATTTCGCCCATTTACAGTGAGTTTGGTATTGATTTCCTACTTTTCAATTTTCTTGTCTTTCTGGGCTACCGTTCGCTATCGATTTAGGAAAATTAATATTTCGTTATTTTTGTCACATGCTCTGGGGTAATATAGACAGTATTGAAACGACTCTGCGGTGATAAAAACGAATTAAAGTTTTGCATTCGCGAATGATCAATAAAAAATATATATCAATATTTATTTATATATACAGATATATAGATATAATTTTTTATAACATATAATCCACATCAACCACACAGGGTTATTAGTGCAGTAAGGTACACAAGAATTTATTTTATTTACATTAAATAGGTGTATATAAACGTAAATCTTTAAAATAATTTATTACATGCTTAGTGTTTATGGCTAAAGTGGTTTTGATGTCATCTGAGATTCCATATTTTCTTCTTGTTTGTTCGTGGTACTGGCAGTCAACCAGAATATGCTTCACCGTCAATGGGAGAGAACAGTTTTTGCAGGTTGGAGAAGATTCTTTGTTGATTAAAAATGTATGGGTCAGTGCAGTGTGTCCAATTCTTAGTCGGTTAATTATTACTTGGTCGCTTCTATTGGATGGATTATTTAAGATGGTCTTCACAAGGGAATAAATCTCATATAGTTTGGTTCCTAAATCTTTCCAGTAGTCTTGCCATATGTTAATACAGTGGTCTTTAATTAGGTTTTTGAAATGGGAGTATGGGTAATATTTTGATTTGATTGTGTATTGTGAGTTTATTCGACTTGTGTTTGTAGGCTGTCCACTTTCTCATTTTCAGCGATTTCTACATGCGATGGTACCCAGATAAATGCTACCTCTTTTCGATTTGATTGAATTATATTTATCTCATTTTTTATAGCCCGAAATATTGAATTTGTAGGTTATATTTGTTTTACACCTAATAGAGCATTTAATGAGTCAGTGATGATGACACATTTATTCTCACTATGCGTTTTAAAGAAAATCAAGGCTTCCAAAATGGCTGTGGTCTTGCCTGTGAGGATGCAGCAATTTATAGGTATGGATATAGTGTGAGTAGTGTATTTACAGTAGTATGCAGCAGCATGTCCGTCATAAGCTTTAGAGGCATCACTGAAAATTTGAAGATAACTAGGATAATCAGATATCACTTCGGAGTACAAGTGTTTAATAAAAATCGGATTTATAGTTGATTTGAGATATTTTGTGAGGGTTAAGTCAATGGTAAGTGGTTGGATTGTCCATGAAGGAAAATTTACACTGACTTGTAAAGATCGATTTAGCTTATCCATGTCAAAGTTAGAAGATTTTATTCGTTCTATAAGGGGAGTACTATTTTCTGTTAGTTTTGAAGAACCAATACTGGGATGGCAAATTTGGGAGAATACTGGATGTTGTTTCTGTGCTGATATTTTGCGTATATAGTATAGGGACAGTTGTTAGCGTCTATTATACAGGGGGGGTCCTCTTGCTAAAACTTGTAAGCTACTAATAGGGCTATTTCTGAAGGCACCCAGTGCTAATCTCAATGCTGTAAATTGTATGCTATTTAGTTTTTTTTTGAGCAGTTTTGCTTGCAGCACCGTAAGGTATGTAACCGTAATCTAATTCACTTCTCATAAGTGACTTGTAAAGGCTAATTAATCTTTAACAGTCAGCACCCCAAAATTTATTAGATAATATTTTAGGTATGTTTAACCGGTTTTGGCATGCTTGTTGTAATTTATTAATATGCACAATCCAATTTAATTTTTTGTCGAAAATTAGGCCTAAGAACTTACTTCCGTTGGCTTCTTTATAGGTAAACCTTTTAATGTTAAATTAATTGGATGGTAAGTGTTAATTTTACTAAAAATTACGTATTGAGTTTTTTCTGCAGAAAAGTTGAATCCGGTTTGTAATGCCCTGTTTTGAAGTCGATTTAACATAAGTTGTAATATATTTGTTGCTGAAACTAGGTTATTAGATTTGGTGTAAATAACAATATCATCCGCGTAAATAGAGCTTTATTATTAGCTCTAATTACATTTATGATGCTATTTAAAGCCACTAAAAATAGGGTTGGACTTAAAATGGATCCTTGAGGGATTCCATTTTCTAGCATTTTTGGAGAACTTGTGATTCCATTTATTCTAATTTGTATAGTACTTTTTTAGAAATTTTTTATAAAAGCAATCATGTTACCTTGGATTCCATAATTATTAAGTGTTGCTAATATAGAGTGTTTCCATGCCTTATCAAAAGCCTGGGTTATGTCCAAAAATATTGTAATTAACTTCTGATTGTTTGCAAAGGCTTCATTGAGTGAGGTTTGTAGTAAAATATGATTATCTAATGTATACCGTCCCTTGGAAAAACTACTCTGAAATGGGGTAAGGAGATCTTTTGTTTCTAAATACCATGTTACACTGAGATTTAAAATTTTTTCCAGTATTTTGCACATGCTGCATACGAGAGAAATAGATGAGTGTATATCTTAGGGCTTATTAGGTTTAATTATGGGAATAGTTATTGACTGAGACCAGAGTCTTGGAAATTTATGGTGTATTAAAAACAGACGAGTCGGTTGTTGGGTTGTCTTCGTTAATTTCAGGAGATCGTATGTTATGTCTTTTTAGCTGTTTAGAATTGACTGCATTATTTAAGGTTATTGATGTTTCTGGTGTCGTAGTATTTTCTGTTTTTTTACAGCTGGTGCTGTTGTTTTGAAGAAGAAGACGAAATGTTTGGATTATCTTTAGACATTTTTTGGATAAGGTCGATTTCTGTAATATTTTCAGTGTTATTTCCAGCTGGTGATGTTAAAAAGAAGACGAAGTGTTTGGATTATCTTTAGATATTTTTTGGATAAGGTCAATTTCTGTAGTATTTTCAGTGTTATTTACAACTGGGGTTGTTGTTTTGGAGGAAGAAGTGTTTGGATTTACTTTAGATATGTTTTGGATGAAGTCGTTTTTCCTAGATTGATATAGTTTATCATTAGGTTCATTAGATTTATATAATGACGATGTGGTTTGAGTTGAATCTGAGAGGGGAGTTGAATTAGTTTGGCTTGAAATGTGAGAGCATTCTAATTCTTAATGACCAATAGTTTTACATTTGGAGCAGCTGAATCCGTCTATGAAGAGAAATACCCGGTAGAAAGTATTATAATGAGTTATGGTAAGAGAGTCAGGAATAGACATATTTTCCAGGGGTGTAATGAATGATTACCGTCTAAAGGTCAGAACATGAGTGTACTCACTTTCAGTCATACCTACTCGAAAAAAAGTCATTCTGGATACAGTGTGAATACCAAGTTTTTGTAATCTTGTTAAATTATTTCATTTGGGATTGTATGACACGGAACAGATATTAGAAGTGTCTGGGTTGGAGAAATTAATCTTCTTACTTCGACTTGACACCCATTTTTCGATATATGTATAAGAATGAAGAAAAGTTTCAACAGTGTTTTTTGAAGAAATGTATATGCATATTCTATTGTTAGCAATTCTGGAGGCAAAAGGTACATTAATTAGACCCACTAGTGATCCAACAGCTACGACGTAACCATGATTTTTTTTTACCTTCAATGCTGGAAATGACTATTGCTTGTTGTTCTGTTGGATGTTCAAAATAATTTACGACATCTGAGTAACTGTATTTAGTGGAGTTGTGTGTAGTATTATTGTTGTATGAAGTCATTTTATTAATTTTCTTGATCAGAAGTTGAACCGGTCCTGTGGCCGGTCCAAAAAACTGGTCAAGACCCAACTGGAATATTTTTTATCTTTCTACGTAGGTATTATTTAAAGGTTATTTTGTTGTTGTTACAAAAAAAATACGAAAATAAGTGCTACTAACTTGAGATAATATTGTCAGCACTAACTAATGCACATAAATTTATAGTAGAGGTATAAAATATTAAATTATGATTTGTTTTTACCATTTAAAATGACTATATTTCGGGACAGCTGATAACGTGGTATATTTAATCGCTATCAGGGCCGAACTCTCGATATATATTTTATTTATAAGCTATTGGACAAAATCGCCGTCAAATGCCAAATATGTTCTCTTACAAATATTTAATTGAAAATGGTTGAAACAAGAATATTGCGATAGTTTAAAAAATATTATCATATACCTTTTACTCAATGTAACTTAAACATAGAACTTCTATCATCTTATAGACCCATTTTTTTTATATTCGTGTGTGACCAAATGCTTTGAAAGGCTTATAAAATTTAGATTAGAATATTTTATTGAAAGTGTTTCAATTTTTCCCTATATAGGTACTATATGGATTTCTTAGAAGTTGAGGTACCATTGATGATCTCATACATTTAGTTACGTATAACTGTTTCTCAAAAAACGAATTTATGCTGTTTGTTTTTAGATTTGAAGAGTGGTTATGACGTAGTTGATTTGGATATATCATATTAAAAAAAGGGGGCGTGTGGTATTGATAAAAGATTATCTATAAATATAATATATTTGAATGTGAATATAAAAATATACTTACGGGACCATAGAAATGTATTACACGGTCAAAGAATATTATATACCGGTCTTCCATAAGGCTCAATTATACATCATTAAAAAACTATTATAATGTCCTCTTGGTCATACTTGGCAATTTTAACTAATTTGATATATAAATCCATACTTAACAAATTAGTAGAAAATTTAACAAAAATTTATACATCGATCAAAAACTTGTGAAAGTACTGGTTTCGCTTTTTTTGTTTCAAACAGCAATTATGTTGAGAAATATCGAATTCCTCAATATTGTTTTGTTTTTACCGCTGAGGCTGCTGCTATACAGAAATCATTAACTTGGTGTGTCACTAATTATTGTGAGAACATCGTAATAGTGTCAGATTCTCAGGCAGTATTACAATCTATTCCTAGCTATCCATTAGATAGTCTTCAAAACTCTATTATACTTACATGATATAAAAAATTATGATATTTTTTAGTACTATAACGCAGTTTTCTTAAATTTTTCTTTTACTGATTATGGTTGGATTTAATATTATTTTATATGGAAAATGCATTGTTTGTGTTTTAATGCTATCAATAAATTTATTTTTATTTGCACTACTGGCCATTAATATTGATTTTATAAGCAAACATAACGATATCAATAATATTAGCATATACTACTGCATGCCAAATGCCTGCAGGTGTTTATAAGCTAAAAGCGATTATGCTTGCACTATTCCGTATTTAAGGATTAAATTATAAATCATTTTTTAGGATGAAAATTTCTACGTCAATTCTGCAGCAGTTTTCTGGAGTATATAATGGTTCTCGTTTTAAAGAATATACTGCATGGAATTTCAATACTCGTTTAATTTCGATAGTGTAACATTTACAGTTTATCTACACTCATAATTTTTTATTACTTCCTGTATTTTGTATTAAATGGTGTAAAAATATATCAAGTTTTAGTAATAATAAATGCAATTCTTATTTTTAGCAAAAATTTGAGCTACTGATAATCATCAGCTTTAACTAAAACAGCAGTTTTTCAAATAGTTTCGGTATAATCGGTAACAAGAATATTGGTCGATACGGTGTCCAAGAACCAAGAACAATGATGTGTAGAGACAAAGAAGCAGATATAGTAACTTAACAGAGTGAAATACTACAAATATGAACAGTAATCAGGAGATTATTATTGACAATTAAAAGATAGATAAGATTCTGCCAAACTAATATTTTTTTTGCAACAAATCTGGACCTAAACTTCTTTTTAATATACTCTTTTTTTCCTTTAAATTTGCCTTATTCATCAACAGTTTTAAAAAAAACCAATTATCTGAACTCTCCTGTAACTTATTCCAACCTAAAATCTGCACTCAAATCTTGCAAAAATACATCTGCTAGGCCTAATAACGTTCGTTATATATTCTTAAAGTAATTTGTCACCTCCATGTCTATATACTCTTCGAGATATATAATAAAATATAGCTTTTTTGCAAAATTTTCTAATCAATGTCCAACCTTAATAGTATTACCAATAAAAAGATGAACTACTTACCTCTGTCCCTGATTCTTATAGGCCTATATCTCTTAAATGTACCATGTGTAAAATACTTAAATAATAATCAATAAACAAAAGGACAATCTGCCTTTGGACGATACAGATCCACTAGCGATAATCTTGTCCTTTTTAATATATAATATATAGTTATAATCACTAAGCTAAATCTTTTATTTCCTTTAAAAGCTTTTGTCTCAAAGGACCTTTGTCTTTTCTTCCATTTATACTGTAAACAATGGTACTTTACTGGTTTAGTATTAACTTCTACCTTGTTTTATATCGCCATAAGTAATCTTTGTTTTAAATATGTAGCTTATGCAGATAATTTAATATTATACTACCACCGACGTTCAGAATCCACTAGTTCTAAAATTTTCCAATAAACATAATAATCAACAGGACTCCTACACCTATATTTATGTATAATTCACCTTTTTCCATAGTTATTCATTGTAAAATACTTTGTTTGACATTTGACCCGCCTGTCTTAAAAGCAGCATATTTTTGTATTTTTAAGTTAATCTGTTCGTGCCTCAAAAGATTAAATATTCCTAAAACACTGTCTCATTATTACTGAGGTGCAGATGAAAGGTCGCTCTTTAAAGTATATAAAGCACGTCTATCTATCTATCTATATACAGATTTTTACAGCTGCCGCCGCCTTCCTTCTTTTAGCCAACGTCTCCAGTCCTTTCTGTTCTGCCATTCTCCATCTCCTCTCGTCTTTCCATGGCCTCGTCCACTTCATCCCTACATGATCTTCGGGGTCTTCCTCTTTTGCTCCTTCCTATTGGGCTCCAATCCGAAATTTTGCTGTCCACCTTGTATGATCTGTTTTTCTCACATTTATATACCAAATTTAAAACATTTTTATTCGATGTAGCTGAGTATGTCTTGTTCTACTGCCATTCTTCGTTTTATCTCCTCATTTCTGATGTGATCTATTTTTGTCACTCTGCAGCTTCTTCTTGAACTCCATTTCAGTTGCTGTAATTTTGGACCTGTTTCGTTTATTTATTACCTAATTCTCTGCTCCATAGGTCATTATACTGCGTACCAAGGTGTTATAAATTCTCTTCTTTGTATTTCTGGTAATCTGTCTATCCCACAGTGACCCGTTAATTTGTTTAAGACATGTTCTTCTTTGTGCTAATCTGCTAGTTATCTCCTGCTCGGTGGTTCCATTTTTTGACAGTATGAATCACGAAAAAGCACGTACTCGCTCTAAATTAGATTATGGCAGCATTGCGCATATGTCTGCTTCTAAGAGAAATCTGGAATTCTAAAACTTTATCCATAACATAGCCCTTCGACTTTGTCTAGGCGCATTTCGTTTCAGTTCATCTGGGAGTCTCTACTGTGACGCTGCTAAACCCTTCTCTGGATTACACGGCAATACCTTCTCCTTAACTATGCTGCATGTGTCGTTTCTTGAAACTCCTTTAATCCTGGCTACCATTTATCCACAATAACAAAATTCTTACAAATCCTATCCCCCTCCTTCCAGTTCCTCCTTGTATTATGCACCCCCTTAAACTAACACATACTTAACCCATTAACGACCAAGCACAGAAATACTGAAATAATATATAATATATTTTATTAACTAGGGTGAAATAAACTAAAACATTCGTAAAAAAATTGTTTTACACTTTGATAATGACAGGTGTCACAACAAAAAAATGGTTCGTTTTCGAACCTTTGGCGGAATTGAGATATAAAAATTGAAATACACATTTTTATTTTTTGTGAAAAGTCTCAAAATATTTAGAGTGTAAAGGGACCTGGCATTTTTGACAAACAAAAACAGTATGCTTAGAACACTCCCTGCACCTTCTTCTTGCATTTTCTGATTTCTTATCTTTTCGGATTTCATCTGGTAAGCTATTTTTTGACGGTCTACCCATGTTTACTGTCAACGGTACAGTTGACTTTTCATCTTCTTCACTCTCATTCTGGTCTAATTCTTCTTGTTTTTCATCTTCCGATTTCATTAGAAAAACAACAATATATGACCGAAAATCGATTTGGGAAATGGAGCTTTTATTTGCCACTCTGTAAAGTTTCCAGGCATTTACAATGGAACTATCAATTACGTTTTTAAAAAGTGGCCACCACCATTTCTTTCCTCGTACAGCAATCCTGTAATTCGCAATACCGTTGTCATTTAAGTCAACGCCGCCCATACATCTATTGTATTCTTGGATAACATTTTTAATAAGTATATTTACTTCTTTATGCTGCTTGCGATCGTACCTCTTTGCAAAGCCTATGGGACGAACCGGACAGTTATTGGAGATTACTGTTACGACTGAGTTGTCATTCCATCTAATTATAGACAGTTCAGCTTCTTTGTCAAAAACGAAGTCGAACGACCCTCTATCTTTTTTAGAAATAATTTTAGATGTTTCCAGTGGACACTTTTCAATCCTGTTTTCTCGCACTGTGCCAGTTGCATAAATTCCCTTTTCTTTCAATATTGTGAACAGCTTATAAGATAAAAAGAAGTTGTCAAAAAATACTTTGTGGTTAGAGGGAGTTTCTACAACACTTAGTAATTTTAATACTACATCAGCACACAAGCCTAAATCTGATTTTGTTGTGCTAGCACCACCGTAGGGGATAAACTGGAATAGGTATCCATCAGATGAACAGAAGCACAATAACTTATACCCAAAACGCACAGGTTTTCCCTTTATAAACATTTTTGCAGAGTGCCTTCCAAAATAGCCATTTCTTCGTCTATAGATAAATTATATGCGAAAATACCAAATTGCAGGAATTTTCGATTCATTATGTCGATAAAGGGGCGAAGTTTTGCAAATTTATCATTTTTGTGTAATACCGTATTATCACTTACGTGAATATAGTTTTTGATACGCCGAAATTTATTTCTACTAATGCAGTTCCTAATGAATGTCACGTTCTTATCCTGGTCCTTGCTCCAGTACATATCTATTTGTGGCAAGGTGTGATATCCTGTAAAAATGAGTATTCCCAAAAACCTTTTCAGTGATGCATTTGTCAAATGAAAATCATGACAATTATCGTGGGCATATTTTATGGTAAAATTAACCATAAGGTTGTAAACTTCATCATCGAAGAAGAGCTGGAAACATTCGTAAGGGGTTTTGCCGGCGACACGGTTCTCAATTTCTATCCCTTTTTTAATTTCATGTGATTGTGGTGCTGCTGAAAATGTAGGATCAGTTTTTGTAGACCATTTTGGAGTTGTCACACTACACACTTTACGTTTTTTATTTGATTTGCTTGTTGTTGGTTTGACATCGAATGAATCCTTATTAGGAATCTCTACAAAGCCGGCAAATGTAAAATGTACCGGCAGTCTCTCGAATCTCATTGTCACCTACAACGTCACGTAATAGATGATATAAAATTAAAAAATAGTGAATAGGTTACCTGTTACAACATCATCATTAATCATTTCTTCATCTGTTAATTCGTCACAGTCTGGAGGTATTATAGCTATTTCTGCGACCCCATCATCATTATCACTGAGATTCTCCAATTCGGCTTCTAATTCCAATAAAGTTAGAGCCCTTTTAGGGTTATTTTTCCAAATCGGCATATTGTCTATAACGCTACACAACCTCCCAGCCCTAGATTATAACAAAACTGAATGCCATAATATCCGTCTTTCTAACACAACATATAATAAAGAAATATCCTATCAAACGAGAGGCACGTGTGCGCAGTGAAATAACTGCGTGCGCGTCACCTTGAAATTCCTGACCAGACAAGATTCAAAGTCGACTTCCGCCAATGGTTCGTTATTGAACCATTATTTTCAAACACGAGATTTGATGACTGAAAATTTTTTTTTTGTATTTTTATAACAATTGACGTACACATAGGTTAAAAAAATCAAGTGAGAATTTATTTGACCAGAAAAGTGTTTTACCAATAAAATTACTACATTAAAAATAGTACTACACTAAAAAGTGGTGTCGAAGGATTGAAAATGTCGGTAAAAAAAAATTTACCTATTGCCAATAAAAAATTTTATAAAAAAATGGTGCGTTTTCGCACCATTGGCTCTAAATCGGTTAACAAAATTCATTAAATGCGAAACACCCAAAGAACTTATGATAACCGCATTTTTCGAAATGATTCACAATACTATAAAGCTTAACACGTTGCCTGCCATCTCGGACCGAGAAAAAAATTGCTCTGCAAGCCAGCGAGGTCTATTTGACCGAGAATTTTAATGTCGTAATTGTGTATGTAACTGTAATGCCGTCTCGGTGACTATGGCGTGAACGAAATGTATTACAAAATCCTCGACGGCAGGTAAGGTGTTAAATAAGGTTGGCATTTAGTTTAGTTACTATTAAGTTTAAATGGGATTTAAAGATAATCAAGGTAAATAAGCAAAGTTACACATATGTAACACATCAAGCGTTATGTTATAAATTACTTTAAAATGTTAAGTCCAAAATTACATTTTATTGATCCTTTGCTTACCACTATAAGTTTTTTTGGGCTGTCCACGAAGATTCTATATAGGCAGTGCTGTATTTTGATTATTTTGTAAGGCCAAAGTAACAAAAAGTTTTGGTAACTGTTTGTTTTGGTACGATAAAAATTTGACCAAATCTTACAATGGCGATCAAAGTGTTTGGTTTACCTGAGATGTACCGTAAGTTATGATAGTATGACTCTACTTTTCTTTTAAACTTTTCTCTTTATCAGGCATTAATGTAAAAGTTAGACTGATGAAGCACTTTAGCAGACTTCCAGGGGCCAGGGGAACCAGAGTTGGTTTACGTGCAGATAAGGAGTCTTTATAGACCCAAAATTAAATCATTTATGATTTTTAATGATTCCTTAATCATTGCATATTCACAAAGTACTTTGAATAAAGCGACTTGATTGTGCGAAACATAATTTCTTCAATATATTGGTATATATTACTAGTTTTGCCGATACGACAATAATTCTTCTCTAAACGAAATTTAGATTAAAGCTATTTTAAGGATTTATTTAAGTTAAGTATACACGTGCATTTCACCTTTCTCCTTATTAAGATGAAAAGTAAATATTTTATTTTCGTTAAAGATTGACAGATCATTCGTGCCAAACGTGTTTTTAAAAATCGTAAGTTAAATGTTCCAGTTATTAGCACACCCTAACTTGCGTGATTTGATAGCACGTATATTAGTCAGGAATAATCTTAATGTAGATAATAATATTGTTTCCTCCTCGTATTTCGCGTTATGTAATTAAACAATTAAACGTGACAGCGTATTATTAATCAGCTTGATAATATTTCTGCAGAGGATAATGCAGATGAGTTTACAAATTAATCCCTGCCACCAAACAGTATTGTAGATTGCTGTTAGATCTATTAGTGCTGCGGATGTTATTTGTTTAATTTAAAATCCCACGAGGAAACTAAGTTCCAGTAGCTGGCTGTATACCATATATCACAAAAAATTGTTTAAAATCCTTTATAAAGGGTATATAAAAATGCCCCAAACGGGCTATCACAAACACATTGCAAAACGTTTTCGGATTAATCAATCCAACTGTAGTTGTTATCAACAGGTCCTCGTGGACACTTCGTCTCAGGACCATTTTACTCATGTAGAGTCATACGCCGCCATGTTACCTTTCCAGCGGTAACTTAAACATCACAAAGTATAACTACTAATAATGTAAAACAACTACAAATTTAAAACATTTAAAGGGTTTTGACCCATATATTTTGGTGGCTACTAGCATGTACAACCGTTTGCACTGATGATGGATTGATTAATCCGAAAACGTTTTGCAATGTGTTTGTGATAGCCTGTTTGGGGCACTTTTATATACCTTTTATAAAGGATTTTAAACAATTTTTTGTAATTTAAAATCATACTTTTTAAAAATTAATTCAGTGACAAGACTTGAAACTTACACCTTTAATTAGGAAAAAACACGCAGCTTAATGAGATATTTTTTTGTATTCTGGGACCGAAAATATCCGATCTAAACATAACATTTCTCTATATTGTCTTTTGTGTTCTTGATCCTTCGTTCCCAGCCATCTGTGATATAATTTTTACTTTTGTTCTTTCATTTCCTGTAGTTTATCATTAGACCAATTATTTGTCTTTCTGAGTTTGTTTACTCTTATGCCTAATGATTCTTTGGCCGCTTAATGTATTCCGTTTTTTTATTATTCTATGTAACTCTTTTGTTGTTTTATGTTTAAATTCCTGTGGTAGTTGTTGCTTCAATATTTTTTTATAAAATTGTCTAGTATAATCGTTGTCTAAACTTGTTAGATTATACTGCAGTTGTTTAACTTCTGCTGAGTGATTTTCATTTAATTTTTTATTTTGTTGGTGTTTACCATTTTCGCTTAGCGGTAACCGTAAGAGCGGAAACACTCTTAAGTCATGCACTTTTATTTTAGATTTTTGTTTCATTATTGGGTAATCAATAGACTTCGGCAAATATGCATATTGCAAATATTTCATATTTTATGCAAATATTTCATATTTTGGCATATTTGTATAAAAGTTTGCATAAAGTGCCTAAAAGTTCAGATTTTTATACTGTATTTGAAAATTTTTAAACATACCAATTTATTTCAATTCTTGTATAAAATTTTGTAGTCATTTTAATAAAGAAATGATCTAAGTACGTAAATTCTACAGGTACAAAACATTTACAATTTCAAAGAAGATCAATTTAAGTAGCCCTCAACATTCTTAGAAAGTCTCGGTCACTGAGGAATTCAGTTATTGGATAATCGCTAAAGGTTCGCTCATTTGAATTTAATGATCTAATTCCCAAATCTATCTACAATTTATTGTATCTTAACAGCAGGTAAACGGCTAATAGTTTTGTTCCTAATTTAGGGATTTTCCAAAATCTCCCAGTTTATTGAATTAGGTACCTAAACATTTCTAATTTTATGCTCAGATTTGTAAATCATTTTTGTTTTGATATTCAAAGCGTAAACACTCGTTGTGCGTAACAAAAAGGAAGGTTGTGATTTTATAATGCCTAAAAAAACCAGTGCTTCAACTTGGATTAAACCTTATAAAGAGCTGTCTATGGATATGGGAAAAATCTACTGTTCAGTCTGTGGCAAAATTGTAAGTATCTAATATTTTCTATTAAATATCTAATATTTCATACATACAGGGTGTTTCCAAATGACACTTACAACGTTTGACTATAGATACTTCTCGAAAAATTGAACAAAACGATATAGTTAATGAGGGGTCAAACTTATTTACTTTTCAAAATACAGGGTGTTAAAATTAAAAAAAATTAAATCCTTTTAGTTAATAACAACAATAACTTTAAAACCAATAAACGTATTTACTTGAAATTTAGTACTCGTAGGTTGTTTTTAAATAAAAAATAGCTTCCTTTAGTGAGAAAAAATTGTCCATGGTACAATACAATGGTGTGTATTTAGAAAAAAAATTTCACCTTTACTTTTTTTTATGAAGTCAGCTATTCTAAAACACAATTATTTTTATTGTAATTGAATTAACATAAAAAACTTTTGTTGAATTTTAAAATAAGTTATATGATGTACTAATGGTAAGTAACAAAAACTAATTTGTGGATTAATACTGCATTTAAAACACTTAGCGAGTGTTTTTTTCCAAACCAGTTATTTGATTAACCAAAAACACCTTGTATATTATTTTATTTTAAAAGTTGGGTTAAAATAAAGGTTTTTATTTTTATTAATAGATAGCATGTGAGAAGAAATTTCAGATAGACCAACATTTGAGAACTGCTTCACACATTGCAAAAAAAGGAAAAATAGGAGAAAAACATCAAACTTCAATGGCTAAGTATTTCCAATCTACTTCAAAAAAATTAGATGAGCAAGAAACTTTTAATCAAGACTTGTGTCGCGCATTAGTGTCTGCAAACATACCGCTTTCAAAATTAGCAAATGTAAATTTTAGTTCGTTTCTAAAAAAATATTGCAAACTTAATGTTCCAAGTGATCGGTCTCTAAGAAGAAATAATGTGAACGGGCTATACTCGTCGGTATTAATTAATATTAAGGAAGAAATTGCAGATAATTATTTTTACATATCTGTAGACGAAACCACTGATTCCTCAGGAAAGTATATTGCTCATTTATTGATTGGTGTTCTTAAAGAGAGGTAATATTGGAAAAGATATTTTTAAAAATTTGAAGCTACTATGGAAAAAAATAAAGGTTACCATATTCTTTCTGAAGTAGTCAGTGTTCTAGCTGGAAATATTTCGGAAACAATTAATTTAGAACCAAATGTTTTGGTTAGTTTGAAAAATGCTCCCGTTACATCAGTTGATGTTGAACGAAGTTTTTCCATATATAAATATATGTACTCAGACAGAAGCCACAAGTTTTTGTTAGAAAATTTTGAACACCACTTGGTCATTTATTGTTACCATAATTCTAAATAAGTTTATTCATACTTAAAAATGATGTAGTTACTTAAAATAAATGTAAATCTTAATGAATAGTAGGAAATATTTAGTTATGTACACTTTTTTTTTAAATAAAATTGTTACTATTTTACGATTTTTTTATTTATTTGTATGCATATTTTGTAAAATATTTGCATATTTTCAGGTAAACACGTGCATATTTATGCGCATATTTTCTACATTTTTATTTGCATATTTGCCGAAGTCTAGTAATCAATTACTGATCTAAAGTTTGTTGTAGGCCGAGTCCATGTTTATGTATGTATTTCATTATGTTTGAAATACCCATTAATGATCCTTAGTGACTTGTGTCTACACATTCCTATTAAGTTATTGCCATTGTCGTTTGTAGTGTTTTCTCCATATGGTCCATATGGTTTTATCATTTATTCTTCTACCACTTCTTGCATTGAGGTCACCTAGTATAATAGTTCCCCTTGTTTGACCTATTTGAGAGATAGTTTCATCTAGGACTTCATAGTATTATATTTTCTCTTCTAAGCATGCATCATCATTCGGACCGTATGTGCATATTATTTTTATTTTTGATCCTTTCAGGTTGAGGTTGATCTTTATGATTCTTTCATTTATTGCTTGCCAATTCGATATATTCTTTTTGTACTTCTTCAATATAAATTTTGATTGATATTGATATAAATTGATATTTCTACCTACATTTAAATAAAAACACACTTTTTGTTATCAAACTAAACCAACTAAATATTGGAAATTGAATTAACATGAATAATGATTTCGGTTGATTTCTGTAAAATTTACATTAAAATTCCTAAAGAGTTCTCGGTAAAGTTAAGCTTTCGTGTAGGTCACAGTCACGCAGTTTCTGGTCGCAAAAACGTCCCAAGGACAACTCATTCGATGAAAATTGCCCGGGATAAAAGAATGTCGTGCATATAATACAAATATCTAGGTGAATGCTTGGGGATTACTCACGAATTCAGTTTAAAAATCTATTTTTCTTTGCTAAAAGCCGTAGCATTGGTTATTACATTTTAATTACTTTAGAATTTTACAGAATAATATAAAATTAGTAGCTATACAATTCTTCGTCGCCATTTTTTAAAAACGCCTTAAAAACATTGGTTAGAAAAAATAAATATGTTGGGTTAACATACCATATTTTTTTAACTTTTCCATAAATTATGTTAAAAGAAATGGTATTGAACACAACGTCAAAAAATGGTGAATGTTAAGGATGTGCAATTAAATGACCTGCAACTGTATTTAATTACATAATGCATACAAATTTCTTACAGAAATCATGCTAAATTAGTGTGTGACTTACAGAATCTTATGCTGTTTTATTATTGGCTTTTTGACTGGCCTAATCGAGCTAGAATGTGTATGTTGAACGTGTACGAACAAAACAAAATTCCTCAAGAATGAAGATTAAGCATCCCTAAACCTTTCTTCAAAAAGGTACACAAATCGGACCCAGAAAATTACAGAGAAATTAATTTAATAAACACAACATTAAAATTGAATGAAATGATAACACTAGCAGAAGAACAAGTACCTAATTCAGTAAATTTGTACTGTGAAGTGATACTAGTAGGAAAGTTTTGGGGAAGTTCTGATTTTTTCATTCCATATGTGTTTTGGGGTGCTAAATTTGAATCTGAGGTTTGCGGACAAAATTTCGTGACGCAACATTTAAAAAACCAGAAGAAATCGTTTTTTTTTGCTTTTTTCCGGTTTTTTGCTTAAAACTCGAAAACTGTTAACTTTAAGTAAATGGTCTGTTTACAGAAATTAAAGTACTTAAAGTCTCAAGTGCAAGTTGAAAATTGGCTATTTGTACCGGTGTGACTGCAAAACCCACTTTTTAGATTTGTATTGAAAGGTTTTCAGTTAATTTCCCCTAGTATTTAAGCTAATTAAAATAAAGACCGAGTCACACGGATAATTCACGTTTTGACTCAAATATTATAGCTAGATTACAAAAAATCAAAATAACTCAGTTAAAAAGCAGTTAAAGGCGCTTTACATTCCAAACGGCAACAATGTGCTAAACTGTTGTAGACGTTGTAGTATGTGAGTACGCGTAGCGCACTGTAAACTGGATGGCACTCGATCGGCATTCGGCACAGTGTGACAGTGGTGGGAGAAGATATCGACCTACTGGTCATTTTGATTGGCCTTTGTAGCCCTGATATAAAAAATGTATTTTTTTTTTGACGCCAGGTAAAGGAAAGGTTTCGCAAAAACTCTACAACCCTCATCTGGCTGCTGAGAAAATCCTATTGGATCATATTTTATTCCTACATGCGATGAGTGGTTGTGATACTACTTCTGCATTGTTTAATCAAGGGTAACTGAAATTTCTTAAAGTCCTGCAGAAGAACAAAGATTTGCAATCGGTAATTGAATCTTTCAAATACCCTAATTCAAGTCAAGATGAGATTGCCACAGCAGGAAACATGTTTCTCACGGCTCTATATAGAAAAAAGAGACAAAACTAAACGATTTAAGATATAAACAATACGTATCTTCATCATTCAAAAATAAGACCAACATTTCCTCATTGCCCCCATCTAAAGCTGCTGCACGAGAACATTCACTGAGAGTTTACTATCAGGTGCAGCAGTGGTTATCCGTTCAAGCCACACCTAACGAGCAACAAAAAGACCCAAGTGAGTGGGGATGGCAAAAAACTAGTAGTGGTCTTGTACTCCGGTACTCCGGACACTCCAGTGTCAATACTCCGGTACATTTCATGTAAATGTAAAAAGGGCTGTCAACGCAATTGTGGATGCAGGAAGGCGGGACTCCATTGTTCCCCAATATGCGCATCATGCGAAGGACTGTGTAGCAATGTTGAGCCCCCAGAAGACAGCTCTGACATAGACGTAGAAGAAACTGAAGAAAGAGGGAGAGGTAGGTTGGATCTGACAAGTTATTTTGTAGTCATTCATCTCTCCTTGATATATGATATGTGTCGCTCCACTTTTATTTTCCAGGAGAACGACTCCCGACGTGGACGATGGAGCAATGAGACCCTGAGCCAGGACCCGATGCCATCGAAGAACCTCACTACGATGCGGAAGGTATGTTTAATCTCACAATCTATTTTGCAATCTTCATCTCTTCTTGATAAATGACTTTTATTTTCCAGAACAAGCAGAACCAAGACTCATCGTTATCAAAGAACCTCAGCCAAGGCCTACCAAAAGACAACGGCTCATATAAATTTTGCATATTATAATTTATAATCATAATAATATATGATCATAAGTAACGAGATTTCAAATTTTATTTTGTTACGAGTTCTACCTACCTACTGAATTTGCATAATTTTTCCCTTTTTTCTTTTTAATTACTTGTGTGGAAAACTAGGTGACATTTATCAAATGACAGCATCCATAAAAATTAAATATTGAAATATTGAAATGTAAAAAGTGGGTTTTGCATAAAATGCTAAAAATTTACAATTTTCAACTCGTACTAGAAACCGAACGATTCGTTTGAAAAAAAAACTAAATACCGGTATTTGTAGAAAATTTCAGGTACTTTAATTTCTGTAAATAGACTATTTACCAAAAGTTGATAGTTTTCGAGTTTTAAGCAAAAAACCCGAAAAACGAAGAAAAAACATCGGTTTATTCTGTTTTTTTTTATTGTTGCGTCACGAAATTTTGTCCGCAAACCCCAGATTCGGATTAAGCACCCCAAAAAACATATGGAATGAAAAAAATCAGAACTACCCCAAAACTTGGGGTAGTTTTGGGGTAGTAAACCAAAGGTTTTGTGGGTAAACCAAAGGTTTTAGGTCGGATTTAGGCAAGTGCAAGAGAAATCATTAGAATTCTTCAAACCAGCATATCTACGTTTCGTGGACCTTACAAAGACATTTAACCGGATTAAATTAAAAAAAGTTATCTACTTACTTGACACAAGAGAGATATCTCTAGGAATAATCAAAACGATCAAAAATATCTACCAAAACAACACAATAAAAGTAAAAGTAGAAGAAGAACTAACCGACCCTATTGAAGCTTGCAATGGGGTTATACAGGAAGATTTGTTGAGTCCTCTATTGTTTAACCTGATTATGTATGAAATAATCAAAAAAAAGTAAGAACTAAGAAAGGATACCAAATAGGAGAAAAACAACTTAAAATAATCTACTATGCATACGACGCAATACTACTCTTTCAAAGTAAAGATTACTTACAACGTATGCTGCACCAATTTAATATAACCGCCAGAAAATTTAAAATGTTAATTACGCTAAAAAGACAAAATGCATGGTAACAACATCAAATTTACTAAGACGTAAATTGGAGCTGAAAGGTCAGATGATAGAACAAGTGATGGAGTTTAAATATCTCGGCATTACATTATCTAGCTACGAAAAGCTAGAAAACGAACGGTAGATCAAGTAAATAGAGCAAACACAGCAGCAGGGTGCCTAAATGAAATAATATGGAAAAGTAAGAATATCGGGAAAGAAACGAAAGGCAGAATTAACAAAACAGTCATCAGACTAATCATGACATACGCCGCAGAAACAAGACCTGATACAGAGAGGACAAAAATGATGTTAGGATCAGCAGAGTTGAAAACACTTAGAAAAATTGACGGTAAGACACCATGGAATAGAGCTAGAAGTCCAGACATACGACGTAAATGCAAGGTGAATAACATTAAGAACTGAATGAGAAATAAAAAAGTAGAATAAAACGATCATATAAGCAAATAGAGTAGTGAAGATTGCAAAAGTCCCCCAATAGGAAGACTATCAGTAGGAAGACCACGAAAACGATGGAACGACAACTTACTGAAGGCACATTAAAAAACAGACAGAATCATGTCTATATACAAAAGAAGAAGAAGAAAAAGAAAAAGAAGACGAACGTTTTAAGGTAAGCCCAGTAGATACTCGTTTGAATTATGGAACTGGCTTAGATCGTTGCTTAAACCGTAATATTCTCAAAATAGCAAAATATGCTTCATTTGCTCTCATTTTATACATACTACATTTCTTGCCATTATTTCTTAAACTACATAAAATGTACGTTAGCTTTAAAAAAACACAAAGTCTATGTCGTTAATTACACTCACTACAAGAGGACTGATTTTACCTTCATCTATTGCAATAAAAGAAAAATAAATTCTCAAAGGCCGAAAAAACAACCGGAACGAAGCTACTCTAGTGAGTAATACATTTCAATTAATGAGAAAAGCTTTTCCCGCATAAACGTTGTTTTGGACTTTTACGCTAGGAATCAATTTCTGTGTAAATTTTTGAATTACCTTTTTGTGTAGTAAAACGTTAAGGCACACAAAATGTTAAAATAACATTATTAAGCAACGTTTTAAACAGAAAAAAAATACTTTTTTAAGATGATCGACATTTTATCTAATGTAGAAAAATATAATATTTGGCAGGTTCCTATGTAGTTATTTCAGAAATTTTATTAGTACTTACTACTACTACAGTAATTTCACTGACTATAGTGAATGCTATAAGAAAACTAATATTACAAAATTAACATTAATAACAATAATATTAATTTATCAATAAAACAATACAAACTGTATTATTAGAATTTAATCACCTGAACTCTCATTTTTTTTATTATTAGTGTCAACTTAGTAAAAAGCAATAGTTATTTAAGTACCAAGGGTATTAAATAAGGGTAATAAATAAAAGTTTATGCCCAGGGTGTGACGATGTTACAAACCAGAGGGTCTCTGGCCTGAGGGTTTGTAGTCGCTCGAGGGCATATACATCTATTAATACCCGCGGTGCATACAAACTTTTATGTCATACTAGTTCGTTTTTGCATCTCCAAATAAATCATCATCATCTTTGGTTCGACAATCCTCTGTGGATCTTGGCCTGCTCTAAGATTCGTCGCCATTCTGTTCGGTTTTTGGCAACATGTTGCCATCTTCTGATTTTTAATATTCGTAAGTCGGTTTCTACTCCATCTAACCACCTAATTCGCGGTCGGCCTTTTACTTCTTTTTCCTACAGGTGTTCCTGTGGTTAGCTTTTTAGCAATGGTATTTTTTGGCATTCGTATTATGTGTCCAGCCCATCTAAGTCGCTGTGTTTTAATGAACGTTATGACATCTGGCTCATCAAAGAGCTGATACAATTCAAAATTATATCTTCTGCGCCACTTCCCTTGGTTGTTTATAGTTCCAAATATTTTGCGGAGTATTTTACGTTCAAATATTCCCAAAAGTCTTTCATCTTTCTGCGTTAGAGTCCATGTTTCTGCTCCATATGTGAGGACTGGCCTCAGCAATGTTTTGTATATAATAATTTTAGTTTTTCTTTGAATGTTTCTTGAGTGGAAATGCTTTTGGAGTCCATAGTATGCCCTATTTGTAAGATTTATTCGTCTTCTGATTTCTTCGCTTGTTTTATTGGTAGCAGCCAATAGCGACCCAAGGTATGTGGGTATGACTTCCAAAGACTGTTTCTCGTTTCTCATTTGCTATCGGATTCTTTGTAACCAACATGTACTTGGTTTTGTCGTCGTTGATGACTAGACCGACCTGTTTCGCCGCTGTTTCCAATTCCAGGAGATATCGCTTACTACGCCCTACTATGTCAATGTCATCAGCATATGCTAAGACTTGTATCGATCTATTGTAAATAGTACCGCCATCCCTAATTCGTGTATCTCGGACTGCCTTTTCTAAGGCAATATTAAATAGGAGGCAAGCCAGAGCATCCCCTTGTCTGAGTCCATCCTTTATCTCAAAGGATCTAGAACTCTCTCCCTGTATTCTAACAGTGGCTTCTAAGTTAGACATTGTCATTCTCGTTAGTGGCATAAGTTTCTCTGGTATACCAAACTCATGCATTGATTGGTATAGCACTGTTCTCTTGACACTGTCGTATGCGGCCTTGAAGTCGACGAATAGGTGATGGATTTCAATATTGAATTCTAATGTTTTCTCGAGAATCTGTCTTATTGACTGAATCTGGTCAATTGTTGATTTTTCTAGAGTAAATCCAACTTGATATTTACCAATTATGCCCACTGTGTAAACTTGCAACCTTTCGTAGAGAATATTTGCTAGTATTTTGTAAGCAGTTGTTAACAGGGTTATACCTCTATAGTTGTCACACTGGAGCTGGTCACCTTTTTTATGTAACGGGCATATCACGCCTTGAGACTATTCACAAGGCATGGTCTCATTATGCCAAACAAGAAGTAAAAGCTTATGCAGTGTCTGTAGTAGGGCATCGCCACCATTCTTGTAGAGCTCACTGCAAATTTGATCAACTCCTGGTGATTTATTATTTTTGGGCTTTTTTTATTATCTCCAAATAAATATAAATTGATATAAGGTTAAATGTTCGAATAAATAAACTTTGATGAAATAAAAGGAAGATATCGAGCACATTTTTATTAAATAAATCTTGCCCACGTACTTTCGCTTCCTAGAGCATCTTCAAGGTCATCTGAAATAAGCCAAAAAACGTTTTTTTAACTGAAGAACTTAATTTACTTCATTATCGTCATAACTATAATATGGTCGGAAACCAGAGATAAAATGGCTCCCGGTCTTAACGGAAATGTTAAGGTGACATGTGACATATGACAGCTTGTGATCTGCACATTTCAAAATTCTACGAAACTAAGCATTGATTAAAGGTCCAACTTACACTACTATAGAAAGTCAACTGATATAATATGAAATTATATAGAATATTTAAAGTAGATTGCATAAACCAGATCTCATACTCAAACGTGTCTATAATAATTAGGGTGTTAGAGAGCAACTCAAGTTGACGTAAAGTATGAATGCGAGTTCATTTAAAGGTATAACATCTAGGCAACCATTGGAAATTTTTTGGTAGTAATTTTTTATTTAGAATATTGTTATAGGGTCTGTGCCTCTCTATATAGAATCAATTTTCGACCAAATATGTTTTATTCCCATTTGGTAAAAACTAATTATAAACAAAATGTTTTATGATCACTTAAAAAGTGATTATTTATATATATATATATATATAACTACGTAATATTTTTTTACCCATTTTTCAGTTTCACCAAAGTTTCAAGCTAGCAGAATTCGAAAAACAACTTTTTGCCTATGACATATTTTTTCACTCATTTTTTACTAATTTATTACCACCTTTATAATTTTTTATCTCCAAACCACTCTTAATGGGCGCTATTCTGCTGGCTTAAAGTTCAAACTAGCAAAATTAAAAAAAAAAAAACGTTTTGCCGATGGCATATTTTTCACCCATTTCTTACTAATTTATTACCACCCTAATAATTTTTCACCACAAAACCACCCTTAAGCGGAGCGATTCTGCTGACTTAAACTGATTCTGACACTTAAACGTAGTAAAATTCCAAAAAAAAATCACCCATCAACTACTCCTTATGAGAAGTGAATAATTCTGTTGGGTTTATGTTTAAGGTGATAACAAATCTACTTTTACAATTTTACTTTACTCTACTTGTAACTGAAAGTATAAGTTGCTTGCCAGGTTTTTACTGAATTTTATCCACCCTCATAATTTTTGAGTCCCTAAGCCACAGTTAATGGAAAACATTCAACAAGCTACACATTCACGCTAGCTAAATGCAAAACCTTTTTCTAAATACAAAAGTACAGAAGTGCAAAAGATTTTTACCAGCCTAAGTAGTCACTTGTTTTTCAACTACATTCGGAAATGTTAGTCTGTGCTAACTAATATTTATTTATTTAAAGTTTAAATATTGAAAATAAGAAAAAAGCTTTATCCCAAAAATTATAAATAAAACTGTTTTAAAAAATTTACTCTGTTTCGAGGCGTAAGTAGAGTAGAATAGGTTTCAACTATAATGGCGTAAATATCTAGGAACAGTAGAGCCTCACCAAACAAAGCAGTGACGTTTCAAAACATACTACAAAAAAGGGCATTCTGTATGAAACCCATCTTCCCAGTACCATGTACGATAACCAACCTACTTTCTTTTGAAATTTTTTTGAATAATCCTTTGCCACTGTCATCTGTCCAGCTATTTAGCGTAGTGTGTCCTGAATGTGCATAGGTTTCATCAACATATACTATTGATTTACCTTCGCTTCTGTAATATTTAATTTTGTCCAAATATTTCATGCCTAGAGCACGAATATCATTTTGTTCAATTAATATGCGTCGAGTATCTTTCGTTTTCTTCCATTTAAATCCCAAATCTTTCACAATTCTGTAGAGAGAACTTACACTTCCAGTCCACGCGTACACTTTTTCAAGCCTTTACTACAAATAATACACGACAACGGTATTTCTAATGAACTGTTTGTCATACTCTCTCAAGTCTATGATGGTTGCTTTCCTTTTAGTGTTGTAGCTGAAAATTTTAGTGTAATATTTGACTCTGTGTTTGTTAACATACTCGATTGTTGAATGATCCTTTCTACGGTACGTAAAGATACTCCAGTAGCTTTACTCACACTTTATTTAATACTGGACATGTGTGAATTTTGTTACAGTAAGAGAAATGATTGAAAATAAATCAGGTTGGACTAACATACACAGCTGTATCCGTTTAGCGATTAAGAAAAAGAAAGAGAAAGAAAGACAGCTGGACCAACGGCAAGGTAAGAATGAAAAATGCTAAAATTTAAAGCTAGAATAGTGAGTAAGACTATATGAGTTAGAATGCGTGTGTCAGACTGTGGGGAAGGAGGAAATGCCCGTCTGGAAATGATGCCGTACTAGGAGCGATGAGGGTCTTCTACGCGCTACCTGGAACGGGACAGGGAGCCTCCTTGCTGATAAATGAAGTGTGGATGTGTATGAATGGAGAATTAATGAATAAAGCTAGTGCTTTTGAAGTGATGCCGGCCTTACAGCGGCCATTCCGCTTTCGGATCGCTGGATGACAGAGGAGGGTCTGGTTCAAGGACACTAAACATCGATGGGATTGATTTTGTCCTATGCTCTAATGTAAGAAATGCGTTGTGTTGAGTGTGACGTAGGCGTTGGGATTCGTGGTTAATATTTCTTTTATAAGACTATTTAATTATTGTTTTTATATCAATTTACTTGTATAAATAAAATAGGAGGTAATAGATGTGCCATATATGGTTGTGACAAGAATTTTAAAAGTGTGAAAACCAAGAATATCCCTGTTATCCAAAAGAAAAGAAATTAGTGTTGAAATTATAAAGGCTGTTAACCGATGCAGAAGAGCTGATAATTTTAATCCTGATTCTAGTAGAATATGCTCTGTTTATTATACAAGGACTATGAAAAAGATCTTCAAAATTAATTATTAGGTAAAATAAAAAAGCAATAAAATGCCTACAAAATTTTTTTAACGTAACTTATTTTAGGTTTACCTATTAAACACCTTTTAAAGAAAACTGCAGTTCTAACACTTTGTTTATATAAACATACCTTTAACACACCTTCTGTCTCTACTCGTATAGGTAGATTAGATGTTAGAAACAGAAAGCAACTTGTAGCAGAAATTACAAAGGTTGATTCAAATATTTTAAATATCGTATCTAATTAGCATGAACATACTATTACTGAATCTGAAATTATTTTTGAACAAGCTGGTGATAATATAGATTTAAAGCCTGAAAGAGATTTTGAAGCAAAATACAACGAGTTATTAAACAAGTATGAAAAATGAATAGCTGATCATTCCAATTTGAAGAAAAAGAGTCAAAACATACAAAGTTTAATAAGTCAGTTGAGGTATTCTAAAACAAAAAATATGAATGTTCAGAAAAAATAAAAAAAATCTGAAATTTTGTTAAATAACATGTTAACCACAAGTCAAATTGCACTTCTTTCTGAGTGTGGATCAATATATTAGTCCAAAAGTATTTCAAAAAGCCAATCTTTAAATTAGTAAAGAAAAAATAGAAGAACCTGATGAATCTAACAATAGTAGTTCTTTCTCTTCCCAAGAATCATCTTCTAATCAGTCTGCCACCTCATTTTCTGTTGTCAGTGATTTTCAGAAAACTACAGAAGATGTCTTAGAATACATCGCTGGATATTTAGCAAAAAAATTTAAAGATAGTTTACCTGATTTAGGTAATTTCACATACAAAGTTAGTGAACATAGTTATAATTTACCATTATGGGTGCACCAACTCTCTTATGGAGGTCTTATCAAGCCTACAGATGAGTGGTTCATGAAAATAAAATTATGACATAAATATTATGATAAATATATTGATACCTATAGGAAAAATAATGTAGTTGTTGGAAACATTTCAAAAAGAATTTTAAAAAAGAAAAAGTGTTGCCACATGCGCTTACGAAAGACCTTTGTAAACTAAGAACAATAATTAGAATAAATTAAAGAAATTTAAAATTCAAGGAAGCTGAAAATTTTAAGCAAAAAACTTATCCGTCTTGGATTCAACTAAATCAAAAATTAAAAAATTAAATAAAATTGTTCGACAGGGAATGTTTCTAAAGTTTCCTAGTATTGTATACTGTTTAGTTTTACCTATGTATGTTTATGAAATAATTGGTTCAGTATTGAATAGTTTTATTTATCATCAAGTGTATTGGGTATTAATTTGTGCTCTGACTACGTAAGTAAACCACGGATTTATAGATTTTATTTACCAGAAATATTTACTTTGAGAGTAGACTGACATTTATTAATTTAATTATATCCCTAGCAAATGCATTCATTTCGAAAATAAATTTTATGTGCCATGTAAAACAGATCATTAAGAATTTATAAATCTCAATGTCTTAGGTACTGTTAAAAAATCTGGGTATCTGCCATCTATTTACAAAAACAAAACGTAAATTTTTCGTTTTAAACTTTTTAATCTCAAATTTGCTCATCTTCCGTAAAAGTTAATAGTAACAATAAGGTCGATAATTTCTTGTCATCCCCACACCTACGTCACAGCCGCGTGTTGCAGTGAGCTAATACCATAGTTAAGGTATTAGCATAGATAGACTTAGTTTTAAAAAACAAAAATCGCTCACTGTCTAATTAATGTCATGTCATCTTCAAGATAAACAAGAACACCCGCTACATCACAAAATTTACATAACACAAATAAGAATGTATAAAAGGCCCGTCAGGCACTCTATACCAGCCAGCAGGCATAGGCCCTTCAGGCAGATCAAATATTGATCAAACGCGGACTCTGAGCATCGAGGTCATGTGCGGCAAGCATGGGCTCGGTGGCCAGGACTCACTTCTCGAACACCCAGCCGGCGAGGAGAACAAAATTTTTATTTTGTCAAATCGGCGACTGAGTGAACGAGCACACACATTCTTTTCCAGACAGAGAGCTGCCGGTCTAGACCGATGGCTCTCTATCTGGAACACACGCTTTTTTTTTAAGAGTCAGTAAAGTTAAATAGGGAGAAAAGCCGACATGCGTGCTAGCCCCACAGTCTACAGTTAGGTGGCCTAACCACAGTCATTAAAAACAGAAGGGGTCTCATTACCCAAGACACCTTACGTAACATTCAGATGATAAGCCTCCTCACGTAAGTCACACGCTGAGGAGGGGTGGAGGAAAAGCCTGGGGGTCACATAGGTGCCACCTCAACTAGTGAGGTGTGACCGGTTTGATTTTCGGACATGTGGATCCCAGTCTTACAGTGGTATACACATGTTCCTAGGGGTAGGGTTGATCGTCTCGCATGATTGTGTGTGTATGTTGCAGTGACTAATTTAGCAGACAAATTTAGCAGGTAGGCGTTCGGCGTAGACTCGGCGAGGAAAGGGCATTTTAAAGTACCTCGGGAACTATCACCGGAAGTACGAAGATCGAATCTTGCACTAAGGTCAGTCAGGCGGCGTCATGGACTGAGATGTATTTGAAGATTCTAGCCCCCCTCTATAAAAAGGAAAAAACAATAAATAAAAAGGAAAATAAATTCTGAATGTTATGGTTTTTTCTTAAAATATAACTATTTTAACTAGAGTTTTCTGATCTTTTTTTTTATAATGAGTTTAAGTTTTTTTTTTGCAGTATAATAAGACTTTTTTGGAATATTTTAGTATTTAGTTTGCGAGCTTTAAAGCTTTAAATTATATATTGTATTTTAAAAATTAAAATATGTAATGTCATTTCTACGCTTCAGCTACACTACAAGATCGCTTATTAAAGAAATTCTTTATTTATTTAAATTAACGTGCATGCTACATACATGGCTATTAATTATTAGAAACTATAATTTTTTAAAGCAAACATTTTTATTGTGAAATTAAAGTACAAAAGTCAAAGCAACTTCGTTGATAAAGTTTGACACCTATTTTTATGACCTTGTCCTATATTGATTTTTACACATCTGATTTCGATCGCTACCTAAAGTTTTCAATGAATGCTTGGAACAATAAATCTTAAGGTTGTAGCAGCTGGTAATGATAATCCATCTGTCGGAAGTAAATCTGCGATAAGTATCTTTACCTATGGGTGTTGACCTTGGAAAGCTCACGTAAGGTTACTAATGCCCGTTTAATTGGACTTGAAAACATACGAAGAAAAAAATATACTAATGTATAAAAGTCACGTATGTATAGAGCTTTTTATGAAAACAAATTTTATTTTGAGAGTGCTTTATGTTATAGGGAAAATAATTATAATCCCCAGGGATATTGATTATTTTGTGGTATAATTGCATTAGCCCCAAGCTAGTCAATAATAAGAATAATGTTTTATATTAACGAAATAAATGAATAGGTTTGGCTTTCGAGAAACAAAAAAGAAAATATATAATTTGAGTTCTTGATAAATCATTTAATAAGGATCATAACCTTACTTCTAGTAAGACTAAATAGCCTTGCTGCAAGATGTAGGCAACTTTATAGTAAGTAACATTTATAAAATAAAGAAAGGGTTAATAAACATTTACTCATGTTTTGATTTAAAAAAAAAAAACAATTTAGTTAAAGTATGATTTAGACAACTGTGAAATATTTTTTTGATGGTATAAGCTTATTTTTGGAAAAAAAATGCAAAATCATTTGTAAACCAGAAATGCGTTACTGCAAAATTTTATTATTAATCAAAATTAACCACAAACAAAATCCACAAGAAAAACAATTCCTGTAGCTGGCTGTATACCACGTATCACAAAAAAGAGGTTAGTCTTCGTAAGTGGGTATATTTATTTCAAAAACCCTTAAAAGGGCTACATCAAAAAAACAAACGTTTTCGGACTAAACAGTCCATCATCAGGTTTAAAATTTTAAAATTGCAAGGTTATAATGCCTGAGCCACCAAAATACCTGGGTAAAAACCCTTTAAATTACATATAGTTGTAAAAGATTATACATGATGTTGTAAAAAAACTGCGATGTTCAGTATTAAATTAAATTTGACTTCAGGTAACATACATGGCTGAAGTGAGTTCCAAAGCCGGAGAGTTTACTCTTTACTTTAGTCCGAAAACGTTTGTTTATTTGATGTAGCCTTTTTAAGGGTTTTTAAATAAATATACCCATTTACGAAGACTAACCTCTTTTTTTTTGTAACCACAAACGTTTTTTTTTAATGTTCAATCAAACGGTGTCAGACTGTAGGTCAGCTTGATTGACATTTATTTATGTGATTGTCTATTTATCACATTTCTAAATTGTTCTAAGGACTGGAAAAATAAGTCCAGATCTCTTTGGTACCAGACTACATTATAATGCACTCCCTAACCTTCGCGTGATTGGTTGGTGGGTGGGTCGCAATTTAAAAATTGGCGGGTTTCACGTTTATTAAAATGACAATTGAGGTATTGTGGCACTCGGTTGTGGCATATCTAAACAATTTATTAGCAATATATTGTGGTATTTGTACAAAGCGGATAATATTCACATTTTAGGATTAAGCTGACTAGTACAGTTTTATTAGAAATTAAAATTTATTTTTCTTTTGACATTATGTAGGTAAAATTAAATTCTGACATTGTGTTTATTTAATTTTGATATGCTAGTGATGCTTTTTTTTATTATATCTATAGATATTGTTTTAATTTTTCTGTTTAGGTAAATTTTTATTAAGATTCGTTTGTTAAGATTATTAAGATAGAGGTTCCTCTTATTATTTTTATTTCTAGAACATTCATTACTAATATTATTCTCATTAGCTTTCTCTATGTGGAATCGGCTTCTCTAAGTATTTTCCTCTAAACGTTTCTGTTCTCTTCTAGGGACTAAGTACCTCTCCGCTTTTTGTATGAGATTATGGTTTTTCAGAAACATGTAATTTCTGTTCATCCCCATTTTTACTGCCCTACATTCAGAACCATACATCATAGCTGGTCTAAAGGCAGTCCTATACAATTTACCTTTTAGTTTTCTTGGTACCTTTTTTATCATACATCACTCAATTTGCCTCTTTCCTTTACCTTTAATTAAAATATTAGAGATAAAACGGTAATACCAATCCTAAAAGCCGAACATTATCATCTTTTATGAGTTCTTGTCTATCCAAGCCAACTATCTATCTAGGTCTTGAAATTTCATCTTTAAAAGAATATTCTAAATATTTTGTTTGTATCCAACTTAATTTTAATCATTTTTCTTCAAGGACCTGTCTCCGCTACTCTTTTCCACTAATACCCAGGAGGTTCAGTTGTTATCTAATCCAGCACAAATGAGAATAAATATGGGCGAAACCCTGATTTTCACCCATTTTCACACAAAATTTGACAGTTTCACCTGTAATCGTTCTAACACTATAATAGTTGTTCTAACACTATTATAGTTGTTACCTGCTCATACTCCACTCACATATTCAGCCGGCACTCCTTTTCTACTTAATCTCTGCCACAGTAGGTTTCTGATATCTTCATCATGTGCTTTCTCAAGTTTAATAATACTCATACAATGATAATGTAAATTCACTCTAAATTGTTAAATTAGCTCTTAGCTGCCTTTCCTAAATCCAAATTGACATTTATCCATTTTCATTTTTTAGAACCTTACACTTAATTCTGTTAGATTTTACCACAAATGTAGGATAATAAAAAGATATATTGTGAATTGAGTGCTATGAAAAATGGTCATTGTCAACAAAATGAAGCAGAGGTTTACTGGAAATAACGATTGCAAACCAAATAATAAACTTATTTAAATTATGACTGAAAAAAACTTGTTCTACTTGTCCTAAAAATGGTTTAAGGTAATTCTAAGCTTACACACTTTGGCAGTACCTTTTTAACAATAATAGCGTTAGTTTAAGTGAAAAACATGATTTTCGCCAAAAATGTCAGTAACATTACTAAGCCAAAAATGTATCGATATAGTCTTATCATATGGGTAAGAGGCTTGAAGTATTCATAATTAAATTGATGAAATGGTAGATGAAAGAACGAAGTATGCCTAGTTCCATGAAGAGTGTTAAGACCTAATCGATTTAAAACTGTAGGGCAATTTATCAAATTATTAGCAATTTTGTAAAGAAATATTAGACAAAAATAATCTTTTCGTCGATTCATAGAAACCATTTTCAAGTGATCAGCTATCACACTATAACTGTATGGGACAGAGAGGTCATGAAAAGTACTACGGTAATGATAGTGTTTACCAAATTTATACTGAACACGATCAAGCTTGTCTATAGATGTTTAATAGTAAGGTCCCCATACAACTATTGCATATTTTAGTCTGATGTGAATGAGACTATTAAAAAGAATTGGTAAAACAAAACATGAAAATTGAGAAGTGTTTCTAGTTATAAACCCTAATTGTTTAAATGCACTGTATACTGTGACCTCTAGATGCTTACAAAATGTTAATTTACAGTCAAAATAAACACCCAAATCCTTAACACAGTTCTGCCTAGATAGCTGAGTATTATCAATGCTATAATCGTATTTTAAAATTGCTTGCTTCCTGTGAAAAGTAATAACGCAACACTTACCAATGTTTAATTTTAATTCATTTAATTTGCACTAATCGCTAAATCTGCTGAGATCCTCTTGTAGCTTAATTTGATCATACTGACAAGTAATGACTTTATAATTTTTTTTATCATCAGCAAAGTTAAGAAATTTTGAATACTTAATAACTTTTTCAACATCGTTAACAAAGTAACTATCTTAATGCACTGGGTGTTACCAATAAGAAAACTATCATATCAATTAAGCTATTTACCAGCTATACCAATGGCTCCTAATTTACTGATTAAATAACGATGATTTACTTTATCGAACCCCTTTGAGAAGTCAGTATAGATGCTGTCCACCTGGTACTTCCTCTCAAAGGCACCCTTGGTAGACCAACAAGTTTGATACTGTGCTCCTCTCCCTTTGAAAGCCATGCTGTTGGGGTATTATATTATTTTTGTTAGTTGTGGTAAGTGAGAAGTCACTAACTGGTCTAGAAGTTTTTGGATTGCTGACTGTATACAAATTCCTCGGTATTTTTCAATATCTTCCCTTTTACCTGACTTAAAAATGGGTCCAATATAACTGTTTTTCCAGAAAGAATGGAACTCACCAGATATAAGAGATGAATTTTAAAGATATTTTAGATGCATAGTAAGAGAGCACAGTACTTTAATAATACCGGTGGGATTCCATCAGGCCCCGAGGATAATTTGTTTGAAAGTTTTCTTTTAGTAGGTGTATAGATGGTTTTGAAAACATAGGAGATGACAGAGATTTATATATAGCAGATCATGTTCTAGTTTTCATGGTAAGAGGTCTAAGAAAATAGTGAAAATAATCTATTTCATACCAATTTTGTAGCAGAGTTGGTGCAAAAACCCCTCAAATTAAAAACGTGTTGGTGGAATTAATTTCTAATTTCTTAGAAGCCTCAGCATGCTATGCAATAAGATCTGTTTCGAAGGAAATCAATTTAGCAACTTTCATAATAATATATTTCATGATGCATCTTTAATTCCTCCAGAATAATAATTAGTCTTTAAAGAAAAGTTGTCTGTTTAATTTTATAATGTCATAATATTTAAGAGATGCTTTTGTTTTTTGGTTTAAAAAGTTAATGGAGGATGGATCTTATATAAACCTACTTAAGTAGTCTTCAAATACTGATACTTGAAGAAAATGCCAGCGTTTGCGATGGAATTATGTATGATTCAACGTGCTTTTAATCTTCTACTAATTTATCCCGCCGTTATTATCTGAGGTTTTTTAGTGGACTGTATTATTTTAATTGTCTATGCTTAGTAAAGAAGACGAATAACTTACAACAAATTTTTATTTCTCTAAGTACTATAGGTAACAGAAGCAGGTCACTTCAATATGTGATAATATACGGTGTTACATAAAGCTGTTAGTTTAGCAATTGCGGAGACAAATTTTCTTATTAAAACACCATACTTCTTTAGCAAGAGTCTTTTCTAACTGACAGTTGTGTCAACTTAGACAGTGATAGAGGAGTGAATTTAATAATAAACAAAGGAAATATTCTATTTTGAAAATTACAGGATCAGAATACAGAAAACAAAATCAGTTTACAACCAATACTAAATTTTATAATCATCAGATATATTGTTTCTTTTCATTTTGTAATTTGTTGGCTATAAATTAGTAAACGAACACTGGGAAACAAACGGACCATGAATAATTTCTTGGAAAATCTATGACGGTTGAGGAAATCAAATTTATCCATTTTTAGGCTTTCGGATCATATATATATATATATATATATATATATATATATATATATATATATATATATATATATATATATATATATATAAATATATATATTCATATTATTATATTTATATTTTTAGACGAATCGTAGATATCGTGTAATATTTCTATACTTATTTCGTAAATGATATACAGGGTGAGTCATAAGGAACTTTACATACTTCTACCATATGTAGAGTCCCTCAGGGAGCATATCATGTGGCCACTAACAAATGTCAACTCCTCTTCTTTATTAATTAACAGGGTGATTTGTGTAATTGACCATTTATTTCATTTTACTGTAGTGTTTATACGGCTCATTTGATTTTTTAAATTTTTGCATGATACATTACACTACTATCAAGCATTTGACTGGTATTAGCTAAACTAAAAAATTCCAGGACTGGCTTTGAAAAAATTAATTTAGAGATTCGTATTAAATATTACACCCTGTATATATATTTTTTAAAATGCAATAAGTGATTTTTAAACTACATAAATAGCCAATGAAAACGACATATGCGACAATGTTGTCGCACTTTTATTAAATTTTTAGTGAACGATCAAATCTTACCAAAAATAGAACAACCATAATGAAGTATCAAATTATAAGGTAATTAATTTAAACAAATGTTATAAATTTCAAACATTTTAATTGAAATGATAAACTGAGTCACTGCACAACAAAAAACAGTAACTACTAACAATAACGAAGAACAATTAAAAAAAATAAAAATATGTACATAGTTATGATAAACCCATAAATTGGAACTGGAAAATATACAATAATAGTAACAAAATAAAAATAATTCAAAATAGATTTTCGAAATGGAACCCTGCAGCCTATACACATTTTTGTTGCCGAATTGTTAATTGACGTATTGAATTACGGATACTCTGGGGATCGTTTCTAATAGTATTACAACAATGTATAATTCTATCAATTAATTGTTGTCGGTTATTAATATTCACTGCGTAAACTAGTTGCTTCAATCGTCCCCAAATATGGTAATCAACGGGATTGAAATCAGGGGATCTTGAAGGCCACGAAATAGGACCTATACGTCCTATCCACCTGTTGCCATAAACATTATTGAGATGTTGTCTCACTGCCAGTAAAAAGTGTGGGGGCGCCCCATCATGCTGAAAATACATCCCTCGGATAGCAACGTTCGCGTTGGCAAGCAAATTCGGCAAAATGTTTTGTAGAAAGTTCAAATGGACCTGCCCTGTTAAAGGACCATCAAAAAAGTGAGAATCTACTAATTGGTTATTTATGACACCAATCCACACGTTAACCGACAACCTTAACTGAGAACGACGTTCTCGAATAGCATGGGGATTTGCTTCTGCCCACACATGTGAATTTCGTGAATTATTTATCTCGTCTCTGGTAAATTGGGCTTCATCTGTAAATAGTGTCCTGTATAGCGTTGGTCAATTATTGTTAATCCATATACAAAATTCCAACCTATCGATCTCATCTCCAGCATGTAGTCGCTGAACCATTTGAATGTGATATGGGTATAGATTATTTTTTTGTAAGACTCTACTTACTTTTGATTGAGTAACATTGAGTTCTCGACTTACTTGTCTAGTCCTTATTGTAGGGTTCATAGTAATGGCGTCCATAATGTCATCTTCCTGTACTTCATCTACATGTCGCTCTTTTGTTCCGCTAGGAAAAGTGCAATTTTCTCGCAGATAAGTAAAAACTGACCTAAATGTTGGATGACTGGGAGTTCGACGATTAGGAAATCTCCTGCGATATTCTCTACTAGCAGCCCTACCATTCCCATTACAGAATTCATAAACAAATATTATGTCGGCATATTCTGTGGTCGAAAACTGATGTGGCATTTTGAACGAAAGTAACAAAAGCTCTACCAAAACTAACACAATGTACTTAACGTAGATATGACAGAAGAAATATGTATTCTTGTACACATAAATAACAATTGATAATGACAATAATGACAATGGGTATAAAATATCAAGAAACGTCAAACGGTCAACGCCAACCTTCATTTTAAACTTTTTTAGATTTATTTTTATTTAGTACAGTTGATGCAATGTATTATTATTTGACATATAATTTTAATCATTTACAGTCAACAAAAACTAACATATAGAAGAGGTTTGACTTTTTAATCAATTTAATTTATTATTTATCGAAAATAATGCCCCAATACGATCTATGAGTAAAAATTTAAAATTGAAAAACAATTGATTCTATCGTAGAGATAATACAAAGTGACAGTAAAGATGTTAATTTTCTACGTATTAGATAATGTTGTAGGAACTCATTTTAATTAAAATGTTTAAAATTAAAATGTAAAAATTGGTTAAAATGTAAAAGGGTATCCGTAATTCAATACGTCAATTAACAATTCGGCAACAAAAATGTGTATAGGCTGCAGGGTTCCATTTCGAAAATCTATTTTGAATTATTTTTATTTTGTTACCATTATTGTATCTTTTCCAGTTCCAATTTATGGGTTTATCATAACTATGTACATATTTTTATTTTTTTTTTTAATTGTTCTTCGTTATTGTTAGTAGTTACTGTTTTTTGTTGTGCAGTGACTCAGTTTATCATTTCAATTAAAATGTTTGAAATTTATAACATTTGTTTAAATTAATACCTTATAATTTGATACTTCCTTATGGTTGTTATATTTTTGGTAAGATTTGATCGTTCACTAAAAATTTAATAAAAGTGCGACAACATTGCCGTATATGTCGTTTTCATTTACTATTTATGTAGTTTGAAAATCACTTATTGCATTTTAAAAAATATATATACAGGGTGTAATATTTAATACGAATCCCTAAATTAATTTTTCCAAAGCCAGTCCTGAAATTTTTTAGTTTAGCTAATACCAGTCGAATGCTTGATAGCAGTGTACTGTATCATGCAAAAATTAAAAAAATCAAATGAGCCGTATAAACACTACAGTAAAATAAAATAAATGGTCAATTACACAAATCACCCTCTTAATTAATAAAGAAGAGGAGTTGACATTTTTTAGTGGCCACATGATATGCTCCCTGAGGGACTCTACATATGGTAGAAGTATGTAAATTTCCTCATGACTCACCCTGTATATATATTATGTATACAAATAACTAAGTAAATCGATAAGTACGCTTTAACCATAACCCAAACTATTACCCTAAAAAGGAATAAAAGTCGTATTTTTATATTTGTGTCAGACTAAAAGAAAGAGATGTTATCTAAAATTTTAGCGACGTCCCGCCATAATTCTGGCTTATTTTCAAAGCCTAGTGTTTCTAAAAAGACATATCGATAAAGATTAGCTTGCAGCTCTTGTTTCCTCATCCCGGGTTTTATACTACGGAAGCTCGGATTGAAATCCGGTTTTTATACAGATTTATTTTCGTTAAAATGTCGTTAAGTTTAAGAGGTTTAATAGTTCGACTAAAGATTAAGATAAAACACCAAAGATAAATTTGATTATGTTAGATATATAATCAAACGGGTATAGTATTATTGTAAAAAAAATTATCTAATAAATAGATAGGAACTAAATTCATTAAAATAAGGGGGCAGGTTTTATGATCTGCAGTATCAATAGGTTAGGAAAGTTCGTCGAAAGTATAAAGAAAAACATTCAAATATTTTTTATTTTTGCAAATTCTGCCAATTTTTTATTTCTTTAGTTAGTGTATTATAGATTTATTACAAATATTTATTACCCTTTTTTTAACCTATTCTCTATCCTTTCATTGTTGGATATAGGTATTCCCCAGATCTCTCCATCTTTCCCTATCTTGAGCTGTTCTCTGCCATGTGGGACCTCCTTGTTTCCTGATGTCATCTTTCCACCTCATCTGTGGTCTGCCTCTTGATCTCTTTGCATTTAGGTTTAGGTATTTTCCGTTAATACAAATTCCGCTGTTTCCCAATCTGTTGATTTTATTATGTCTTCGAGGGTCAAGGTAAACAGTTTAGGTGAAATTATATCGCCTTGTCGGACTCCTCGTTTAACTTTTATATTATCCGTTATTAATTTGTCGTCCAGAATTACGGTCATGGTTGCGTTTTGGTAAATATTATGTAAATATGGTAAATATCATGTAAATATAATGATACATGATATTTATTACCCTATGCTATGTAAATTCAGTTTGTTGTAACTTCTATCTTTCTACTGTAGAATATATTTCCCTACATCTGTATGCTTGAAATTTACTCCATTATGTTTTCCAGCTTAACTTAACATGGGTTATCCTTAGCGATCTGAAATCGCTACGCTGATTTATCATAATGATATTTGGAACTCTTCTTCTTAGGGTGCCTGTCCGTTCCAAACTTTGGCGATTATTCTGGCTATGATGACTTTGTTGGTTGCTATACGAAATGGTCTTTATATACCATGCGCTCAGGTAAGCAAGACAGCATATTCTTCTTTGTCCTGGGGCCCTTTTTCCTTTAAGTTTACCTTGCAACTTACTTCTTCATTGGGGACTTTGTCTATCCATGGTATCTTCAAGATCCTTATGTATGACCCTAGCTTAAAAGCCTGAAGTTTTGAGGGTGAGGTCATGACTTTTGAACACAGAACTCATAGTCAGAATATCTGACTCTTCTGAAATAATGGTAATCTTACCACAGCTTTTCTATATATATATATATATATATATATATATATATATATATATATATATATCTATATATATAAATATATATATATATATATATATATATATATATATATATATATATATATATCCGGTTTTTTTAGGCGTTACGCCCGTCCGGTAGGGATCTATGGAGGAGTATCACCAAGACGCAAGCCCTTATCTCTTGCCGTACTGCTCCACCATAGGCCGATCAGATCCCAGCATATCCTAGTCTAAGCCGCAGATTCATCTAGAATTTTAAACTGCTGCGTTAGACTTTTTGTTTTCAGTACACCGAGCTGGGGCTCGAACCCACATCCACTGAACCATTCGACAGTGAAGCGAATGAGAGGCAGCCGCACAGCCCGCTGAGCTATCTGACCGACACCGTAGCTTTTCTACAGTCTCTAAATTAATTTTTAGGGCACCAGCCCAGATTAACAGTTTATATATATGCCTAAATTTTAATTTCGTCCAGCGTCTTTGTAAACTATCAGTTTTCCTAATTAATTACGAATTTTTATCTCGAACCAGCCTTGTTGATTTGCAAAGGTAACCACGTCTTGTACAACATATTAAGAAATAAACAATTTAAGCAACTTCATCATACTTATGGATGCAAATAGACTCAGGTGAATACCGACAGCAGTTCTTATTATATTTTTTGACTGAATTATTTTTCTGGGAAGAGGCTTTTTTATAGAAAACGTTTCATCTTGTCCATAGATTAAGACAACCATATGTCTTGTAGAAATGCTCGCATTATTACCTCATTTTCATTAAAGTCGCCGGTAATTACATCCATGTCATCTATGATGATTTTTATTTTCCTCTTTATTTCTAACCCATTATTAATATGATCCGCATTGAAGTAGTCGTCCACAGAGTTTTTATACTTTTCTAAAAGTCATAACATTTATTTGCTTTGAATAATGACAAACTTTCAATCAAACCTAGTAAGAGTTTGTTTATAAAATTTTACTTCACCCTCTATATCAATATTTGTGCCTGCGCAGCTGTTGTGGTCTCAACTAACATATATTTAGTTGTCAAATGGTTTCGGTGTTGGCTAAGGTTTGTGTTTTGACTAAACTTAGCTGGTAACGCAGATCATACGCTTACCGACATTGACGCCAGTGACGTCAGAATTCGACTTTGACCGACTGGCTCAAGTGCCCCATACTTAGATTAAAGAATATCTATCTATCTATCTATCTAATCAGCCTTAAACGCCCACTCTTGGGCATAGGCCTCCCCTGTTAATCTACATGGGTCTCTATTTTGGGCGATCTGCATCCAGTCCTTTCCTGCCGTTCTCTTAAGGTCGTCAGTTCATCTCATCTGTGGTCTTCCAGTTTTTCTTTTCTTTTCCCATGGTCGGCAGTATAGAATTCGCTTATTCTATCTTTCATTTTTTTGCCGAAGAGTGTGACCGGCGAAGTTCCATTTAAGTTTTGCAACCTGTATTGATACATCGTTCACCTTACTGAAATATTTCAGGAATGATTTTAGTTGTTATTAAAAGGTTGTGGATAAAAAGTTTCGGCGAAATAAAAAATTTCAAATGTAGATATTATTTTATTGGGAATAAGCCACATGTAAGGGTTAAAATAAGTTTAGTGAAGTTTGAAGTACCATTTCGGAAATCGTTCTTAAAATACAAACATTAATAAATGAACAAATTTTGTTTTTTTTTTACTTGGTGAAAAATTCTTCTGATAGTTTAATTTTATTTGACTCATTTATATTGATAATTCAGACAAACATTATACATTTTAAAGAAGACGACTTTAAAATGATATTGCCAATATTGCTGAGTTGTAATTGAAATGTTTCTTTCAAGAACAAATTTTCATTGAAACAAGAAATTTTCGAAAATTTAGTAAAAATTTTTATTGAATACTTTTTTGAACAGGACAATTGTTTAATGAAATAATGTCAAAAATAATCTAAAAAGTTTAACGAAAAGTTTTCTGAAAACGAAATTTTTGATTGAATATATTTTAAAAAATTTTAAAATGTTTCGTATACTATTGGACAGAAAGATTTTAGAATAAAAAGTTGCGTGACGGTTTTTTGTTGTGTTGGAACAAACCTATTTTTAATTCAAAGTTATAAAATTTTATTTACATGTTACAAAAAAAAAACACTTTTAATATTGAACATTTCATACATTTTTAAGTTTTAAAATTAAAAATTTAATAATTTAGTATATTAGAAATAAAGATTCTATTGAGAAAAAAAATTTAAAAAAAACAGTTTAGAAATCAATGTCATCGAAATTTTATTAAGCGCGGATTCACGCGCGAAGTTCTAACGAATATTTGTGCCTACCACATAGGGTATGACTACTATTGGGGTTGAAAATTGGGGACAAAAACTATGTGGGGGAGATAGGGCAAGCAAAATAAACGAAACTTATGCGAACGGCACTCAGGGTTTGTTTATAGAGCTGGGTTCCTGGACAAGTGGGGCAATGATTTGGGGAAGTAGCAAAGGAGTTGGATTAGGGCAACTACAAATGAAATGAAATAAAGGGGTTACTTACGTAAGTCTCTTGGGCAAAGGGGCAAACAAAACACAGGAAGGATCTCAAGCAATTTAAAATGAACGCCGCTTCGCGGTACCAAATTATAATGATTACAGCAACTAATTGTAACTATTGAAAGAATTATTAGAAATGAAAAATATATCCGTTTTACATAAAACTCAAAAAAAAGGGGGCTAGAGAGAGAAATAAACAAAACGGTTAGAAAAAAAATTAAATATTTATTGTGTCTCACCACAAACAGTTACAAAATATAAACAATACAAAAAGTCACAAAAGTAAATACAGAAATAACAAAGAGAAACACCATGTCCTAGCCATTTACGAACTCTAGGCGTTGGAGATACTACAAAAATTTATAAATATTACTGCATGGAGGTTAACCTTCTTTAAAAACAAACTAATGTCAAAAAAATAATAAAGCTAGATGTCATATGTCAACATTAAATTTTAAATCTGAGAACAAATAAATTGACAGCTAAAGTCAAACCATAAAATTTACAATTTTGAATATTACAATTTTTGAATCTGTATGTGAGCAATTATTTTTATAAAAAACTATATCGTTACATTTGATTTTTAATATAAAAAAAGTTTTACACAAACAATTCTGGGGGTAGAACTGGAACTTAAACTTTTACACACGAATAAAAGGACTACATCTCATAATGTGAATTATTAAGATTGGAAGCTGGGGTACTGGAACACAAACTTTGAAAAACTAAACTGGACTTAGCTTCTTAAAACCAGGAATAGGTACAGCTGAACACAATGGCAACATTTCAAAACTCACTTTAACTGCTGAACATTGAACATAATAATTGAACAGTGAACTGCTACTAAACTTATTTTCTATAACGTAAGACGAAGAACAAAAGGACATTACAAATTTGATAAAAAGTTTGGACAAACGCTAGAAGCAGATGTCAACGCTCACAACGCCTCAGCGAAAGTGAGCAATTATCTTTCAAATTCATTATCTTAACTTGGTATAAACAAAACTCTAAACAGGAATATTTATTTAAAACGCAGTATCGAGTGGTTCAAAGATCAAAGAATGACGAGAAAATACACATTTGTGATATAATGAACAAACTCTAAAATAGTTTACATTAACTCAAGCGACGTTAAAAGAATCAAATACTATTTGGGTTTTAACTCGTACGATAGGAACAGAGAATCATAGAAAATATTCTCCGATTATCTTATTTTAATACATATATAAGGGGATTTTAGTTTAATAAATATACGAGGGGATTTTAGTATATACCAAGAAATTTATATATCAAGGAATTTAAAAATGCTACAAACTTAAATAGCTCCATTGGTACTCCTTTCCCACTTCCCGCTAACTTATATCGTTCATGCTGATTTTAAGCGAACGGCCAAGGTTTGAGTTTATGCAGTCACTCTCTTCAGGAGTGTTTTGAAGTATAATAACCCTCACCAAATCGCCAATTTGAAATGTCTTTCAAATAAAACTCTGATAATATGATAGTATGATTTATATACCTATCCCTTAGTTACAATGGTTACTTAGGTTTATAATAGAGGCAGTGAGTGATTTCAAAATATTATTTTAGATATCAGTAGAAATGAATCCACCTTTCCTTCTTCGAAAATGCTGATGTACAATAAACAGAACATTGGAAGATTTTTATTGTTTTTGCTAATGATTAGATTAGATGATTAGATACTAACTCGACCTATTGTAAATATCAAATTATTTTAGTTAACTATATATATATATATATATATATATATATATTTGAATAAGATAATAGCTTGAATAGTTAAGCATCTTTCCAACAATATCTTCTAACATTATTTGATATTTACTATAAACGCAAAACTGTATAAACAAGATGAAACGGTAATTTTCATAAAGTAAGTTATTAATTTAAAGAATTTTAAATAGTTTTGATTTATAAATATAATTACAAAATCACTGGGACCAAATACCAAGTGGGCCGATTTTTCGTCCAGGGGTCAGCCAGATTTTTGCGTTTTTGGCTTATAAAAACAGTGGGTTTTAAGGGCAACCTTGTATACTAACAACAAAAATATTAACGAAAATAGGCAAGCTGAGAAGAAAATTTGCGCCATTATATTAGGATGGTTAACATTGAAAATATTTTATACATAATATTTTTTAATATAATATGCTGGTATTTTTTGGTTAAACATTTTTTTGCCTCTATGCTCCCGTTCTATCAGCCTAAAGCTTCGTTATAAGTCGCTTTTTCGCATTCCGACCGAACGGGGTCATTCACCATTCTTAAAATAGCACACAGGGTTTATTTATACACCTTATTTGAAGCTTGGCTTGAAGCTGCAGCCTGCCGTATTATGTCGATAAATGCAAGCGTTACTTGCTTGTGTGAATGGACGAATATTTCTGAATAATGAAATATTGAAAAGTAGGGCACTCGTCGTTTGATATCGAGTGAAATACAAAAACCCAGTTTTCTCATCCACAAGTAGGACTAATCGATATACTCGTTTGTTTGATTTGAGACGGCATTCTCGTAATATTGAGAAAGTCGGTTGACATTCACCTGAAACAGATGACGTTTGCTTGGAGAAAGAAAAATACAGAGACGAGTAAGGAGAAAAACTTGCTATGGTAATTTTTTTTTAAATATTTTGATGGATGAAAAAGGTTGTATTAATAACATTGTTCAATTTGTATAAGATCAATAGAACTATAAAACTGAAAGAGAAGGTTATTATTTATTCCTACTCGAAAGTAGAGCTAATCGAAATAAATATTTCAATATTTTTCAAAATATTGTTTAATATATTCAAAGTTATATTTATTTATTGTAGAGATATGTGGTGTATGTGTATTATAAAGATAAATAATATGACAATGAAGTCGAGAAGTTGTATGATCAGATCTAAGACATCTTATAGAACCTTAATAAATACGAAATTTTATATACTATTCTTCTTCTTTAAGTTCCATTTTCTATCGAAGGTTGGAAATTATTATGGCTATGCGGACTCTGTTGACTGCCGCTCTAAAAACTTCTGCACTACTGCATTCAAACCATTCCCTTAAGTTCTTAAGCCAGGATATTCTTCGTCTTTCCACATTTCGCTTTCCTCGGATTTTATATACTATATATATATATATATATATATATATATATATATATATATATATACTATGGGCGACTTCAATTCAAAAATTAGGGAAGGTTGACGAGGTCAGACTGTAGGTCCTTATGGTCTAGGACAACCTAACAATCGAGGACAGAGATTATATAAATATGGCAGTATTGTACTTGTTAACCTTATCATTAAAAAAAGAAGAAAACATGTTGGATGAAGAAATTATTTGTTAATCGTTTGAACTGTTATGACACGAAATTGCTCAATGTTATTGATGAGGATGATTACTAAAACTACCTCAAAATGGACAACTTCACTTTATCGCTATTTATAAAAAAAGTTCTAGTCTACTCATTTCCAAAAACGATACTGTCATGCGTGAATATGTCAGTACTAAACAACGCCTTGTAGCAACTTTACGCTTTTTGGCCACTAGAAGGTCATTTGAGGATCTGAAGTGCAGCTGTAAAATATCTCCACAACTATTGGGAAAAGTAATACCTGAAACATGCAGGGCTATAATAATTTTTCGTACAACTAAAAGTTAATTTCTATTATTTATTTGCGAACTAGAAATCTTTGCTCAGCGATTGAGGTTTTCTTTAGAGCTGATGTGTGGGAGTGTCCGAAACAGATCTACAGAAAGGAAAATTATTTGCCCTAACAAAAAGTAGATAATAATGAAGAATCGTGTATTTTAATAGGGGTAATTCTCGTGTAATTGAAAGTTTATTTTACATAAAAGATTTGCGAACTAGTGATCATTGCGTAAAGTAGTTCATAATTCATAGAAATCTCATACATGACATGTACCGAAGGTCAACTGACTGCGGAAATTTTCGATCCAACCTGTGATCCGACTTTCAACTTCACCATTTACGCTCCCACTTCTTTGCAAATCGAAAGTCATCCCTCTAGATGTTCTGACTTGTACCACTAGTTGTCCAACGTGAATGACCAAAATTCGGAACGTGAATGGCTTGTTTGCTGTTTAAAAAATCGGTTAATATACCCATGTTCAAATAGGGCGATACTAATTTAGTGCACAAGTAATGGCCTATATCACTTATTACTAGCCTTGCAAATATGTTCAAAAAAACGTTGAAAGAAAAATTAAAAAAATGTCTTATAAAAAATTTGTTATGAGCAAACTAATATGGTTTTCATTCTACTACGGATACTATATTTGTTATTGATTGATATATTATACAAAATTATTGATTACTGTTCTGCTACTATTTAAAAGGTAAGTGTTTTTTCTTTGTACAGATAACAGCAATGAGATAACCCAGGTATTTTTCATGGTATTTAAATTAATTGCTAATTTATTTATTTTTTTTATTATTCTAGTCATTTAAACAGTGACCCCAAGTTTTACACAATACATTTGTTTAACTGTAAATACTCCAGGTTAGTGTGTTGATCTAGATATCTTTAATAATCTTCGGGATCGTTAAATCAACTACGCGTGTCGTGTTGTCTTTTCTTTTTGTTCTGTATGTTTAAAGTTCTGTTCCATGGGCATGTTCTTTTTCTCGTCGATGAGATCCATGTCACTGAAACACTCCACGATCTTAGCGTTAACTTTTTTCTCGCTCATGATGTCAATAATTTTTTTAATCTTCGTTGTCAGCGTATCCTGTATCTAGTATCTCCTGTATTCCGAACTGGAATGTGCTGCCAGCGTGGAGGTGGGCCTTTGCCTCGCTAGCGTTTTCGTAGTGCTCGTTTTGAACCATGAATCCAGCTTTGAAATATGGAGCATTAATTGTAGCAAGTAGTAGAAGAGTAGCATCTGCGTGTAGCAGCGCAAGGGAGAGATACGTCTTAATAAAACCAGAGGAGATGTTTACATCGCGATGTCTCGATTCAAAATGATCTGAGATAGGCAAAAAATCCTTTGATCGCCCTTTTTAGGTGGTCCGTAGGTAATTAGGACAAGTGCATCCCCATAAATCAGCGATGTTGAAATGCGCTTTTAGAAGGCGACAGTTTGAATAAATGTTCAAAGAAATTTGATATTTTGTAGCGTTATCTGTGCTTTCGAGGCAGATAAATAAGACAAGTGAATTTTTCTATATTTAAAAACAGATTACCATGTGTCAGCCAGTTTAAGAGTGAGAATTTACCAAATAGAGAAAAATAATATATTGTAATCTTTCATCGTCAATAAGTAGTTAGAATATATCATTAAACAAGATTATATTATAATACAATAAAAAATATTAAATGTAAATTATTTAAATAAATACTAAATACTTTCTCAAACTTTCAAATATTTTATGTGTAATTTGAGGTGGCTGGTTAAATCATTAAAATACTAACAAAAAATGCAATATTTTGATTGTGAGTAAATTAGTAATTAATTTAAATATTACTATTAATGCCTGGCTTAACTCGTTGCTGTTATCTGTACAAAGAAAAAACATTTGAAATATGGTGTATTAACAAAAAGAGAAATCAAACTATTTCTACCTGGCAAAATCGAATTTAAATCTTGACCACTGTGCTTTCTCAAACTTGCAAAGCAAACAGCTTGATAAATTATTCGGCAAGAAAATCTAAGATTGCATTTCACATGCCGTTCATTATGGTCAAAATTCGTAGTGAATTCAATTTTTAGTACTCCAAACGGAGTAAAGAAATAAAATATAAAGACGGTACTAGATTTTTGTTTTTAATATAGAGCGGCGGCAAGCCGCTTATACGTATTTCGACCACCTCTTTAGATCTCTTTAGAGCGGTATATCCACTTCTCTGGATAGAAACAAAATCTATTCCCGTCTTAGACAATACTTATGAAATAACTATATACGGACCTAACTACGTCATCTAATAACAAAAAGAGAAATCAAACGATTTCTAAATAGAGAAATCGAATTCAAATCTTGACCACTGTGCTTTTAAAACTTACCAAACAAAAATCTTGATAAATTACTCGGCAAGGAAATCTAAGATTGCATTTCACATGCCGTTCATCATGGTCAAAATTCGTAGTAAATTTAACTTATGGTACTTCAAACGGTGTAAAAAAATAAAATATAAAGACGGTACTAGATTTTTGTTTTAACACAGAGCGGCGGCAAACCGCTTATACATATTTCAACCTCTTTAGATCTCTTTAGAGCGGTATAGCCACTTCTCTGGATAGAAACAAAATCTATTCCCATCTTAGACAATACTTATGAAATAACTATATAAGGACGTAACTACGCAATCTATTAACAAAAAGAGAAATCAAACGATTTCTACCTGGAGAAATCGAATTCAAATCTTGACCCTTGTGCTTTTTAAAACTTATCAAGCAAAAAGCTTGATAAATTACTCGGCAAGGAAATCTTAGATTGCATTTCACATTTTACATTTTACAGTTCGACCCTCGACTAGGACCATAAGAAAACAATTGCTGATAACGAGATTACGAATTGGATACATGAGACTTACTCATTCATATTTATTGTCCAGAAGTGATCCACCTACAAGTGAAACATGAAGTGTACAAAGTACCGTTAACCATTTATTAATTGAATGCTCTTGTTTTAGCAAGTTTCGTGTTAAATTTAACATACTCAACAGTATAAGTAATTTATTAGGCACTAATTTTTCAGCTAATAATATTGCAAATTTTTTAAAGTCTGTAGGAATATTTTATAAACTATAATTTTGTATTTCTGTAGCCGCCGCTAATAACTTATGGCGGATGCAGCTGTAATTTGTAAATAAAAAAAATTAAATGAGTCAATACAGTTTCATTTTGAAAATAAATAAACAGTATATATATATATATATATATATATATATATATATATTATTATGATAATAAGATTATAAAGCTGCATACATTTATATTACGTGAAAAACCAATTTTACTTAAAATTTTCTTTACTTAAAAAAAGAAACCACAAAACTTTAAACTTTTGATTAGCCTAACAAAACCTCAGTTCTTAAATTTTAATGATAATGACCATGATGTCGGAACGATCCTTCACAGATATAAAATTCAATTGTACAAACACTTACAGTTTATTTTCTTCTTGAGTTGTATGTTGAAACATACCCAGAAAAGTCCAGTCTCCTCAAATATGTGATCTCCCCTCTTTGGCACCTCGGCTCCTTCTTTACGTCTCTGCAAACCTCCTTCAGACTACACAAAAAACACCTGATTTACTTCTCCAAACTCCGCTCCTTATTTATGACACCAGGACCTCCTTTTGTCAACCTGCTGCCGTAAGAATACTTTCACATATACTTTATAAAATGCCCACGGTAGATACAAGGACCTCTTTTAATCCACTTGTTATCTCCTTCTTCAAACTATTCACTTCTTTTCGTTACGCCGGTATCAAAACTCACGAACCACACCCTATCTTGAGACAAAACGACTGTTTCCTTTCGATGACCAAAATATGACTAACTTCTCCTCTCTTATGATCGACTCACCAAATTCCCATTTAAAAACGACCGTCCAATCAAAAAGCTTAAATTGTGTTTACCATGATTTTGGAAAAGCCTAATTTCGGTTTCAGAGAAAACTGAATAGCTTACTTTAAAATTGGTTTTTTTTTCAATACATCATTTATACATATTTCAAAAGATTAAAATATGGTCATTTAATACTTGACTATACAAACAATGAAAAGATTAACTTACAGGTAAAATGTCTTCTAATTCTAAACAAAGGTTTTTTGATAATTTTGTTTGAAACGGAAAAAGGTCGTTTTTCCTTTCAAATTAAGGAAGTGTATAGATAAGAATAGAAATTCTTATCCTTCGATAAGAATTTCTATTCTTATCTACACTAAATCTTATCTTAAATTACTATATACAATTTGTTTATATTGATATCTTGAAATTTTATTTCGATGGATTTTTTTATTTATTTTTCTTTGGTTGGAAAAGAAAAAGTATGACAATATATATATATATATATATATATATATATATATATATATATATATATATATATATATATATATATATATATATATATACATATATATATATATATATATATATATATATATGTATATGTATATACATGTAATATTAGCAGTATAGGTAAGAATTTTGATAATTTTTGTTTATTTTTATCAACTCTAAATGTCAACTTTGATATTTTAGTTCTCACGGAGACACACATTCAAGATGATATTGATAAAACCCCATTTTTGTTAAAAAATTACGATTTATTATACAATTATGGCGATTTAAACAAAAATGATGGAGTTATTATTTACATTAAATCTTCTATAAAATATGAATATTCAGTTGTACCATTGGGGAACATCAAGTTACTTGAAGTCATTTTAAATTATAATAAAACAAAAATCTGTTTGAGCGCTATCTATAAATCACCGATAGTAAACATAAACAATTTTAATCAGGATTTGCATCAATACCTCATAAGTAAAAAACGAATGTGTTTTCATATATTAGTTGGTGATATCAATATTAATTTGTTTGAGGATCTAGATCACACTGAAGAATACCAGAATATTCTAGCTTCACAAAATTTTTTGTCTTATATAAATAAAACAACTAGACCTAGAAGTCAAACTTGTATAGACCATTTCTTTATAAAAAGACCTGCTAATTACACTAATATAACTTCATTTATATTTGAAAATAATACTACTTCAGATCATTATCCAATCGCAGTTTCCATTCCTAATCTAACCAAAACCAAAGAAAACAAAATAATAATAAAGAAGTACATCAACTACAAAAATCTAAAAAACAATTTGAAGCAGGAAAGTGGTTGGATATTTACAATAAAACAAATAAAAATGAAGCGGTAAAACTTTTCATTGACAAAATTTTAAACTTAATAAACAAAAATACAATTATTTTAAAAGGAAATGATCTAAAAACCACTTTTAAAAAAGATTGGATGACAGGGGGACTTTTAAAGTCTGTACAGGAAAAACACAGATTGTATGATCAGCTAATCCAAGATCCCTCAGATAACTTAAAAAAACAACGTTATACAGAATATAAAAATAAATTAAGACACTTAGTTAAAACTGCAAAAAGAAATTATACAAAACAACGAATTGAAAAAAATAAGACCTCTTCTTCATCACTTTGGAATGTAATTAATTCATTGTGTGGAAAAATAAAAGGAAATACAAAAATTGAATCGATTAAAACCAAAACAGGAGAAAAAATAATTGACAGAAAAGAAATTGCAAATGAATTTAATACACATTACAGTACATTGGGACAAAGGTATGCACAAAAAATACCCATTTGTAATGAACAGATTGAGGACATAGATAGGATAGAAAGCAGCATGTACTTGTATCTCGTTGACCAAAAAGAAGTGGTAAATGCAATACAATCTTTAAAACACAAAAAATCTCCTGGCTGGGATGGGATCAAGACAGAAACCATCAAACAAATTAAGGAAGAAATTATTACTCCTTTAACTTTTCTCATTAATGCATGTTTTCAGGATGGTTGTTTTCCAGAATGTCTAAAAATAGGCAAAATCAAACCTCTGTTTAAAAAAGGAAATAAAGAAGACGTGATTAATTACAGACCAGTATCTTTGTTGTCTGTTTTTTCCAAAATATTTGAAAAAATTTAAAAAATAGATTAGTGAGTTTTTTGGATAGGTTTAGTGTAATATCGGATTGTCAATACGGTTTTAGAGAAAGAAAATCTACACAAGATGCTATTTGTAAACTAACATCACAAATATCAGAAGCTTTTGAGTCTAATAAACGTAGTTTATGCATATTTGTCGATCTCTCTAAGGCGTTTGACACGATATCTCACGGGATCTTGTTAGAGAAACTTGAGAAGTATGGTCTGAGAGGACGCGTTTTGACATTACTAAAAAGTTACTTAACAGACAGAAAACAATTTGTAGAAATTGATGGTGTCGAAAGTGATCCTGAAGTAATTAATTATGGCGTACCGCAAGGGACCGTTTTAGGCCCTCTACTCTTTACACTCTATGTTAATGACATGCTTAAACTAAAAACTGATGGAAACATAATAAGCTTTGCTGATGACACCGCAATTTTTTATAAGGCCGAAAATTGGGAAGATCTTAAGACTATAGTTGAACAAGACTTCAAAGTTATAAAAACATGGATGCAAGTAAATAAACTCACAATAAATTACGAAAAAACTAAATATATACCTTTTGCAATATATAAAAATTCTCTGCCAACTTTTAACTCATTAAAAATAAATAAAAAACAACAAATATTTAAAGCAGAATACATAAAATATTTAGGAGTTTTAATTGACAGGCACCTTAAATGGGACTTACAAATAAAAAATATTAAAAGAAAAATAAGAGGACTGTTACCAAAATTCCGCTATTTAAAAGAGTTTTTAGATGTTGAACAGCTTAAAATGCTTTACCTGTCTTTAGTACAATCTCATCTTGTATATGGGATTTTAGGATGGGGTGGCGTAGCTGATTGCCATCTGGTGACCCTTCAAAATACTCAGAAATGGTTTCTTAAACTAATATATGGAAAACGAAAAACATATCCCTCAGACCAACTTTTTCATGAAACTCAGGTTCTTGATGTTCGGCAATTGTACTGCCTAGAGCTACTTAAAAATATTCATAAAGATAAAATACCTCTTAAAGTAAAAGTGTCAAATTATGAAACAAGAAGAAAATTGAATGTTGAATGTCTTCATACTTCAAAAACAATCACGCAACGGTCAATTAAATATTTTGCTCCAAGAATATACAATCAATTGCCCATAAATTTTAAAAATATCAAAAATTTTTATTTGTATAAAAAATTAGTTAATGCTTGGGTAAAAGAAAAAAGGGAGTTGTGTAACAATTTAATAAATTTAAATTATACTAGATAAAAAAAAACGAAACAAATTAGATTAGATTAGAAACTGTAAAAATGAAATAATAATTTGTAAAAAAAACATTAAACTTGTTAATATTAGACAGCTTAAGTCAACAAGCATGTTAATGCTTTAAAGACTTTTTTTTTACGTTTATGTTACTGTAAGTAAACTGAAATTGAAATTGTAAATTAATGTAATACTTATGGATTTGAATAAACGTATATTATTATTATTATTATTATTATTATATATATCGTCGTCAACACAAGAAAAACTCGTAACTCCATTTCACTGAATTTTTCAAGAGAGCCTAAAAACAGTAACATTTTCACGGATATCTTTTATTTGATAAAAAAAACGATTAAGCAACTATATTTTGAGTTTCTAAGTCATGTTAAGCTGAATTATATCAATTTTAATTTAAAAAACTAGCGGATATAGCTAAAAATACAGAAAATTTGGAGTTACAGGTTTTTCTTCTTTTGGAATGAGACGTGCGTATGGAGTTACGTGGCATTCTTTGTAACACTGGATTGGAAAAAATTAACAACAAGCATTGGTTATCGGTTTATAAAAACATATTATCTGACACACATAAAAAATATCCTAATAATGAAATACAGACCAATACTTTTGTAAAAGGTTTAACATAAAATTTAGTGTTAGTTAAGTACCTACGTTAGAAATGAAAAATAGCCTCACTTTTCAACAACAATAAATAAAATTTTAATCTAAAATAAAATCGCATAAATATGTACAAAAACAAGTGTAGTACAACAGTGATGTGATAGGACTTAAAATACCAATGTTAGTGAGAAAGATTGTCATAAAATAAGTGGTAATCGAAATCAAGGGTATTTTTTAAATACTGCAAATGTTCGAATGTCTTTTGTTAATGGTATTCTATTTGTGTAAATCTTCGGCAGATCTTCGAAATTCTTAGGTATCACATTCTGATATATTCAACAAAGCAGTTCAATCCAGTTTTCACCAAATCTCAACTTGTAATGAATACCTTGTGGTGAATATTTTGTAGCTCTAATATTGGTCACAACTGCATCACCCTTTTTTTTACCCGGTCGGATTCTGCTTACATAGTTTACTGCTCTGAAGTCCTTAAAAAAATCATGGTATAGTCGAGTTACTATAAATGGATTTTCCTTTTGCATATTTGTTTGTAATCACCGGGCACATTAATATCGCATCCTCTCAATTGCACTGTGCATCATGTCGGGGTGTGCGTACCCTCTATCTGTGTGTGCCTTTTCTCAAGGTATTTTTATATAACTGTTACCTTCTGCTTTAAACAAAAGTTTAAAATTGCATTAGCTAGAGTAACATTACGATTTTGGTAAGTACATCCATCGCTAAAAAGAATTATTTCACTTACGTTTTCCTCAAGACAACTCCCTTCAGTATATTTTTCTAAAATACTTACGACCACACTAGCAAATTCGGCACTGTTAAGATTCCCCTCCGACTCATCCCAAAGAAAACAATGTCCTTGTTTTGTGTGTAAGTTATAGAATGTGAAATTGTGGATTGTCAACTTATTTATATAATATAGGGAAGAAACATTCGACTTAGGACATACCAGGATTGCCTGTAAATCTGTTGTCAATACAGTGCTTTCACTGTTTTTATCTTTAATTTTCTTGACTCTTGCCTCTTGTTTTTTCAACTGATGTTCCCTAAATGTTTCTTGGTCAAGATTTCCTGTTTTAAAAGAGACACACTATTTCACACAAATCTTTTTTGGGTCTATACAAAGCCAACCTCTTCCAGAAAAGCGTTTTTCAAAAAGAAGAAAAAGATAGACTGTTAATTCGTTTTCTTAGGTACCATTCGTTTTTTCCAAATTTTCTGTAACAGCAGAATTGTCTTCTTGTTTGCAATTGATAACAAACCAATCTTTAAGGCCCAGAGTTGACAAAAACATTTTTTTGCATACCCTTCGTTTATCTTCTCCAATTTTCAAATAATATTTTAATGTCTTAGACCTCCGTGATACATCTTCATTTTTTCTATCCCTCTTCCGTTGTGGTGCTTCAAATACTACCAACGTTTTGATATAAATTCTCTTTTCTGCCCATGTACATGTCCAGAACTTAACATTAAAAGCATGTTCCAAAACAACAAATCAAATCAACGTCCATAATCACTTAACTGACTTAACAGAAAATGCGCGGAGTTACGTGTTTTACAAACATAATTTTTTGACCAGGGAGATACCTGGTTTTCTAGTAAACATTTTAAAATTTGAAATCTACATTTAAATGACGTATTATTTGTCGGATGACTAGAATGGGCGATTTGCTAATAGATGGAAGTAAAATCTCATTTTAAGTAAAAATTGGAGTTAGCCGGTTTTCTTGTGTCGACGACGATATATATATATATATATATATATATATATATATCTGCTTTATGATGTTTTATTATTAATTAATTCACTAATTTATGCAGAGTCATACAATTCAATGACTATTAAAAATTCTCAGGGTGCCTTTTTTTTGGTAATTATTACTTTAATCAGTTTACTTTATATATCTCTTCTAGTGGGTTCAGTATCTCCTAGTTGCTCATAATCGGGATCGAACAGGAAACGGAACTAACATTAAAACAACATAAATATGCACACAAATTATTATTTGTTTTCAATGAGCAATACGATGAATATTAATAAATAACTTTTGTGGGCAATTATCTTTTCCAACAAACTCCTATACTTTAAATTTAATTTTAAATTACAAACTATCTATTGATCTGTTTTATAATAATATCTACTAAAAAAATGACTATATAAAAATATAATTTATTCACAAAAAAAAATAACTCTTCGAAACTTGGAATCTTAGTTCGTATGCTTATATTTAATTTTATCTTTAGAATATCTTAAAATTTTCTTTCATTCAAATTATTTGACTGACCTTTATTTTTACACCAATGATGTCTCCTCTCGATCAAACCACAGTTCCTTTCCTGATTGATTATATCCGACTACCATCAAATCTTTCCCGTTCTCAGCATCGATCCAAACCGCATACCAGCAAACTACTCCTCCGAAAACACAAGCCCAGGCCTCTTTTGAACGGTACTCTTTATTCACAAATTATCCTTTCTTTCTCAATTATATCTCGTGGACTATGCAGACTCAAAAGAGCTATTAATCTTCTCGATTTTGATCTGGTCTCAGCTTCCACCTTTTTCACTAACAAACGAAAACACTGGTACTAAGATTGACTACACGAAAACACGTCTTCTCTTCTGGTCTGCCGGTAACATAATAATCTTTTAATCTCTCCCAGACAACCTTCTCAACTCTCTCATTCCCACCATTCTTTTTTAACCAATCATAAGCATTCGTCTTTCCGACTTATTTTTCATTTAGAAAATTTACAACATGATATTTAAAACAAATAAACTACTTTCACTCAAATTACTTTTCAGAAACCATTAACAATTTTGACTTTGTCAACAGAAATAAGTTTCCAAATTCTTGTTATCTCTTAACTAAATCTAATTCTTATTTACTTTCGAAAAATGCCCCCCGCAAAATACAATTACAAGTTTATTCCTAAATCTATAATTATACGGGTTCCATTGTCCTTTTACTATTCACTCAGTCTTTCACGGAAAAACTCTTTAGGGTCCCGTCACGAAACAATGTTTTCTCTTATTATAACTATTACAAATAAGTACAGGGTTGTAGTATTTTACCTTATATGCCCGCGGTATATTAAAATAATAAAAAACTCTATATTCTATTTCTGATCGATAAACTGATCCATAACAATATATATATATATATATATATATATATATATATATATATATATATATATATATATACACAATATCGGTGTATACATACCATAATCACTTGCAAAATATATACAAAACAAGATCTTCTAAACCAAAAAGAAAATACCTAATTTTATAGGATAACACTGCATGAGGTTTTGTCTACTGTCCAATTTTTGTCTTTTGATGCATGCATTCTGGTTAAACATATATCAAATCCTTTTTATTTTTGCTTCATTTCCTGTAAATCAGTTCATATTTCAAATTCATACATGCAGTTATACTTTTTTAAAATACAGGAACAATGCCGTTTACTTATTTTACTTTTATCCACAAAAGAATACTCAAATAAGAACATGAATAATAAGTACTGCACTCGAAATATTCCTTGAGAAAATCCATCCAGCAAGAGAAAGCACGTTTTATTTTTCATTTGGAAAGATTGAAATTTTTCATGTCGATAGCCTCATGTGAATGCACACAGGTCGCGCCGTACCTATTTTTAGAACAATGCCCCAATTTTATATATTATTCGTGACAGAGGACTCTCGGTACAAAAACACTTTTTATTCACCCTTTTTCATGAGCATAGTAAATAAATAGAATGCTATCCACACCAACAAATTTAATTTAGAATACAGGGCGATTTATAAGGGATAAGCGATATTTTATCCGAAGATTTTTACAGAAAGACATGCATTGTAATTCGTTCTCCACATGTGCTACTCGCTGTGAGTTTCGCCGATAGCGCTCTCTCGCGGTTTGAAACTTGTACTTTTCTTGTAAAATCAGTGTAAGTGAAATATGACAAAACGAGAAAAATTGATATTTATCTAAAAATACAAAATAATGAACTTAAATATCATGGTAAACTGATTAATGAACGAATACACAGAATTAATAGTAAAAGTAATTACGCCTTGTTATTTTATTCATTATAATTATAATATTTAAGATATATGTTCCTGCGACTGGATGACTATTTACGCAAGAGGCCATTGAGAAAAAGGAGAAGTTTATGTGAAAATATTTATTGGTTTAAAGCAAAGAATAGACGCTTAAGCGTCTATATTCTTTGTTTAAAGGTTACCTTTACCTCTGTAACGTTGTAATTCTTGTTTTTATTTTGCATTTTTATTCTGTTTTGCTCAGTTATTTTTTGTGTGCGTAGGCCTTAGTGCTTACATATAAATTTGTTTTAATTTTATCAAAATGGATATTAAACATTATACTAGTTTTAAGTATATATCACATGATATCCCATTTCAACCAGCTACACCAAAAAAGGGGAAAGATTTAGTTGATGCAGGGCATGTACGCAATGTTTCGAAATATAATAGCTTTTTTATTTTACACCATACAAATATCATGTTGTTTATATTATAGGTTATTTACTTATTTTTCTTATTGATAGCAATAATCCAGTTTTCTCTTTGAACTATTTTATGTTTGGCAACAAGAAATGAATAAAATTTACAATGACTGTTAAACCCAGTATTTTTACATGTATCATAACTTTTTCTTTTTGAAAAATCCATATTCGCCATTATTTGAATGTTTACATGTTAAATGCACAAAACTGCCACTAACAGCGTTGGTGAAAACTGTCAAATCCCCTTTACTCATCGGCTCACAGCGAATAGTCATAAATTTGGTAGATACATCTATACACATATCAGAGAGACAGAGGTTCTTTCCCAACTGTCAGATGTTAGAATTACCAACTAATTAGTGAAGGCTTAATAATTAAGTCAATTTCGGGAATTCATAAATTAATTGATCATCAATAATTATCCACGTATTACTTTAGTTACATATTAATATATCAAAACTTGAATTAAATGTTTAAAAATATTTATACACACCATGACAGATAACTCACACCAACAATAGTTTCAAATAAATTTTGTAAATTTGTTATACATTTTGATTACAAATGTACATATTTAGTTACCAAATAATCACTGTAATTTGTTTTATAATTTTGACAAAACTGAATTAGTTATAGTAGAGGATGTATTTCAATTATTCGTATTGTTACATTTAAATTTAATTAATTAAAGATTGTTAAAGTATGCCAATATTAAACACATCAATTTACTTTTAATATCTTAATTAAAACAATTTCAGAGACATTCATTAATATCAGCATATTTCATAAAACTGGACATCTTAACTTACAGTATTGAGAAATAGAAGAACTGTCACATTTTAACCTACATATGTCAAATTTACCTCTAAAATCTAATAGATAACATAAAAACTCATTGTCTCCAAGACTGAGATGTAGTGCATAAAAGTCCTTCCCTCCTTTTTCAATTTAATGTTTGTTTCGTCCCTTTTTAAGTGTTTTCTGTTGTGTATGTGTTTAATTGTCCTTATTGGTTTTAAATTTAATAATTTTATATACTTGACTTTGCAATAATTTACCATTTATGCCAATAGAACTTTATTAAAGAAATTTAATAATTACAAGTTGAAAGAATTGCACAACCACACAATTTGTACATCTAATCTTATTCATTGTCATAAAACTGTCACGTTCATAAAATAAAATCCCAATAAATATCACACATTTCATAAACCAACCGAAATTTGGGCCATAGCTATGTAAGTAAACGGCAAAAATAAGTACCTGACAGGGAAATCGGACCTCCATGTAAGTGTAGCAAGAAATGTCGAGATACTTTGCAAGGAAATGAAGCACAGATTTTTAATGCGTTTTGGAGGAACTTGGGTGACTATGATAAACAAAATATTTATCTTTTTTTTTTCAAATCAAATCTGTTCCAAAAAAAAGAACATACCTCGAAAAAACCAAAAAACATGTATCGTCGCGAAATGTTTCAATACAATACTTTGTAAAGATCAAGGGTATAGATGTGAAAATATGCAAACAAGAGTTTCTTGCAGTTCATGGTTTGCAAAAATCAAAAAAAGAATTCAACTTTTATGCGAACAAATGAAGGAAGGTGCTAGTACCCCAAAAGCAGATAAACGTGGCAAACACCAGAACAGAGAAAATAAAATTAATGACTGTGATCGTGAAAACGTAAAAATACATATTAAGTCCATCCCAAAATACACCAGTCATTATAGTAGGTAAAAAAATCCAAACAAAGTGTATATAGATCATGATTTATCGATTTCTGCTCTTTATCACGATTATTACCTAGAATGGTGTAGAAATAGAAATGCCAATCCAGTAAAAGAAAGCTACTACAGAAATATTTTTTGCAATGAGTTTAACATTGAATATAAATTACCCAAAACGGACACCTGCAAAACATACGACTCTCTAAATATTTAAATTGAAAATGTTGGCAGTACAGAAGCATCAGCAAGCAGGTTAAAGTCTCAACTTGAGCTACACCATCAAAGGGCCGAAGCTTTGCAAAAAAGCCTGAAAGATGAAATAGAAAATGCTAAGAGAACAAAAGACACATCTGTCATCAGTTTTGATTTACAGCAAGCGCTACCTGTACCTTCTTTGACAGTTGGTCCTGCTTTTTATTTACGAAAAATTTGGACCTATAACTTAGGAATACATGACTGCGTTGAAGATAGGGGATATATGTATATGTGGCCCGAACACTTAGCAAAACGTGGAAGTGACGAGATTGCTAGTATATTATATAAGCATCTTAAAGAAAATCCTACTGAGCATAGGAAGCTTGTTGTATATAGCGATAATTGCGCTGGACAAAACAAAAATTGGACCATTGTATGTGGTTATAGCAACAACTAGTTAAAGAAAGTGTCTTTGATACAATAGAACATAGATTTCTAGTAATGGGACACACACATCTTCCTTCTGATCGTGACTTCGCAATTATTGAAAAATATAAACGCCGTTCTTTAAATCAGGTGTATACCCCTGATGATTGGTACCAAGCAGTCTTAAAATCAAAAAGGAAAAATCCTTTTAATGTCATTGTTTTACAGCAAAAAGATATTTTGTGTTTTAAGGATTTACAGATCCAAAATATTACCAAAAAAACGCAAACAGAAAATAAAGAAAAGCTTAATTTCAGTAAAATCTGCACATTTAAATTTACTCACAAGACTTCAAATGTTATGTTTTATAAACATCTTTGAAACGAATTATTAAATCTGTCAATATTGGCAGGAGAGGTGTTAGAACTGCAGTAAACCTGAATGTAAGAGATTTAAAAATTAAATATGACGCACCCATTCCATTAAACCCAAAAAAAATATCTAATATTTCGAAGCTTCTTCGCTACATACCACCTATTTACCAGAATTACTACAGAGAGATTGGTGTTGTTGAAAATATGGGAACAGATAATGATAATATAGATAATGAGACAGAACATAATAAAGGTGCAAGGTTGTAATAAAGGTGCAAGCCACATTTTTTTGAATTTTTATTGTTTTTTTTTTCTACAATAACTACACTTTTTAAAATTAGCTTAGCGTTTCAAGGATAGTTGATATACAGGTTTCAAATAATACCATTTACGAAATTTCTAATCCATATTTGGTATTTCAGGATTTGATTAAAACCTTTATATTTGATTTTCTCAAAAACTTACTTTTGTGGCATGTACCGTTGTTGCTCTAAGGTCTTCAAATATATCTCTTGAATAAGTATAAATATCTTTTAAAGAATTCAATGGTATAGAACATCAGTTTCATCTAACAAACAATCACATTACACCTATCTCTACTTCATTGGATTAAATCTATCTCCTCAAGAACTTCCCGTTTATTGTCATACAACTACAATAGCAGACTTAAGTTCTCCATTCAACTATACATGATAGTTTGAACCATGTTCTACCATCCATCAATTAATAGAGTACCGGCAAGTAAGTAATGTTTTATTTATTTGCACATTTATTGATTTATTACAATTTAATAGACTATTTTATACCAATTTGTGGGTCTTACCTTGTCTGTTAAAACTTTTTGTACTTTTTTATTCCTTTTTATTTATTTTGAAAAACCATAGACATGTAACATTGGCATAATTACTGTAATTTATATCATCTACTTTGTTTATCTTTATTAGACAGCACCCTAATATAGGTTTATTATTATTTCAGCATTTATTTAACTTTGTATCGATACCTGAAGATGTTTTGCATATTGTAGAAAGCGAAACCGGTCGTCTGGATAGTTAAATTAAATTGATTGTAATTAAGTTTTATTTATTATTTCTTTACCTAGGATCATCTATACTTTTACCAAGGGCTAAAATTACTTTGTGCACTTTGCTTTTTATTATGTCACAGGATCACATACGTCCTGTCGGTTGTGGTTGACTCTTTTAGTTAATTCCATCCTTAGTTTCAAAGATGACATGCTCTGAAATCTGGGAATTTGTAACTAAATATTCTTCTTCATTATCACTCAATACTACTTACTGATTATCCTTTTCACTTCCTTCCAAAAGATAATCTTTAATTTCAGAGTCACTTTCAATGTCACCTACTTCAGGAGATTTTTCAGCATCTTCTCCTTTAGGTACCGTCTCCTCCAAGAAGGTTGGTAATCATCACAGCTATTTTCACTTTTGAGATTGCAGTTCTGAACAAGTCGACGGAACTGCAATTATAACACTTTCTCAGATTGTTGAGCCAGGAAATGAGTATTTTTCCAATACTTTGTTTTTCCTCTAATTTTTCCTGCATTATGGTTTGTAGTAACGCATATTTATCCCCTCTCATAACGTGATTGAGGTAACTTTCTTCTTAATTTTATTCATGATTTCCATTTTTCCATTTTATCATCGGAATCCCATAAATTATTACCAATATCTTGCAGTTCTGCAGTTAATAATGGTTTTCGCCAGATTTAATTCACACTATCTACTTTCACTGTAATTCCATATAATTTTAGGAGCTTAGTTGTTGGCACTAACATCGATATCAAACGACTAATAGCAGATGCATTATTTATTTCAAAATATGTATAAGTACATACCTAATAATATTATTGCATTTCAACAATGTATATTAGTTTTTAAAATTTACTCAAAATAGATGTAACACCTTTTGTAAGCATCTTTTTGATGTTTATATCAAAGAGATGTTTACATTGCTTGTTACACGTGTATACTTTATTATTGAATTTTCGGAATCATAAAAGTCGTTTAGATAATTCACAAAAACATTACTTGACCGCCAGATTAAGTTCTGTAACAAAGATTTAGTCTTGAGGTATAAATACAAATAGGGTCGCAATAATTTTTGACGCAATCATTTTAAAAATGGTAATGAATATTTTGAATAGCTCATGACTATTATGAAGGAAACATATTTTTAAACAAATTCAGTGATGCATAAAGTTCAATAAAAATTTGTTTATCAGTTCATAATAAAAGGATAAGGGTTGAAAACGTACAAAATTTGTTCATTCGGCACTTTTACTTACACTTATTTACAGTAGTTCTAAATAGACTAAATATAAAAGAAGAACTAGCGAGAACGATTTATATAAGGGATTATTTGGATCATTTGCTAGGTAACAAAAATTACTACATTCAGTATGTGATCAATAAGAACAAAATAAAGGAGAAACGAGGTATTATTAAAAAAAACATATTCAACATGTTGATTTTATTTCTTCTTAAAATTTGTTTCTTAATTTAAAAGTATAAATAATCAAGTATAAATACATAAATAAATAATGAAATACAAACCACTAATTTTATTTAAAATTCAATATTTGTGCTGTATTGTAAACACAGTTTAATAAATTATATAAATTATTAGCTATTACAAAATATAGGAGAACGCATATAATATATTTTTATTAACAATTATTTTTGCCTAGAGCTTTTATACTAAATATAAATGAATATTTCAATATTTATAAAATAATTTAATGATAATCAATTATTTATATTTTGTGAATAGACGGTTATTTTGTGGTTATAGAATGATAAAATAAATAAAATTATATTATTTGTAAACATATGGAAAAATATGCTTATAGCTGCCTTTAAAACTATATTTTTCTAATACTGTTTTAAAATTGAAGGCCTTATTGCAACATAATGGTAAGCCACAATTTTACAGAATTCTATTTTATTGCAATACGTGTTTAAAGAAACCTATGTTAAGCCACACAAAAATTATTTGGTAATTATTGCAATAGATGGCGGAGTTATTGATAAATCGTGTTTATGCAATCGTCCGTTTCTATTCACTATTTCGCGTAAACCGTGGTAAGCCACATCAAAATGGCGTCGACATCAGGTGCAGTGCTGAATTAAGCGCGGTTTTAAGCGAAAATAGCACTTTAAATGTAAATTTTATTGATGATAGTGATGATAGTTTAGCAGATAAAGACTTTAGGCTCAGTAACGATGATTTTTCGTCTCAACCTAGCGAGGTGCGGTTTTTTTTCTGATTTTTTGGCTTACCATGTTTTTGTACAAAAATATTTCGTGTATATTACGCCATGTGGCTTATCGAATTGTTGATATAAAAATTCTTAAATATTCGCGAATTCTAGAGTCTAATGTAGTCATTTTTTGTTGTATTTTAGGATGAATTGCAGGAACCAATACCAAAGCTTTTTGAAGATAAGGAGGTAAATCCAGAGAAGAGAAAACCAACAAGATGGAGACAAAGAAATGAGGAACACTATGATCGAAATGACAGAAAAAGAAGCCGTAATTCTTGACAGCAGTATATTTGAAGAAAACCAAGACGATTTTCAGTGTGTGAATGTAAAAATAAATGCAGGGAGAAACTGCATGGTAATCATGAACATTTATTTAAGAAATTTTGTAAGTTGGGCTCATTTGACCTTCAAAATAGCTATTTCTTTGGGTGTATCAGAGTAAAAAATAAGAATAGATTGTATAAGAAAAAACAAAAACGCAACATTTCTAGAAGAAAATTTACCGCTAAATATTTGGTTAATGTAGGAGAGATGGAAACTAAAGTATACAATACTGAATGGTCTTCAAAAATCTCGTGGAAGATTTGAAAATATTTTTAAAATGAAGTCTCTCGGAGCTATGATTCCTATTCCTGACAAGAGAGGTAATCACACAAACAGACCTAATAAACATTCAGAGGAACAGATCTAATCAGTCAAAACTCATATTGAATCCATTCCCAAATACCAAAGTCACTATAGCGGAGCCAAAAATATAAAAAGGAAATATCTGAACTGTGATATGACAATTACAGGACTATATACAGATTTTCATGTGCCATGGTGTTTTGAAATAAATATTACGCCAGTTAAATAAAGTGCATACAGAAAAATATTTTGTACTCCTTATAACATAGGGTTTAAATTACCTCGTTCTGATACGCGTAAGACTTGTGATAAGACGACTATTAAAATTTAGGCATCAAAAGACGTTAATAACGAAGAACAAAAAAAAAGAGCTAACTACTTTCTTAAACGTACATATTGCTCAAGCTGCAAACTTTGCTGAAATCTGAAAAAAACGAATGTGTTATAAACAAATCAAAATTAGTAATCTCGTTTGACTTACAGCAAAGTATGCCGCTGTCAAAATTAACCAGTGGTCCTGCATTTTACTGCAGAAAACTGTGGCTTTATAATTTGGAGATTCACGACTGTACCAATGATAAAGGACACATGTACTTATGGACCGAAGATCAAGCTAAGCGCGGAGCAGATGAGGTTATTTCTGTTGTGATAAAATTTTTGAAGAACAAGTCAAAAAAACAAACTCGTTGTTTTGTCGATAACTGTCCTGGTCAGAACAAGACTTGTCAATTAATAGCTTTTTGATTGCAGTTAGTCAGGTAAAAAAAATTTAAACAAATAACGCATCACTTTCTGGTTAGTGGTCATTCTGTTATGCAATCAGTCCGACATATTGCTCAAATTGAGAAGCGTCACAGAAACCGTGCACCCAATATTTATTCGCCAGAAGGTTGGGTAGATATTATTACGAAAGCAAATTACTACGATATTATTACGAAAGAAAAGAAATTTACCAAATAAAAAGAATCCTTTATTGTTACTCAGATGACCCAAAATGATTTTTACAGTTGTGAACCTCTTCTCAATAATATTAATAAAAATGCACTTTTCCGGACAAGCAGAGCTTAAATTTTGCAAAAATATGCAGCTTTCATACTGTCAATGGAGACTGTCAAGAAGTTAATATCTTAAGGAAAGGCAAACCTGTAACATTGGAGTTGTCAAACATTCTCAAGAAATATAACGAGCCTCTGAAAATTGCGAAAAATAAACTGGAAAATATAAAAAGCTTGTTACCTTATAGGTCATACCATACTTTACAATACCATACAAAAGTATGGTAGACTCCGCCAGTCTACCATACTTTTTATAATCAGTTAAACGAAGCTTCTAACTATGTGAATGAAGAAGTGGAAATTGTAGAAACATAACTTAGTTTATTTTTTTGTGTTACGATTTTTTTTAATTTAAGAACATGTTAAGCCACATTCTCAAGAAATATAACGAGCCTCTGAAAATTGCGAAAAATAAACTGGAAAATATAAAAAGCTTGTTACCTTATAGGTCATACCATACTTTACAATACCATACAAAAGTATGGTAGACTCCGCCAGTCTACCATACTTTTTATAATCAGTTAAACGAAGCTTCTAACTATGTGAATGAAGAAGTGGAAATTGTAGAAACATAACTTAGTTTATTTTTTTGTGTTACGATTTTTTTTAATTTAAGAACATGTTAAGCCACATTTTTTTCGAATAAATATCTTTTTTTATGTAAATATGTGTTTTTTTATGTGAAATAATTAATGCAATTAAATTTAATATGTAACATAATCAAATAACAAGCGTTAAGGTTTTTACATTTAAAGCAATATTTTCTAGATTTTTTTTAAACTTTAAACATCAATATCTCGGTTTTATTATTTTGTGGCTTACCACTATTTTGCAAGAAGCTCTTCAATTATACTTCAGTGTTCAGAGATGAAAATGGCAGTAAACGTCTAAAAATCATACGAACATGTTGAATTTTGCTAAGTCAATTTCGGGACCGCCAAAAAAAGCAAAAAAATTTAACGGCTTCGCCCTAAAACGCCCAAAAATCTGTATACCGCAACAAAAATATTGTAAATAAAAAATGTAGCTGAGGTAATTTTACATGAAAATGTTAATTAACATAAACCGTTCTTCTAGAAACAAAGCTTAAAGCAACCAGCGATTTTGAATATCAGTGGCGCGAGCAAAATCAATCTTAAATAAAATTTGTATCAACTCGACAGTACAAATTCGACATTTTTTAATCAGAGTATCCTATTGATAATTTTTGTAGTTTGTCGTAAATAAAGTCTTTTTATTTTAAGGAAAGACAGTTAAGATTTAATTTCACCTAGAGTGCGTCTTTGTATCCGCTTATACGTATTTCACCCTAAAAGGGATCTTCGTAGCGGCTGTTCACAAACACTGTGAACGTGAAAATAATCTTTTCTGTCATAATAGAAGCAACTATAAAATGGCTTTAATCTGGACGCAATAGATCTCAGATCTGATATCACCTCGATGTCTGATTTGATCTCGAGTTTCAATCTGTATTAATCATATCACATGGCTTGAATGTCTGTTGTTAAGTTAAGAAAACATGCTTGTTTTGCTGTTTGATCGGCTTTTTCATTAACTGGAATACCAACGTGTGATGGGACCCACAATATTGTTACTGTAGTTCCATTAGTTTAAAGACGATTACATATACTCTAAATTTCTTGAACTATTGGGTGAATAGAATGTACGTTTCTTATGAAGTGCATAATTGAGAGAGTCCATACAGATTGCTATAATTGTATCATCGTTGAGTGGAGTTTTCACCGCTTGTAGTGTTCCATATATTTTAGCAGTACAAAAACAGCACTTTCTGGAGAGTCAATATAAGTTGACGGTGGTTGTAGTCGTTATAACAGCACAGACAGCACAGTTTTCAGTCTTAGATGCATCTGAGTAAGGATCTTATCGAAGTTGCATTGATGTAGTATTTCATAGAATCTTTGTTTGATAATGGAAGATGATATTTCATTCTTATTACATTTGGATGATTCAATATTGAAATTTGGAAGTTTACATATCCAATGAGGAGTTTAAGTGACCGTGAAAGGGCTGGTCGACAGCCCTTTCACGGTCAGATTGTTATCTAAATAAGGAATTAACACATGTATAGTGGACGGTACCATTCTAGGATTATTAGTAATTGGTAATTGTCTATTAGAGATGAGGTTTCTTGAGGGATTTGTGGGATTTGCTAAAGCTCTAGCAAAATAGAGCCGTAGAAGTTGTTGTCTTAGATGAAGCAAAGGTTCTAAACATTCTACATGAATGCTTTTCACCGGACTAGATCAGAATGCTCCTAAACAAAGTCAAAGGGAAGTATTTTGGACTACATTTAGTGAACGTAGTAGTGATTTACTTGATGACATGTAGAAAACACTACCATAGTCAAGTTTGGAGCAAATAAAAGCTCGATATATTTTTAGTAGTGTTTCCTCATCGGCTCCTTAATTATAATGAGCTAGTGATTTATGGAAATTCATTCTTTGAAACCAGCTACCCTTAAGTGGTAGATGGTAAAATGGAGATGGGCAGGACATGTTGCAAGAATGAAAGACGATAGTTGGACAAAAAAATTGCTTGAGTGGAGACCACGGGCTGACAAGCGAAGCCAAGGAAGACCCCCAATGCGATGAACCGACGACCTCAAAAGAATCATCGTGACCAATTAGATAGCAGAGGCGCAGAACAGAAGCAGATGGAAAAATCTAGAGGAGGCCTATGTTTGACAATGGACAACTCAGGGCTGATTTATGATGGTGATGACCCTTAAGCTCTCAAATGTGTGGTCTACAGGAAAGTTTTTTATCGAAAATAATGCAAAGAAGCGTTATTTGGTCTACTACTTGGAGAAAATTTCCATGTAGAGTTATGATTGAAGATTCCCAGTTTTATCTTCTGGTACATGCATAACTTTGGATTTAAATGGGGCGAAGTTTAGACCGGATTAAATAAAGTTAGTTATAAAAAGACGATAAAAAAGTAAACGTTGCGCGATAATTGCCATTTTTTAGGATTTTCATAAAATCAATAAAATTTATCACTTTCTTTGACCAGTTCTAGATGAATTTTTATTGTTAAAAGCTAACCTTTAAATAATGCGAGAAGAAATTTTATTTTGAGTTTTGGCAACAAATGCACACAACAACGATAAATTTAAACTTTTGCATTAGAAGCGATCTTAAACGTGCAATCATTGTACTGTAGAATTTTAAATTCTGCCTTTTTTATGCATATTTTAAATACCTTATATTTGTTGCCAAAACTTAAAATTTTGTGTTATAAGTTTTAAATATTATGCTCTAATAATGAAAATTCTAGGACCGGTCAATAAATATGAGGATAAATTTTATTAACCTCATAAAAATCACAAAAAATGGCAAAAATCGCACAAAGTTAATTTTTTTAACATCTTTTAAAAACCGACTTCATTTGCGGAAAAATACAAAAATTAAATACAAAAGTTGTATATTCTTTATCTTTAAAAGGCACAATTTAGCACACTCGGATCAAAATATCGATCAAGATATCGAATTTGAACCGTTGACTTGACACAAACTTTATTTCAAATTGATTTCGCGTGCCTAACTGCATACAGATTTATGATAGATCGATTGTTTCCCCTGTGGGGAGGATGTTAAGAGCCGGGTTAAAAATTGGTAAATTTTTTGTATATTTTTGGGGGTTACAAGTTTGATAATCTCGGCAAAATTCAGCGTATTCGTATTATTTTTAGAGGTCAAATCAAGTTCTTGTTGGAATGTATTGTGTACCGTTTTCATCTAGTTGCTTTGTTTTTCATCGTTTTGTTTTTCCAATATTTGAAATCTATAGTGTGAATCATACATTTTAGTTCTGTTTTTAATATAGTCTACCAATGAATATATCGATATATAGTCCGTCTAGAAAGTAACCGTAAAGAAGGAAGCAGAAACTCTTGCATCCAAGCTTAAGTATAAGAAGAAGTATGACATCTTGCATTAGCTTGCTGGAAACACCACTTCTCTGAATATAAAACATAAGCCGTTTCAAGAAGAAAACCATTATGTCACATATTTCGATGTCAAAATATTTCGCACTATCAACATTACCATTAACTATACACAGAAGTGTAGCACCCCACTGAGATATTGCCTCCCAAACCATTATTTTAGTGGGATATTTGTAAATTTGAACGGTAACATTTTCTCTTGATAGGACTTTTAGATAATTTATACCAAGCTGGAAACCATTTTCATCAAATATAAAGACATTATTAAAATTATCTTCTCGAAAACGTTGACAAAAATCTATTCTTTAATGCCTACGCAGAGGTGTCATTATTTGGATTCTTTTTGGATTCCTTGATATGTATACAGTTTCTAGGCACACTTCTATTCTTCGTTGATTTTCAAATCTGTTCAAAAAATGCTAAAACTCTAGGCTCGGATTTCGTCCTGAAGCCACTAAAGCATTTAAATTGTTTCCACGAATCTTACGCGGTCTAACTGAAACTGGTTATGTCTCATATGTATGCCATTTTTTATCCTCTTTATTGTCTCATATACAGCGCTTTTTTCGAGTTCAGTCAATTGCACTGATTTTTTAACGTTTTGGACACCGTTTCTATACAAATATTCCGCTTTTCTTTTTTTTGCTCACAACATTATTTCACAAATCTTAAGTCTCTTTATAAAGAACAATATTTGACAAAAGGTGTTGTCATGCTCTTTTGTAAATAACCTATTATGGGCACAACCTAATTGATGCGTTACTTTTGTCTTAAAATGTTACAAAAAGAAAATCTAATAAAATTACAATTAATTGATCAATGTCTAATTCTAATTTGTTTTTTTTTTAATTTCTTTTCATTTTGTTTTGATAGAAATAATATAAGATGACTTGGATTTTTAGTTTAATATGAATCCAATTTCTACCTACACATGATATCGATACTAACACTTATCATACCTTAAGAGGCAGTAAACTTAATAAACAAAACAAAACAAAAAATTTAACCGAAATTTCTAATATACCTACACAAAAATTTAAAGCTGAAAATTTACAGTTTGAAAATAGCATCCAAAATATTAGCTTTGCTATACTCTGCTACTAAAAGAGTATTAAAATAAATATTGTAGCTGCTATTTAATCGTTATTTTGAGCACACTGTTTACAAAAAACACGTTTATTCGCCCTCTTTTAAAGTTTTGAATGCAGAAGTATAGCCTGGTGCTGATGGAATTTGTTATTCGAGTTCAAATTCATATTCCCCGTTTCAGATGGAATAATAAATTTTGGGCCGAATAACTGCCTGACAAGGGCCGGTCTGGGTTATCAGGGCACTGGGGGAAGTCCCGCTGGGTTTATTAAATAGTCCTGGTTTAGTTTGAGAACTTAATACTTTGACTGTTTATAGACAAAACAATAGGATAATTAATAGATAATATTCTAAAACTTTGAATTTACAAATTCACTTATAATCATAAACAAATAAAAGCATGCCTTAATATTATTGGTATGACAAATATTCGCATTATAGAGAAAAAAAATTAATAAAAAAATTATTACAATCCTTTATAAAAGGTATATAATTTAAAAACAACCAATCAGGCTAAAATAACGCAGAAAAAGATAAAGCGATCAATGACAGGGGCCACTCTGCGAGACAGGATTAGAAACGAAGATCTACGAGGTAAGACCAAAGTCATAGACGTCATTGAAAGAAGCTTTAACTTAAAATGGAAATGGGCTGGACACATTGCCAGAATGAAGGACGGAAGATGGACTCGCAAACTAGTTGAATGAAGACCAAGAACCGATAAACGTAGCAGAGGAAGACCACCAACACGATGGCAAAACGACTTAGGAAAGACAGCAAAAAACCGGATACAGCAAGCACAAGATCGAACACTTTGGAGACAAATAGGGGAGGCCTATATCTAGCAGTGGATTGAGAAAGGCTAATGATAACGATGAATCGGGCTCTATCACAAAACCTGATATAGCCCGATTTGGTTTTTTAAATTATGTACCTTTTATAAAGGATTTTAATAAATCTTTTGTGATACATGGTATACAGCCAACTACAGGAACTTAGTTTCCTTGTGGACTCTTTGAAAACATCTCTTAATCTGAGTTTTAAAACCATGACCTGATAAGAAGGACCAATAAGTAGTTATATTAACTTCCAAATTAATACTGTTAAAATACTTACAATTTTATTCATATTCAGTAACATTTCTGCAAAGTCTTTTATGCTTATATTATTTAATTACATTAACACACGTGTACACTAAGCCAGATCATGTTCTGCTTGCGATAATTACTTTACCAATTACGTTTGATATATCCTCTTGAGATAACTTATTAATTTTATTTTATTCTCCTTTTCGTCACGCAAGAACTATATCATCAAAACGTTGCGCTTGCTTGAAGATCTCCATATATCAGTATTGTATAACCGTACTAGCCTGAGTATTTGTTTGTAGTTGAAGAGTTGGTTATTTGTTATTTATAACAGCTTAAAAATTATTTTAAAGTTAAATTTTCATAATTAAATTTTTCTATATTATTCTTTATGGAAACTAATTAAAACAAACATCACTATATATATATATATATATATATATATATATATATATATATATATATATATATATATAATTAGTATAATGGTAAGGTTAATCGGATTAGCAGCTGAATAATGAAAGCCAAAGTGTGCTCTTTTCAACGACTTCGTTATATTTCGTTAAATTTCTTTAACATCTTCAGACGAATGCTATACGTCTTATGTAAAATACACAATTTCACCATTTTGTAACATATTGTAGCATTCGTCTGAAGATGTTAAATAAATTTAACGAAATATAACGAAGTCGTTGAAAAGAGCACACTTTGGCTTTCATTATTCAGCTGCTAATCCGATTAACCTTACCATTATACTAATTATATATATATATATATATATATATATATATATATATATATATATATATAGTGATGTTTGTTTTAATTAGTTTTAACAGTCTTCTGGTTATCTGGATCATTATGTAAATTACTTACATATCTGAACACATAGATACGAAGTTATAAGATTAAAAGGGATATCTCTGATTCCATAGTAATTTAAGTTGTGGAGCAAAATGTCATAGGAAAAGCAGTTAAAAGCATTCGACAAGTCTAAAAGAAAAATTTTTAACCAAATTGCCACATTTAAGCCCCTCAATTAGCTTGCTTACAACATAACATATCGCGTTTTTAGTAGAACGACTACTTCTGAATCCATATTGTGAGTTGCTCACGAGTCAAGTAATTATTTGACTTAAAATAGAAATTCATCCACCCATTTCATGGGTGGATCATGTGACCAATATTGAGGTCCTACGTAGAATAGACAAGGAATGCTTGATCACTAACACAATCAAAGAGCGCAAATTATAATGTCTTGGCTATGTTATGAGAAATATACAGAGGTATAGTTTAGTGCAACTTATTCTTCAGGGCAAGGTATTTGGAAAGAAAGGACTGGGAAGAAAAAGAATACCTTGGCTTTAAAACCTAACGAAGTAGTTCAATACGTTTACAATCGGACTATTTTGAATAGCTGCAAGTAAAATTAAGATAGCTATACTGATCGCCAACATCCGGCAATTGATAGGTACCGTAAGAAGAAGAAGAAAACACTTTAATTAATATACGTTTTTCTGCAAACAATTATGTAGGGACAGATAATAAATAGAAGAAGCATAGAAATTGACTAAGTAATTTAAGGTATTAGTAGAACTGTAACTTGATTTAGTTGTTTAGAGCAAAAGTATCAATAAAAATGATAACTGTAATAACTCCCAAGTACTTAAAGATGAAAAGAAAAAGTACTTAAAGATGAAAAGAAAAAGTTTAAAGATGAAAAAGAATGCCTTAAGATAACTGTATATATATATATATATATATATATATATATATATATATATATATATATATATATATATATATATATATATAGGAGGAAGAAAGAATGATCACAGCTGTCCAATTATTAATTAGTATAATGGTAAGGTTAATTGGGTTAGCAGCTGAATAATGAAAGCCAAAGTGTGCTCTTTTCAACGACTTCGTTATATTTCGTTAAATTTCTTTAACATCTTCAGACGAATGCTACAATATGTTACAAAATGGTGAAATTGTGTATTTTATATAAGATGTAGTGAAACACTTACTTGTGTGAGGTTGCAGGCAAAAGTGGTATATGAAAGTTCCATGTTGAAAAACTTTTTTGAAGATTTTTTTTTAAAGCAAAAAAATAAGTTGTATGTGTTATATGGTGGCTTGAAAACTCAAACAATACAAGTGCATTTTTGTTATTTTCCTCCAGTGTGATAGTACAATACAAATATTAAAAAACATTGTACATTTAAGAAACAAAACAGTTAAAACACAACTACATATCACATTGTCATTTTTTGGACCAGTCTATTCACCTATGCACAAGGAGGTGGAAATCTAGTGTGTACCTCAAGGTTAAAGTGTCTTGTCAGCTATCATATTAGTAGATGTCAGGCAGAAAACTAAAGCTGTGTTCAGTTCATGTGTACAGTTACATTTAATTGAAAATTATGTTATGTTAATTTAAGACAATTAAATTCTGTTGTTAATAAATATATATAGAATTTATTTATTTCTTTGTGATTATTTCTTTTAAAGTTATTTTAATTATTGCTATTACTCTTAAGAATTTTATTTCCTGGAAAAATGCAACAATTGCAATACTAATAATTAAGTTACTACTTCTATTGGATGGTCAGAAGAGTTTTAATAGACAATATTATACTATTCAGAATATTCCAGTTCGTTGACTTGATTATTTTTTGTTTCCAACTGTAGTAGAAAGGAATAAATTTCACTAAGGTGTTGTATATTTGATTTTGTGTTGATTATATTATCTGTTGTTGCTATGTGGGTCATTTCTAAAAAAAGTCTTCTCTTATAAGCTGTTTCTTTTTCGAGGATTTTGACATCTTCAAAATTCATTCTGTGGTTCTGGGTGTGAACGTGGTTGGCTAGGGTGCATCTATCTGGGTAAAGTCTACAGTCACTTTTGTGAGTGGTAACACGGTCTTTAAGACGTCTAGAGGTTTGGCCGATATACAGAATGAATTTTGCAGATGTCAAAATCCTCGAAAAAGAAACAGCTTATAAGAGAAGACTTTTTTTAGAAATGACCCACATAGCAACAACAGATAATATAATCAACACAAAATCAGATATACAACACCTTAGTTAAATTTATTCCTTTCTACTACAGTTGGAAACAAAAAATAATCAAGTCAACGAACTGGAATATTCTGAATAGTATAATATTGTCTATTAAAACTCTTCTGACCATCCAATAGAAGTAGTAACTTAATTATTATTATTGCAATTGTTGCATTTTTATAGGAAATAAAATTCTTAAGAGTAAGAACACTAATTAAAATAACTTTAAAAGAAGTAATCACAAAGAAATAAATAAATTCTATATATATTTATTAACAACAGAATTTAATTGTCTTAAATTAACATAACATAATTTTTAATTAAATGTAACTTTACACATGAACTGAACACAGCTTTAGTTTTCTGGCTGACATCTACAAATATGATAGCTGACAAGACACTTTAACCTTGAGGTACACACTAGATTTCCACCTCCTTGTGCATAGGTGAATAGACTGGTCCAAAAAATGACAATGTGATATGTAGTTGTGTTTTAACTGTTTTGTTTCTTAAATGTTCAATGTTTTTTAATATTTGTATTGTACTATCACACTGGAGGAAAATAACAAAAATGCACTTGTATTGTTTGAGTTTTTAAGCCACCATATAACACATACAACTTATTTTTTTGCTTAAAAAAAAAATCTTCAAAAAAGTTTTTCAACATGGAACTTTCAAATACCACTTTTGCCTGCAACCTCACACAAGTAAGTGTTTCACTACATCTTATGTAAAATACACAATTTCACCATTTTGTAACATATTGTAGCATTCGTCTGAAGATGTTAAAGAAATTTAACGAAATATAACGAAGTCGTTGAAAAGAGCACACTTTGGCTTTCATTATTCAGCTGCTAACCCAATTAACCTCATCATTATACTAATTAATAATTGGACAGCTGTGATCATTCTTTCTTCCTCCTATATATATATATATATATATATATATATATATATATATATATATATATATATATATATATATATATATATATATATATATATAAATATATATATACAGTTATCTTAAGGCATTCTTTTTCATCTTTAAACTTTTTCTTTTCATCTTTAAGTACTTTTTCTTTTCATCTTTAAGTACTTGGGAGTTATTACAGTTATCATTTTTATTGATACTTTTGCTCTAAACAACTAAATCAAGTTACAGTTCTACTAATACCTTAAATTACTTAGTCAATTTCTATGCTTCTTCTATTTATTATCTGTCCCTACATAATTGTTTGCAGAAAAACGTATATTAATTAAAGTGTTTTCTTCTTCTTCTTACGGTACCTATCAATTGCCGGATGTTGGCGATCAGTATAGCTATCTTAATTTTACTTGCAGCTATTCAAAATAGTCCGATTGTAAACGTATTGAACTACTTCGTTAGGTTTTAAAGCCAAGGTATTCTTTTTCTTCCCAGTCCTTTCTTTCCAAATACCTTGCCCTGAAGAATAAGTTGCACTAAACTATACCTCTGTATATTTCTCATAACATAGCCAAGACATTATAATTTGCGCTCTTTGATTGTGTTAGTGATCAAGCATTCCTTGTCTATTCTACGTAGGACCTCAATATTGGTCACATGATCCACCCATGAAATGGGTGGATGAATTTCTATTTTAAGTCAAATAATTACTTGACTCGTGAGCAACTCACAATATGGATTCAGAAGTAGTCGTTCTACTAAAAACGCGATATGTTATGTTGTAAGCAAGCTAATTGAGGGGCTTAAATGTGGCAATTTGGTTAAAAATTTCTCTTTTAGACTTGTCGAATGCTTTTAACTGCTTTTTCCATGACATTTTGCTCCACAACTTAAATTACTATGGAATCAGAGATATCCCTTTTAATCTTATAACTTCGTATCTATGTGTTCAGATATGTAAGTAATTTACATAATGATCCAGATAACCAGAAGACTGTTAAACTATTGGGAATAACCATAGATAAGTGACTGAACTGGTCGGTTCAATTCTCACAACTAAAGAAAAAGCTATAAAGCTCATTATTTATTATTTGCCAACTAGCACAAGGGTTGTTAACTTTAAAACATTAGTAATGACATATTTTTCTTGATTCAACTATCATCTAAACTACCGATTATTCAAATAGGGCAATTTAACAAATTCACTTTAAATTTTTAGAATGCAAAAGAAAGCTATCAGGAGTTTAGCATGAGTAAGTTATGAAGAACACTGCCGACCTTTCCTAATAAATTTAAAATTATTTCGCTACCTACTCTATTTATATTTCAAATTCTGAGTAAAATTCACAGAAAACGGAGCCATTTAATAAAGCAGTCTGATGTTCACGTTTACAATTCGCGAAACTGTCACTACTTACACACTACACTAATTACGAACAAATTGCTGTAAATTACGTCTTTCAGATAAAAATTGCCTAAGATATAACTATTCAAATATTTTACCAAAAATTACCAGTAAGAATCGCTCAGAAGCATATGTGGCTCATTGCAGAGTATCCACTGAACTGCTTACCGTGACTTTGTCATAAATCTTTTTCTGTTTTGTTTTGTGTAATATTTAATTTACGTTTTATGTTCCTTTTTTATATACTATGTATTTTTTTGACTTGCTACAAACATTACTTGTATTTGTTATATGGTTAAAAAAATAAACACTAACTCTATCTCTCTTCTCTTGTGACATGGCAGATACTGCAACTTTCTTATCACACATATACACAGCTATACTAACGTATTCTTTCTCATCTTTAGGTACCGTATCCCTCAAAAAGATTGGCTATTATTAGAATTATCTTTACTTTTGATACTTTTGCTCTTAACAGCTAAATCTAGTTTTATCATTATCTTAAATTATTTAGTTAGAGTACACCTCCTCTATTGGTATTTAAGTTTGTATGATTTTGATGTATGATTTTCAAAAATATCTTCAGACTGTGACTCAATAAACTACTGATACGATTGTCACTACAATCTTTTGCTTTAGATTTTTTTAATAAAATTATGAACGTCGATTGAAATGTTAATGACGCCTGTATCATATATGTTGCTGTAAAAGTCTTTTAGTACTTTTAAATAATGTGATATAAAACAACGTAAGTTAACGTGGGCTAGTCCAGATGGCATAACAAAAAACGAAATTGATTTCATCATCACAAATAAAAAAATATTGTCCAAGATGTTACAGAAATCAATAAAATGAGTGTTGGGAGTAACCATCGGTTGGTTAGAACAAAAATAATAATCAACATTAGACGAGAGAGGACAGCAATGCATTCCAATAAATGGAAATCGATAGAAGATAGAGTAGCTTATCAGAATCTCATAACTTCAAAATTAAAAGAAGTAGAACAACTAAATAAAATACATTAGATATAGAGGTGACAAATATGAAAATAAATAGTGCGATTTGAAGCGCTTTATACAAAATAGGTATAAGGAAAAAGGAAAAAACAAGATGGATAAACTCACTCAAGCTACTAAAGATCTTATAAACAAAAGAAGAGAATTGAAAGACAAATACACAGATAATTTTGTAACATTAAGGCAGTTAAACAAAGATATCACAAAATCCATTCGAAAAGTTTCCATTGATAAAAATAAAAGTTTAAAGGTTCTGCGCCGACAAATGACTGAAGGATCAAAATATATTTGTAAACTTGTAAATAAAAAAGGAGAAACTACAACAAATAAGGAAGATATTTTAAAAATTGCTCAAGATTTTTAATCAGAATTGAATAAGCGAGAAGAACTTCCAGATCCTGGTCAAAATCAAGTACCGAAAGTTTAAAATGTAGGCTTAGAAGATATCCCAGATATCACAACAGAGGAAATAAAATCAGCTCTCTCAGAGATAAAAGACAATAAATCACCTGGAGAAGATGGGATAGTCATTGAACAAATCAAAGAAGGAGGAGGAACGTTACTAAATGTGTTGAAAAAGATATTTAATGCTTGTTTGACAAGAGGCATAACCCCCTCCCAGGGGCATAATGCAATAATAACAATAATGCACAAAAAAGGTGACATTTCAGACCTAAAGAACTACAGACCTATTAGTTTGCTCTCCCATACATACAAACTATTCATGAAGATAATAACAAAACGGCTTGTGAACAAACCGGATAGTTACCAACCTTGTGAACAGGCTGGGTTTCGCTCCAGATAAGGAATAGAAGATCATCTGCCAATAGAAGTTGTAAAAATGCCAATAGAAAAGTGTACGTGAAAAGGCGTTCGAAACTATAGATCATTTTGGTATTTACGAAACTGATACAGTTTGTGTCGGCCTTCATGAAGATACCATGAAATTTCGAATAGAACGTGGAATTAGACAGGGTGATACTATCTCCCCTAAATTGTTTACAGCTGTTCTTGATATATGTTCAAGCAAATGGAACTAGAGGATAATATGGGAATTAATATAAATAGTGAAGATCTGAACCACCTAAGATTTGCCGATAACATCGTTTTAATATCTGATAGAGTTGATGAAGCTACAAAAGTGCTGCACAAGCTCTATAAAGTGTCAAAAACAATTGGTCTTAAAATTAACACCTCAAAACAAAATTTATGATCAACCTTGTAGTCAGCGGTAAAATTCTGATTGAGGGCCATAGCATTGACCAAGTAATAGCTTACAAATATCTAGGGCATGAGATTCGCCTAGGCCGAGATAATCAGACAACTGAAATACAAAGAGGGTCTCACATGGGCTGCCTTTGGTAAATTGAATAACATTTTCAAGTCTAGTATCTCAGTTTGTTTAAAAAGAAAGGTTTTTAAACAGTGCGTTTTGCCGATTCTCACATATGGTGCAAAAACACTGAATCTGACAAAAAGAACAATAGATAAAATAAGAGTTACACAACGCGCTATGGAAAGATCAATATTAGGTATTACCATCGGAGATAAAATACCAAACTTAGAAATAAGAAGAAGAACAGGAGTCACGAATGCAGTTGAAAAAATAGCCAGGGTTAAATGGGCTTGGGCTGGACATGTTGCCAGATTAACAGATGACAGATGGACCAAAAAGATTCTGGAATGGCGACCAAGGCAGGATGCATATCGAAGCAGAGGACGACCACCGACTAGATGGACGGATGATATCAAGCACATCACCACAAACTGGATGCAAGAAGCTCAAGACAAAAATAGGTGGAAAATTTTACGGGAGGCCTACGTTAGGCTAATTGATGAAAACAATGTAAATTAGGGCTTCTGAATCTATTTCCTTGTAGTATGTCAAAGTTAAAATTAAATTATATAATAATTTGTAAATTTTATATTTTATATTAATTTTTTATATTTTATTTATTATACCTATTTTATTTATAATTTTATATTTATATTTTATACGATTTATATTTGGGAGAAGTCTTTCGCATCCGCCAAATTCCGTGAAGTCGCATCCGCCAAAAAATATACTTGTTCTGAAAATAATGGCGTATACGAACCATATTTTTAGATAATGAATATTGTTAACCCTCGAGCGGACCGTTGAAATAAAATTAAATAACAAATTAAATATTGTTTTTATAAATAAATTTTAAACATTACCTAAAATAAAATAACACACGGATGAGGCGCGCGGTGTCCAAAATTAAAAATTTCGAAAAAAAATAAGGATGAATAAAATTTTCTTAAGATAATAATATCATCGTAATAATTAACAGACAACGGTGTTTTAAGAAATGGCCATATATTAAGTATTAGTAGTCAAGTTCTGTCAGCATATACCTTGCAGCACCCTATTATATGTACCGGGTGGTCCAATAAGCCGATCTCTCGGCTATATATCAGAAACTATTCATGTTATAACTTTAGAAGGAAAAGGAAAAAAAATTCCTTGGTAAAAGTGGCCAAGAGAAATCGCTGGAAATAATTTTCAAGATTCTGGATTAACCGCTAGGGGGCGTAACCTGCGAAGAAAATTTTGAAAACCAGTTTTTTGGGAAATATGTCCAATTATACCAAGTGTTAAATAAGTAAACTAGAAAGAGGCATAAATTCTGCATAAAGTTGTTCGAGTACTTTTTTTTATTTTTTCAAATAAAGGGTGGGGGAGAGTGGGAAAGTATTTGTGGATAAATACCTATAACTTTGATTTGGTCCAACTGATTTTAATGAAATTAGTGTCGTTAGAAAGAGTGTGGATGAATTAAGTCCCATCTACTATAAAATACTTGCATTTAGTTTTCATAGTCGTAGGTAGAGGGGACTTTCAAATAAAAAAAATTAAAATTTGATTTTCTTCAAAATTTTTAATGGAAACACCTATTTATTGTAAATTATAATGGAACTGGAATAAATTCGTAACAAAATGGAGCAAACCGCATGTTAATAGCTTTTGTTGAACTCGAGATATGAATAAAAACTCATAAACATAAGTAAGTATAAAGCACGTGGTGTTCGTGTGTATTAAGGTATAAAAACGCTTATTAAAAGCTTAAAATTTTTTATTATAAAGAAGATCTTTTCGGAATTGTATCATTCCATCATCAGTTTACTAAAAGAGAGAGTAAAAATACCAATATTAAAAAACAACAAAGTTAAACAACATACAAAAAGGGAAAGTTGGTTTTTTACTACTTACATAAAAAAGGTTGTTAAAAAACATTGTGTGGCCACATAAAAAACATTCGGTGGACATCTGGATTTAAAAAATAATATTCTTCGTGTTATTTATTCAGGTAAATGCAATAGACTCTTGACTTGTGTAATATAAAAAATGAAACTGGGGGCATCTTATATGACCCCCTGTAGTTGGTGAAGTTTTATTGACTTACATTACCTCTGATCTGTGTTGGAGTCTACGGCTAACTGATAGAAAGATGGTATGAAAAATCAGTTAGTACCCATCAATGTCAAGAGGAATGATGTGGTAGGAGCAAAGTCATAAGCAATTTTTGGTATTTTTAAAAACTGATGGGAGAATATAAATCAATGCGTGACTGCGATGCAAAATAAATCGGTATACCAAGGTAGGGAAAAAATTTTTATGTAATTAAAGTGGTTAAAATTAATAAATCATTTTAAATGGAATGAAAAGGATGTTATTACCTAATTGTATCGTTGTATTAAATGAGTATATATAAAAGATGGATTGTAATTTATGGAAGATGAGTCGAGGAAAAGAAAAAGAAATAAACGAGAAAGTAAGAAAAGGAAATAGAAAGTGAATATGACGATGTAAGCTGGGGAAATTGAAACTGATTGTGATAAGAGGTAGATAGATGTAAAATGAATATTTATAAGAAAATGTGTATGATTGTATGTGTATGATTAAATGAATATATATAAAAGTAGGATTGTAATTTATGGAAGATGAGTAGAGGAAAGAAAAGAAAAAAGAAATTGATAAAAGAAATGAATAATTATAAAAAAATGTGTATGATAAGTGATGGTAGTTATTGGAGAGGATGGGTAGTTGGATATTGGCAAAGGGGTGATGTTAGTGTATTAATGGTGACAAGTATAGAGTTAAGTATGAATGATTATGTAAGTTGAAATTTAGCTATGGGAAATAAAAAGAAATGTAGAAGTGAAGTAAAATTGGATGGGTAGTTAAAAGAGAGAAAGTTAGTTTAGGAGAATAATTGTCGATGAAGTGGGACGAAGTCTCTGTTGATGCTGGTGTGAAGATTAACACAATTGGGACTATTTTTCTTTTCCTTGACTATTTCCAAATCCTCAAAAAGGTCGAGTTTGAGATAATCTCTACCAGGGATGTTATGAAGAAGAGAGATATCATCTGGTACCTTGATTGTGTGGTTGTGATATTTAAGGTGATGTGAAAAAGAAGAAGTGTTCTCTAACTTAGAATGTTCAATGGCCCTGGTTACTAGAGATCTACAAGTTCTACCGATGTAAGTGGCATCACAGTCAGAACACCGAAGTTTATAAACTCCACTGCGTTTAGTGAAGTCAATGGGGTCCTTACTATTGCATAATGATCTACTCCAAAAGAGTAGATCATTTCCCCAGCTTACATCGTCACATTTACTTTCTATTTCCTTTTCTTACTTTCTCGTTTATTTCTTTTTCTTTTCCTCGACTCATCTTCCATAAATTACAATCCATCTTTTATATATACTCATTTAATACAACGATACAATTAGGTAATAACATCCTTTTCATTCCATTTAAAATGATTTATTAATTTTAACCACTTTAATTACATAAATTTTTTTCCCTACCTTGGTATACCGATTTATTTTGCATCGCAGTCACGCATTGATTTATATTCTCCCATCAGTTTTTAAAAATACCAAAAATTGCTTATGATCCTACTACACACAAAACACATTTCTTCACTAAAAACTGCCTACTCATAAACTTAAGCACAATGACTTTGCTCCTACCACATCATTCCTCTTGACATTGACGGGTACTAACTGATTTTTCATACCATCTTTCTATCAGTTAGCCCTAGACTCCAACACAGATCAGAGGTAATGTAAGTCAATAAAACTTCACCAACTACAGGGGGTCATATAAGATGCCCATAGTTTCATTTTTTATATTACACAAGTCAAGAGTCTATTGCATTTACCTGAATAAATAACACGAAGAATATTATTTTTAAATCCAGATGTCCACCGAATGTTTTTTATGTGGCCACACAATGTTTTTTAACAACCTTTTTTATGTAAGTAGTAAAAAACCAACTTTCTCTTTTTGTATGTTCAAATTTTAACTTTGTTGTTTTTAATATTGGTATTTTTACTCTCTCTTTTAGTAAACTGATGATGGAATGATACAATTCCGAAAAGATCTTCTTTATAATAAAAAATTTTAAGCTTTTACTAAGCGTTTTTATACCTTAATACACACGAACACCACGTGCTCTGTATTCAACAGGTATACTAGCCACTCCTGGATATCTCCACTTCATGGTTTGTTCCAGTTTCACTTTTAAAAAAATAAGTAAGTATAGTATTGACTCACCCTGTATTATAAATTACAGAAGAATCTTAATGTTGATACCTATTTTGTAAAAAATAGTTTTTTCGAAACTAAGTAGGCTACGACAATGAATTTTACGGGGAGTTCATATTGTTTATTTATTGACAGCAGTCAAAACATTGTTAAGAAGTGCTATAATATAATTCGAATTAAAGATTGAGAATCAAGATTGAGAAAAAAGAACACTTTTTTCAATAGATAATAATATTGTTAATATTAGTAATTATTTATCAGTACAAATAATTCGTGATGAGTATATCAAATTGTATGATATGATTGGAGTTTATTTCGAATGTCACCAAAATGCCGCTATTGCCTCACGTATAGGTACATTTTGTAAGATATCGTGACAGGAGACATTATAGCAAAGAAGTATTTGAAAGAAAGGCAAAAAGATTAAGAGAAACTGGTAGTTTTTCTCGTCCTTGTTTTAAACGACGTAGTAGAGTTATGACCGAAGATAATTCAATCAATGTTCTTGCTTTAATTCAACAGATTTCACATATAAGTAGTCCGAAATCTCTACTTCTTTGCCACAATATCTCCTGCCAGGATATCTTACAGAATATATACGTGAGGCAATAGCGCCATTTTGGTGATATTCGAAATAAACTCCAATTATATTATACAATTTGATATACTCATCACGAAATATTAGTACTGATAATTAATTACTAATATTACCAATATTAATATCTATTGAAAAAAATGCAATTTTCAATTCGAATTATACGACATATAACACTTCTTAACAATATTTTGACTGCTGTCAATAAGTAAACAATATGAACTCCCTGTCAAATTCATTGTCGTAGCCTACTTAGTTTCGAAAAAATAATTTTTAACCATATGAAATAACAATGGTCAAAATAGATATCAACATTAAGAGTTTTCTGCTATAAAAAATTATGAAAGTACCTACTGACTTATTTTTTAATTTATTTTATAATACAGGGTGTGTCAATACTATACTTACTTATGTTTATGCATTTTTATTCATATCTCGAGTTCGATAAAAGATATTAACATGCGGTTTGCGCCATTTAATCTAGTTCTATTATAATTTACAATAAATAGGTGTTTCCATTAAAAATTTTAAAGAAAAACAAATTTTAACTTTTTCTATTCGAAAGTACCCTCTACCTATGACAATTAAAACTAAATGCAATTATTTTATAGTAGATGTAAATTAAATTATCCATACTCTTTTTAATGACACTAATTTTGTTAAAATTGGTTGTTCCAAACCAAAGGTATAGGTATTTATCCACAAATACTTTCCCACTCTCCCCCACCCTTTATTTGAACAAATAAAAAAAAAGTACTTGAACAACTTTGTGCAGAATTTATGCCTCTTTCTAGTTTACTTATTTAACACTTGGTATAATTGGACATATTTCCCAAAAAAACTGGTTTTTAAAATTTTCTTCGCAGGTTACGCCCCCTAGCGGTTAATCCAGAATCTTGAAAATTATTTCCAGCGATTTCTCTTGGCCACTTTTACTAAGGAATTTTTTTTCCTAAAGTTATAACATAAATAGTTTCTTATATATAGCCGAGAGATTTACACAGTCAAGAATTACAAGAATTTACAAAAATATCTTTTTTTTTCTGCAATATTTTTAATAACCTGTTTATTAGAAGCAGGTGTTGGATCTTTTTTTAAATGAATTCCAGCGCCTATTGTATCTGTTTAAGCGCTCGTATCCTAACTAACCCCGGAAATATGGTATTTGTAAAGATATATGTATTATGTTTTATACAAAATACATATATATAAATTTAAATGTAAAGGTGTCAAGTTCCATACAATAAATCAAATAAACCTAGAAACTTATAAAAAGAAGTGAGTTCGATTTACTATTCAGAGAGTCCGAAGAAATTTGAAAGATTGGTTTTTTTTTGAAAAAAAAAACCAATTGGTTCTTTTTTTTTATAATTTCAAAATTGCCAATAAAACGGTATTTTCAATTAAAAACCTTCACACAAAAGTAAAAGACAAAACTCCTAGAGAGCAGATGTCACATGTAGTCTACAGCATTCCATGCAAAAACTGCGATAAAAAATACATAGGCCACACAGAAAGGCATCTAAAAAATCGCATAATTTCACATAAAAGCGACTGCAGACTACATCATGACCGTTGCTCATTAGCACTTCATGTAGTAAATGAAGGACATCAGATGGACTTTAAGTCAGTAGAGGTTCTAGAAAGAGAAACCAACTACAAGAAACGTCTTTTCCTAGAAATGGCTTGTGTAGCACAAACAGAAAACAACATCAATAAAAAAACAGACATTAACTATCTCAGTGAAATTTATTCCTTTCTTCTAACAGTAGACAAACAACATATGAAATTCAACAATTCAATAGTCTCCATTTTAGAATAAATTTAACTCTAGTTTATCACATAGTTTAACAATAGACTCTTAAAGTAAAAGAATCATACAGCACTTTATCAATTTACAATAATTAACATTTCATATCAAAACTTAAATATAACAGTACTTTATTAATTTTCAACCTTTACAAAATAACTAGGTCTTGGAATCAACCAAAATCTATTTATTACACTCTTATTACCATGATCTTCAATCATGTTAACAATTTAAAATTTCACTT